>JAVJIX010000171.1:370000-1082500 GCA_036785185.1 Paratrypauchen microcephalus
CACGGCGCTCATAGCTGGTGTGAGGTCTCCACAGGCGGAGGCCAGGATGTCACTGACGGTCACACAGCTGGCCTTGTCTGTAGCCATGGTCGCTGCATTCTCACACAGGTGCTGAAGCAGAGCTGGGGACACTGCCTCCAGCAGCTCCCTCCTCCGGATACATGCATCCTTTTTACTGAAACAGACCGGTCACCATCAGCCATCAGCCCTGAGCTATGACATCAGTGTGTCACTCAGAGGTCATGTTAGAAGCAGCATATCAATCAGGAGGGTTATTGATGTCACTGTGACTAAACAAAAAGGCAGTGTTTGACATTTTACACTCCATGTACCCTCCTTTTAATTCCCATCTATCTGTGTCCCCAGAGAAGTGGTAAATATGTCCAAACCACATAAAGCTGAAAGCATATATACTGATGGTAAAGGGAGAAATTCAATTTGTCAACTGGACAAAGTTTATTTGGTCAAAGACGTTTTGCAGCTCATCCAAGCTACTTCGTCAGTTCTGGCTAGAGTGCTGGTGGACACTGCTTATAACTAGCTACAATGAAATTACTATGAAACTATCACACCTATTTGTTTTCAGTTTCTGTCTGGTGTCTTGTTTAGCACACCCATTCAGTACCATAATGGGTGTTTTCACACCTCTGGACCTGACCTGGCTAGTCCTATTGTTTTCTTTATTTTGATTTAGGTTTGAGAATGGAACTATAGATGGGAGACAAATTGTGTCTGACCCCTCCATTCCTGTTCAAGGAAGGATTCTCTTTTTTTGACAAAAAATAGCCTCTTTAACTCCCCTCTCAAACCAGTTCTTTTCCCTTTTTTGAGAGAGGAGTTAAAGGAAAAGTAACGTTTTTTACAATCTGAGCCTTATTTCGGTAATAAAACAAGTTGTTTTACTCACCCATAGCACTTTGGTGTCATATGGAGCACTTCCGGAGATGTTTTAGATTTGTGATCTCCATAATGTGAGTTCTCGGGGCACATGTTTGCGGTCTCCAAATAACACAAACTTTAGCACTTTTCAAATCATAGAAGCCCGATGTCTTAGTCTACGCTTTAGTTTGGTCAAAAGTGGCCTGTAATCCGAGATTTAGCCATAGTTTCGAGTAGATGAGGACGCCAGTGCGCATGTGCGGACTGTGCTCTCAGCTCCCGGGACCCAAACATGAAACGCAAAGCTGTAAACTATGGATAAATCTCAGATTACAGGCCACTTTTGACTCAAATGAAATCGTAGACTAAGACATCGAGCTTCTATGATTTGAAAAATGCTAAAGTTTGTGTTATTTGGAGCCCGCACAGGACATATTACATGCTCTGGGAATATATTATATGCCCCGAGCTATGGCTAGAAGTCGCACTAGGCTAACGCTAATCTAAAACATCTCCGGAAATGCTCCATATGACACCAAAGTGCTATGGCCGAGTAAAACAACTTGTTTTATTACCGAAATAAGGTTCAAATTGTAAAAAACGTTACTTTTCCTTTAAAGAGGCTATTTTTGGCCTGGGCTGGGGTGGGTGCTCGACGGTGAGCCTCTGGTGGCCAGGACTTCCCCCACGTGGAACCCTCCCGTGGAACCACCACCCACAGGAGGATCCATAGGGGGCTGGTGCAGTGAGATCTCAGTGGCAGATCTATTTAGGCTGTTGCCCCCGTGACCCGAACCCAGATAAGCAGAAGAAAATGGATGGAAGATGATTATACAATAAAAAATCCAAGAGCCTTTGTGTTGCCAGATCCGGCAAGTGAAACCAGGTAGAAAAGAAAAACACTCTTTAATCTGAACAGTCACTGCCTAAAGCCCAGCACCTGCAGCCAATAATGAACCGGTGCTAGTGCAGCTTCTGCAGTTCAGTGAGTGAATTCTGGAGTTTCTGAGCTTTCACATGAGGCATGGCAGACCCTCCAGGAATTTGCGATGTTGCGATTTGCAACTTCAACGCAACTTCAGCCAATCCCCGTGAATTCAGGGCGGTGTTGCAATTTTGACCAATCACCGCAACTTTCCTGCAATTTTGACCATCGGCGACGTATTGAACTCATGTCGGCCAACTTCCTTCTGCCTTACTTCCGTGTGACGAAACGAAACTGCGGCCGTGTCCCCAGTTCGGAGCGGGTTTGAAGGGGGCTCAGACTGCAGTCAAGGCGGTGCACACTTGCTCAGCCCTGAGTGCACTCCGCGGACCGCATGGCCGTCTACGAAATGCGACAGGTCTCGCAACTACGGGAAGCAGCCGCCGACTCCATTTTCTCCCGTAGAAGAAGTAGCGCGCGGTGCATGCTGGGATATACGAGTGTGTGAAGCGTGCATTTTCACGCACTTGGTCCACGCCCCGATTTCCATGGAAACGACTGCGGTCTGCGAACGCGTGTTAACTGTGCATGGGACAAAAAAGAAATGACGCACATGCCCTTCAAACCACGCTCCGAACTGTGCACTCTGGGCATTGGGACACGGCTTCTAATGGCAAAGAAACATGTCTGCGGCGCCATTTGCCCACAAAAATAACAGCAAAAGACCGAAACAGTTCCCCTCCTAGTAGTACTTTATTTCCGATGTTGGTAAGGTTGTTTTAGGACCATATCTGTGATCTCTGTGTCTTTGTATTATTCTTTGTCAATACTCAGTATTCAAAATATTACTCAATTTTAATTACAAAAAGGGAAAATCGCAACTATTTATCGCAACTTTCACTTCCTCCCGCAACAAAATCGCAACAAAAACCTTAAAAGCATCGCAACTTTTTGGAAAAGCTCCTGCAAATTCAGGCATTTTAGCCCGCAACAATCACAAAAAATGCTCGCGAAATCCTGGGGGGTCTGGCATGGCAAAGGAAGAAACAAATATTCAATACATTTCAATGAATAAATGGGAATGTGCTGGCGGTATGGCCTGGTCTCACCTGTGCTGGTTGCCATCCCCTCTCTGCAGTAGCTGGATGGTCTCTGGGAGTAGGTGGGCGGGGTCACGTGGATTTAGCAGATAGGTCATGACCTTCTTGCCATATTTGTTCCCCAGAACCTCGCTCAGAGAGGACAGTAGCTCCTGTACACAGGACACACTATCGTCACAGCAGTGTTCAAGACTTTCAGTTTCATTATCGTGGAGCTCAATTATGGATATGCAAACTCTTGGGTGCAAAGAAACAAGTTTTATAAAAAGAAAGTGAACAGATTTATAGAGGTGGGAGATGTGTCAGAAAATATAACAACAAACAAGTTTTAATTCTTTAAGTCTTTAAAGTGGTATTTGTCTTTTTGCAGTCAGTATGGTGGACGAAAGATTAATATAGATCAGTACTGAAAACCATGGCTCAGTAATAGAAAACTGCAGAACTGAAACCTCTTTGAACCTCCTCATAGTGACATTTCACTGCAGCAAATCATTAACTAATAAACTGTTAAAAACTCACATGTTATTGAATATATGGAACAAGTATTTTGCTGTCCTGTCTTTCTTACTTATTTAGAGCCTATTTGAGTTTCTTTTGAGAAACATTACAGTGGTCCCTCGTTTATCGTTACGTTCTAAAAATAACCCGCGATAAGCAAAATCAGCAAAGTAGGATAACTTTATATTTTACAATTATTATACATGTGTTAAGGCTGTAAACGCCTCACCACACACATTCTACACTTTTCTCAGACTGGAATTAACGTTTTCTCACATTTCTCTCTCATTTAAACACTCAAACTTTAGTAGATTTTCAACAAAAAAAAATGTATTAATAGTGACGCGTGTATTTCACAGTTCCTCTTTGTCCTGGTGCCGCTCTGCCTCGGTGCAGGTTCTTTTAACAAGTGCGCTTTTTTTTTTTGGGCAAGAAGATTCTTATAAACAGACATGCCACCAGTGACAGACTGAGCGGTCTGGCATTAAGGCACACGCCACACACCTGGGGCCGCGAGTACGAGACCGTGCAGAGTCTGAATACCTAGTGGGTGGGCTGCATTGCCGCAGCCCACCCGCTAGGTATTCGGTGCAGGTACTCGTCATTAGCCGTGGACACAGTCCCGGTCTCGTACTCGCGGCCTCAGGTGAGACGCACGGCCTCGGGCCGGTCATGCTGCTCTATCACGGATTTGACCACGATGAGCAGGTGCACGTGTCCGCGCGCACACTTCTCCGGCTGGTCAATGGGCATCATGAAGTAGCAGAAGTGTTTCCGCAGAACAAACTGGTGGAACCTGGAGTCCAGGCGGCGGAACCAGTCCTGAGAGCGCACGGAAGCGTTCTCTCTGCAGATCAGAACCTGCGGGTCCCAAGACGAGGCAGTGCCGTTGGATGAGCGTGGTGCGCCCTGCTCCGTGGGTCCCTCTGTGCTCTCACTGTGATGAAATGAATTGAAAGAGAAGCAGTCCGAGCCGCACCAGGCTCTGGGCCGCCCGTTTCAGTCCCAGTGCGTCCTTCTCAGCGAGCCGTGGAGCATGAGGAAGGATGCGAAGACCAGGGACAGAGTCAGCACTGGCTTCAGCAGACCCAAAAAGAGCCGCTTCCTACACATCCAGTGACTCATGTCTCCGCGCCCCTCGTGCATCCACCCCATCTATAACATCTATATAAATCTATAACATCTATATAAATCTATAACATCTATATAAATCTATAACATCTATATAAATCTGGCAAACTGAGCACATTCTGTACTGTACAGGAGGCACGGCACGGAGGAGAAGGACTGACAAATCGGCAAAAGTCTACAGTCCCTTAGCCAATCAGAAAGCAGAACACAATGTTGACACAAGATTTTAAAAAAATTGAAATAAAAAAAAAATCTGCAGCGAGGCCGCGAAAAGTGAACCGCGATATAGCGAGGGACCACTGTATATAAAACCATGGTTCAAAGCCCAAAATCTATTTGACATAACATGCTCTTTTTAAAAGCACACATTTAAAATCTAATGACTCACCGACAACACAGCCTGTTTGACCAGTTTGGTGTCATCCACACAGTCAAAGATGGCCAGCAGGACCAGGTGAGCGAACTCCTCCTGGAGAAGCACACACACTTGGGCTTAGAATAGAGGAAAAGAGGGGACAAGTGAAAAACAACCAGGACCAGGCTCACCATGGCAAACTTCACCATATACGTCTTCATGGTTTTGATTATGATCTTCCTGTCCTGCAGAACACACAGAAAGGGAAGCACTTTTAATGGAGGGATATATATTGATTTATGATGGTACTGTTGATTTAAAAACATGTTTGTATTTTTATTTTTGGGGCCAAGCAGCGAAGCTGCGAGGCACCCATAGTGATTCTACTGATTCCTATTATTATTATTATACAGGGGGTCCTCGGGTTACGACGGTCTCGGGTTACGACGTTTCGTGGTTACGAACGCGCCCCCATTAAAAAATATATATATATATTACGCGTCATTCCGTCTTACGCGGTTTAGCGTGGTAAGAGATGTAAACAAACACGAACGGCGCGCGGCGCACGGCGCAAGAATACGCTCTGTTGTGGTTGTAGGGAGAAGAAGACGGCCTCGTGTGCGTGTCCAATGTGGGCGGAAGTACCTGATGTGGGCTCTGATCTGCTCCTATGAAAGCGACAGTGATAACCAAGCAGCGTAGTGGTCTAATTATTGAGATGGAAAGGTTATTGGTGCTTTGGTTGGAAGATCAAAGGCAAAATCCGGTTTACGACGAAATTCGGGTTACGACGCGTCTTAAGAACGGATCTACGTCGTAACCCGAGGACTCCCTGTATATTCTTCCGCCTCTGGGAGTCTATGGCAACCCCTAGAACCGTCTGGTAAAAAGTTGTGAAATTTTGCATGCACATTCCAGCCACTCTCCTCATTACTCACAGCAATTCATAGGCCCCCAGCCCCAACCCTCTAGCGCCACCAGCAGCTCAAAGTTGCTCTCTAGGGCCACCAGCAGCTCAAAGTTGCAGGAATTTTCAGGTACATTTCTGCATGTTACTTTTGAACCGCATGTCCAATTTTAAAAACTTGGCATTCCTGGACTCCTTAGGCCAAGCCGAATCCAACGCACCCCTACATAGCATCTTTGGACTGAGCCTCATCAGAAATATGTCTGGATTTTTTGATATCTCTTATCTTTTTGTCGTGACAGCCAATCAAACAGGAGTCAAACAGGAAGTGAGCTCATATCTCGGGAACCCTTCATAGAATTATTTTCAAACTTTTCACAGGTGTTCGCATCCTTCCCAGGATTCCCATAAAAAATTACAGGGCCCCAGCTCAAACCCTCTAGTGCCACCAACAGGACAAAATTTGAGGGACAGTTCTGTTTGTAACGTAGCGTTTAATTGGCTGTCATGACAAAACGATAAGAGATATCAAAGATCCGGGCAAGTTTCTGATGAGGCTCAGTCCAAAGATGTTATGTACCAAATTTGAGCAAAATTGGTCCAAAATTGAGGGAGGAGAAGCATTTTGAGTGTTTTTCATAAAATTCAAAATGGCAGAAAATCTACCCTGATGGAAAATGACATCATAAGGTGCGTTGGATTTGGCTTGGCCCAAGGAGTCCAGGGATGCCAAGTCCGTTTTTCAAAAACTTGGTATCCCTGGACTCCTTGGGCGAAGACTGATCCAACGCACGTCATCAAATTAGGCTGGGTCACTGCTTGGCCCCACATTGCTGCTTGCAGCTATATTTAAACATATTTTTGTTTTAAAGCAGATTATCCAATCAGAAAGCAGAATGGGCTATTTGGGTTGCCAGATCCAAAAAAAACCCACAAATTGAGACACATCTTCGGCATCTCAGGTTCAATTTCTAAGACAGTAGCCGCACATGTTACAGTCCCTACCTTTGAGACCAAAGCTTCGATTGTTTTAATAAAGACAGCAGAGGCAGCAGGCGGTTCTCACCTTTACGGTGCCGTGCCACACACAGCTCATGGCAACCCGTGCTCCGTCATGAGTGTGAGCCATGTAGACCACAGCCTCCCGGATAGACTCAATCATCTCCTGCACAGACACACCTCGGTCACATTCTTCACCAGGAGATACTATTCTCACGCACTGTCGCATAAAGTCACATACTGTTATGTACTGTCTCGTACTGTCACGTACACACATTGAAAAGTACTTTCCTGACTGCACCTTTGGTTTAGCAGAGGGGGGACACCTAGCAACAAGGCTGTCAATCTACCTGTTCGTGACTGACTGTCTGTATATCAAGATATGAAGTTTAATACCAGACTAAAAAAGAAAAAAAAAACATCTGTATCATTTAGAGCGGGTTAATATGAACAGTTACAGAGTGAAAGGTGTCGATTTTTTTCAGTAGAAGTCAATCTAAACCAGATCTTGAAGGAACCACTTCATGCACAGGCTCACTTGCTATTCGGAACGTGGAGGCAAGTGGCTGTATACAGCCTATACAGTCTAAGGTACCGTCATGTACTGTCATGTACGGTCATGTACGGTCATGTACGGTCATGTACTGTCATGTACTGTCACGTACTGTCACGTATGGTCATGTACGGTCATGAACGGTCATGTACTGTCATGTACGGTCATGAACGGTCATGTACGGTCATGTACGGTCATGTACGGTCATGTACGGTCATGTACGGTCATGTACTGTCATGTACTGTCACGTACTGTCACGTATGGTCATGTACGGTCATGAACGGTCATGTACTGTCATGTACGGTCATGAACGGTCATGTACGGTCATGTACGGTCATGTACGGTCATGTACCGTCTTCTGCTTTTCAGGAGCAAACTGGAAAAAGTCCAGGAAGACCTTGTGGACCAGGGAGTGTTTGATGACCTGCTCTCTGAAAGGACAGAAAATGGTTAACTTTAAGATTGAATAAATCACTACAAATCTGATAAAACATTACACAATAACACAAATTCAATCAAATAAATCTAGATGCTTATAGTTAAATATTAAATAAGTGAAATATTCTACCACCAACACAGATCAGAACAATTTACAGCTATACACATATATATCCATTCATTGTTTATCCAACACGTTTTTTTTAAAGGAACCCCGATTACAGAGGTGTTTTTCCTCCCCTTACAGCTAGTACACAAAATGGGTGTAGTCCTATGTGCAGGGACACGTACTTCTGAGCCATGGGAGTCAGGATCTGCTTCATCTCATCCAAGATGGTGTCCACTTTGTCTGGATTGGCTTCCAGCACTGTCTGCATAGTGTGGCACTCTGAGGACTGAAGAAGAGACATTTGTTTCAGTGCACAAAAGCACTGTCTAATTGTTCCATCATCTTAATCTGCCCACCCACCCATTCACTGCCGTTTCAGACCACCACTGTCCCAATACACTCCATCTGCTGGCTCCTCCCTCACACATAGACCTAAGCTGCCAGTGCATCTGCCTCTTTGTTTCTTTTTATTCTACATCGACTTTGAACTAATCAACACAGCCAAACCTCCTTGTCAAAACTTCCTTGTCAAAACCTGATCTTGTCAGATCTCAGAAGCTAAGCAAGGCTGGGCCCAGTTGGTACTAGGGATGCAAATTACCGATTAATTCATTAATCTATAGTTGATTGACCTTATCGATCGACTTACGATTAACTGATAAGCGGGGTTTTTCACCTGCATTTGAGTGTTTCAATAGGGTCTTTAAGAATATAAGCTATAGTAACATAACACTGAGTCATAAATATATCATAGTATTATTATATTGTATATTCCTCGCTCTATAGTCTGTTTGCGGCCTCGCTGTTTCGCAGATAAAAAAAAAAAAAAAAAATCATTTTTTTTTTATAGTGCAACATTTTTTATAGTGTAAAAAAAATTTTATAGTGTAACAGTGTGTTCTGCGTCCGGATTGGCTAAGAGACTAGACCAGGACTAAACGTGGACTAAACCAGGTCTAAACGTGGACTAAACCAGGTCTAAACCTGGACTGGACCAGGTCTAGACCAGGACTAAACCGGGATTAAACCACCACGTGCTGCTCTTTGCTGGTTTCGTGCGGTTGGTTTGTGGTTCGGGCTGAGAGTACGCAGTCCGGATGCCGCGGATCGATCTCGTGCTCGCAGCCCCGGTGTATGCGCGGCCTCGCGCCGGTGGTGCACGTGTCGCACACTTCTCCAAGGGGTTGGTGCGTCGCGTCCCGGGACATGGCAGTGCCGTTGAATGAACGCGGTGCGCCCTGCCCAGGACTAGACCAAGTCTAAACCAGAATAGCGGCTCTTTGCCTTGTTTCGTGACCACGAAATGTAAGTGACATGCTTTTATAATTTCATAAATATATGGTTCTAGGTCCAGCTCTACTGTGAGTTGTACGGCAACATCCAGAGAGTAAAGGGTTACATGATGTAACGCTATGGTCTTTCTCCCGAGTGGGTTCACATCTCATGGTCACATTCCAGAGTAGCGCCCTCTAGAGATTAGTTACAATGAATGCATTTTGTTCGGCCAACGTCTTGATCGACAATTAATTGCAAGTCGATTAATTGTTGACATCCCTAGTTGGTACAGCTGTCCTTAGGCAAGACGCTTCAACCACATTGCCTAGTAAGAAAGTGATGTGAGCGTGAGATTGGCAGTCTCGGTTAGTAGGTCACCATCACCGAGTATAGACTAAATGAATGATGCACCAAATTGTAAAGCAACTTTGAGCTCCTGGAAAAGCACTATAATGAGGCTAATTCAGCATGATGATAATGACGATTATGAACTGCACTGGCTGTACTGTATTATAAGTTACTGGAGATCTGGGCGGCAGTAGCTCAGTTGGTAGAGCTCTTGCCTGGTGATCCAGGGGTTGGCGGTTCAAATCCCGCTCTTGACGGGTGGACTGCGTGTGATCCAAGCTCCCACAGATGAGCAGTTGTGTCCTTGGGCAAGACACTTAACCCCACCTCGCCCCCAGTGTCTGCGGACACTGGTAGCCCCCCATGGCAGAAGAAACATCGAGGCCCGTTGTGACGTGAGCCACCTGTGGGAGGATTCTCCAGCTGAGGTCCTGACCAAGCCGAAGCGGGAAGATCATGGAGATGGTCCCCGGACGCAGTAATGTGTGCAGCCCACTGAAAGTGGAGGGTGCATGAGTGTTGGAGGTGGTCGGAGGGGCCGATGGCGCGGATTGGCAGCCTCGCTTCCGTCAGCATGCCCCGGGGCAGCTGTGGCTACAGAAAAAAGTAGCTTACCACCGCCGAGTGTGGAGTGGATGAATGGTGAACTGTGGAGCGCTTTGGGATGAAAAGGCATGTCATGAAAAGCGCTATATAAATGGAATTTAAAAAAAAAAAAATCTTCTACCCGTGGTGGCCAATGCCCTACAGGGCTGTGTTCTGCTGGGGGTGCAGCACCAGTAAAAGGGACATTCAGCGTATTGACCAGCTCACAGCCAATCATGTGACCAGCTTTATGGATGAATTTGAGACATTTGTCAGTGAGGGACAGGAGGACACTGGAAAAACCACTGTACCAGACTATAAAGTGACAGAGGAGCTCTGCTCAAACAGCGAGAGGTACAGGACTACATTCCATACTCCATACAACTGTACAACTATTCACCCTTATGGAACAGATCATTTTATGTCCGTTAATCATCATATCATCTTTGCACTGTTTTCCGTACAACCTCTTTTATATAACTGAGATATTTTTATTACTTATTTTCAGTACATATACTGTACATTTATATAATTAAGCCTTAGTTGACTCCTGTCTCTTGCCATCGTTTTTGCTACTGTAATATATATATATTAGGGGTGGCACGGTTCAAAAAATTCACGGTTCGGTTCGTATCACGGTTTAAGGGTCACGGTTTTCAGGTTCTGTACGGTTCTTATTGGTTTCTTTCAAAATACACCTTATATCCATTTATCTTAATAATCCACAATAACAGGATATAACATTAAAAAGGTTATAAGATGATATAATAATCGAATGTAATATAAAATCTTAATACAATGTAATAATCACACAATCTGAATCTGACATGACTTTAAGCCCATTATTGGAACCATCTCTCCGATCTGGTGGCAGTAACTATGTCACCTGCTGTTGAAAAAAACAAACCACTAGATATTGAAGAGACAGAAACAAAAGTACGTGTCTCGTATTAAACTCATATTAAGCGAGCACGTGCGCGACCAAGCGAGCATGTGTAACGTGTAACGTGTATCACAGGGCAGGTTAAACTTTATAAAACATCTGTCCGTGCCTCACTTACCGCCTTTTCATGCGCTCTCTCCTCCTGTTAGCTTCCCTGATAGCGCATAAGCTCCTCCTCAATGCCTCTGATTAGAGCGCATTTCGGCGGCGGCGTGGGAGGGGGGTGTCCGTGACTTTCCGCTTTTCCCCAGACACCGGACTTAAATGACACTGGTGCATCCTCTATGTCCTTGCCGCTATCTCCACTCTCACTTGCCATTTCTATCTAACTTTATTTACCGCACTCATTCATCTTGAGGTTACATACGGGCACGGTAGAGGCAAGTATACATTGCGCATGCCCGGAACCGTCAGGTGCACACCGAACGGTTCGTCGGAAGCGAATATGACTTCTGACTTTCTCGTGGACAACTGTTTTGTGACGCAAATATATCACTTTTTGGACAAATATTGTTTTGAGAAGAAAAAGCTTTATTAAATGTCCCGGCTAACTTGTCGGAACTTTCGTCAGCGCCAGAAACGGGACAGAACTCGGCTCAGAGGACACTGTCAGGGGTAAGTCAGTGTTAATGCACGACACTGCTGAAGGGGGCGCCGTACAGATTCACATCAAAAAACCCCAACTATCCCTTTAAAGCTTAGCGCCAATACTCATTATATTATATCTGGACGGCATGTAAAGTGCTGCTCAAACTCCCCTTTGGCCTCTGAAAGTGGTGAAAAGCGCCTGTATGGTGAATAATCAGGATGCTAGGGATGTGTTAAAAGAACAGTATGTAGCCTGTGCTCTTACAGTTGCAAAAAAAATACACTACAGGATAATCTGTACAATGCAAGGTGGACCAAAAGGAATCCTTACTTTCTTTCTGAAATGTGGCTCACCTTGCAGACTGTGAAGGCAGTTCCATACAGCTCCTCTGTTAGCATTAGCCTCTGGGACAGCACGGCCTTCTCATTGTAGGCATACTCTATGACTGAGGAGGCGGCGGAGTGTCGGAGCATGGCCTTCACATGACCTTTGAACGTCTGCATCACTGAAGCCACCATTTCCTTGTTCCTGTAAGAAATCACACAAGAGAGCTGGACGTCAGAAGAGATAACAGCAGGGAGTCAAGAGAGGAGCCGGCAGGGGGGTCGGAGGTGAGCTAGTGGCGAGGAGTCATTACTTTGCCACAGTGTTTTTGCCACTATTTGTCATTACAAACTATCACTTCCACTTTGAAAATATAATCAAGATCATTATCATAGATAATGGAGTGATGACATCTTATAGCAGGTTCTAACAGCAGCACACCTCCAGTGAACCTGCAGATAAATAGATACATAGATAGAAGACTGCTCCAGACACTTACCCATACATGAGGAGCTTCTTCACGATGTTCCGACCGTACTGAGACTTGGACAGAGCCACCATGTCGTCTGTGGACACAAGTCAAACACATGCAGCTGACTAAGCTAGCAGGGTTGATGGGGGAAAAGAGAGAGGAGCCACAGCGCACACGGACAAGAGTTTGATATGCGATATAGAACTTTTCCGGTCTTTCTGATCTGAGGAGCAAGAGGGAAGAACGACTCCCCCCTCCTCTCCTGTTTGCTCATCCCTCCTCTCTCGGTAAAGAGGGTGGTGGCTGCGGAGTGTGCAAACTGGTTAATGCGGGCCGGGGAACGAAGTTGCCTCACCACCCTCACCGTGTTCTGACAAAGGTGTTGTGAGTGCACAAGGTGAAACTTTTGACAAACTATTTCTTTAGACCAGGGTTCCCCAAACTGTCCCACAAAGGGCCGGTGTGGCTCCAGGTTTTCTTTCCAACCAAGCAGCAGCACACCAGACTTGACTCATTTAAAGGTCCCATGGCATGAAATTTTCACTTTCTGAGGTTTTTGAACGTTAATGTGAGCTCCCCTACCCTGTTTAGGCCCCCCCCAATGGCTAAAAGTTGCGAAATGTCTAAACTGAGCATTTGCGATCCTTTTCTGCGTTTGAAAAAAACACAGCTCAAACGGGCGATTCTGAACAAGGCAACCATGTTACGTCACATCGAAAAAAGAAATGCAAATGCAGTTCCACCACCGTCTGGATCTCCACCCCCTGTCTCTGGAAATCACGCCCAGAGTTTGGACTGCGGAGGAGCTACGCAATGCGATTTTTTATTTGCCTGGAGGCACGTGCGAGTGTTTCTAGGCTCGGAAATCCTTTACCCGACCCTCTGGACCTCTGAAACAGCAGTGGTTTAATTTTATTTTCTGTGAAAATGTGTTTTTTTCACTGAAATGCCTCTCCTTTCTGTCTTCGTGCTTCAAACGCGGAAATGGGAGACAGCGCAGAGCAGCGCTCCAGCGGCGCAGAGGAGCCGCTCCTCTAAGCCAATCTGTGTCCTTCTCATTTGCATTCAAGCAAGAAGGCCCAGAATGAGTTGTTCAGAGAGTGAATTTTTGACCATGTCTGTGTAAATGGGTCTTTCTCATGCAGTGTGAGTGTTGATTTTGAAGAAGGATTCATTTACAGTATTAGGGAACCATTAAGGAGCCATATAAAAGCATCAAGAAGGACCATGTCATGGGACCTTTAATCAACTGATCTCTGTCTTCAGACAGTTGAAGTGTGGCCTTGGTTGGTTGGAAAGAAAACCTGCAGCCACACCGGCCCTTTGTGGAACAGTTTGGGAAACTCTGCTTTAGACGTTCTTGGAGAAAACTCTTAGAGAGCTAAAATAATCTTGACAGTTAGCCTGGTCCTGATCAGGTTTGTTTCAAGATTCAAGATTGTTTATTTGTCATATGCAGAATCAACACAAGGTCAACAATGCAATGAAATGCTTAGGATCAGAAGAACCGTTGACTCGCTAAGATAGTCAAGAAGTACTAATAACATGCAATAATAGTACATGGTAAAAAAAGTGTTGTAAAGTGCAGGGGAAGAGGTAAACAATATAATAAACAATATAATAAACAATATAATAAAATATGTAATAAAAAAAAAAACAAGGTACAATGTACAAGGTGCAGGTAGGATTAAATCAAGATCAAATAAGGTGTAAGTATTTCACAGATTGCACATAATATGGTGTGGTGTAGGTGTTGCATGTGGATTTCGTTTCTGAGTGCTTGTTACTGCAGCAACTCAGCACCACCTCGTGTTAGTCACTTTGATGGAACGGAACTGAGGATTTAGCAAGCCTGGATTGGCCAAGTAAGCTAGGCTTTTGCTTTAGCCCGCTTCATGCAATACTCTCCAGGGGAACTGTAGTCCTAACCTTTGAGCTCGTTGAACACTTCCTGGCGCTGCTCATGGATCCCAAACTGAATGAAGCACTGCAGGACACGCACCGAGTCATGAGCGAACGCCATCTGCCACAAACACGTATGTCACACTTATGTTTTTCCATTTAAAACCCCTCCCGTTATATTGAGTACGTGGGGCCTGACTGACCTGTTTGAATTTGCCCCGGATCAGATCATGGAGCTCGTTCATCAGTTGCTTTTTCACCTCCTCAGGACACTTTTTCCTGTCCACACACAAAGCACACTATCCATTAGGGATAGTTTGTTTAAGAAAAAGGGGAATTTACATAACACGGGTTAGAAGAGGCATAATCCATGTGCCATTTCTGACAGTACCAATAACAAATATTTAAAAGGTATCATTGAGGTAAAACCATGCTTTCTGCTGTCCAACCTCCCAAAGATGCTGCAAAACAACTCACATACTGTAAAAGTAGAAGAAGCAGAAGAAGTAAAAGTTAAAGATTCTGTCCTGTTCCCCATTTCTTCCATGTAATAAAGTAGGTAGCAACTAGTCAAATATATTTTAAAAATGTATATAAAAGCAGTTCTCCAGGAAGTGATTCTGGTGCACTGTGAGCATGCTAGAGGTTTGCATCTTTAGTGTAATGGGAAAAAAAACACTCTGGCCTCTGAAAGTTAAGAAAAACAATTTAAAAAATGTTTGGACCATTACAAACTTAAAAATGATCTAGTCCTGATTTAAGAAAATTAGATACAACTCCTTTATTATGGAAAAATGTTTATTCCCCCATTTAAAAAGTGAGGTGGTGCCAAAAAAAAAAAAAAAAACACAGACTAATTGACAGACAGATTAATATTGATTAGCAAAATGATTAGTATGTGTAGAGTGGTGCGTACCTGCGCAGCTGGCCCCAGATTTGTTTGCTCTTAATGATGATGTCAAACATGTCCTTCCTCTCAGCCTGCTGTCTGTTCCTCTTAATGTCCCTCTTCCTCTGTTGCCGTTCGGCCTTCAGCTCCTCTTTGGACAGCTTCTTTTTGGGCTCAGGCTTTCCACTTTTCCACTTTTTAGACACAGGAACTAACACACACACATACACACTAACAGCTCTCACAAGAACACTGCATTTATTTAAAAATATAATGTCCTAAAATGTGTTGAAATGGACCTTCTCTTCAAAATCCACTTTTTAGAGCTTTTAACCATGTTATGGTTGTTTGTTTCTCTGGAGTTGTATTTAGTTTTATTCTCCTGTATTCAAAACGTCAACCTCTTTTTTCACAACCACTAGCCCACGGCTACTGCTCTGTAGTTACTTCATCCTCCAGTTTTATTTCCCACATCAGCTCCCATTGGACAAGTCAGCGGACTTGATTATTTATCAAGGTGTTTTAGAAGAATATAATCAATATTCATCTAAATCAAATCTAAATTAAATGTCCAAAATATAACAATGATCCAGCGGTGTCATAGATTACTCTAACTATTTAGCAGACACAAGAACAAAAGGTCTTCTTTAAAGGCAAATTAACGTTTTTTTTACAATCTGAGCCTTCTTTCGGCAATAAAACAAGTAGTTTTACTCACCCATAGCATTTTTCTGTCAATTGGAGCAGTATCGCAGAACTTATGTTGAGCCGTTCTGTTCTACTAATGATCCCGTATCCGTTAACATGGTGCTGTATCATATGCTCGGGGCATTACTTTGCGGTGTCCAAATAACACAAACTTTAGCACTTTTCAAATCATAGAAGCCCGATGTCTTAATGTAAGATTTCTTTTGAAGCAAAAGTGGCCTGTAATCCGAGATTTATCCATAGTTTTCAGCTTTGCGTTTCATGTTTGGGTCCCGGGAGCTGTTAGCACAGTCAGCACATGCGCACTGGCGTCCTCATCTACTCGAAACTATGGCTAAATCTCGGATTACAGGCCACTTTTGCTTCAAAAGAAATCTTACATTAAGACATCGGGCTTCTATGATTTGAAAAGTGCTAAAGTTTGTGTTATTTGGACACCGCAAAGTAATGCCCCGAGCATATGATACAACACCATGTTAACGGATACGGGATCATTACAAGAACAGAACGGCTCAACATAAGTTCTGCGATACTGCTCCAATTGACAGAAAAATGCTATGGGTGAGTCAAACGACTTGTTTTATTACCGAAAGAAGGCTCAGATTGTAAAATAACGTTACTTTTCCTTTAAATGTCTAAAATATAACAATGATCCAGCGGTGTCATAGATTACTCTAACTATTTAGCAGACACAAGAACAAAAGGTCTTCTTTAAGGCCATTTATAAAGATGAAAAGAATCAGTTTGTTACTGCTAAAACGAGCCTCAGAAACCTGGGAGTTATCTTTGACAAAGATATGTCATTAGTGCAGCGCTGCAATCAGCTGACAAGGAACTGCTTCTTCCAACTGAGGAAAATTTCAAAACTCAGGAAAATGGTGTCACAAAATGATTTGGAGCTGATCATTCATGCCTTTGTGTCGTCACGTATGGACTATTGCAATAGTTTGTTTTCTTGTCTGAACAAGAAGGAGCTGTCTCGACTGCAATTAGTCTAAAACTCTGCAGCGAGAATTCTGACTCGTGTAAATAGGAGGACTCACATTTCCCCTATTTTAAAGGAGCTTCATTGGCTGCCAGTGTCCTATAGGATACATTTTAAAATTTTGGTTTTAACTTTTAGAGCTTTGCATGGCCAGGCTCCCTCATACATCAGGGATATGATCCAGCCTTACTCTCCTGTGAGGGCTCTGAGGTCTGTGGATCAGAATCTACTGATGGTTCCATGCACGCGTTTTCGGACCAGAGGAGATCGATCCTTCCAGGCTGTTGCTCCTCGGCTCTGGAACGATCTTCCACTCTCTCTGTGTTCAGTTGAGTCTGTTGACGCTTTTAAAAGCCAACTTAAGACCTTCCTTTTTGTGCAAGCTTTTGGTTAGTGTTTCTGGGCTGCTGTGATTTTATGTCGTCTTGATCTTAATCACTGTCTCCACCTTTTTATATTTTTATATTTGTATTTTGTATATTTTGTATATTAAGTCTTGTTGTGAAGCACCTTGTGGCTCTTGTCTGTGAAAGGTGCTATATAAATAAAATTTTACTTACTTTTACTTACTAAATCTGAGGTTTGAACATAATTCTGCTTTTAAAACATAAATCACTAATTTAATCACAATCCAACTCACCTCTTGAAAAATTATCTCTTTATTGTTGACTACATTATAAACCCAATTTAGCGCATACCAGTATTAGTTTGATCACTTGTCCAATCTCTGAGGATGTCAAAGTCAAAATGAGCACTTCACTGCTGAAGAAAATTAGGTTTATGAAAAGTAATGACAAGTCATTTTAAAGATAGTGATCCATTTAAGCGCGACTGCATTACAAATTCACAAACTCTGCTTCAGCTGAAGACGTGTTGAAATGATTAAAACTCAGGAGGAGTTGTTGTGCTCCTTACCTCCTTCACCTCCTTCACTGTCCTTCCCGTGCAACCTCTTCCTCTTCCTCACTCCTTTGTCATTTTTGGAGAACTTGTGTGCAGCCGGTTTCTCTCCTCTTCTCCTACTGTGCTCTGTGTTCGGATTAGATTTCTTAAAAGGCTTCTTAGAACCAGAATTTCCTCCCATTTTAGTGCTGATGGAATCTAATAGAATAGAAATACACCAAAAACAGATACTAATCAATACTAAAACCAGTATCAAAACTAGGGCTGGGTTCAAAAGATCGATCCATGATACGATATCGATTCACTATCAAAAAATACGATATCGATTCAAAAATTTGCAGATCGATCTTTTCCAAATGGTTATAGGCACTATTTTCTCAACCGCGGAAGGAGAGCTATAAAAGGCGGGAGCCGGTGAACGAAACTGGAACTTGGCGCGCCTTGTGAAATGGCTGGAGCTGCACAGCTAAAATCACCTCCTGGTTTGAAGGCTGATGTGTCGCTCTGTGTATATTCCCCTTACACAGATAAATGCACAAACACATATGAGGCTGTTCCTGTCAATGGTGACAGTTTTTACTTTAAAGGTCCCATGACATGGTACTTCTTGATGCTTTTATATGGCTCCTTAATGGTTCCCTAATACTGTAAATGAATCCTTCAAAATCAAGACTCAGTGCATGGGAAACAGAGATAAGATGAGAAAGAGTAATTTTTCTCTCTCTGAACACTCCATTATGGGCGTTGTTGCTTGAATGCAAATGAGAAGAAAAGAGATGGCCTATAGTAGAGGGTGGGGGCGTGGCCAAACTCTCCGCTCTTTCCTCTTCAGCTGTCTGCTCTGACCCATTTCCGCGTTTTTGCGCGCAGGAAGAGATGAGAAGCGTTCCATTGAAAAATAAACACATTTCCACAGAAAATAAAATTAAACCACTGCTGTTCAAAGGTCCAGAGGCTCAGATAAAGGACTTCCGAGCCTAGAAACACTCGGACGTGCCTCCAGGCAAATAAAAAAACGCATTTCGCATTGCGTAGCTCCTCTGCAGTCCAAACTCTCTGGGCGTGATTTACAGAGACGCTGGGTAGAGACACAGATGGGGGGGGGGTGGAGCTGCATTTTTCGAGCTGACGTCAATAAGGTGCCTTGTTGAGAATCGCC
Source organism: Paratrypauchen microcephalus (assembly GCA_036785185.1). NCBI lineage: Eukaryota > Metazoa > Chordata > Actinopteri > Gobiiformes > Gobiidae > Paratrypauchen > Paratrypauchen microcephalus. The sequence goes on from JAVJIX010000171.1 coordinate 388,977, forward strand.
CGTTTGAGCTGTGTTTTTTTCTAATGCAGAAAAGGATCGCAAATGCTCAGTTTAGACATTTCGCAACTTTTAACCATGGGGGGGCTAAACAGGGTAGGGGAGCTCACATTAACGTTCAAAAACCTCAGAAAGTGAAAATTTCATGCCATGGGACCTTTAAAGAGACAATTCAGCAATATGTAAGTAGATCAATATTGAATCGGATTGAATCGGATTGGATCGAATCGCATCGTGGCCTTGTGAATCGAAATTGAATCGATCCAGGAAATCAGGATCGATCCCCAGCCCTAATCAAAACTAGTTACCGAAATACACAGAAATATGGCCATATGGGAATATGAAAGGACGTACTTTGATTTAATGTTGCAAATCACGTTATATTGTCTAAAGAATGAGTATAAATTTATTATCATCGTGGTATCCCACAAACATTTTGAGTATCGAGTCTCTTGCTTAATTTCTAAATAGAGTTTGAAACAACACAACTTTCATCATATTGACATAATCAAGTATCTCACCTTTTCCTTTTAAAGCTGAGGCTTTAACACCCTTGGCCTTGGGAGAAAATTTCTTTTTGGGTTTGGATTCCATTCTACAGAGAAAGAGATCTCAGAATCAGAAAATACATATACGCTTATTATCAAATAATCCAATTGTTAACTGAGGAAATGTTATTCAAATATGCAGTGTAGGCTACAGATTAAGAGATAAGATGAGACTTTATTGATCTCACACAGGAGAAATTTACTTGTCACAGTAGCTCCAGGTAGGGACAGTTTGAACAGGAAAGAAAAGTGCATGCAGCAAGAATGGCATAAAGATAAGTGATAATAATAATAAGATAAGTAATAATTCGAATAAGTAATGATAATAATAAAACAGTGACAGGGAGAGTATTGAAAAAAACAATACTTGCACGTTGGGAAAACGATATAGCACAAAGCATGTTAATACGGATAAAAGTGGCTTTTACTACAGCAAAGAGAGTGATCCATAAATACGGGAATACACCTGAGAAACCTACGCGTATATACAGATGAAAAAGAACAATATTGGTAAATGAATATATCCTGGTTACGATTAGGCTACTCATAAAGACCAGAGTCGTCATTTTACATGGACCAAATACTAAAACTGCGTGTTGTGTATTTCACAATAATTACAATGTGTACTTACTTTATGTCGAATCTGAAGATATTGCGTGATTTCTGCGTATTCTGTTGTCTGTTTTATACAGTTGGTTTCACACGCTGCTGCTGCTCTGCTCCTTCCACATGTGTTGTGAACGAAACATTTTACGTGTCGCAAAACAGCGCTGGTCACGACAGTTCTCCTCCAAATACGGCCGTGCGTCTGGACCGCTGACCCATGACCACCGTACTGCTTTTTGACTTTCTTTGACTCACGGGCTTTACACGTAGGTTTAACGTGCACGCATTTTTTTAATAAGACACCACGAATCAGTATCATTAGTTTTACTCTCTTTCCCAGACAAGCAGATTAGCCATTTCTTCACAAACGTGACTGAACTACATTACCCAGCAGGTTTTGCGACAAGAAAAACCTGTCGCCTAGCAACTCATCCAATTTCCCAAACTCACAGATTCAGGTTATCGCAAACGCTTCAGTTTGGTCAAAATGCTTTTACTGCACTTGTAGTAATCACAATAGTTTGTTAGGAGGCCTGCCGCCATTTTGTATACAAAGTACGTCTGAAACATGGACGAAACTCACACGGAGGATGAACCAGCACCGGGTAAGATCATTTAATAATAATATAAAGATCTACTGTGGTCAAGTAGCACAGGTGGACAGAGTGCACAAAATAGAACTTAAAAAAGTTAGTAAGTATTAACTAAGTATATATATTCTTTTAAGGATTTTTGGTAAGATAAGTTTGGTTAAATAAAAACAAATACACATGCTCATTTACTAGTCAAACTGGGTCAAACTAAAACTTAACAAAAGACAAAACCAAGACCAACCCAAGTCTCTGAAATGATCCAGATGATTATATCTTCCTGGGACACGAAGAAAAAAAAGTGTATCTAAATTATTATTATTATTATTTTAATTTTCTGTTTGGAGGTAAATGAACACCTTAGCATTTACATTTTGTTAATTTTATTTTTATTCATATTTTTATTACATGTCCTCTGTATTGGACTGTAATAGTGTTCAATCCATGTCAAGTTAACCTCACCTAAACTGAACAAAAACATTTTTTCGGTCGGTTTTAGAGTCGCCTCAAAAAGTTTTTAGATTCTTTTTTAATGTATTATTTATTTATTTATTTGTGTTTTTATTTGTTATTTTTATATTATTATAATTATTATATTATATATTATTATTATTATTATATATTATATATTATTATTATTATTATATATTATATATTATATTATTATTATAATTTTTTAATATATAATTTATTTATTTACTTATTTATGTATTTTATTTACATATATTTTATTTTTTATGTATTTTATTTATATATTTTTGATTTTAGATTTTGTATGCATTATTATTATTATTATTATTATTATTATTACTATACATTTATTTATTTTATTATTATTTGTTTATTTTCTATCATAGTGCAGCCACAAACTAGAGTCTATCTCAAAACTTAAAAGTGTCCACTATAAAGGACACAAATGAATGGGCGGGTCTCAGGAGGATAATGAATGTGTATGGAGTTTAAAAACATAGGGGAGCACTTCCTTTATTACCACATGACATCACAAGGTGGAACTGTGTTTTCACTTTGAGAGAAAAGTGGAGCCTAAATATGCAGGGTTTGTGTATTAAACCTGTGTGAACGAAGCAAACAGACCTGCTCTAGAGAAAGGGCCAGAGGAGGCTGCACTTTCTCAGAAGGCTGAAATCCTTTGACATTTGCCAGAAGCTCCTACTGATGTTCTACCAGACATTCATCTCCAGTGTCCTTTTCATTGCCATGATCTGCTGGGGAGGAAGCCTCAAGAAGAAGGACGCTGTGCAGTTGGAGAAGCTGGTGAGCAAGGCAGGATCTGTAGTGGCTGCAGAGCTTGACTCCTTCACATCTGTGGCTAAGATGAGGGGCCCTAAACAAGTGCCTGTCCATCCTGGATAACCCCCAGCACCCCCTGCACAGCACCATTACAGGACAGAGGAGCACCTTTGGGGACAGGCTGTTGTCCCTGTCCTGCTCCACAGACACACTCTGGAAGTTGTTTGTTCCACATGCCATACGGCTACACAACGCATCACTATACATTGAATTACTGCTGTATCATTATTATCATTATGTATCATTGTTGCTGCCAAAAAAATGAATTTCCTTTGGGATAAATAAAGTCAAAACATACACTGTTTGTGACATAGATCAGAAAACACTGTAATATGGACGCTTTAATAGACAGATAATTATAATTTTACTTTCCAAAAACAGTCACTTAAGTAACCTGGAGAACTTTGTGTTGTTTTGATATATTTATTTCCTTTCAATATCGATTATGTCTGCCTATATTTAAAATATTTATATTACTGCTTCATCCACAGTACGTTGTCTACATAGTACTTCTAGACATTGCTGTTAAATTAAATAGTGTGTGTTGGTAAGTTTCAGAGAAGCAAACCCAGTGGGATGTGGAGGTGGAGGAGGCTGCAGTGAAGCAGCTCCCAGTGGACATGTTCTATGACTACACCCAGCTGGAGTCCAAGGCTTCCATCAGCTCAGGATCTGAAATCCCTATCAACCTCCTGCGCCTGTCGTATCCTTCAGCATCTTCACACGACATCTTCTCCTCCTTCCTGCACCTTCTCTTCTTTCCTCCTCCTGCTCTGCTCCTGCTCCTCTTTCCTCTATCTCTTCTCCTGCTGACCTCTTGCTCTGATCCTCATCTCTCCTCCTCCTCCTCCTCTGATCCTCCTTGCTTTGTCCTCCTCTGATTCTTCTCTCCCCTCCTCCTCTGCTCCCCCTCCTTGTTGCACAGTTCTATATTGACATAAATCGTGTATCTGGGTCCTTGACGTAGTGGACAGTCACTCATTTGGCTATGACTGTAAGCGTAGATGTAACCTGCAGCTGTTGGACGAGCAGACATTGGTGTATGTGGCGGGAAACACCCTGGTTCTGCAGGACCTGATCTCCAGACAGCAGAGGTACCTGCGCTCCAGCGGGGGAGGAGGCATTGGAGCCATCACTGTAAGGACCGCTCACCTCCCAACACTCAGCTCTTATCAATGTTATAGTTTTCTACATGAAAACATAAAAAGTTGCAGCCCTGATAGGGTTGCCAAAAGTATCAAAACTCAGATGCTAATTAATACTAAAACTAATGAATGAATGAATGCCTTTTATTGTCACTATTCACATGTACAATTTACATTATACATACAATGAGATTGAAACCATCTCACTTCAGTGCAGACATCTAAGTAGACATTTAAGTAGGATATATACAACACAGCAGGATATTTACAACACAGTACAGAAAAAAATAATGCAAAAGATTAGTGCAAAAAAAAAAAAGTGCAGGAAAAAAGTTAGTTAGTTATCCAAGTTATTGCAAGTCTTGCTCAGATATTGCAGTAGGGGTGACACATACAACCAAAATATACACACACTTGAGAGTCTGTACATTGTAGAGGGAGATGTTTCTGAGATCTCAGTTTAGCATATTATACTGTATTAAATGTTGCCAACAAGCTATAGCACTGTGTTAAGTATTGCACAACAGGATATTGCACTGTAATTAGGTATTGCACAATGACAGGTGGATATGCTACAAAAACTCAGGTCGGGATATTACACAGTAATAAATATTGCCCAACAAGATATATCGCACTGTGTTAATTGCACAATGGGTGGATGGGAGGAGAGTGGGGGATAGGAATATGGGGTATATCAGTGCATGTGACTGTTCAATGTGGTTATGGCCCTTGGGAAGAAGCTGTTGTGAGTCTGTTGGTCCTTCCTTTAATGGACCTGTAATGCCTTCCTGAGGGCAGCAAGTCAAAGAACTGAGAGCCAGGGTGGAAGTTGTCCTTGATAATGTTGTTAGCTCTGATGAGGAAGCGGAAAGTGTAGATGTCCATCATGGAGGGGAGAGGGCAGCCTGTGATCTTCTGCTCCGTCTTGACTACCCTCTGAAGCCTCTCCCTGTCCGCCATGGCGCAGCTGCCATACCATACTGTGATGCAGTACTGTACGTCAGCAGGCTTTCAATGGACGCATGGTAGAAAGTCAGTAGCAAGCTGGGGTTCAGTTTGTACTTCCTGATCACCCTCAGGAAGTGTAGACGCTGCTGGGCCTTCTTAATGATTGCTGTGATGTTCTCAATCCAGGAGATATCATCAGAAATGAAAACACCTAGGAACCAGAAAGTATTGACCATTTCCACAAACTTGTCATTGATGTAGAGGGGGGCTAGGTCTGTGTGGTGCCTCCTGAAGTCAACGATGACCTCTTTGGTTTTCTTGGCATTCAGAGCCAGATTGTTCTCTGTACACCAGGCGGCCAACTTCAGGACCTCCTCTCTGTAGGCTGACTCATCATCCTTTGAGATGAGCCCAACCACTGTTGTGTCATCAGCGAACTTCACTATGAGGTTGCTGTCGCTGGTTGGACTGCAGTCGTGGGTGTGGAGACAGAACAGGAGGGGGCTCAGCACACAGTCTTGTGGGGAGCTGGTGCTTAGTGTGCGGATGGGGGAGAGGTGGGGGCCGAGTCTCACAGTCTGGGGTCAGTTGGTTAGAAAGTCTTTAATCCAGGCTCTAGTAATTAGATATAGTAGATAGAAACTAGATGAGCAGCTGTTGATACTAAAATAGTCACATTCACAGGACAGAAATGAATCTTTCCTGAATAGCTTTAGAATGATCATGAGTTATAAGAGCACATGACTAGTGTATGCCCATGGACCACTATGGAACCTACCTGCACCACTGAGGGATTACACAGATACAGTATAAGGCCACATAGGAATTCTGGACTGACAGATAATTTATGTCAGGTTTATAATATTCCTTCTCCATCACATCTCTGTTTTAGACACATCCGAACAAGCAGTACTTTGCCGTGGGAGAAAAAGGAAGCCACCCAAATATCATCATTTATGAATACCCTTCCTTAAGGCCATATCGCATCCTCAGAGGTAAGCTTACTGCAAAAATATTATTGAACTACCGGTATTACAATTTTACTTGGGTGGACCAAATTAAGTTTAAGTACGAGGTGTTACACTTGGGATATAAACTGCGAACACATAACACATGTCTCTACATCAGTGTGCGTATACGCTAATAAAACTTCCGCCTATCGTATCAAGTTTGTGAAGGTGAAGTGATTTGTTTTGTATCATCAGAGTCAGAGAGTGTCGTAATCAGCTTTATTGTCATTTCTGCCATATGTACACTACAAACAGTGAATCCAAATTACGTTTCTCTCTGGCCAAGCAGAAAAAGTAACGGCACAGAGAGGGGCCGCTGCATCTGTGCGCGCCGCCATCTTGGAGATAACAGAGTTGAAAAAAATGCAAGTACAATCAATAATAGTAGTCACAAACATATACGACAAAACAATGGGACAGGTAAACACGGGGCATCTTTTTGTTTGGTAAACATTACGGGAGGGTGGGGAGGGGGCAAGAAGAAGAGTGGAAAATAGAGAGTAATGATGAAACTGAGGCAGAAGTCTATAGGCAGTGCAGAGTGTTTACAGAATACATGTCAGAGTGTCCCAGCCGAATTGATAACATGTCCTTTTGATTTATGGTGAGCTGTGATAATCACAGTTGTGCGTCCTTGGGAATGTCCAGTGCAAGAGAACAAAGTCAAAACAAAGGGTCCTGTTGTTGCAGAAATTTTTGGGAGAATAATTAATTAAGCCAAGGGGGAAAATGATCATAATTGATACATTTTTAGAACTCAGGCAAACGGACAATTAGCCAGAACCCTGGGACTGCCAGGCCCCCAACTTCATGTCACCCTGCAGAGCCGAGAGACCCCTAGGCATCTCTTCCTGGCGCGTAGCTATGATTGCAGACTGTGCTGCGTTATTTCTGCACAGTTCAGTCATCATGCATGTTATTGTATCCAAGCATAGGGGGATATCCGCAGATTGGAGATGGTCCTCAACCTGTGTCACCTTCTGTTGTAATACCTTCACCAGGTCAACAATGGCTCTGCTGTGGTGTGATCATGCTTTTGTATATTGATGAAAAATTGTTGTGCAAGAGTATGTGTTATGTAGGCTTGTGAGCTGAGTCTTGGATAGAATCGTACTGCTAGCTATAAGGAAGATTCGAAGGAGAACCCGGTAGAGACTGCTAGATTACTCAAACATGCATGGAAACCCTCTTCAGGCATGTTTTTGATGAGAGAACAATGTTATAACTTGGTCTTTATTTTGGCCAAATAATTATTCAGTTCATTTTACTAGTAGATGTTGAATCAAAATAATCTATGTGATTGTGCATGATTGTTATACTTTACAGCAAATGTGTCCGTGTGCTGTGCAGGTGGGACTGAGCAGGCCTACTGTCACCTGGACTTTAGTGCAGACGGAGAGCTGCTGGCCAGTGTGGGCGCATCCCCGGACTACATGCTGACGCTGTGGGACTGGAGGCAGGAGGAGGTGACGCTGAGTTGTAAGGCTGTGTCCCAGGACGTGTACAGGGTCAGCTTCTGCCCTCACACCCCAGGACTGCTCACCTCCTGCGGCTCAGGACACATCAAGTCAGTCCTCGTCATCTTCATCCACCACTGCACACTTTCACATTACACACTAACTTTGTACCAACACCAATACAATCAGAAGGCATTTCTAATTTAGATATTAAAGGCCCTGCATTTTGAACCATCGCTTAGTTCTTTGACTCACTCTAATGTTGCAACATGGTGGAAACCGCTCCTGAACTTGTCACAGAAATACGTGACTTTGGATTTGTCATCTTAGTTCCAAGAGTTCCTCACATGTGAAGGTCTCATATTAGGTCCTAAGACCTCGTCAGGCATATTTTTGAGGAGGGAACAGCATTATAACATAAGTTGCAAAAAGTTGAGTTGAGCATAAAACCCCCTCTTTAAGTAAAATACAGTGGTACCTCACCTTACGAATGACCCAACAAACGAAAATTTCAAGTTACGAAACGCCTTCACGGTAAATTTTTGTCTCTAGATACGAATGAAATTTCAAGTTACGAAACGCGAAATCTCAAAAATTCTAATAATGCGCGCTCAGTCACACATTATACGCTTTTCTCAGACTGAATTTAAACTTTTCTCACATTTGTCTCTCGTTTAAACACTCAAACTTTCATAGATTTTCAACAAAATTAATAATAGTGAAGCGTGTGGGGGGAAGGAGGAGGGGGGAGAAGAGTACGCTCTGACACGTGTCCCGGCGCGGAGCTGACAGCAGGTCCAGACCAAGGTCTAAACCAGGTCTAGACCAAGGTCTAAACCAGGACTAAACCAGGACTAAACCAGGACTAGCCCAGATGGATTAAAGCGCCGCGCGTGGGTCTATTTCCTGGTTCCGGCGCGGAGCTGACAGCAGAGCTGACAAGGTCTAAACCAGGACTAAACCAGGACTAGACCAGGACTAGACCAGGTGGATTAAACCGCCGCGCATGGCTCTATTTCCTGGTTTCGTTTCGAGTCACAGCTGAGGCGAGCCGCCTGCTCTAGACCTGCCCGCGTAAGGTGCTCACAGAGCGGCATGACAGAACCGTGAGGTCGGCCTCTTCAAGACCTCCAGGCCGGTGACCGGGACAATCCCCGGACCCATGCCCACTTAGAGAGCTCTTAAGGCGGGCTGGCAGTGTCCCCCTGGGTCCCTGGATGTCTGGGGCTCCGTGCCTGGAGGGGCCCTGGAGAGCAGGTCTAGACCGCGGCTCTTGCAGGCGCCTCAGCTGTGACTCGAAACAAAACCAGGAAATAGACCCACGCGCGGCGCTTTAATCCACCTGGTTTAGTCCTGGTTTAGACCTTGGTCTAGACCTGGTTTAGACCTTGGTCTGGACCTGCTGTCAGCTCCGCGCCGGGTCCGCGCCGGGACACGTGTCAGAGCGTACTCTTCTCCCCCCTCCTCCTTCCCCCCACACGCTTCACTATTAATAATTTTGTTGAAAATGTATGAAAATTTGAGTGTTTAAACGAGAGACAAATGTGAGAAAAGGACGCAGGAGGCAGAACACAATGTTACACTATAAAAAAAGTTACACTATAAAAAAAAAAAAACTTGGATCGGGGCCTTGGAACGAATCAGGCTTTTTCCATTGAAATAGCTACTCAACTTACGAATTTTTCACGTTACGAAACCACTTCTGGAACGAATTAATTTCGTAAGGTGAGGTACCACTGTAGAGTGGTACCTCACCTTACGAAATTAATTGCAGTCCGTGGATCGCAGGGCGTCTGCGAAATGGAACAGGTCCCGCCTCAGCTCAATGAGCCGGGTGGTCTGCTCCTTGTTCCCTAAAGACAAAAATATTATTCTATTGTGACTAGTAATACTTGGAATTGGGACATGGCGATACTGTAGAATATCCAGCATTACAACAGCAAAGGAAATATAGAAGTGTAAGGGGAAAAGCATGTGAACGGTAATACAGGTGCTGTGAACTATGCCGTTACGGCTACCGTCACACATGTTTAGCATAGTTTATGAAGAGTTTCATGTAGCATAGTTGTAGGTGAGGTGAAACAGTACACACATTTTATAGTGAAGTCGCAACTGTCACATGGCGATGTTGCTGGCGAGTCCATCTTTGTAGTCATACATCCTGCCGCGCTGTGCATGCTGGGGCTTTTGAGTGTGTGAAGCATGTATGTTTGCACGCTTGGTCCACGCCCCGATTTCCATGGAAACGACTGCGATGTTCGGACCACGTGTTAACTGTGCATGGGACAAAAATGAAATGGGACAGCAGTTGTCGCGCCGGATATAATGCACATCCCCTTCAAACCACGCTCCGAACCGTGCACTCTCTGAATTGGGAAACGGCTCATGGCTCCTCCCTGGTGAGTAGACAGAAACACAGGAGGGAGAACCCAGGAGGATCATGACACTTTTAATGTTTCTAGTTAAAAGGATGGTGCGTTGTTTTTTTTTTTATGTGAATCTGTATGGCATCTCCTTCAACAGTGTCGTCCATTAACACTGGCTTACCGATGACAGTGTCCTCTGAGCCCAGTTCTGCTTCAGTTCCATAGCTCACGAACGTAGTTCCGGTAAGTTCGCGGTGACATTTAATAAAGCTTGTTTTTCTTCTCAAAACAACATTTGTCCAAAAAGTGATATATTAGCGTCACAAACAGTTGTCCACGAAAAATTCAGCAGCCTAATTCACATGGTGCTATTTTCTCTTGAGTCATATCACTGCGCGCCTATTACTTATTATTAGCCTGTTCACTTGTAAACATCTGCTTAGAAGTGAAAAGGCTCATGTAAACATCCGCTTACAATAATAACAGGAGCGCAGTGATACGACTCGAGAGAAAATAGTACCATGCGAGTTAGGCTGCTGAATTTTTCGCGGACAACTGTTTGTGATGCAAATATATCACTTTTTGGATAAATGTTGTTTTGAGAAGAAAAACAAGCTTTATTAAATGACCCCTCTAACTTACCGGAACTACGTTCGTGAGCTACGGAACCGGAACAGAAGTGGGCTCAGAGGACACTGTCATCGGTAAGCCAGTGTTAATGGACGACACTGTTGAAGGGGACGCCATACAGATTCATATAAAAAGATGTTTTTCAAACTGGAGCTGTTTCCACTGTCTGATGCCAAGCAAATAGCCAAACATCTTTTAGGACAGTACCATTTCTGTGAGCACTGGATGGACATGTTTGGCTTGGTGTAATAAAGCATAAAGCAAAGACAAATGCTGAAAAATGTAAACAGTTTTATAAGTTCTTAGAATACTTTACATAAACTCGCATTATCACACATACACCCTCCATCAACCACATCACACCCATCCTACAACAGCTCCACTGCCCCCCCTCAAACCAAACTCAAAACTCATCTGTTCAGACTGGCCTTTTCACTTCGGCCATAACTGCACTGTCCTTTTAAAGGTTTTACTGTTTGTTTTACTGTCCTTTTAAAGTTTTACTGTTTAAATGTTTTACTGTTTGTTTTCAGCTGTTTGTATTTCAACTGTTGCTTTTAACTGCCTATAATGTATATTGTACTTGTTGTAAGGCGAACTTCAGTGTCCAGAAAGGCACCTAATAAATAAAATGTATTATTATTATTATTAGAATAGATCAAAATGAAAATCAAGGTGCCATCTGTGTGTGTCTCAGGTTCTGGAAGATGGCCAGCACATTCACAGGCCTCAAACTGCAAGGCCTCATGGGACATTTTGGAAAGACCGCAGCCACTGACATTGAGAGCTACGTGGTTCTACCATATGGGAAGGTACTGCTGCCTATGACGTTTAGCTACTAAACAGTCTCAACAGACAAGCACATGTTATGTCCCCTTCATGATTTTATACAATAATTGTACATTAATCTTTTTACACAATCATTACCCTAGGGATATTGTTATTCATATGAGTATTTTTCCTATTTGGTCTGAATTTTAATGAAATAAGTAAAAGTAATAATGAATGAACACCATTTTCATTAGTTTAATTCATTACACCCCTAAAAATTATGACAATAATTATAATATATTACAATAATATAAGATAGCCCCCAAATAACAAAAACTTGATGGGTGTTTCCACCATTTGCCGCAATGACAGCCTGACAGCGACATCTCATGCTCCTCACTACCGGGACCAGACTGGAACTAGACCAGGACCAGACCGGGACTAGACCGGGATTAGACCAGGATTAGACCGGGAATAAACGTGGACTAAACCAGGCCTAGACCAGAACTAAACCAGGTCTAGACCAGGTCTAAAACATGTCTAAACCTGGACTGGTTCTGGACTAAACCAGGACTGGATGCTGGTTTTGTGCGGCTCTTGCGTTCGTTTGTGCGTGTTCGGTTTGTGGCTCGGGCTGTGAGGTCCCGAGGGGGAGGCGTGGTCCGGGCGCCGTGGTCCGATCTCGTGCTCGCAGCCCCGGGAGGGACGCGCGGCCTCATGCCGGTCATGCTGCTCTGTCACGGATTTGACCACGATGAGGGGTGCACGTGTCGCACACTTCTCCAAGGGGTTGGTGCGCGTCGCGTCCCGGGACGTGGCAGTGCCGTTGGATGAGCGGACCGGCGCCCCCCCCCCCTCCACGCTTCACTATTAATACATTTTGTTGAAAATCTACGAAAGTTTGAGTGTTTAAACAAGAGAGAAATGTGAGAAGACATTAATTCCAGTCTGAGAAAAGTGTATAATGTGTGTGGTGAGGCATTTACAGCCTTAAAACATGTAGAATAATTGTAAAATATAAAGTTGTCCTACTTCGCAGATTTCGCTTATTGCGGGTTATTTCTGGAACCTAACCCCCGCGATAAACAAGGGATTACTGTAATTGTAATCATATTTTTGTTACTACCATAGTGGAATTATTTAAGCACAAACTGTTGTCATATATGGCAGATCTGTGAAGTCAGAAGAAATAATACTGTACACGTATTTTCAATGTTTGTAGATTGAATGTTTTGGAAATTCCAATGGTTCATGTGCGCTCCTTCTGCAGGTGGTGTCAGGCTCAGACTGGGGGAACTTGCTGCTGTGGGATGGTAACTCCATAAAGGTGGAGATCTGCCGTAAAGAGGGCCGCACCTGCCACTCTGGCACCGCCCTGCCCTTTGCCATGGAGGAGGGCCAGCTGCTGACCATAGGAGCCGACGGAGCAGTCCGGGTAACTGTGTATGCTCTGTGTGTGGAGGTGGGACTGCTGTGAGCCCAGTGTATTGTCGGCTGGGTAATTCTACTCATACAGAATGTGCCTCAGTAGCACTAAAGCGTGTTCTGTCTTTGTGATTGGACAGTCTACTCTACCAGCGGCAACACTATCTGGTGTGGCTCCAGTGATAGCGAGGTCTTATTCATTTGTTCAGTCATACTACTTCTTTCTGGTTTGTGAGAATTTTGACTCATATGAGATATAATAGTTTGAATTGAATCTGCAATGGCAACTGTCCTAATTTGTATCAATCTATAGATTCTGGAGCAGGCAAGGCATTTCACCCACCATGCTCAATGCAGTGTGAGTGATTGTAGAGGTCTGGCACTGGCTTTAAGTTTAAAGGACAAATAACGTTTTTACAATCTGGACCTTATTTCGGTGATAAAATAACATCATTTACTCACCCATTGTACTTTGGTGTCATATTTGGTGTTATATTTTAGGAGATTTCAGAGTTTAGTGATATCCGTTTAACGTGAGTGGTCGGGGCACGCTATTGCAGTCACCACATAACACAAACTTTATCACTTTTCAAATGATAAAAGTTCAATGTGTTAGTTTACACTTTCGTTTGAGTCAAAAGTGGCCTGTAATCCGAGATCCAGTCATGGTTCCGATTGGATGACGTCATCAACGAGGACCACGCAATGCGCACATTCACACCTGATCTGCAGATAAGACGACGCTCTCAGCTCTCGGTTACAGTCATAAAGAAGCTAAGAAAACATCTCCGCTTAAGAAAACCCGAAATGGTGCGAACATGCATTTAGTTGAGTTTTCACAGGCTTCCTCATCACAATCCGGAGTTATTGAAGCTGTGGCCCTTGAGAATGGACCCAAACATGAAAGGCAAAGCTGTAAGACGTTTGGACCATCGTGTTTGCAGTACCCACTTCAGTCTGGAGGATTTTTTACCAGCGAAGGAAAAGAAAGAAGGCCAGCGGATTCAGCGCACGATTCTGAGAAGTAATGTGATACTGGTGGCTGTTTTCTGGTGCGCTGCTCCTCAAACTGTCTCCGCGTCCTTCTTTCTAATATCCCTTCCTCCGTATACTCAGGCTCAAAACGATAGGGACGGCCATCATACTCAAATAAGTCCTCTTCAATCTCGAAGTCCGAATCTTCAGCCATGTCTCACTTGCAATAGAAAAGTTCTGAGCGTCTTCTAAGCAAAGTAGCGGAATGAATGAATGCATGCGCGTGGTCCTCGTTGATGACGTCATCCAATGAGCCATGACTGGTTCTCGGATTACACACCACTTTTCATAGTCATAGTTTTATTGTACATAGAGTAAATTCGAAATTTCGTTTCCCCGCTAATCAGGCAGGACAGTGATAGAGCGGCTAGGGAAGGGGCCGCTGCGCATGCGCACGCCGCCGACTCGGAGATACGGAGTGGAAAAGTTGCAATTGCAATCAATGACAATTATTCACAACATGCAATGACAGAAAAACAATTGGACAGGTATGATAAAAGGAGAAATTCAATTTGTCAACTGGACAAAGTTTATTTGGTCGAAAACATTTCGCAACTCATCCGCTGAACATGTTCCACTCTGTGTTCTGGAAACAGTCCCTCAGACTCTCACAGGCCTCGTCAGTCCAAAGCTTCACAGACCGCTTCTGCGTAAGTCCTCTTCGCACCCTGGGTGTGTATTCAGGGAGCAGGTAGACCAGACAGTGGTCTGAACTTCCGAGCGGGCGGAGGCGGGTAGAGGTGTAGGTGTCTTTGATATTTACGTAGAACAGGTCCAGAGTCTTATTGTCTCTCGTGGGGCATGTGACGTACTGTGTGAATGTGGGAAGAGTAGCGGAGAGAGATGTGTCGTTAAAGTCTCCAGTGATCAGGAAGAGGGCGCGCGGGTGGCGTGTCTGCATCTGTGTCACAGCGCTGTGGAGCTGCTCACAGGCTGCCGGACCATCAGCCAACAGCGGAATGTACACGCAGAACACAATCACGTGCGAAAATGCCCGTGGCAGATAGTATGGCCTCACACTCACAGCCAGCAGCTCTAAGCACAGCTGTTGTTTCACATGCGCGTTCCCAGGATGACACCAGCGCTCGCTCACAAATACTGCCAGTCCTCCTCCTCACGCTTTCCCGCTCCCTGTCACAGTCTGGTCCGCACGCTTCATTGTAAATCCATCCAGGGAAATGACATTGTCCGGTATGTGCTCATTCAGC
This sequence comes from Paratrypauchen microcephalus, assembly GCA_036785185.1. Taxonomy (NCBI): domain Eukaryota; kingdom Metazoa; phylum Chordata; class Actinopteri; order Gobiiformes; family Gobiidae; genus Paratrypauchen; species Paratrypauchen microcephalus. Next base: position 404,024 of record JAVJIX010000171.1, read on the forward strand.
CACATCTCAGTGAAACACATAAGGCTGCAGTCTCGGCATTCTCTCTGCTGCCGGGACAGCGCGGTCAGCTCCTCAGTCTTGCTGGTGATGGCGCGGACATTTCCCATAATTACCGCAGGTAGATACGGTAAATACGGTCCCTGTTTCTTGAGTCCACCCCTGCAGCCTCTCCTTTTCTTCCATATCTCCGCTGGAACAACAAGTTTCTCGGCGTAGAGTAGAGAAGGGCCATGCAGGCTGAGAACCTCCTCACGCACGTATGTGGCACGTTCCGATGCGCTCCGAGCCGTGGCTGAATGTGGTGGTCTCCGACACATCTCCTGGTGCGGATTCACAAAGTACAAAAAAACACTACAGCTAACAATAAAGCTGTATTAAAAGTAGGCTTCCCAGGTGCCCAACTGCACCGTGTTTCACCTACTCTAAAGAAAAAAAACCAAAACAAAACACCTATATAGTACAAATAAAAAGAGGAAAAAAGGTAGAGTTGGAGCTTCTGCGACAGGCAGCTGGCCTCTCCCGCGCCATCTTGATTTTCCTATGGTTTTTTATAAGTTTATATGGGAACATGCTTTGTTAGACTCAGGAAAAACTTGTTTAGACTGGTTTAGACCAGATTTCATTCCACAATGCTGTGAAAGCCAAATATTTTGCTTGTGTCATGTGTAATGTGTGCTGTTCTCAGGGCTGGGACCTGGAGACCATCGAGGGGGCGGACAGCCAGGGCGAGGGTAGCTGCTTCGAGCTGGAGCCCATGAACGAGCTGGTGATAGGGCACAATGTCAGTCTGGGCTCTATGGTCCGCAGTGGGCATTACGACTCCTTCATCTGGTACGCCCAGGTCTGTCCACCAGCACACACTCACTGAGCCCTCTGCTGCCTTTTACATACACTAGCATTCACATTCACAATATCTGTGCAAACAATAAAAATATAAAAAGAGTTGATGAAACAATGTAACATAAAACTTCTGCACATAAACAGGAGCTCATGTGGATAAACTAAACACAACTGAAGGAGGAGCATGTTACAATCAATTCAGTGTGTGTTTAGACTTTGTTTACTGGGTTTAATCCATCTGCTGCTACATTCAGCCTCAAGCCACCAGTGGGTCGGATTAATTGACCAATCACAGAGCAGCACTGTGGTTAAAGCCAAAATATGAAGCACCAAAAATGAACCAAAACTAACATTGCAGCACTGGCAGATATGAATGTGCCTATTTGAGCAGAAGTACACGGAAGCACTTTAATGCACATGGGTCATCAAATGTTTGATTGCTTGCTCTGCTGTTTCACCCAGTCAAGTATTCAAGTGAACATTATTGTATATTAATATAAAAACCAATGTGGTAATTGTGTACACAGGACACCATGGGAGCCATTTGGAAATTGGATCTTTCCTTCACCCACACGGTATGTGCAGCCTCTCCTCCTAATTAAATTCAGACCCAGGTCTAAGAAACTATAACACAGTACAATACACTGCATTCTGATCATTGCACTAGGCATGCCAGTAGTATAACTCAGCCAAATGTCTCTCTCCAGACTCAATGAGTCTTTAAATATGTCGGCTGTGGCTGTGTGCAGACCCCAGACCCAGAGTGCCTGTTCCAATTCCACTGCGGAGCCATTCAGGGCATGGATGTGTCCCAGAGCAGCCATCTGATGGCCACCACCGCACTGGGACGTGAGTCTGTCTACTGTTCTCCACTAGAGCTGAATACATCTGAGGGCTACAGGGAAGAGTTATCTACATGGAGTAGGTCAAAGGCAAACTTATTTATTTTTGTGTCACGTTAGAAGAGACAAACGATTCAAACTACAACACAAACACTGGGCTAGTTTTAAAGTAAATATGTGGATAGATATAAATGTCATAAAGATCTCTATAGCTCAGTTTGAATTCAAATCCAGGTCAAAGCAGTCAAGTAGCAGCTCTTATGTTCAGGGTAGGAGAGTTCCACAGTTTAGGACAGTGTAGGACAGTTTAGGACAGGGGTACGCGAGCACACTGCAGGGGGTACTCGGCAGTGTCGCTGCGAGGCACACGGGGAGATTTTTTTGAATTTTTTAATTCTAATTTGAGTAAATTTGAGTTAAAGAAAAGAGAGAAAATGCCTGAGAATTAAATTTTCAAATTAAGGAGATGAAATAAAATGATTTTCATTTAATAATCCGTTGTGTCACGTTCTACTTTTGGAGAATTATCAACATGTATGAGTGAGGGGGGACTCGAGGTGTGACAAAAAGGCTCAGGGGGAACACAAGACAAAAAAGGTTGGGAAACACTGGTTTAGGAGCAGCCAGTGTTAAAGCTCTGTTTAGCCTGCTTGTCCGTCCAGACGGTCACAGAGCATCTGCCAAGGCCAGTGATCTACCTACTGTATATGTCAATATGAAGAAGATAGAATAGATAGTGCAGAAAGCTAACTGGAAGAAAATGGATGGGTTTGAAAAGCTACACTACAGGCCAGTGGAGAGAGAGAACAGCTCATAAGCCTGATGCCTATAGATATACTGTACCATGTGATAGATGGACATATCTGAGTGAAGGACAATGAACACATCCTCATGCTGATGAAGCACCTTGGGGGGGCTGGGTTCTGACAGAGCTAGTGTTTGCTCCACAGGTTCAGTCCGAGTCTTTGACTTCCTGTCCAAGAAGGAGCTGACGAGCAACCGCTTTAACCAGGGAGGGACAGCTCTGTGCTGGGCCCCACCACAGGTCAGTCCCCTCTGCTCATCCACCCTCACCCAGCCTGCTTTGACTTACACTTATTGCAATGATAACACTTACCCATGTGAACCAAATTATATCATGGTTGGATGTAGTCTAAGTAGAATTGGACTGAGTGCCGTATTATGGAGGACAGAACTTTTTAACCTCTCCTGAGCACAAGTTAGCAAAGTAAAAAGTATATTTCCAGGTGTATAATGCATGGATGTAGAGTCAGGAAGACACCTAGAAATTGTACTGATACATGGTCAGTATTCTTCTGACTCCGTATGAGCAAAGAGAAGCAAACAGCTGCACAGGGCTATGAAAATCCCTAGCCCTGAGCCACTCATCCACTCAAACAAGAAAGCATTAAACCAAATCTAAACAAATGGGCTAAACACCATATAAACAGGTCTAATCTAGAATGAAATGTAGGCTTTTGGGAATACTCCAACAGTTTTTAATGTTGTAGTTGTGTCAACCAAAAATGACTGTATATTTAGTCATAGGTTTCTTCATAGTCATTTACTTTTTAGTTTTTTTGTTTTGTTTTAGTTTCACACTGCAGAAAACTTTGACAACATATTGTAATGAATTAAATGACCATGGCATGATTGGTGGTGTGAACATGCAGTTGGAGCGGGGCAGGGGTCTGCTCGCCGTGGGCTTTGAGGATGGAGTAGTGCGTCTCCTGGATGTGTTTGACCCCCAAAGGTCGCAGATGATCCCAGGACGCAGCCGCAGAGGAGAGGCCGAACTGCGCCTCCGACAGGCCTTGAAACCCCACAGCACAAGTGTGAGCGCTGTAGCCTACGACCACAATGCAGACATGCTCGCCACCGCAGTGAGTCAAGCACACAGCAGCACAGCAAACAGCTAAACATACAACTAGGTCATATAAGACTATCTGCATAGAACTAAATGTATATAGCCTTATATTAATTAGAAATATTAGAATTTATTTATATAGACAGGGACAGTGCACAATATACATTAACCTTAAAGGTCCCATGGCATGAAATTTTCACTTTCTGAGGTTTTTGAATGTTAATGTGAGCTTCCCTACTCTGTTTAGGCCCCCCCAATGGCTAAAAGTTGCGAAATGTGTAAACTGAGCATTTGCAGTCCTTTTCTGCATTTGAAAAAAACACAGCTCAAAAAGTTTGGACCGCGAGGGAGCTACGCAATGCAAAATGCGTTTTTTTATTTGCCTGGAGGCACGTGCGAGTGTTTCTAGGCTCGGAAGTCCTTTACCCGACCCTCTGGACCTCTGAAACAGCAATGGTTTAATTTTATTTTCTGTGAAAATGTGTTTTTTTCATTGAAATTCCTCTCCTTTCTCCCTTCGGCTTAAAACGCAGAAGTGGGAGACAGCGCACAGAGCAGCACTCCAGCGGGCGCATTTGGCCCTCCCCACCCGCTCCTCTAACCCTATCTGTGTCCTTCTCATTTGCATTCAAGCAACAAGGCCCAGAATGAGTCGTTCAGACAGAGAGATTCTGACTCTGACTGTGTACATGTGTCTTTCTCATGCACTGAGTGTTGATTTTGAAGAAGGATTCATTTACAGTATTAGGGAACCATTAAGGCGCCATATAAAAGCATCAAGAAGTACCATGTCATGGGACCTTTAACAGGAGAAATGCATTGTGCCAGGTTGTAGCACTAGAGCTCATTTCCACCTGTAGTCCCTGGTGCATGTTTTTTAGGTTTGAATCACTATTCTGTCTTTATCTGGAAGATCACAGGATTTTGGCTCATTCTCCACTACTTTTATCTTGTGGTTTCCAGTCCATACTCTCCACAGATGTTTCTGTATACTGTGCACATTTTACACCCTGCTGTCATGTGCTGGACTTCTTCACTTTTCTGTTCACTTTTATAGTGCATGTACTTTGTGTCAAACTGTGTTTAAGTGAAATGCCATTGTTGTGTAGTATTCCTTGTTGTCTACAGAGCACAGACTGCACAGTGTTCTTCTTCAGTGTGGGGGAGAAGTATCGGCCTCTGGGCTTTGTGAGCGTTCCGGGCTCTGTACGGGCTCTGGAGTGGTCTCCACGCTTCCACGTGAGTCTTCCACATGCACCACACATACGACCATAAGGACTCATGACAGACACTGCAACAGGGAATATTTACATGAGGAAACTATTATCTGAATGACATTTACATATAGAACAATACACACATACAGCAAAGAATATTAGAAGAATATTAAATCAGATAGAATAGATTTAAAAATGCAACCTAGTCAAAACTGCTGTACACCAGATAATTATAAAAAAAGGTATATTTTTTTTTACTTGTGTTGTGTTTCTTCCATATGGTAAATCACAAAATCAGTAACTTTACAGTAGAAAACTAAGACACCTTAAAGTGAGAGTAAACATCTAAACCACATTTCAAACAAAGCTGCTAAACTGGGCAGTACCTGGAGGACTAAAGGGAAGACTGAGGGGGGAGGAGGGGTGGGATCTAGCGGTATAAGACATAGTTTTCATAAACACGTAAAGGGCTTGTAGGCTTAGCTTGTCAGGTTTTAAATGAGCTGCTGTGTTGCTGCCTTAGGGTGAGAGTCGCCTGCTTGTGCTCTGTGGGACGGGGCATGTGGTGGAGGTGCAGAGTCCAAACCTGGAGCTGTCTGAGCACAGACAGACCTATCAGCTGAGCACACTGTCCACCAGAGCCTTTTGCTTCAAGAGCATCAAGTCACGCATCCAGGTACCACCTACACCGCACCCATATGTTTCATGTTTTACTACAGTAGTTCACTCTCCCAAATTGGGACATTCTCGCAAAATGCACCCAACCATAAACGATAACGATAGGAGGAGACCGGGGACTCCAAGTAGAAGTCTTCAGGAAGCCCACACACACAGACCAATACCTGCTTTTTGATTCACACCACCCACTGCAGCACAAACTGGGTGTTATTCGGACATTACAACACAGGGCCCAAGTGGTTCCCACAAGCACAGAGGGCAAGGAGAAAGAAGAGCAACATGTGCAGGAAGCCCTCTCTGTTTGTGGATATCCTAAATGGGCTGTCAACAAAACCAAGAGAGACAAGGACAATAAACAAGACAACAGAGAATCTGAACCCAGGAGGAAAGGGGTAGCGATTCCGTACCTGGCCGGCGTTTCGGAAAAACTACAGAGGATTTTCAGACAATATGAAATTCCAGTTTATTTCAAACCCACAAACACTTTAAGACAAAAACTGGTCCACCCAAAGGACAGAACACTGAGCCACAAACAAAGCAATGTGGTCTACTCCATTCAGTGTAGTGAAGACTGCAGTGAGCGCTACATTGGGGAAACAAAACAGCCACTTCACAAGAGGATGTACCAACACAGACGGGCGTGCCAGAGTGGACCGGCTTCTGCGGTACATCTTCACCTAGAAGCCACGGGCCATTCTTTTGAGGACAGTGAGGTTCAGATCTTAGCCAGGGAAAAGAACTGGTTTGAGAGGGGAGTTAAAGAGGCTATTTTTGTCAAAAAAGAGAATCCGTCATTAAACAGAAATGGGGGAGTGAGATATAACCTGTCTCCCATTTATAATGGGATTCTTAGACCAGTCAAACAGAGCCAGGGCAGAGGGGTGGAGAGGGTCGTTAGACGTTGAATAGGGGGTCGAAACAGCCGTCAGAGTAATTTGAAAAACAAAGAGACAGATTAGGGGGATCGTTTTCAGAGCTTTTGTCATTGTCGGACGCGCCTCCCGGCAGCTAGATATAAGCAGGGTCTAACCAGTTCAATAACCAGAGCTGACGAAGCCTCTCGGATGAGCGGCGAAACGTTTTCAACCAAACAAACTTTGTCCAGTTGACAAATTGAACTTCTCCTTTGACCAACCATAAAAATCACTTTTGTGTGAAAAAGTCTGTACAAATGATCATTAGGCCACACAAAATACCTCTTCATTTAAATAATAATTATGTTGTTTGAATTATTTCAAAAGCTGATTATTAAAAGATATAGTTAGACCACATTATACCAATAAAAACTTGATTGATAAAAAATTACAGTATTTTGAAATTTCATTCTCGAAACATAATCGTTAACTTGCACTTGAAACATAATGCTTTTCTTTTTATATTTTGCCTGACTAAAAATAACTATTAGTCTTCATTATGTGTACTCTTAAAAATAAATTAGGATTATCTTTTGATAACATAATTTAAGATATACCACATGTTGTGGTAATGAGAAATGAGGATCTGTATTTCGGAGATGAGGGGTCATGTTGATTCAGACCAGAGACAGTTCTGAACTGAAGAAGCAGCTTGGATGAGCTGCGAAACGTATTCGACCAAATAAACTTTTGTCCAGTTGACAAACTGAATTTCTCCTTTTGCCTTTAACAAATCATATTACATTAATTATAATAATTATTTTAAATACAATATATATAACACAGCAGGATATTTACAACAGAGTGTAGAAAAAAAGATGTGTGTGCAAAAAAGTCCTACAGCTGGAACTACGCATTACTAGTTACGAGGTTATTGCAAGTTGCTCAGATATTGCAGTAGGGGTGACACATACAACCATATACTGTATATATACAGACGCTTGAGAGTCTCTACATTGTGGAGGGAGATGTTTCGCAGAACTCAGTTTAGCATATTGTACTGTATTAAATGTTGCCAACAAGCTATAGCACAGGATATTGCACTGTAAGAAGAAGAAGAAGTGACTTTATTGATCTCACACTGGAGAAATTCTTCTCTGCATTTTAACCCATCCTATATACTGTATATATATACATATATATATACATATATTAGGAGCAGTGGGCAGCACACACATTAGGGTGCCCGGGGACCATCTCCATGATCTTCTTGCTTCTGTTTGGTCAGGACCTAAGCTGGAGGTACCTATGGTGCATGTTTTGGGTTGATGGGGGAAACCGGAGTGCCCGGAGGAAACCCACCCAGACACGGGGAGAACATGCAAACTCCACACAGAAAGGCCCAGGCGACCCGTAATTAGGTACTGCACAAACAACAGGTGGATATGCTACAAAAACTCAGCTCAAGATATTACATTGTAATAAATATTGCCCAACAAGATATATTGCAGTGTGTTAATTGCACAATGGGTGGATGAGAGGAGAGTGGGGGAGAGGAATATGGGGTAAATCAGTGCATGTGAGTGTTCAAAGTGGTTATGGCCCTTGGGAAGAAGCTGTTTTTGAGTCTGTTAGTCTTTGCTTTAATGCACCTGTAATGCCTTCCTGAGGGCAGCAAGTCAAAGAACTGAGAGCCAGGGTGGAAGTTGTCCTTGATAATGTTCTAATGTTCTCAGCTCAGCTGAGTCCATCAGGGAGGGGAAAAGGCAGCCTACGATCTTCTGCGCTGTCTTGACTACCCTCTGAAGCCCCTCCCTGTCCGCCATGGTGCAGCTGCCGTACCATACTGTGTATATAATATTATATATCATATGTTGTACTTTGGACAAGTGTAATAGTCCATCGTTTGTGTGTTTGACAGAGAGAGAAGGAGGTGGCCCAGCGACAGGCCCTGAAGGAAAAGAAACGCAAAGAGCGAGAGGAGTGGTTCAAACAGACCCAAAACCATGAACTGGTGCCAGAGGAAGAACCAGAGGAGGAGAAACTGCCCCCCATTCACCTGCCAAACCCCCCCAGCCCACTCTGCTGTGGCTTCTACTCACAACCAGGACGTTTCTGGCTCTCCATGGTAACACAGTCTCACAGCACTAGCATTCACTATTAGTGAAAGTATTGTTTGTTTACTTAGTCAGGAGGATGCATGTTATGAGACATTCTCATCCTCTCATACCCCTGTTGCCAGTGGCTCTGACTTGGTGGGAAACCAAGCTAGCATAGCTCAGAATCTGCATCAGCCTAGAACTGGTTCTGAACCAGCTCAGAACCAGCAGCACCTTGGTGGAACAGTGAACACCTGTCCACACACACAGAAGAAAAATTATGAAACTACTACTACTGCATATACAGGGAGTAACAAAGGTGTCAGGACAAGAGCTGGAACAAGTCAATGTTCACAGTCACAGTCTTGGTGGCAAATAAATTGGAATAAATAAATAAATAAATACACCAACAAGGATCAAGCCACCAACCATAGGATTCACTGTCATTGGCAATTTTTGTATTACACACTACACAGCATCCTGGGAGTCATTAGACATGTGCAGTTCTATAAGCTTTGTTTTCTCTCTGTAATTAAAGTTTTACTGTTATAGCGTCGCTATTCACAGAAACTGTATTTCATAATGTGCGTGTGGGGAATTTATATTATAGTATTGTGACTATTGATATGGGATAAGGTAAGATGGCACTATAGATCTCTGAGTATTTGAAGTGTGCTGTGTTGTCTCTCCGTGACAGGGCGGGTATGACGCGGGCTTCCTGTACCACTGTGAGTTCTCTGAGGATCAGGGGCAGGATCCTGCTCTGCGCCAGGACGAGCCCTTCAGCGCCCTGCCCCTCCACAACGCAGAGCATGACCCCATAGTTTCTGTCACATTCAGGTACAACCCCCTCTCTCCCTCTCACCATCCCCCCTCTCTCCCTCTGTTTCCTTGCTGTGTTGTGTTTCCTCTTTCCTTGTTGTGTCTCCTTGCTGTGTCTCCTTTCTCCTGCTGTGGCTGGTTCTTCCTCCCTGAGACGTCCTGTTAAAGCTCAGTCATCCCTGTCTGTGTTCAGTTCCGAGCAGCGCCTCCTGCTGTGTGGGATGACCTCTGGCTCTCTCAGAGTATACCCCCTGAGCCCTGGTGACTATAGCCTTGAGTCCATGCACCACTACTGGAATCTGAGTATCCATGACAACACCTACGGCGCTCTGCGACACTTGCGCGTCAGCCATGATGAGCGCTTTGTCCTGACAGCTGGAGATGATGGGAACATCTTCAGCTTCAATCTGCTGCCTCCTGAGGAGAAGCCTCAACACGACCCTCAAAACAAAGTGCCCTCATCCCGGGTTAGGGGGCTATAAACCAAGCTTTTTTTTTCTTTTTCTTTTAAGGTTATATTTGTTTCTAAAATGTACTTGGCTCATTTTCACAGACTGGCCTAGAGCACGAGGAATTGGCCCAGGACATAGAGAACCCCTGTGCTTACAGGTGTGTGTTTGCTTTGTCTTCTGATGTCCCCAAATCTAAATGAGGAGCATCATGCAGTTCTATACATGTGTGATGCTCCTCATTCAGAGTTCTATACATGTTATAAAACTATTTATTTTATACACAAGTGGTTAGTCCCCTCTCTAAAGGGACCTCCGTAGGTCCCCTTTAAAAAGTGTACACCAAAAAGGTCAGTAGTGCAGAAAACCACTCTGACACCAGGAGCGCTAATGAGTGTTCAAACCCTTGTCTATATGCACCAAAGCCCCATGTAAAGCCAGAATGAAAGTTGTTGGGTGCTGTGTGAGCCTGGGGCAGTGGGACAGTGGGACAGTGGGGCAGTGGGACAGTGGGACAGTAGGACAGTGGGGCAGTGGGACAGGGGGCAGTGGGACAGGGGGCAGTGGGACAGTGGGGCAGTGGGACAGTAGGACAGTGGGGCAGTGGGACAGGGGGCAGTGGGACAGGGGGCAGTGGGACAGTGGGACAGTGGGACAGTGGGACAGTGGGACAGTGGGACAGGGGGACAGTGGGACAGTGGGGCAGTGGGACAGTGGGACAGGGGGACAGTGGGGCAGGGGGCAGTGGGGCAGTGGGACAGTGGGGCAGTGGGACAGGGGACAGTGGGGCAAACTCTGATGGTTGTTGGGTGTTATGCAGCATTGAGATGGCTAAGCAGATGCTGGAGAGTGGCCGTGTGCGGCTTGAAGCAGAGCAGAAGACCCTAAGGAAGCACAGGACTCTGGGGGATCTCCAGAAGAGCTTTAGACTGCTACTATCCGAGAACCAGGCTCTGCCGTTACACGTGCGCCTGCAGCCTCAGGTATGGACCAGCATATACACTCTGAAGCAAGCACCACACTCTATTTGGACCACATCTGATCAAACTTTTATCAAAATGGCGTCTATGACAGCATATTTTAACTGAAGCCCTTGAATAATGGCTATAGCCAAATCTACACAGAATACAGAGAAAAATCATCCTTTACAGTAGTCTGGGTCTGATCTGATGGTGTTACATGTTTTGCAGGAGCTGTGTTTGGACATGCATTTTGTGGAGCAGGTGGAGCGTGTGAAGTCACAGAGGCTCAAAGCGGTGCAGAGACAGCAGGGCTGGGAGGAGGAGCGCAGCCGCTGTGCTCTGGAGAAACTGCACAACAGGTACTCACAGGATATGCTTGGAATATGCTTTATAGTGCTTCAAACTAAAAGCCTGTAACTTCCTCGAGGTGTTGTATAGTGTTGCATTCCATCAAAAGCATGTGTGTAAAATCCATGCACATAGTCTGCCTCTCTTCCTCCAGAGTGCAAAGGCTCTCAATGTCCTCATAAGCACAGTGTAAGGAACCATCACCAGACTTCATAAATAGCCTTCACTATATCATTTAATACCAGGGATGAATGAGATCTTGCGAGATCAAATTGCCATGAGACTACCTGCACATCGGAAAAATGATCTTGCGAGATTTTATCTGTGTTTACATTTGGTTACGCCTCACTCATGCTCTGGGAAGTTCGTATCTTTGAACAGCTGTAGCTAAAAGCTGTAGCACTCTGTTCCAGTTTTTATTGCGTAGTAATACGACCAATTTTGACACAGATAATCAGTGCTAAAGTTGGCTAAAAGCATTGGCAAAATAATATGATCAAATATAGAAGAAGAAGAAGAAGAAGAAGTGAACTTTATTGATCTCACACTGGAGAAATTCTTCTCTGCATTTTAACCCATCCTATATATATACATATATTAGGAGCAGTGGGCAGCACACACATTAGGGCGCCCGGGGACCATCTCCATGATCTTCTTGCTTCGGCTTGGTCAGGACCTAAGCTGGAGTACCTATGGTGCATGTTTTGGGTTGGGTTATATATAGCTATATAATCTAATATCTAATTCACCCACAGACAGCACAGAGTACGCAGTGTTTCCACACTTAAACATAGTTTGAAAAAGATCCACAAGAAGAAGTGACTTTATTGATCTCACACAGGAGAAATTCTTCTCTGCATTTAACCCATCCTGTTATCAGGAGCAGTGGGCAGCACATTACTGCGCCCGAGGACCATCTCCATGATCTTCTTGCATCAGTTTGGTCAGGACCTCAGCTGGAGGATTTTACCTATGGTGCATGTTTTGGGTTGATGGGGGAAACCGGAGTGCCCGGAGGAAACCCACCCAGACACAGGGAGAACATGCAAACTCCACACAGAAAGGCTCCAGGCGAACCCAGACCATGCATGCAAACTCCACACAGAACACACACAGAAAGGCCTGGGCGACCCAGGGATCGAACCCGGAACCTTCTTGCTGTGAAGCATGAGCGCTACCCACTCAGCCACCGTGCCGCCATAGTCTACACTGACGTTGGTGAACGGTACATGGTCAGGCAAAAGACGATCTGCTGGTAGATTCGCCATCTTCTGACTCTTCCGGCATTTCACACACTTCGAAAGCACACTTCTCACCGCTGCAATTCCTTTGCATATCCAAACCCTTTGTCTTAGCCGAGCAAGGGTGTGGTTTCTCCCTCCATGTCCGATTGCTTTATGAGCATTCCTGATGATCAGGGTTGTCATAGTCATAGTTTGCTTTATTGTCGAAAAACAATCATGTACATGTACATAGAATGAATTCGAAATTTCGTTTCCCCACTAACCAGGCAGGACAGTGATAGAGTGGGCTAGGGGACATGTGAGTGTTTCTAGGCTTGGATGTCCTTTATCTGAGCCTCTGGACCTCTGAAACAGCAGTGGTTTAATTTTATTTTCTGTGAAAATGTGTATTTTTCATTGAAAAGGCTCTCCTTTCCTCCTCCGCTCTTAAAACATGGAAGTGGGGCCAGCACACACTGCAGCGCTAAAACAAGGAACCAGCGGCGCATTTGCCCCCCCCACCCGCTTCTCTTGATCTTTTCACCTTTCTGCAGTGCACAAAGGTCCTCGTGGAAGGATTGACTGTGGCTGAACTGAATTATCACCGTTTCTGCCTTTCTGATGTCCTTGACAGTCAGAGGGAACCATTAAGGCGCCATATAAAAGCATCAAGAAGTACCATGTCATGGGACCTTTAATACTGGCAGATGATTCCTCAAACCTCAGACCAGTGCGTACAATCAAAGCATCTTTGTAGAGCCAGAACTCTGTCCTCGTCCCATACCTGGATTGCACGCCTCTAAGCAGCTCCTTCAGCCTTAATATCCAGGTCACAGCCTTCCTCAGGCTGCATGATCAGCTGGATTAGAAGCCGTGCTGACCTTTCTCCACTGCGCTGGCCTAGTGTTCTCTCTGATTCACACTGCAGAAATTGTATTTAAAGCATAAAGAGTGTTTAAAGCATTTAGGATATCAAAATATGAAGTACATAGAAAAATGAAAGATCCCATGACATGGTACTTCTTGATGCTTTTATATGGCTCCTTAATGGTTCCCTAATACTGTAAATGAATCCTTCTTCAAAATCAACACTCAGTGCATGAGAAACAGAGATAAGATGAGAAAGAGTATTTTTTCTCTCTCTGAACACTCCATAATGGGAGTTGTTGCTTGAATGCAAATGAGGAGAAAAGAGCTGGCCTATAGTAGAGGGTGGGGGCGTGGCCAAACTCTCCGCTCTCGGCTCTGAGCCCTCAGCTGATCCATTTCCGTGTTTTTGCATGGGGGGAGAGATTTGAAGCGTTCCATTGAAAAATAAACACATTTCCACAGAAAATAAAATTAAACCACTGCTGTTCAAAGGTCCAGAGGCTCAGATAAAGGACTTCCGAGCCTAGAAACACTCGGACGTGCCTCCAGGCAAATAAAAAAACGCATTTCGCATTGCCTAGCGCATTCGCAGTCCAAACTCTCTGGGCGTGATTTACAGAGACGCTGAGTACAGACAGACGGGGGTGAAACTGCATTTGCATTTCTTTTTTCGATCTGACGTCAATCAGGTGCCTTGTTCAAAATCGCCCGTTTGAGCTCCGATTTTCACCGCAATGGTAGCCACCGTAAGCTCCAGGCGTGGCACAGTGATTTAAAGGGATATGCCACCCCCAGGTCAAATTTGGGCATCTCCCCACAGTCCAGAGACTAAAATAAGTGGTGGAAAGCGTTTTCCTGCTCACCCAGCCATTGTCCGAGTCTGTCGCCACTGACCGCCGCGGTATCTGGTGCTCCTCCGCCTTAGACTGGAGTCTAACGGCGCCAGAGAAAGATTTCGGCCAAAAGGAATTAATTTGCTCGATGCATTTCCCAATTACTTTCTGTGTAGTGCGCATTCATATCGAGTGCAAATAAATGTACAAATCAACACGGAGAGCTTGACTTGGTCATTTTGGGTGGGAACTATTTTTCAGTGCGGAACAATAAAGCCGAAGCACACACCACGCTGCGCAACAGGGGAACTCCGTTCCTGGTACGCACCGGGAAGGGAGTTCCCCTGTTGCACAACGTGGTGCGTGATACGGCTGTATTCTTACGCACTGGAAAATAGTTCCCACCCAAAATGACCAAGTCAAGTTCTCCGTGTTGATTTGCACATTTATTTGCACTCGATATGAATGCGCACTACACACAAAGTAATTGGGAAACGCATCGAGCAAATTAATTCCTTTTGGCCGAAATCTTTCTCTGGCTACGTTAGACTCCAGTCTAAGGCGGAGGAGCACCAGATACCGCGGCGGTCAGTGGCGACAGACTCGGACAATGGCTGGGTGAGCAGGAAAACGCTTTCCACCACTTATTTTAGTCTCTGGACTGTGGGGAGATGCCCAAATTTGACCTGGGGGTGGCATATCCCTTTAACCATGGGGGGGAGGCTAAGCAGGGTAGGGGAGCTCACATTAACGTTCAAAAACCTCAGAAAGTGAAAATTTCATGCCATGGGACCTTTAAACCAATTTAAAATCATGTGACCAAAAATTGTGAATTGATATAATTATTGTAAATTATTTCAAAATCTCATCTCGTGGACTCTATCTTGTATCTCTTCTCATCTCATGAAAATTCTGTCTCATCCCATCCCTATATAATATTACAACTGCTTGTTTTTAGCTTAATAATAATAAACAGTTTAATGCAACCCAATTACCCTCTACTAGAGTTAAGGCTGCCATAAACTACAGGTGAATTTGCTACAGATTAGCGACTTCCTGTGTACGTTATCGTGCATTAAATCATGTATCTGAAGTGTTGCACCACATTTCACAAATAATAATAAATACTATAAATAACACCGTTTTGGAAACAGCAGCACGCTCACAGCTTTATAGCCTGTGGTACACAGCCATATCCCACTGTGGTCTTTGCAATTGGAGATTTTAAGTCTCATAAGATTCTCCTCCGTTTAAAAATAGTTTAAGACCGAAAAATCCTGTAGTGTGTAGCGGCCTTTAGACTGTTCAGACAAACATGATAATTAGCGCACATTGTACCTCTGATTGTTCCAAAGCTGTGGCTGTTTGCAGGTTTAAAGACTCCAGTGTGTTGACAGTGGTGGCCATAGAGTCTGACCACAGAGTATCCACATACCGCCTGCCCTCTGTGCCTCTGCACTGCCAGGATCCAGTCAGGAGAGCCAGCCACAGCAGCTCCACAAGCACCGAGGCCCGCAAAGGGAAGGCCGAGCCAGGCAGAGGGGCTACTATCATCACAGGTCACACACACACCCTCTCCCGCTTCCCTTGTCTCTCTGACCTTCTTAGTGCCTTTCTCTGTCTCCCACTCCTCCCCGTCCTTCACAGATACATTCTGAAGGTCTTATGGGATGTGAAGTGGTGATGCCAATGGAGGAATTGTGGAGCCAGTTGATACTAATTGTCGGGAGGTGATTTGTGCCGTTACAAGTCCTTCTGACATAAAATTACAGGCATAAGCTAGCTAGCCAGCAGTTTTTCAGTTAGTCACTTACCCTTTTGGTTCAAAGTCAAACACTTAAATGGGATTGTGGGCATTTATATTGATCACAGAAAATGTATTATTTAAAGGGATATGCCACCCCCAGGTCAAACTTGGGCATCTCCCCACAGTCCAGAGACTAAAATAAGTGGTGGAAAGCGTTTTTCTGGTGACCCAGCCATTGTCCGAGTCTGTCGCCACTGACCGTCGCGGTATCTGGTGCTCCTCCGCGTTAGACTGGAGTCTAACGGCGCCAGAGAAAGATTTCGGCCAAAAGGAATTAATTTGCTCGATGCGTTTCCCAATTACTTTCTGTGTAGTGCGCATTCATATCGAGTGCAAATAAATGTGCAAATCAACACGGAGAGCTTGATTTGGTCATTTTGGGTGGGAACTATTTTTCAGTGCGGAAAAACACAGCCGAAGCACACAGCACGCTGACAGGGGAATCCCTGTTACGCACCAGGAAGGGAGTTCCCCTGTTACGCAGCGTGGTGTGTGCTTCGTCTGTGTTTTTCCGCACTGAAAAATAGTTCCCACCCAAAATGACCAAGTCAAGCTCTCCGTGTTGATTTGCACATTTATTTGTACTCGATATGAATGCGCACTACACAGAAAGTAATTGGGAAAAGCATCGAGCAAATGAATTCCTTTTGGCCGAAATCTTTCTCTGGCGACGTTAGACTCCAGTCTAACGCGGAGGAGCAGCAGCTACCGTGGCGGTCAGTGCTGACAGACCTGGACAATGGCTGCGTCACCAGAAAAACGCTTTCCACCACTTATTTTAGTCTCTGGACTGTGGGGAGATGCCCAAGTTTGACCTGGGGGTGGCATATCCCTTTAAATCCGTATTTGTTTTTCTTGAATTTTTAGATAAAAACTTAAAACTTTTTTTTGGCAGTCTTTGCCAATGTGTGCATTGTGTCACCATGGTAACAGCTGAGATTTTGACATAGACAGTACAACCTGTCCCTCCCCTACTATATAAGGGGACATTTTTACCTGTCCCATGACTTTGTACAATGCTGTCCTTTGTTGAGTCTCTAACACTACACAGAGCTTCCTTCTCCATCATCCTGATTGCCACCCTGACAGGAGTTCCAAATCACTAACAAACAATTATTAGGTGCAACATAAATTTCTTAAATTAGTGAAGCAGGCATGGGTTTTAGTGACTTTTCCATCTGGGACTCTGAATGTGACAATGTCTTCCTACATCTAATTTGTGTCTGTTTTCAGAGGAGGAAGTGTTACACACAGCTCCTCTCGTGCCCCGGCCTCCTGCTGTCAGACTGGCCGATTGGCAATTGGAGAGGCTGAAGAAAGCAGCTGAGAAGGCAGAACATGCCCGAGCCAAGATCCAGAAGAGGAAGGAGGAGTGGGCACAGATGTAAGTCCTCCATTTGTTTTGGGCAGTAGCACTACTACATTGAACTGAAAGGCCCTATGTTACACTAATGTTAGTCAAAGTCAGCTTTATTGTGTCATATGTGTTCAACATACAGTGAATCGAAATTTAGTTTCTCTCTGGCCAAGCAGTGCAAAAAGACAGTGTACAAAATACAATATAAAGACAAAACAAAAAACAAAAACTATCTAAGACAAAAATCTAAAATCTAGAATCTAAAATCTGAAAGCAGTGCAACAGAATAAGAGAATAGTGAGTGGGCCCGGAGACTCCGGTACCTTCTCCCCGAGGGCAGGAGGCTGAATAAATAATAGCCGGCCGGTGATACCTCCACGCTTGCCTCTCTTCTGCTTCCTCGCACACCGCCTGCGGCGTCTCCTCTCCGGGCGGGGGGCAGCAGTTACTGCATTGTATTCATTAAACATATCTGGAGATATGTTTTGTTTCATTCACAGTACTCCACTGAGTTTTAATCTCCATACAACTTCACTAGAATCATTTAGAGTCTAGGGACTGCCTAACTTTAAAGCTATTGTTTGAACCTATGCGGAAGCATAGCCAGACTGGACTCCACTAGATTGGAATGGACAGCACTATCACAGTGTGTCTCTGGGTGCTGGGTCCTGCATGGTAAATAAACTTTGCCAGTGTTAAAATTGCAGCGGCATGCCTCTTTTCTTCAACTTGCTGGCTATTACAGTTTATTCTACAACACTCATTGTGGAAAATGGATACAAATGGCACTGAGTGCATAACTGTTCTGTTGTATTAGTTACACGGAAAAGCCTGATAAAACCTATGAGGACCCTCAGGACGTCCAGGCCATCCAGAGCGCTCGAGAGACCGTGGGGGACAGGAAGCTCAAGACCTCCTCTGACTTCCCCAAACAGCTGCGGGTGAATGTCGAAAGGAAGAGAGAGGAGCTGAGCACACTGCAAGAAGCGGTAACATGCACACACTTATAGCGTCTAACAGTATAACCAAGATCTGCAATGGAGCATAAACAGAAATGACACAGATGTTGAGTGGGGATTGCCCTTATAGTTTAGTTCAGCTAAGATGCAGGTGAAGTAAAAGTAAAAGAAAAAAGACATTTAATGTGTGGGATAGATAATTAGTGAGTTTTGGAGGTGGTATGTCACCTGGATGATTCCATGGAGATAGAAAGTTAAACCAAGTTCCAAACATTCTCCATGGTGACAATACATTGCTGACAATTTGGCATACTGCACGCGAATGATGTTGTGATTTTGGGCTACACAAAACTACACTGAATTAAAATACTGTGAAATACTAAGATTATAACTAAAGGAACAACATTTCCATGGCCCTCAATCCATCCTTCAGGCCAAATAAGAATCAGGGATGCAAGCCCACACAGTAAGGTTGTAAGGTTTTTAGTGCAAATAACCACTAAAAAGGCACAGTTTTATTGGGCTCATTTAAAGCCACATTATCTATCATTGTCTTCAGGCTTATTTTCAAGTGAAGTCATTTATAGGAATGGATTATGTTTATTCAGTCTAAACCCTGACAGAAAGGACATTCTCCATCAGATGCGGTGCAGACAGATGGAGCTGAACTCTCGGACCATAGCCTTACGGGACTCTAAGCTTCAGCTGGTTGCTTTCCTCCACATTTTGAGCACAGAGCTGCAGAGGATCGAGCGGAGGCTCCTAGCAGAGTCCCACCAGCACTGCCCCGCCCTGCCCCTTGTGTTGCCTGAGGAGACCCCCGAGACGAGGCAGCAGTATACCCATGCCACACTGCTTAAATACAAGCAGCTGAGGGATCACTGGTATGGACTCTCCCAGCATATTAATCAATGGAATAAGCCCACCAGTATCTGCCTTTAAAGGTCCCATGACATGGTACTTCTTGATGCTTTTATATGGCTCCTTAATGGTTCCCTAATACTGTAAATGAATCCTTCTACAAAATCAACACTCAGTGCATGAGAAACAGAGATAAGATGAGAAAGAGTAATTTTTCTCTCTCTGAACAGGCCATTATGGGAGTTGTTGCTTGAATGCAAATGAGGAGAAAAGAGATGGCCTATAGTAGAGGGTGGGGGCGTGGCCAAACTCTCTGCTCTCAGCTGTACGCTCTGATCCATCTCCGTGTTTTTGCGCGGAGAAGAGATGAGAAGCGTTCCATTGAAAAATAAACACATTTCCACAGAAAATAAAATTAAACCACTGCTGTTCAAAGGTCCAGAGGCTCAGATAAAGGACTTCCGAGCCTAGAAACACTTGGACGTGCCTCCAGGCAAATAAAAAATGCATTTCGCATTGCCTAGCGCATTCGCAGTCCAAACTCTCTGGGCGTGATTTACAGAGACGCTGAGTACAGACAGACGGGGGTGGAGCTGCATTTTTCGAGCTGACGTCAATAAGGCGCCTTGTTAAGAATCGCCCGTTTGAGCTGTGTTTTTTTCTAACGCAGAAAAGGATCGCAAATGCTCAGTTTAGACATTTCGCAACTTTTAGCCATGGGGGGGGGCCTAAACAGGGTAGGGGAGCTCACGTTAACGTTCAAAAACCTCAGAAAGAGAAAATTTCATGCCATGGGACCTTTAACTATGTGATCTAGTGGAAGAGTACACCAGTCAGATTCTGATCTGTTCAGAAGGCAAAGGCCTTATGGTTTTGATTTTAATTTTATTCAAATTTTGTCCTCCTTTGGGTCAGCCCTTTTTTGAGAACTATTCTAGTCATTATCTAGTTCCATTTTGGTCTTGGTCTTTTTTTTAGACTTTTAAGAACTTTTATAGGATGGTCCTGTTATAGACCTTGTTAGAAAAA
Organism: Paratrypauchen microcephalus; assembly: GCA_036785185.1. Taxonomy (NCBI): domain Eukaryota; kingdom Metazoa; phylum Chordata; class Actinopteri; order Gobiiformes; family Gobiidae; genus Paratrypauchen; species Paratrypauchen microcephalus. Next base: position 423,941 of record JAVJIX010000171.1, read on the forward strand.
GTCATTATAGAGCTCCTCCACTCCTGACTACATTTGATTGGAAATCCATATTGGCAATGGTGAATTAGCAGTAATGACTGGCACAGAGTCCGCTTTTGTAGTTATTTTTGTGTCATTAAATGAAATCATAGACAATCTTAAAACTAATCAGATTAAACTTTAAAATCACACCCGTGCCAGGTAAGGGTCACTAAAGAGTATAGATTGTATAGATTTTACTTTTCACCTTCTTATATTGTCAAAAAAGGGTCTCTGGAGATGTTTGTGAAAAATAGACTTTATTATAAAGCCCTGATCTTTGGCTGAACCTGGGTGTGCTCCAGGGCTGCAGTGGTGGAGCAGGACCAGGATGGAGCCTCTGACATTCTGCAGCAGCTGGAGAAAAAGATGAAGGAAGGACAACACACTCACAGCCAATCAGACACCACAGAGGAGACCACCAACCAATTAGATGCAGACCTGGAGCCAGAAGAGGAGGGGCTAGTGGAAAATACAGATATGGAAAAGGAGTTACAGATGGAGGAGCAGATCAGGCTTCTGTATCAACAGGACTGTATAATAGAGCAGGTGTGTAAACGCTGCCGTGTCACTGCTCTAGGTAACCCTAACCCTCAACTGATACACACTTCAGTTTATTATAGTGAAGTTACACATGTGTTATATGCTTTAACCTTTATTTAATTTTTTGTGCTGTGCAACACTGGAATTTCCCCACTGAGGGACTAATAAAGGCATATCTTATCTTATCTTAAGGAGAGTCAGAACTCATGATCTTTAGCTTTGGGTGAAAAATCAAGCAATGATTTTAAACACTTAATGCTAATTGATTCACAATTAAAGGAGAATTAAAGTTTTTTACAATCTGAGCCTTATTTCGGTAATAAAACAAGCTGTTTTACTCACCCATAGCACTTTGGTGTCATATGGAGCACTTCCAGAGATGTTTTAGTTTAGCGATATCCGTAACGTGAGTTCTCGGGGCACATGTTTGTGGTCTCCAAATAACACAAACTTTAGCACTTTTCAAATCACAGAAGCTCGATGTCTCGATGTCTACACTTTCGTTTGAGTCAAAAGTGGCCTGTAATCCGAGATTTATCCATAGATTCGAGTAGAAGAGGAGGCCAGTGCGCATGTGCGGAGTCACAGCTTATTTCACTCTCAGCTCCCGGGACCCAAACATGAAACGCAAAGCTGTAAATTATGGATAAATCTCGGATTACAGGCCACTTTTGACTCAAACGAAAGTCTAGACTAAGACATTGAGCTTCTATGATTTGAAAAGTGCTAAAGTTTTGTGTTATTTGGAGACCGCTCGGGGCATATATTATATAGAACTTGCATTACAGATATCGCTAATCTAAAACATCTCTGGAAGTGCTCCATATGACACCAAAGTGCTATGGGTGAGTAAAACAACTTGTTTTATTACCGAAATAAGGTTCAGATTGTAAAAAACGTTAATTCTCCTTTAACAAACCCTTTTACACATTGCAGTTGTGTAGTCTCTAGTAGTTAAAGGTCATGTGGGTGTCTTTGCCTCAGAGTGTGGGATTTGACTTCTGGTGTCTGCGTGTGTGTGTCTGTGCCTCAGATGCAGAGTGAGGTGTGGGAGTGGGATGTGGCTCCTGATGTGTCTGTGCCTCAGATGCAGAGCGAGGTGTGGGAGTGGGATGTGCCTCCTGATGTGTCTGTGCCTCAGATGCAGAGCGAGGTGTGGGAGTGTGATGTGCCTCCTGATGTGTCTGTGCCTCAGATGCAGAGCGAGGTGTGGGAGTGTGATGTGGCTCCTGATGTGTCTGTGCCTCAGATGCAGAGCGAGGTGTGGGAGTGTGATGTGCCTCCTGATGTGTCTGTGCCTTAGATGCAGAGTGAGGTGTGGGAGTGTGATGTGGCTCTTGATGTGTCTGTGCCTTAGATGCAGAGCGAGGTGTGGGAGTGGGATGTGCCTCCTGATGTGTTTGTGCCTCAGATGCAGAGCGAGGTGTGGGAGTGTGATGTGCCTCCTGATGTGTCTGTGCCTCAGATGCAGAGTGAGGTGTGGGAGTGTGATGTGGCTCCTGATGTGTCTGTGCCTCAGATGCAGAGCGAGGTGTGGGAGTGTGATGTGGCTCTTGATGTGTCTGTGCCTCAGATGCAGAGCGAGGTGTGGGAGTGTGATGTGGCTCTTGATGTGTCTGTGCCTCAGATGCAGAGTGAGGTGTGGGAGTGGGATGTGGCTCTTGATGTGTCTGTGCCTTAGATGCAGAGCGAGGTGTGGGAGTGGGATGTGGCTCTTGATGTGTCTGTGCCTCAGATGCAGAGTGAGGTTTGGGAGTGTGATGTGCCTCCTGATGTGTTTGTGCCTCAGATGCAGAGCGAGGTGTGGGAGTGTGATGTGCCTCCTGATGTGTCTGTGCCTCAGATGCAGAGTGAGGTGTGGGAGTGGGATGTGGCTCTTGATGTGTCTGTGCCTCAGATGCAGAGCGAGGTGTGGGAGTGGGATGGAGCTCTGCGGATGACCCTCCATGAGAAGTTGGCTCTGGACGAGCAGCTGAAGCTGGCAGACCTCCGACAGCTCACTCTGTTGCAGGAGCTTCTGCTGCTCAAGCAGTTTGAGGGGAGAGAGGAGAGACTGCAGAGCAAACTGAGCATCAAGGCAGAGGAGGAGGAGGCCATCACGGTACACCAGCTTCACTGCTAACAGCACATCTTTCTATAGGCCCCCCATAATTAACACGGTTCACTAAATGAGACACGTTCAAGGACCTGATCACTATGGCCAGGTTCAACATTTTTTTGTTTGTATTTATCCAACATTCTTATGATTCTGTCGTGTCTGTAGAAACAGAAACTCTTTGAAGCAAGGCTACTATTCTGACTACCACAACGACACTAGAGACATATTAGGGCCCCGGTTTTCCCAAAAGTCTCCTATCCAAGCACTAACTACACTCAGCCCTGCTTATCTTAAGAGAGCTGTAAGGACTCGATATTGACTATTGGCCACATAAATTACATTATAATTCAAGTCTTGTGTGACATTCTGGGCTGATGGCATGCTAATAAACAGTAGTCGAGTTGTAAAATGAAACCAGGGGGGATGGTGAAAATTTTGGGTTTCTTAGATGCAATTTCCTGCATTCTAGTCCATTTTAGGGTGACTTGCTAGACATGGCAAATCCTAAATTCTGATTCATAGCTTGCAATCTCAGTTGCATGGCCTCCACAAGACAATACTATTTACCGGAAAGAAACAACCCGCCTGGTGAGAGCAGCACATTCTGAAGGCAACAATCTGAGTAATTCCCCGTTAAAGATCTGCTTGTGGAACAGAAAGGAATTTATTTGCCTGACATTAAGCTAAGCCCTCCCCCATCACTGACATCACTGTGGTGTTTCAGGGCAGGTCAGAATTAGAAGGTACTTTGTTAAAATGGAAATGCTTTTATAACAAAAAGTCCATATAATCATTCAATAATCAATAATACACAGGATATAATCACACAGGTACACACACACACACACACACACACACCTGGTTTAGACCTGGTTTAGACCTGGTTTAGTCCTGGTTTAGTCCTGGTTTAGACCTGGTTTAGTCCTGGTTTAGTCCTGGTTTAGTCCTGGCTTAGACCTGGTTTAGACCTGGTTTAGTCCTGGTTTAGTCCTGGCTTAGACCTGGTTTAGACCTGGTTTAGTCCTGGTTTAGACCTGGTTTAGACCCTCAACTCGAGTACTGCTAGTAAATATTTACAGTTATAGCTATAGTTATAGTATTACATTAAGTGCTTGGCTTGGCCTATATTATGCTATTTCTTTTAAGATTTTTTTCTTTATTTATTTTTTTGATTGATTGAGTTTTGGTTATAATGTTTTCTCATCAAAAACATATCTAGAATTGTGTTTTGTTTCATTCGCACATTCAAACAGAAAGCACCTTGTGATGTCATATGGTAATAGAGGAAGTGCTCCACTGTATTTTTAAACTCCGCAGTTTTACTAGAATAATTTGGAACATTTCAGACCTGGAATTGGTCATCTCTACTGAAGTAAATGTAAAAGGTACCTGTTAACTTGAAAAGTACTGCTACATTACATCACAAGCTGGAACAGAGCATTTAGAGCTTTGGAGATGTAGAGACAGACTACTAATAAAGGATTTATCAAACGTGTGAATGAAATAAAACACAACTCCAGGTCTGTTTATGATGAGTTAAAAACAGTCCATCCATTTTGTGTAATACAGGACCTTTAAAGGTCCCATGGCATGAAATTTTCACTTTCTGAGGTTTTTGAACGTTAATGTGAGCTCCCCTACCCTGTTCAGGAAGGAAACTTATTGACGTCAGCTCGAAAAAAGAAATGCAAATGCAGTTCCACCCCCGTCTGTCTGTACTCAGCGTCTCTGTAAATCACGCCCAGAGAGTTTGGACTGCGGAGGAGCTACGCAATGCGAAATACGTTTTTTTATTTGCCTGGAGGAACTTGCGAGTGTTTCTAGGCTCGGAAGTCCTTTATCTGAGCCTGTGGATATCTGAAACAGCAGTGGTTTAATTTTATTTTCTGTGGAAATGTGTTTATTTTTCAATGGAACGCTTCTCATCTCTCCTTCCGCGCAAAAATACGGAAGTGGTTCAGAGCGCACAGGGCACAGCTGAAAAGGAAAGAGTGGAGAGTTTGGCCACGCCCCCACCCGCTACTATAGGCCATCTCTGTCCTCCTCATTTGCATTCAAGCAACAACGCCCATAATGGAGTGTTCCAGAATGACATTTATGACTCTTTCTCATCTTATCTCTCTTTCTCATGCACTGAGTGTTGATTTTGAAGAAGGATTCATTTACAGTATTAGGGAACCATTAAGGAGCCATATAAAAGCATCAAGAAGTACCATGTCATGTCATGTTAACTCTAAGCCTTGGTATCAGAGCTATACAGCACATTTGAAACCTACAAAGTTCTCCTAAGAATGTACATCTGTAATGTACTCCTAACTGGGCAATGTATCTCCCAGGAAATCGAAAATGTTATTTTGTGTGCCAATAATAACAAAAACTTTACAAGAGAACTCCTGAATTTTGTTGTGCTTTAGTTGAGACTGGAGGAGCTGAAGGAGCAGCTGGAGTCAAAGCTGCAGGACATTGCCAAACTTCAGGAGCGAGAGAAGGCCCTGACCATCACCTTCATCGCCTCACTGGGAGACAACAACAAGTTTGAGGAGTTCCTCACCAGAGTCTTCAACAAGAAGATCAAGAGGCTCAAGAAGAAGATGATGACTGCAAAGGAAGGTAAAGCTCTAAAACTCAAACTAACTAACTAAAAAAAAGGGGCCATACCATTAGGACTTTTAAAAGCAATCAATAAAGTTTGGAAATGAATTCTAAAATGTACAGGCAGCCAGTACAAAGATCGAAGAACAGGCGTGATAATACTTAATGCTTCAAGACTTTTTTCATTGGACATTAATTTTGTATATAGTCTGCAATGGAGCTCTTTGATATCAAAATACACACTTTTACTGGTAGCTTATACTGTATCTAGTCTTGTCTATTTTTTATTAGCCAGCAGCACTTATTTCTAATTTAGTTTCTGCCCACAACAACATGACAATGGACAAAATCCCTCTTCATGTGTGCAGCAGAGCAGGGGCCGGACAGCGAGGAGGACGAAGACGAGGAGTCGGATGATGAGGATGAAGATGATGCAGACATGGACAAGGGGGGTGCTCCTCTGGATGACAGCGTGTGTCCTCCTAGTGGGTACTCCCACATCCACACTGCCCTCTATATACACCTTAGACTATAGGCATACACTGAGCAAACAGATGATGTAGCTTTACCATTTCTGAAGCAAGAAAGGAAAGGAATTTAACAGTGCAGTTAGGGGTGGGAAATTCATCAAAAAATTATCACAATTTTTCAAGATGGCGGCGTGGATGGACGCAGCGGCTCCTCTCGGCCTAGATAGCGCAGTGTTGTCCGCCTAGTCCAGGGGTCGGCAACCCGTGGCTCCGGAGCCACATGCGGCTCTTTGATCCCTCTGATGCGGCTCAGTACAGTGGTCCCTCGTTTATCACGGAGGTTACGTTCTTACGTTCTAAAAATAACCCATGACAAGTGAAATCTGCGAAGCTTTATATTTTACAATTATTCTCCATGTTTTAAAGGAAAAGTAACGTTTTTTTTTTTTACAATTTGAGCCTTATTTCCGTAATAAAACAAGTTGTTTTACTCACCCATAGCACTTTGGTGTCATATGGAGCATTTCCAGAGATGTTTTAGATTAGCGTTAGGCTAACGCCGTTAGCCTAGCGCGACTTATAGCCATAGCTCGGGGCATTCCCCGAGCATGTAATATGCCCCGTGCGGGCTCCAAATAACACAAACTTTAGCACTTTTCAAATCATAGAAGCTCGATGTCTTAGTCTACGATTTCGTTTGGTCAAAAGTGGCCTGTAATCCGAGATTTAGCCATAGTTTCGAGTAGATGAGGACGCCAGTGCGCATGTGCGGACTGTGCTCTCAGCTCCCAGGACCCAAACATGTAACGCATAGCTGTAAACTATGGCTAAATCTCGGATTACAGGCCACTTTGGATTCAAACGAAATCGTAGACTAAAGACATCGAGCTTCTATGATTTGAAAAGTGCTAAAGTTTGTGTTATTTGGAGCCCGCACGGGGCATATTACATGCACGGGGAATGCCCCGAGCTATGGCTATAAGTCACGCTAGGCTAACGGCCTAACGCTAATCTAAAACATCTCATATGACACCAAAGTGCTATGGGTGAGTAAAACAACTTGTTTTATTACCGAAATAAGGCTCAGATTGTAAAAAACGTTACTTTTCCTTTAAGGCTGTAAACGCCTCACCACACACATTCTACACTTTTCTCAGACTGGAATTAACGTTTTCTCACATTTCTCTCTTGTTTAAACACTCAAACGTTTGTAGATTTTCAACTAAAAAAACACAGTATTATAGAACGAAACCAAAGTGTATTTCGTGTGTATTTCACAGTTCTTATGACCGAGCCTCTTCGTCCTGGCGCCGCTTCGCTGTGGCGGGTTTTGTCGGGGAGAAAACTTGCAAACTTACAGCACTTCAGAGTCACACTGAGATCGAACGTTTATATAAATCTGGCAAACTGAACGCATCCTGTACTAATACATTATTAATACATTTTGTTGAAAATCTACGAAAGTTTGAGTGTTTAAACGAGAGAGAAATGTGAGAAAACGTTAATTACTGTACTGACAAATATCAGTCGTTAATATCGGCCCACTTTTACACATCGGGCCGATACCGATATGTTAAAATTTGGGAATATCGTCCGATAACGATGTTAATGCCGCTATATCATGCATCCCTACTCTAGACACTTTAAAAACTGCTGCTGCTACTGTTGCACTGTTGCACATTTAGTACTGTTTACTACTGTTGTTGCACTGGAATTACTACTGCTGCACATTTATTTTTATCTTTACTTTCAATGCACATTCTATAGACCCCTTTACTGTTAGAAAACAAACGTGACGTCACTGGCATGCGCGCGCATGCCCGACTCAGAAAAAACATCGCGGACCATAGCGGAGTATAGGGTAAGCTACATTCAAGCGCTCACGTTGAGCAACGGGGTTCGACTACCAGATCCTTATGCGATCACGGAGTGGCAGTACGACCGCAGAAAGTGGCCAGATTTACAGTGGACAGATATCCACTGTTATTTAGTGGAGAAGCCCAGCGTGTATACAAGAGAGAAAGTGCGCGCATACAAATCCATGGATGCCTACCAGTTTGCCGTATGTGACCATGTACAGGAGGTAAAATACCACGATATCGATGGGGAGTTTTGCGTGTTGGCATCTGATGTTCTCCCCAGTCAAAGACAAGACGACCATGTACAATGCTTGGGCTATCATCAACAAGCGCGATAACTACGTTCTGACCGCCAACTGCACTTGCGTTGCGGGGTAAGTAACATACTACGACTTAATTCAGGAGTCACAGATGTGATCTCAGTCATGTCAAATGCCATTTATGATGGTCATGCGAAAACTTATCATGCCTTTTAACAAAGTTATTCGTGTTCGTTTACATGTGTCTGTTGTAGAGGTTACCCAGTTAATATGTCTGTGAGCTTTGCGGTGTCCTGTGCTTGCTAGTTAATCAGCATGATTAAACACTATTGAACACCTGGACAAATGACCCTAAACAAGCAGCAGGTGTTCACTTGTGTGTATGTCAGTTGAATGGTATGAACTATCATTTATTCCATCTTTTTCTCTTTATTTGAGTTCTTCTCTTCTATATCTTCGCTGGGGGTTTTATGGCAGCAGTGGCTTTGTTTTGAGTCGGAACTGCGCGCGCATTCAGTGATGACATAGCTTTCAAACTGGTCTATTGCACATTACCATTTCACTGCTGCATCTTCCATTGCACATTTTTGATGCACACTGCACATTTTGGACATCTGTAAATAGGTGTTTATTTATTCTGTCTGCTGCTTTTAGATTCTAGATTTTTGTCTTAGATAGTTTTTGCTTTTTTGTCTTTATATTGTATTTTGTATTTTTGCACTACTTGGCCAGAGAGAAACATATGGCAGAATTGACAATAAAACTGACTTTGAGCTTTTGATCTTTGACAATTGTTGTTCTGAAGATATGAAAAAATTAGAATTAGTGATTTTTTTTTTGCCCTTGTGGGTAATTTTATGCTCAGTTCATGTTTTATGCCACATTTGATCCGTAACCAAACCATTTACGCATTAGCACATTCCTGGTGTTAAAGTATCATCTGAATATTTCTGATTGTAGTAATGCAAAAAAATATCAAGATATAAATTTAGTCATTACCGCCACCAAACAGAGCTTCTCTTCCCCCCAGACTGTGAGCCGGCTCTATTTGAGAACACGCTGCAGCTGAGAGAGCGCAGACTGGACATGCAGGAGCAGCTACAGGAGGAGAGGAGGAGCGCTGAGGCTCTGAAGAAAGATTGTGAGACCCTCGCTAAGAAAGTAATTCTCTTCTCTATTGTTTTCTTCACTTCATCTACATGTGGAAAAGTCAACAATGTTATTCTCTGTCACTGTGTGTTTCCAGGGGAAGAGTGTGAGGAGCAGCCACAAAGCAGTGGAGGACGACCTGGAGCTGATGGACCGAGAGAAGCAGAAGATGATGAACGAGCTGGACGTGGTGGTGCCTCTGCACCTGCACCAGGTCAGCAGTACATAGAACAGTACTCCTCACAAGGACTTTCACATAGTACTCCTCATATGCTCACGGAGTATAGGGTAATGTGGGTGGAGCCTGTATTTATTTATTTATTTATTTATTCATTTATTTGGAAGGGACAATGCATATTAATGAACGCACAATTTGTACAAGATCACACAAACCGACGTAAATATGTCGGATTTAGCACAGTGCTAATTTCCATCCGCAGTCCCAGACATAAAGATATAGCAGACAACAGAAGATATGAACGTAGTGTATGGTTATATGGGTTTCAGAGTTGGGGCAGTGCTGATGTGGTTTCATTGTGTGCTGTGTTGTTCAGATGGAGTTTGTGTCAGACGCAGAGCCGCTGGCTGACCTAAGCCAGGTTCTGGTGCTGGAGCACACTGAGCTCCAGCACCTCCAGGACAGGATTCCAGAGCTGCAGCGCGAGAAGGGCCAGCAGAGGGAGCTGTTCCACCAGGCCCGGCAACAGTACGCCCGGCTGCTGCAGGACAACACAGACATGAATGCCAGCATCCAGGGTCTCTTCACACTCACCCTGTCTCCACTGTCCTTACTGTCCTTACTGTCCCTGCTGTCCCCACTAACCATTTGGAATCATTGTCCTGTAATTATTGGACATTTTTGTCAGTTTCCTCACACTCACATTGTCCCTACTGTCCCCACTGTCCATTTGGAATGTCATTTTGTCAACAGCCTTTGTAGTTTATACTCTGTTTTTGAGGGGATGAGTCACCACACTGGAAACTATTGTCACATGTCCAGAGATACATAAGTAGCAAAAACAAGGTAAAAAATAAAGCTATAAGATGATAATAATGTGATAAGCTGCTGGATCACTGTGGGTAAATACCACATATTCACCACACTTTAGAAGCACAATACTTTTGAATGAATGTAGTTTAGTATTTAGCATCTTAAAGATGTAATGACACAATCCCGAGCTCTCTAAGTAGTTAGTCCTGACTAAGCCTAGCTCAAGAACTGGGCTGGGCCCTCTGGCACAGCACTGCAGTCTCCTGATAGGAGAATCCAGTGGTCTTGAAGGATGGGTCAAATGCAGACCTGTACCTTATTACCTTATTATTTTATCTAAACAACAGTGGAGAATAGGGCCATTTCTATTCTTTTTCACACCATTATGACTATATGAAATGCATTATGAATGCATTTCATAATGTATTTCATTGTTTCTTTCATTTCGTTTCGTTCATTGGAGCTTACATCCCTCCCTTGGCAGACGAAGAGGGAGCCCGGGACAGAATACTCACTGAGGTCACTGCTCTGCAGTCAAAGTATCCTGAGGCATTACTACTGATTTCTGTGGACTTTAATCATGTCACATTGGACAGTGTCTTACCCACACTTCATCAGTATGTGGATTGTAAAACTCGGGACAATAAAACTCTGGACTTATTGTATGCTAATTCCAAGGATGTACTGTGCCACTGCCCTGCCCCCACTGGGATCAGATCACAATCTGGTCCTGTTAACACCTCAATATGTCCCTGCAGTGAAGAGGCAGCCTGTCACCACTCGAACTGTGAGGAGGTGGAGTGACAAAGTCATCAATGCCCTTGTTACGGGGGCTAGTCAGAACTAAAAGCAGAAACATCAAGAAAAGTTTAAACGATTTATTTTAAAGAGAATGAGCTGATAAGTATTGGACTGGGGAAACAGAAAGAGCTGGTAGGTCATGGGCTGGGGGGCCAGGAGGAAAAGGTAGGTATCAGGCCGGGGAGCCAGATGGAGCAGGTTGGCATCAGGCTGGGGGGCCATGAGGTCCGGAGTGGTGAAAAGGTTCCAAGATGAGGAGCAGAAACGGAAGTGGGTAGAGGTCCGGGGTAAACTGGAAACAGGGAAAAAATTCAATGGAACAAGCAGAGAAGATTTATCAAAAAGGTTGAAAGCCAGGAGACAAATTACCCTGAGTGTAAACTGACGAACTGGCAGGGACTCTTGGAATGAACCAGTTCTTATAGCAGACTTGATTGTAGATGGACCACAGGTGAGTGAGTAGTTGACTGCAGTTGTGAAATATGGCTCTTCCCAGGTGAGTAGACAAACACAGGAGGGAGGGGGAGAACCCAGGAGGATTATGACAGTACCTCCCCCTCAATGGGAGCCTCCAGGCGACCCAGGATGTGCCCGATGGAAGTCATGGATGAGGGCAGAATCCAAGATCAAAGCCCTGGGAACCCAACAATGCTCCTCGGGACTGTAACCTTCCCAGTCCACCAGATATTGGTAGCCCCGGCCACGTCTCCTTACATCCAAAAGCCTCCGTACCATAAAGGCTGCATGACCATCAATGATTCGGGCGGGCGGAGGGGGCCTGGCAGGAGGGCACAAAGGGCTCGAATTAATTGGCTTGAGCTGCGAGACATGGAAAGTTGGGTGAATCCTCATTGACTTGGGCAATTGCAATTTTACAACAGTGGGGTTGATGATGCTGTCAATAATGAACGGACCAATATAACGGGGAGAGAGCTTCTTGGAATCATTTCATAAAGGAATGTCCTTAGAGGAAAGCCAAACCTTATGGCCTGGTATGTAGGCAGGAGATGGTACACGATGCCAATCGGCAATTTGTCGATTCCGGAGGGCAGTGCGTTTCAAGGCAGCCTGTGTATCATTCCAGATCTTGCGGCATCGGCGAAGGTGAGCCTAAATAGACGGCACTGCAATATCCATCTCTTGAGCTGGGAACAAGGGGGGCAAGTATCCAAGTGAGCATTCAAATGGGGACAAACCAGTAGCTGCACTTGTCAAAGAGTTGTGTGCCTATTCCACCCAAGGTAAATGAGAGCTCCAAGAAGATGGATTCAGGGCTGCAACACACCGCAGGGCTGCCTCCAGGTCCTGGTTCGCTCGTTCAGTTTGACCATTTATTTGAGGATGAAAACCAGAGGATAGGCTCACCTAGCTCCAAGGGCGGTGCAGAAAGATCTCCATACTTGGGGAAATAAACTGAGAACCCCGGTCTGAGACAATGTCCAGAGGAATCCCGTGAAGACGAACTACATGCTTGACAAGTAAGTTGGCAGTCTCCAGAGCAGATGGAAGTGAACAGCTTTGGAAAACCGGTCAACTATGGTCTTTATGACTGTTACCTGACGAATTGAGAACAGTGACGAAATCTAGGGCTATGTGCGACCAAGGACGAGATGGAATGGGAAGTTAGCGTAGTAGTCCTGCTGGTGGTCGATGGGAGGCCTTGGCTCTAGCACAGACTGTGCAAGCTGCAACAAAGTCCTTAGCATCAGCATCCACAGTGGGCCACCAGAAATGTCGTTGTAGGAGAGCTGTAGTCCGTCCTACACCAGGATGGCAGGCAAAACACGAAGAGTGGCCCCACTAAAGAACCTGGGAATGAACAGAATCTGGCACAAATAAACGATTTGGTGGACTAGTACCTGGATCTGGTTGCTGGCGTTGAGCATTATTGATAATAGATTCTATCTCCCAAGTGATTGTAGCCACAACACATTCTAATGAAAGTATGGTGTTGGCGCGCTCAGGTGCTTCTGTGGAGGAAAACTCTAGAAAGAGCCGGGTCGGTAAGTGTAAAATTAAATCTATCAAAGAAAAGAGCCCAGCGAGCTTGACGAGGGTTGAGACGTTTTGCGGACTGAATATAGGGCAGGTTTTTATGGTCTGATCAGACCAGGAATGGATGGACGGCCCCTCCAGCCAGTGCCTAAACTCCTCAAGTGCCAATTTAACAGCCAGAAGTTCATGAACACCTACAGAATAGTTGCATTCAGATGGAGAGAGCCGTCGGGAAAAAAAACTCACAAGGATGGAGCTTGAGATCAGAAGAGCGCTGGGAGAGAACCGCTCCTACCCCGATGTCTGAGGCGTCCACACAAGTGAAGGATCTGGATGGATGAGAATTGGAGTACCTTTGGGGAGGTTAATGTAGTCAGGGGTGCTACAACTTTACTGATATCTCTGATAAAGCGGCGGTAAATGTTGGCGAAACCTAGGAAACGCTGGAGCTGTTTCACGTTGCCTGTTGCTGGCCACTCTGTAACAGCATGGATCTTTTCAGGATCTGACTGGACCTGCCCACTCTCCACAACAAAACCAAGGAAGCTCACAGATGGTTTGTTAAACTCACATTTCTCAGCTTTAAAAGGGATAGTGCGTTTTTTTAAAAAGTTAATCTGTATGGGTTTCCTTCTAAAAGTTCCGTGTGTTGACACAGTCTTACCTCTGACAGTCTCAGCTGATCCCGGTTCGGCTCGCTTTCTGGAGCCCACGTAAGTAGGTCCGGTAACTTCCCTGGAACATGAAATAAAGCTTGTTTTTCTTCTCAAAACAAAATATTTGTTAGAAAGGTGATATATTTGCATCCCAAACAGTTGTCCACGAAACATCCAGCAGCGTATTTTGTATTCGCATACTGTCTCTCTCCACTCATATCACTACGCCCATGTTAACTCTATCAGCCTGTTCACCTTCAGCGGATGTCTACGCAGAAGTTTACAAGTGAACAGGCTTGTCTAAGTGTAATATTATACAGTACAATATGATATTATGATATAAAATACTTTACATGAATGATGTTTTTTGAAAGCTTCTGACCGCTGTTGTGTTGTTGGTTTGGTGGCCCTCCCAGTGGCTGTGTGCTTGTGTAAGCTCTATTCCTGTGTGCTGTTGCAGTGCTGAAGAAGAGGTGTAATGACCTGATGATGAAGAAGTTTGGGCGGATCGTGGACTTGGAGGCTCTGCAGACCCTCTCGGGGAACCGGGTCCTGGAGGAGCTCAAACAGGACAAACTACTGCAGGACACCAAGTATGCCCGTGAGGTCCACCAGTGGGAGGTATGCATGTCCAGTGTCAATGTGCATTTGGGCCAGACACTTACCCTCCTACACCTCTCCCCATCCTGGGTAGCAGATAATACAGCTCTTCAAAGATTACAGACTACAAAGATGCAGTAGCAGAGCTTGAGAGCCATGTTAACTGATCCTGATGTCCTCCACAGCTGAAGGTTCTGGAGACTAATGAGGCTCTAATGAAGGGCACAAAGAGTAACACAGAGACCATGCTCAGCATGACCCAACTCCTCAATGAGAAGAAAGATCTGGAGCAAAAGATCAACGCCCGCCAGAAGAGTATGGTAAGACCATATGTGTCTCAGAGCTGGCACACAGTAAGCACAGCCTCAGATCTGGCACACACACTGCAGCACCGCACAAGGCAGAGAGGGCTGACACCTGAAGGACCAATTGTGTTGGGCCTAAAAAAAACTGTATTTATTTATCTAAAATGACTACAATAAACAAAATGGCACATATCATAATAAATTGGTCATTTTCCCTTGTCCAGACTGGATGTAGATTCAGACCTGCTCCTCACAGTGACTGGATTTATTAGACCAGGATAGTCACGCAGAGATTAAGAATCTTTTTTTCATGGGAGTCCTGGCCCCACAGGGGACCCTAATGTACATGTACCTATTCCTCAGTGAGATGGGTTTTGTGTGCCTCTTGTTTCAGGGTAAACAGCTGGAGGACAGCCAGAGCCGTAGTGACAGACAGGACATAGTGCATCTACAAGAGGTGGTGATGGCCCAGGCGGAGCAGGCTGCTGCTCTGACTAGAGAAATCCAGCTACTGTCCCGCAAAGGAGGACACATCTTGCCCCCCCAGCCCTCAGTCTCTACCCCCCGCACGTCACACATACACGCACACAGCAACATATGAGCCACTGAGACAGGCCTGAGGTGGAACTCCACTATTCTTCATGTTTGATTGTGCTGGTCTTGCATACACCTGTGTGACCTCCATTTGTCCTCCAGGGGGCAGTGCATATCAGGCCCCTGCACCCTGCTGCACTGTGATTGGACAATCCATGAAAATCTAAAACTGTTTTTGAAATATATTTTAATATTGCAATATAGATATAGCCAAGAAGAGATTTGCTGCTCCCAGTGGCTTATTTATCACATATGTTGCACTGAGGACTGACAATATAAGTCACTGGAAATGTTCAGTTGTTTGAAATGAATAGTGAAAGAATAAATATTGAAATTACAGTTGAATACTTGACCTTTGTCAAAAACAGTTCTACAGTACATACTTTTTAAACATTTTAAATGTGCGTAATCTCATGTCACAACTTAAGATAAAATAGATCATAAACTAATATTCCCTCAAGTGTCTGGTGTCTGTCTAAAGGAAATATATATATATATATTAGGGCTGGGAATATTAACGCGTTAATCGCGATTAGATTAATGTAAGTTATGATCGCGAACAATTTTTTAAATCGCGATCAGAGTTTGCCAGCATTTTCCGCAATTCTACCATCCATATGCAGCTCATTTGGTTGTATTAATTAAACTCATTGTTGGTTAAACACGCTATTTTGAGTTTGCTAGTATTTTGTTCCTTCTACCCATCCGTAGGCAGCTCGAGCGGGCTTCAATCATTTATTTACAATTTCTCAAAGTAAGCACTATTACTGGCTCATTGTTACTTTTTCCTTTCTCTGCACTTTTTTTAAATAAAAAAAATGGTGAGAAATACTTTGCATTGTGAGTTTAACTTTAGATTCGAACGGTCTTACTGCAAGATATCAATTTTAAACATGCAAAATAGATCACGATTAATCGCGATTAACTATGAAATTTCTGAGATTAGTTGCGATCAAGAAAATTAATCGTTTGACAGCCCTAACATATATATATATACACACACACACACACACACACACACACACACACACACTGGCTGGTTAGCTCAACTGGTAAGTTAATTGACTTTCACATGGGAGGCCCTAACCTAACCCTAACCCTTGGGCAAGACCCTTCACGGTACCGCCCTCCTCATACAATGATGAGAGACAATGAACCTTACGAGATGCCGGCTCAGACGTCACCCAGGCAAACAAAGTCTGCGTCAGGTGCTGGGGAACCAGTAGCCTGGGAATTCCCAGGCCGCTTCCGTTCGTTTCGAACTGGAAGGCGGCCTGGAAACTCGTCCAAGCGAGAGTCCCAGATTTAGGGCCCCAATCAGAGAGCGGGGGAGGGGTGGAAAGACGGTGACGCGTACTACATGACAAACGGAAGCTTGTAGTTTGAACTGACAACTGACATGATTGGCTATGGACTTACGTATACGCTCAATGATAGACATTCATAACGCCCAATAAACGGCCGTTGGCAATCGCTAACCACACCTCCGCTACGGGATTTTTCGAAGCGAGTTTCCAGACCCATATCTCACTTGTGATATGGTCAGGTGTTAACCAGACTAGGGAACCAGAGCACCTTGATGAAATATGAGCTACTGGAACAAGGCGGAAATGGGCGAGATGCAAGAACAAGGCTCTGTTGGAACGCTACTACTCCAGTAACTCTAGGCAGAAGGGTTACATGAACAGGATGTGGGACAAATGGTTACTTCGATACCCACAGTCCAAACTAACGGCCAAACAACTAGTACCTCAGTGTTCCACCATCTACAAACAGCAACTGCTATCACAACTAGAGACTGACGAGGTACAACACAAATGCTACAATAAGGGGGAGCCAGGACACCAGGTCAGAGGGGAGTTAATACCAACTCCCCAACCAGAGATTGGGTACGAAGCCCCAGTAAGTATCACGCTGAGTGAGGCAGCGTCTGACCTGAAAGATAAGATCATGGCCCGAATGAACACAAGGCAACCCCGATGCCAGTTACAGAGGCTAAGTGAAGTACCATCTGAAAGTCTATTAAGAGCAACCATGGGAGCCATGAGAGACAATAAGATGGTTAGAGGGAGAGAAGTGAGCCAATTGTCAGAGGCCCAGAAAGGTGCAATGAAAAAGCAAGATGCCCATACATGAAGCACTCGAAACTGCCAAGCAAAGGCTACAAGCCTAAAGAGGTACACACAAGATAATGAAGCCAGATGGATAAACCGGTTTGTTCGCAATACAACCTGCGAAAGTGTACACTCAATCCAAATCTTACGGCCATACCAACGTGCCACACGGGGATGGAACCCAGAGCCTTCTTGCTGTGAAGCGCTCTTGTTGTGAAGGTAGGGATCACTCTCAGTGCTGCTTAGCCTCTGTAACTGGCCTCAGAGTTTTCAGACCATTATCTTATCTTTCAGGAGGTCAGACGCTGCCTTGTTTAGCATGATACTAATTGGGGCTTCGTACCCAATCTCTGGTTGGAGAGTTGGTGTTCCTTCTGACCTGCCGTCCTGGCTCTCCCTTGCTGTAGCATTTGTGGTGGACCTTGTCAATCTCTAGTTGTGATAGCAGTTGCCATTTGTGGATGTTGGAACACTGAGCTGTTGTTTGGCCATCAGCTTGACCTGTGTGTATCAAAGTAACCATTTCTCCCACATCCTGTTCATGTAACCCCTCTGACTGGGGTTACTGGAGAAGTAGCATTCAAACACAGCCTTGTTATCACATCTAGCCCATTTTTATTTAAGGTGCTCAGGTTCCCCAGCACCTGGTGCAGACGTCTGAGCCAGCATCTCCATTGTCTCTCATCATTGTATGATGTGGGCAGTAGCGTGAAATTGCCCAAGGAACCACACTGGCTTACTCATTGCCCCTTGGGGGGGGTCCGAACCCGGGTCCCCCGTGTGAAAGTCAAGTGACTTAAAGGAAAAGTAACGTTATTTTACAATCTGAGCCTTCTTTCGGTAATAAAACAAGTCGTTTGACTCACCCATATCACGTTCGTGTCATTTGGAGCTGTTTGAAGAAAGTTATGTTGTAGCGTATCCGTTAGCATTTGTATTCGGGGCATTACTTTGCGGTGTCCAAATAACACAAACTTTAGCACTTTTCAAATCATAGAAGCCCGATGTCTTAATGTAAGATTTCGTTTGAAGCAAAAGTGGCCTGTAATCCGAGATTTAGCCATAGTTTTCAGCTTTGCGTTTCATGTTTGGGTTCCGGGAGCTGAGAGCACAGTCCGCACATGCGCACTGCCGTCCTCATCTACTCGAAACTATGGCTAAATCTCGGATTACAGGCCACTTTTGCTTCAAACGAAATCTTACATTAAGACATCGGGCTTCTATGATTTGAAAAGTGCTAAAGTTTGTGTTATTTGGACACCGCAAAGTAATGCCCCGAGCAAATGATACAGCACCATGTTAATGGATACGGGATCATTAGTAGAACAGAACGGCTCAACATAACTTCTGCGATACTGCTCCAATTGACAGAAAAATGCTATGGGTGAGTAAAACTACTTGTTTTATTGCCGAAAGAAGGCTCAGATTGTAAAAAAATGTTAATTTGCCTTTAAGTGAACCAGGTGATCGTGAACCAAACAGGCATAGTGGTGGTGGACATTGCAATACCAAGCGAAGGTACCATCAGGAAAAAGGAACATGAGAAACTAGAGAAATACCAGGGGCTCAAGGAAGAGCTGGAGAAGGTCTGGAAGGTGAAGGCATCAGTGGTGCCTGTGGTGATCGGTGCACTCGGAGCTGTAACCCCCAAACTGGAGGAGTGGTTACAGCAGATCCCAGGAACAGCTTGGGTGAGCTGCGAAATGTATTCGACCAAATAAACTTTTGTCCAGTTGACAAATTGAATTCTCCTTTTGCCATCCCAGGAAAAACTTCTTTTTTTTTTTTACAATTAGAATTTAAAGTAGAGCACTAAACTGCTTTTATCTTTAAGATTAAAGTTTAAGGTTTGTTTTTTAATTCTCTGTGTCATGAATCTGTATACAGTAATATATTGGTTTGACTTTCTTAAATGAGTGACAAATGGACTAGTATTCACTCATTATCATGCAACATCCACTTAGTATTTGTGCCTCAGTGGGTCAGATTCGACATGTAGAACCTGATCATTTATATAAACAAGAATGTTCATAAAACCGTTATTAAACCAGCCAGACCACAAAAGCTGAAATGAAATCTGTATTTATGAAACAAAATTAAGTGAGCCATTTACAGTATTTACAATCAAAAGGATGCCATAGCACTACAGTTGCTGCTGTAGCTCTGGTGAGACAGGGAGCTGTAGTCTTACACACAACAGGCTGTATCCTCCAACCCAAAATCTCAAGAGAAATCATGGACACCAGTGCAGACACATCAGACCAATAGCATGAAATAGAAACACAAACATTAGGGATATAATGTATAATTGTATGATAATGTTCTGTTCTAGCTGCCGTTGGGAGCAGATGTATCTTGCTCTATGTTTTTCTCTCATCTCATCTCTTTTTCTCCTGTTTGGAACAGATTTTCAAAATCCTAAATCATGTAATTAATAAGATGGTCCCTCAACGCTTTTTTCACGGAGGAAAATGCCGGTCCGGAGAGCTGGTCTGTCCCGACAGAACTCTCTGCCAGATACACAAGGGACGCTTGGGACAAGTGGAATGTTGTGTGTCTGGCACTGCTGTTCCTAGAGGATGCTGAACTATTTACTATTGGATTTTTGATGGCAGGACATCTGAATTGGCCTGGGGGATGTTTCTGACCCATCGGAGAATTGGAATGCCGGCAGCGGACAAAGGCTACGTTCACACTGCAGGGCTTAATGCTCAATTCAGATTTTTTTATGAAATCGGATTTATTTGCGAGGCCGTTCACATTTCCAGTTAGATGCGAATTACATGTGATCTCCAGTGTGAACGCTAAACTCCCCAAAAGTGTCCCCAAAAGTAGCCTAAAGTTGCTTTCGTACCGGAGCCAAAACAGTACAGTACAGTACAGCTTATTTGTTTTAAGGAGGAGAAGAAGGAGGACGACGAGGTTTTGCGGGGCAGTGGCAGCAAAGTCCGTAGAAATGAACGTGTTGGTGCGGCGTCACAGACAGGAGTGGTGGGATTGCTACGTGCTTCGCCGCTTCACTGATACGGAGTTTATAAACTATTTTCGCATGACGAGAAGAACGTTTGTGTACATTTGTGAGCGCAGACTTGTACCACTCTCGCTGGAGGAAACACACTCAGGTCGGATGAACGCGACCTGGCCGTTCAGACTGAAGTCGCATGCCAAAAGATCGGATATGTATCGGATTTAGGACCACATATCCAAGTGGCCTGGGTCGCATTTGAAAAAATCGGATCTGTGTCGTTCACACTGTCATTAGAAGATCAGATACAGGTCGCATAGAGGCAAAAAAATCGGATTTGGGTCGTTTTAGGCTGCAGTGTGAACGTAGCCAAAGAGACCCCAAGCTATCAGCTGTCATTTTACACCACAGTGGAATAAAGCTAACTATGAACTATGAAATAACATGATAAACTAGAATTTCAAGTGCTAGCTGCACTTAAAGCACTTTGGGAGTTTCAGCACTGCACCACTGAAGCCAGAAATTATTGTGTAATACAACTGTGAACATTCTTGTTTTTTCCAACAGTGTGAACCCAAAAATGAAAGCGCACGGTCAACACCTATGAAGGCCTTTATTGATAAACATTAATAGTCATGCGCCAGTGTCCGGTGTTATGTGGCTCACAGCTTGTCCAGCTCCTCCCTCAGCTGCTGCCTCTCTCTCTGGAGCTCACTGATGCAGTGCTGGTTGTGGCTGAGCCTGTGCTCCAGCCACTGCAGCAGGGGCCCGCTCACCGCCGACATCTGGCTGCACAGGTTCTTGGTGAAGACGGAGCCGTTGTGGATGCGGGTGACCGGGTCCAAGTGGGACAGGGCGTGGACCTTCCTGTAGGTGTCCTGCTCCTCTTGACACAAGATCCTGGGCAGCTCCACAGCAGACTCCAGGCAGGCCTGAGAGGGACAAGAGGAGGAGTTACACCCTCAACCACACCCTCAACCCAGGGCACGAGGAGCACCACCGTACATACAAACATGGATCTCACTTTGGTTCTGAAGTTGAACTGTATATGCAACAGAGGACTACAATAGTGTTTCCCAGACAGACTGAAGGCACAGGGGGTCAGAGAACTACAGTTAGAATAGACCCTCTGCTGATGATTCCTAATGTCCTTTGTTATCAGAACAGCAGTAATGCGACCCACCTTGCTGATGGCCTGACTTGGCAGCACGTGAATGGGAATCTCCAGCCGTTCAAACTCAGAGCCCTTGGCCGTGGACTGAAAGCAGGTGTACAACACACGTCCTGTCCGTGTGTTTTTGTCCTCAATGAAGCAAGAGAAAATGAGTCCGACAAAGCCTTGGTCCAGCATCTGGTACATGGCCTACAGAGAAACACTGTCAGCGGGTCAATTCGTTATGCGTCACTCTGCTGTACTCTGCTCTACTGTATTGTACTGTCTAGAATACAGAAACAGGAGTACATCTGCGTAGGGTAGTACCTGTGTGCGCACGTCCACGTGTGAGGGCCACACGGTGATGTGTGGGTGGGAGTGGTACCAACCCACCACCCTCATGGGCCGCCCTGTGCTGTCCGCCAGCCGCTCAGCCTCTGTGCTGGCTGCAGACAGCTGCTCCGGGGAGATCTCCACGCGGTCCTTCCGTTTGTCCGAACGCCTCAGGATGATCACAGAATGTACGTGCACCACCCGACTGGGCTCCAGCTCACCAATGCACAGCCCCATCACCTGCGCTCACAAGGGCAGATGTAATCAAAACACCTACTGCCTCCCAGACTCACAACAAATGTTCAAAATGATCAGCAGTCACAACAGTGCGCATGTCACCAGTCTGTTTTCAGAGGAAATTCTTTTATATTTTCTTGACAGCATTCTGAAACTGAAACCTCTTCTGCTCACTACTGCCCCTCTCTGGTCAATGCATTCACTTACACTGCAAACTGTAGTGCCTATAGACTGTAAATACAGTAGTGCCCAACCGTCCACTTTTACTTCAACCAGGTGCTCGGCTAAAGAGTCACGTTAGATTTCACATCCACAGAGATTATCACCAAGTCACGCTCACACTATAACTCATGATACAACCTGAAGAAGAGGTACACGCAGGCCTGGACTGGTAATTGGGCATACCGGGCATTTTCCCGGTGGGCCGACAGTCCTAGGGGCCGATGCCCTTCTTTTTTTTGTTTTGTTTACTTAGAGACAGGACTAAACCAGGACTACATCAGGACTAAACCAGGTCTGAACCAGGACTAAACCAGGACTAAACCAGGTCTGAACCAGGAATAAACCAGGACTAATCAGGTCTGAAACAGGACTAAATCAGGATTGAACGAGAACTAACCCAGGACTAATCAGATCTAAATCAAGACCAAATCAGGTCTGAACCAGGACTAAATCAGGACTGAACCAGGACTTAATCAGGACTAAATCAGGTCTGAACCAGGACTAAACCAGGACTAAACCAGGACTAAACCAGGACTAAACCAGGACTAAATCAGGTCTGAAACAGGACTAAAACAGGTTTGAACGAGAACTAACCCAGGACTAATTACATCTAAATCAAGACTAAATCAGGTCTGAACCAGGACTAAACCAGGACTAAATCAGGACTAAATCAGGTCTGAACCAGGACTAAATCAGGATTGAACCAGGACTAAACCAGGACTAATTATGAGAGGCCGGTCTAAGCCAAAAATGCCAGGGCCATTTTTTTGTCCCAGTCCAGACCTGGGTACACGGCCATGGAAGTGTCCAGGGGAACTTAGGAGTGACACTAGGAACATAACAGATGGTACGTACAGTGGATAAAACAGTACAGACCCTACAAGTCTGTACCGGTACTGTTAAAAGGCTCATTCCTCCATCACGCACTCAGACACAGTGTGGTGTCCGTGTTCCGTACCTCCTCTTTCTCGGTGCTGAGTGCGTGGCTCATGCACACCAGGAAGGCGTCGGACTCCAGGTGACAGGCGCTCACTGCCATCCCGCCGCGGGATGCTCACAGCGGACAGAGAAGTGGAATCAACTAACAAGACTCACGGCTAACGGCTAACAACCATAGCTAACAACAACAACCGGCCTCTTCCGGGTTCTCCCTGTCGAGGCGGGGAGCGTCAGCGCCATCTGCTGGAGCGCCACTGGAATGATCGAGCTCAAGTTACTGTTACGTTGGTGTTTAGTTTATAAGCATAACTTTTCACCTCATAAATATTACATATCCTCCTGGGACCTGAAGAAAAAAAGTGAATCTAAAAGTGTATCTAAATTATTATTATTATTATTATTAGCATTAGCATTAGCATTAGCATTAGCATTAGCATTATTATTAGCATTTATATTTTAATTATTTTTATTCATAATGTTTATTCATAACTTTTTTTTTTTTTTTTTTGATGACCAACATCTCTGACAAGCTTCTACAGTCACCTCAAAAAGTTTTTAGGCTCCCTTTTAATTTCTAATTAATTGATTAATTAATTACGTATTTTTATGTATTTTAATATTTATTTACGTATTTATTTATTTTTATTTTTTATGTATTATTTATTTATTTATTTTTTAATCATAGCACAGCCACAAACTAGAGTCTATCTCAAAACAATTAAAAGATGATTAACTCAATGTCCACTATAAAGGACACAAGGATATGGAATAACAAGGACATTTGTTTTAAGCACAAAACTCTTTTTCTAAAATCGTGGGTTGAACAGGGTATCATCTTTGTACGCCAACTGTTTAACAACAAAGGCATCACCCTCTCTTATAGTGAATTTCTCAACGTTTACAATTTTCCAGTAAGGCCAAAAGAATATGCAATTGTTTTTGATGCCATTCCTTCTGGAGTGAAAATGTCCCGCTAGGACGGAGCTGTTTATTATAAGCTTTAAAACAAATAACAAATGTCTAAGAGAACGTATCACAAGGGAGTCTGCCAGTACCAGCTTCTGTCTTTAGTTGGAACAATACTTTTACCGACATTAATTGGAACAAAGTTTGGCTTTTGCCGAGAAAATATTTTGTAACGAATAAGACTCGTGAGGTATGCCTAAAAATCCTACATAGATGTTCCCCTGTTAATGCTGTAACCTCAAATCATCTCTGCTCTTTTTGTCACAGCGTTGAAGAAACAATCACTCATATGTTCTGGGATTGTTCATATACTCAAATCTTTGAACGACATACTTTTGTTTGTGAATGGAAAGCTTGATACAAACCTACAGTCGAATGTAAAACATGGACTTTTTGGTGTATCTGAAAGCCGTGAAAACCAAAGCACTCTGTTTTGAATTTGAAATTTCTTAAGCCTCGAGTATTGTTGTTTATATCTTTGTTTATATTTTTGCATATTTCTTGTATGTTCAAAGTTTTTAAAAAAAGGTAGGTAGGTAAATGAGAACAGAAATGTAAAACAAGCATATTTGATCTTTTAAATCCCAGAATGTGATGCGTTAATGTGTAAATGCATTTATTTATTAACCCACTGCCCATATTTCATTTGACCAATTGATAATACATTCCAACATTTTATTTATTTATTTATTTCAATTATGTTATTTTTGGTTCCTCATAACACTATGCGCACAGGCATTTATCTGTGTACTAAATAAATTCAATAGAGACAGTACAGTGTGTTTAAAGAGTCCTCTGCATCAGAATTTTAAGTCACTGTGTTGCTACCTTTGGCCCTAAGATCTTAAAGGAGAATTAACGTTTTTTACAATTTGAGCCTTATTTCGGTAATAAAACAAGTTGTTTTACTCACCCGTAGCACTTTGGTGTCATATGGAGCATTTCCAGAGATGTTTTAGTTTAGTGATATCCTTAACGCGAGTTCTCGGGGCACATGTTTGCGGTCTCCAAATAACACAAACTTTAGCACTTTTCAAATCATAGAAGCTCAGTGTCAGTCTACACTTTCGTTTGAGTCTGTAAGTGTAAGTGTAAGTGTCCTGTAATCCGAGATTTATCCATAATTTACAGCTTTGCGTTTCATGTTTGGGTCCCGAGAGCTGAGAGCGAAATAAACTGTGACTCCGCACTAACCTGGGAAATCCCAGGCTGCTTTCGTTCGTTCCGATCTGAAAGACAGCCTGGCGACTATGGCAAGTGAGCTCTCCCGATTCTGGGAGCCAATCAGAGAGCGGGGAGGGGTGGCAAGACGGTGACGCGTACTACGTGATAAACAAATATTATTATTTAATATTATTATTATTATTATTATTATTATTATTATTATTATTATTATTATTATTATTATTATTATTATTATTATTATTATTATTATTATTATTATTATATATATTTTTTTATTATTTTCTATTTGGAGGTAAATGAACACCTCAGCATTTACATTTTGTTAATTTTATTTGTATTCATAATGTTGTAACATGCCCTCTGTAATAGACGTTGGGGACATTTTGGTGTTAAATCCATGTGAAGTTAACAACGTAACAAAAACGTTTTGGTTTTTTTTGATGACCAACATCTCTGACAAGCTTCTACAGTCATGTCAAATACGGTAGTTTTTAGTCTCCCTTTTAATTTCTTATTTATTTAATTAATTTATGTATTTTTGTATTTTTTTTATGTTATTTATTTTGTATTTATTTTTTTATTTTAGTGTTTTTGTTTTTAGTTTTATGTATTATTTATTTTGTATTTATTTATTTTTATGTATTATTTATTTTGTATTTATTTTTATTTATTTATTTTTATATTTATGTATCATTTATTTTTGTATTTATTTGTATTTATTTATTTATTTATTTTAGTATTTTTGTTTTTATTTTTATGTATTATTTATTTTGTATGTATTTTTATTTATTTATTTTTATTTTTATGTATTATTTATTTTTATTTTTTTATTTTTTTATTTTTATGTATTATTTATTTTGTATGTATTTTTATTTATTTATTTATTTTTATTTTTATGTATTATTTATTTTTATTATTTTATTATTTTATTTTTATGTATTATTTATTTTTATTTATTTATTTATTTTATTTTTATGTATTATTTATTTTGTATTTGTATTTTATCTATTTTTTTTATTTTTATGTATCATTTATTTTTGTATTTATTTATTTTTATTTATTTATTTATTTATTTTAGTATTTTTGTTTTTATTTTTATGTATTATTTATTTTGTATGTATTTTCATTTATTTATTTATTTTTATGTATTATTTATTTTGTATTTATTTGTATTTTATTTATTTATTTTTATTTTTATGTATCATTTATTTTTGTATTTATTTTTATTTATTTATTTATTTATTTTAGTATTTTTGTCTTTATTTTTATGTATTATTTATTTTGTATGTATTTATTTATTTTAGTATTTTTATGTATTATTTATTTTGTATTTATTTTTATGTATTTATTTATTTTTATTTTTATGTATTATTTATTTTTGTATTTATTTTTATTTATTTATTTATTTTAGTATTTTTGTTTTTATTTTTATGTATTATTTATTTTTGTATTTATTTGTATTTATTTATTTATTTTAGTGTTTTTGTTTTTATGTATTATTTATTTTAATAAATATAGTTTCTGTGTGCGCTAGTGAGATGAGGAAAGTCCTACAAATTCCAAATGTTGGTGAATGCATCGTGAGTGACGTCACCTCCCTCCTCCTCCTCCTCCTCCTCCTCCTCCTCCTCCGCATCCATCTCCGCTCGTGCAGTGGGAGGCTTCCCAGAGTTCCCCAGCTCCGCGCTCCGTCACAGGGCCTCAGTACGCAGCCCCTGCCGCCTCCAGGCTCCCGAGGGCCGCCCGCTCTGCTCTCCTCATCCGTGGGACCCTGGGAGAGATGCGACGCCCCAGAAGCACACTCGGACACGCAGCGAGCACTCCAGGGCAGCAGACTGCACCGGGCATCAGCAGCATCTGAGTTTGTGTCGTCAAAGGAAGGTAAGTTCTGGACGATGTGGACCGGAGATGGGCGAGAGCAGCACGGAGGAGGCACGACGTGGCTCCCCCATCGTCAGTGCGAGCTCGGAGGCAGAAATATGAGTCATACACCGAGACTATAGCATCAGTAGCATATAGCATCAATGCAGGATTCCAGACTGAGGATATAGGGAAGGAGCATGAAAACATGTGTGAAAGCAGCTTCTTCTTCTTCTCATATTTAAGATCATGTTCCCCAGAGCTTGTTGGGTTTCCTTGCGCATGAAGTGTGTGCGGTTCCTGTAAATATAACCAGGCTATGACTTGGAGAATGGTGGAGATGTTCCAGTTGTATCGAGATAGTGGCACGTCTGTTGCAGTGGAATAAACTTTTGCACAAGAAGGTCCTTGGTTCAGTTCTTCCAGGTGAGGATGAGGTCTTTGCAGTTTTCATGTTTCTGATTGGTCCTGTAGTTGTGGTATAGTTGGTTAAACGGTAAAGCTCTTATCTCCTCTTCTCTCTGATAGGATGAGTGCGTTTTGGCAGGTGAGCCTCACACTGACAGGTGAAATTATGATTCACTTTGAGTCTGAGTTGCAAAAAAAATAATATCGTAGTTATATTGGAGATCTGGAAGACTGTAATATCAAGTATAGTGATGCTGCTGTCAGGAGCCAGGAGCTAGTCTCAGGCAGAACTACTTCACCTGGAGGATTTGAACTATTGCGCATGTTTTGGGATCATGGGGGTAACTGAGGAAACCCACCCACACACGGGGAGAAACATGCATACTCACAGAAAAGCCTGAGCGGCCCGAGAGTCAAACCTGCAACCTTCTCGCTGTGAGGAGAAAGTGCTAGTCCCTCAGCCGCTGTGCTACCATGACATTTACACTCACAGTATCTGGATTGCCAATATGGTCATTGAAGTTTTGTTTCCCCCCCCCATCCTGGCATTAGTTAGTTACACTAGTTACAATAAACCTGATATTCTAATTTAGCACTTTTAAAGGTCCCATGGCATGAAATTTTCACTTTCTGAGGTTTTTGAACGTTAATGTGAGCTCCCCTACCCTCTGGACCTCTGAAACAGCAGTGGTTTCATTTTATTTTCTGTGAAAATGTGTTTTTTTCATTGAAATGCCTCTCCTTTCTTCCTCCGCGCTTAAAGGAAAAGTAACGTTTTTTTTACAATCTGAGCCTTATTTCGGTAATAAAACAAGTTGTTTTACTCACCCATAGCACTTTGGTGTCATATGGAGCACTTCCGGAGATGTTTTAGATTAGCGATATCCATAACGCGAGTTCTCGGGGCACATGTTTGCGGTCTCCAAATAACACAAACTTTAGCACTTTTCAAATCATAGAAGCTCGATGTCTTAGTCTACAATTTCGTGTGGTCAAAAGTGGCCTGTAATCCGAGATTTAGCCATAGTTTCGAGTAGATGAGGACGCCAGTGCGCATGTGCGGACTGTGCTCTCAGCTCCCGGGACCCAAACATGAAACGCAAAGCTGTAAACTATGGATAAATCTCGGATTACAGGTCACTTTTGACTCAAATGAAATCGTAGACTAAGACATCGAGCTTCTATGATTTGAAAAGTGCTAAAGTTTGTGCTATTTGGAGCCCGCACGGGGCATATTACATGCTCGGAGAATATATTGTATGCCCCGAGCTATGGCTAGAAGTCGCGCTAGGCTAACGCTAATCTAAAACATCTCCGGAAATGCTCCATATGACACCAAAGTGCTATGGGTGAAAATGTGTTTTTTTCATTGAAATAAGCCTCAAATTGTAACTTTTCTCCGCGCTTAAAACGCGGAAGTGAGAGACAGCGCACAGCGCACCTAACCAGCGGCGCATTTGCCCCCCCACCCCACCCGCTCCTCTAACCTATCTCTGTCCTTCTCATTTGCATTCAAGCAACAAGGCCCAGAATGAGTTGTTCAGACAGAGACTTTCTGACTCTGACGCTGTACATGTGTCTTGATTTTGAAGAAGGATTCATTTACAGTATTAGGGAACCATTAAGGAGCCATATAAAAGCATCAAGAAGTACCATGTCATGGGATCTTTAAAAAAAAAAAAAGATGTGCTCTCCTTAAGGGGCCGTTTAGACAAGGACGATTACGATTGAAAACGACAAAATATTCTATCGGAAGTGTCTTTTGTTTACACGGCAACTGCGCCGTCGGGCTCTGAAACCGCAAAAATCTGAAGACTCCTTCCAGAGTGTGGAGTTCTGAAGACGGCCCGGGTCGTGTGTCTCCGTCTAAACGGCAAGAAGCGCAAAACATGTTCACGCCGCATACACCTGACCTGATGCGCCAAGCCGGTAAAAACAATAACAAACATGTCTGACTACCTTGATAAAACTTCAGAATGACTAAACAAGCTCTTGTTGCATTAAGCGAAGAGCTCCGACCCGACATCGAGGGCGAAACAACCGTAATGAGAGCCCCTGTCGGTGTCCTGAAAAAGGTACTGTAGCTCTGACATTATATTAGCGGCCTGGCATGCATATTCAATCGAATTCGCCCACTTTTGCGTCTTCGTATAAACAAACATTTCCTGTTGAGAACGCTCGTCTAAACGCGGATAAAAAATTGAAGACGAGACGCCACTTTTGCGTCTTCTGTTTTGATCGTCGCCGTATAAACGTAGCCTAAGAGTGCTCCCACACAGACTCCAGGAGCAGTGTGCTGAGGGTCAACACAGTGAGTGGTCAGCAGCGGTCAGAGGGAGTCGGAGATGCTCTCGGCTGATGTGTGGTGAGGAGTGGTCAGAGAGGGTCAGAGTGCTTAGCAGTGAGGAGTGGTCGCTCTGTAGTGTTGAGCTGGTCCTGTGCAGTGTCTTTGTGCATTGGCTGTTTCCATGGAGACGTGTGATATGTGTGAGAAGAACAAGTGGGGGACATTATCTAAAGGTTAATCTGCATTTTCAGATGGGAGTGAGGAAAGTAAAAGGCATCAAGCTAAATCAAATCAACTCTACAAGTACTAGGCCTACTGCTAGTACTACTAGTACTACCAGTACTACTACTTCTACTACTAGTAGTCTAACGTCTCTGCCTACTGGGGACAGAGGAGCCAAAACTCTCCAGCTGCGTATGTGTATGATAGACCTGAGTACACCCAACCAGATACTAGGGGTGGGTATTGGCAAAGAAGTCACGATTCAATTCGAATCACGATTCATATGCCACGATGCGATACTATCACGATGCATCACGATACTTGAATTATTGTGATGCATTGCAATATATTCGACATACTTCAGTGAAAATGTACCAAAAAAAAGAGGATAACTTGTATATCAGTAGCTGTGTATCTGGGTAGTGTCTTCAATTGATACAGAACTCTGAGCAACTCAATTCAGAACTGAATTTATTGAATAACAAAAACAAATAAACCAAACCAATAACAAAAAAGTGCATAGGATTTTTTTCTAAAACAAAAAAATGATGTTCAAACATTTGCCATTTTGGAGGTAGCTACAATCATAACAAACAAAACACTTTCACACAAAAAAACGTGCATAGGATTTATTTAAAAAAAAAACCTAATAATTAATTTATTTATTTATTATTGCACATTGTTTTCCCAATGTGCAATATTGTTGTTTTTTCAATACTCCTATCGTGCAATATCGTTTTTCCAATTTTTCAATACTCTCCCTGTCACTGTTTTTATTATTATTATTACTGATATTATTATTCGATTTATTACTTATTTTTTTATTATTATTATTACCTATCTTTTTGCCATTCTTGCTGCATGCACTTGTCTTCCTGTTCAAACTGTCCCTACCTGGAGCTACTATGACAAGTAAATTTCTCCTGTGTGAGATCAATAAAGTCTTATCTTAATATTAAATTATTATATATTGAATATTTTATTAACAATCAATTTTTGGCATCAAGAATCGATGCAGTATATTGTGAAAGTTAGTATCGCGATGCACTGACATGACGTTTATTTCGCACACCCCTACCAGCTGCTGTCAGTGCAGTCTGACCCTTCACTAAAGTGACAGCAGGTGCGTGATTTGCATTAGATTTGTATAACAGGCATAGTGGAGCAATGTTGAAGAGCACAGTGCTAATATGAGACGTGAACCAAGAGCAGTGCCCACAGCTGACGGCACATGAGGACATGCCCACTACACACTACACTACACTACACACAGCACCAACGCTACAAGAACTATTCTTTCCTGGACAACTCCCGAGGTTCAATATGAAGCTGAGAATCAATCAATCAATCAATCAGACTTTATTTCTATAGCACCCTCCAACAGCCAAAGCCGACCAAAGTGCTGTACAACATTAAAAACAAGATAAAAAACAATAAATATCATACAAAAAGGACAACAAAGCACATTAAAATACCATTAAAATACCAATTAAGATAAACCATTAAAATAAATAAAGTGTCACAGGGCCACTAAGTGTTAAAAGCCATTCTAAATAAATAGGTTTTAAGTTTAATCAATACTAAAACTAAACATCCCATTCACAGGACAGAAATGAACCTTTCCTGAATAGTTTAGAACAGGGGTCGGCAACCTTTACCACTCAAAGAGCCGTTTGGAGCCGTTTCACACAGTAAAGAAAACACTGGGAGCCACAAAACCCTTTTGAAATTTAAAATGAAATAACACTGCATATAATGGCTTTTTTTTAAACCTTTGTGACATAGAATTACATTTTGAATATGAACGAACTAAAATAAAATACATTTGAATTAAATACAGTGGTCCCTCACTGTTTCGCTGATTTTTTTATAGTGCATCAACACATATTGTGTTCTGCATCCTGATTGGCTAAAGGACTGTAGACCTTTGTCTTTGTCAGTCATTCTCCTCCGTGTCTCCTGTACAGAATGCGTTCAGTTTGCCAAATTTATTTAAATGTTGGATCACGAGCAGCGTGACTCTGAAGACTGAGCGGTCTGGCATTTGAGCACATGCCAGAAGGGCCGAGGCCGTGCTCTATTACGGATTTGACCACGTGTCCGCGCGCACACTTCTCCGGGTGGTCAATGCGCATCGGGAAGTAGTGTTTCCGCAGAACGAACTGGTGGAACCTGGAGTCCAGGCGGTGGAACCAGTCCTGAGAGCGCACGGATGCGTTCTCACTACAGTTCTGTGTTTGGTGCAGAGCTGTAGAACCTCTCCCCCCCGTTCCACAGACTACGGGTGTAAATTGCCAGGGCCGATGATCCCAGTCCGTCACTGCTCTGAAGTGCTGTATGTTTGCAAGTTTTCTCCCCAACAAAACCCACAACAGCGCAGCGGCGCCAGGCGCCCCGGTCAGAGGAACTGTGTAATACACACATATTTATACACGCAATATAAAACTGACTACTTCACGGATTTTGCCTATCGTGGGTTATTTCTACAACGTAACCCCCATGATAAACGAGGGACCACTGTACTGAGCCGCATCAGAGGGATCAAAGAGCCGCGGGTTGCCGACCCCTGGTTTAGAATGACCCTGAGCTGCATGAGAACAAGTATAAGAGCACATAGGACCACTATGGAACCTAACTGGACCACTGAGGGCTTAGACAGATATAAGGCCACATGGGAATATAAAGAAAAATACAATGATTTTAATATTGAAAATCACATTCTATTGCCTAAAGAAGGAGTGCTTTTTACTGCCATTTATTCCTTAGTCTCAAAATTGTTTGGAGTGACTGAGTGTGACATTAATGGTTTTCAGTGTGTGCTGGCTCTGAGCCAGTATGGAGCAGTGAGAGCAGTGAGGAATAGGGATGCAAATTATCGATCAATTCATTCAATTCATCTATAGTTGATTGACCTTATCGATCGACTTACGATTAACTGATAAGCGGCCTTTTTCACCTGAATTTTAGTGTTTCAATAGGGTCTTTAAGAATATAAGCTATAGTAACATAACACTGAGTCAAAAATATATCATAGTATTATTATATTGTATATTCCTCAATTATTCCTTAGTAAAAAGTAGACAAATGTATTAATCCTGAATAACAAAATACATTCTTTATTGAAAATAAATTGAGGACTGGCTCAGTTGTTGCACTTGCAGCATGGAAATCCTGAAATTAAAAGGAACAGAAGAAATTACATAACAGAATGTTATTTAGTCTACAGATTATGATGAAACCAGTGAATCCAGGCTATTTTTAGGACATTCTCAACATTTATTTTGAACTAAGGCATCAACAATATTTCTCTCCCTTAATCTGTGAAGGGTTACAGTACAAAATATAAATTCACAGAGCCCCTGGACACAGCATAAAACATTACAGGGCCTCAAACCAGAACAATCAAGACATTATAAAAGCATGTAAGTTACATGGTTTTATAATTTCAAAAATATATGGTTCTAGGTCCAGCTCTACTGTGAGTTGTACGGCAACATCCAGAGAGGAAAGGGTTACATGATGTAACACGGTGGTCTTTCTCGTGAGTGGGTTCGCATCTCGTGTTCACATTCCAGAGTAGCGCCCTCTAGCGATTAGTTACAATGAATGCATTTTGTTCGGCCAACGTCTTGATCGACAATTAATTGTAAGTCGATCGATTGTTGACATCCCTAGTGAAGAAGCAGACAGTTCCATGCAGAGGAAGCACTGTGCTTCTCCTCGGCTGCATGAGCTTCATTTGGTCCCGGGTCAGTGGCACTTTTACGGATCACTGGGAATTGTGAGATTGGACTGTGTATGGCTTCTTCCTCCCTCTGACTGTGAGATGTGATGTCTTTCCTACAGTATTGGCCTCTCTCCTGTTGTGGAGTCTGAGTGGTGTAAATTAAGGATGTACCAATACTGGTATTGAATATCTGCACCAATACTGAAAAAAATGGATATCGGTTTCATTTTTGGTTAATTTGCCTTTTCAGAGCTTTTAAAGATCCCATGACATGGTACTTCTTGATGCTTTTATATGGCTCCTTAATGGTTCCCTAATACTGTAAATGAATCCTTCTTCAAAATCAACACTCAGTGCATGAGAAACAGAGATAAGATGAGAGAGTATTTTTTCTCTCTCTGAACAGGCCATTATGGGCGTTGTTGCTTGAATGCAAATGAGGAGAAAAGAGCTGGCCTATAGTAGAGGGTGGGGGCGTGGCCAAACTCTCCGCTCTCAGCTGATCCATTTCCGTGTTTTTGCACGGGGGGAGAGATTTGAAGCGTTCCATTGAAAAATAAACACATTTCCACAGAAAATAAAATTAAACCACTGCTGTTCAAAGGTCCAGAGGCTCAGATAAAGGACTTCCGAGCCTAGAAACACTCAAATAAAAAAACGCATTTCGCATTGCGTAGCTCCTCCACAGTCCAAACTCTCTGGGCGTGATTTACAGAGACGCTGAGTACAGACAGACGGGGGTGGAACTGCATTTGCATTTCTTTTTTCGATCTGACGTCAATAAGGTGCCTTGTTCAAAATCGCCCGTTTGAGCTCTGATTTTTTTCTAACGCAGAAAAGGATCGCAAATGCTCAGTTTAGACATTTTGCAACTTTTAACCATGGGGGGGGGGGCCTAAACAGGGTAGGGGAGCTCACATTAACGTTCAAAAACCTCAGAAAGTGAAAATTTCATGCCATGGGACCTTTAATCATTATATTTTCATATGTTATAGTTGTTCTCTCTTCTCATTTACCCTCTGAAACTTGTATCTAGCGTAATAAGTGCATGTCTGAGTAATCTTTAATCACTTATTTTGAAGATGGCATATTGCCAATCATGCCCTGTGTTCACCGCCACCAACATATGCACACTGACGTAGGCTAATAACTTCGCTCTGCAATTTTAAGTGATACAAGCAGTGATACACGTAGCATTTGGCAGCCTAGCATAGTCATTTTGGTACAAATGGAAGAAGAAAAAAATTGCTGCTCGCTAGCATGATGTGCAAGATATCCACAGGAGTTACAGGCGTGTTAAGGATCTGTTGGTGGCAGTATGTCAGCATGTGGAGATGTGGGCGTGCCGTTCAAGGATCAATAAGAAGAAGACACACTTTATTCATCCCCGTAGGGAAATTATTTCTCTGCATTTGACCCATCCTTCAGGAGCAGTGGGCAGTGTCTTTCAGGCGCCCAGGGACCATCTCCATGATCTTATTGCTCAGGTTGGTCAAGACCTCAGCTGGAGGATTTTACCTGGAGCATGTTTTGGGTTGATGGGGGAGGAAACCCATCCAGACACGGGGAGAACATGCAAACTCCACACAGAAAGGCCCAGGCGACCCGGGGATCGAACCCAGAACCTTCTTGCTGTGAAGCATGAGCGCTAGCCACTCAGCCACAGTGCCGCTATCAAGCTTTAATAAACCTAATATTTCATTTTAAAATATTACTCAAGGTATGCTCATAAAAAAGAATTCTGAAAATTACAGTGTCTTTAAAAATGTACCGAAGTAAACGTAACTTGGATTACACAGAAATTCTTGTGATCTGTTACCCAGACCCCCCAGGATTTCGCGGGCATTTTTTGTGTTTGTTTCGGGCTAAAATGCCTGAATTTGCGGGAGCTTTTCCAAAAAGTTGCGATGAAAGTTGCGGTGCTTTTAAGGTTTTTGTTGCGATTTTGTTGCGGGAGGAAGTGAAAGTTGCGATAAATAGTTGCGATTTTCGCTTTTTGTAATTAAAATTGAGTAATATTTTGAATACTGAGTTATTACTGACAAAGAATAATACAAAGACACAGAGATCACAGATATGGTCCTAAAACAACCTTACCAACATCGAAAATAAATGACTACTAGGAGGGGAACTGTTTCGCCCGGTCTTTTGCTGTTATTTTTGTGGGCAAATGGCGCCGCAGACATGTTTCTTTGCCATTAGAAGCCGTGTCTCAATTCCCAGAGCGCGCGGCTCGGAGCGCGGCTCGGAGCGTGGCCCGAAGGGCATGTGCGTCACACATTTTGACAGTACACCGGCGCGACGACTGCTGTCCCACTTCTTTTTTGTCCCATGCGCAGTTAACACGCGGTCCGAACACCGCAGTCTTTAAGCGGTCCGCGGACTGCAGTCGGGGCTGAGCATGTTCACTGCCTTGACTGCAGTCTGAGCCCCCTTCGGGCCGCGCTCCGAGCTGTGCGCTCTGGGAACTGGGACACGGCCGCAGTTTCGTTTTGTCACACAGAAGTAAAGCAGAATGTTGCGGCTTCCAAACTCAAACCTTTTAGCCGCCGAGAATATGAGGTTGGGTCCTATGGCTCGCAGATTTGTGCCGCGCAAAGAGGAGGCTGTGGTGACAGATACGCTGAGATCCAGATATGTTTTGTGCATTTATTACAAAAAGAGCGCACACAGCTATGACAGCGCAGCAGGATGAAATGGAACTCATGAAAACCAGCAGGATGAACAGATTAACGTGAAAGATGAATGAATGGTTTGCGTTCAACAAAAAATACGGCTACACCCCAACCCTGACTCTCTCCTCTGTGTGACAGGTGAGCGCGCGCTTTTACACGCACACACTTCCGCACGTGCACACACCCACACTCACGTGACCCACCGCCTCTGCCGCACACACACACACACACACGCACCGTGCACCTCATCTCAGTTATGTCTCCTACACAGAAGGAAGTTGGTCGGCGTTCAATACGTCGCCGATGATTGGTCAAAATTAGTAAAAATTGCGGAAAAGTTGCGGTGATTGGTCAAAATTGCAACACCGCCCTGAATTCGCGGGGATTGGCTGAAGTTGCGTTGAAGTTGCAAATCGCAACATCGCGAATTCCTGGAGGGTCTGGTTACCTCATCAAAAACATAGCCAGGGTTTTGCAAATGTTTGAGCCATGCTTTACTATTAGTCTGCTCAAAAGGCTCTTTTCCACCTTTTAATGTCGTAAAGTGGTAGTTTTGATGCTAATAGCTGCCTTTTACCTTTACTTCATTAGAGATTGGCAATTCCAGAGCTGAAATTATCCTGCTGATTCTCATGAAGGTGTATGTAGTTTGTGTAAGAAATTATTTATAAAACCTTCTACAGCTCACATTTTACCATAATAAATGTAAATGAACAATTAATCCATATAGTAATTATCATGACAGGCCGAGTTAAACCTGTGTGAACTGAACAGAACACAACTCCAAGTATGTTTGTGATGGAAACTACATTATAACATAAATCAGACCCTCCAGGAATTCGTGATGTTGCGATTTGCAACTTCAACGCAACTTCAGCCAATCCCCGTGAATTCAGGGTGGTGTTGCAATTTTGACCAATCACCGCAACTTTCCCGCAATTTTTACTATTTTTTTTACAATTCTGACCAATCATCGGCGACGTATTGAACGCCGACCAACTTCCTTCTGCTTTACTTCCGTGTGACAAAACGAAACTGCGGCTGTGTCCCAGTTCCCAGAGCGCACAGCTCGGAGCGCGGCCCGAAGGGGGCTCAGACTGCAGTCAAGGAGGTGCACACTTGCTCAGCCCCGACTGCAGTCCGCGGACCGATTAACGACTGCGGTCTTCGGACCGCGTGTTAACTGCGCATGAGACAAAAAAGAAGTGGGACAGCAGTCGTCGTGCCGGTGTACTGTCGAAATGTGTGACGCACATGCCCTTCGGGCCACGCTCCGAGCCGCGCGCTCTGGGACACGGCTTCTAATGGCAAAGAAACATGTCTGCGGCGCCATTTGCCCACTAAAATAACAGCAAAAGACCGCACGAAACAGTTCCCCTCCTAGTAGTAATTTATTTTTGATGTTGGTAAGGTTGTTTTAGGACCATATCTGTGATCTCTGTGTCTTTGTATTATTCTTTGTCAGTAATAACTCAGTATTCAAAATATTACTCAATTTTAATTACAAAAAGGGAAAATCGCAACTATTTATCGCAACTTTCACTTCCTCCCGCAACAAAATCGCAACAAAAACCTTAAAAGCACCGCAACTTTCATCGCAACGTTTTGGAAAAGCTCCCGCAAATTCAGGCATTTTAGCCCGAAACAATCACAAAAAATGCCCGCGAAATCCTGGGAGGTCTGATAAATCAGAAAATGGCATAGGATGGGCCCTGCTGTCTATGCAACAGCAGGATTCAGCCTGAAAATGTGTCCAAACTTTTCAAAATCTTTTGGTCTCCAGTTGGGGGTGGTCACTCATCCTCTTGCATTCACACAGCCGTTGTCCTGGTGTTGTTGCTCATATGCTGATGGCTCTGGTATGCGCTGCTGCTGCCTCAGGACCTTGTGACTGCCACTTGTGACTTGTGAGATGTTTGCTGTAGCTGCGGTGGCTCTCATCCCTGGAGCCAAACTCTGAAAGGAAAGAGCAGATTGGCCAAGCCTGGGAGACGGACTCTGGGCCCGGGCTGCTGATTGGCGCTGCTCTCCTG
Organism: Paratrypauchen microcephalus; assembly: GCA_036785185.1. NCBI lineage: Eukaryota > Metazoa > Chordata > Actinopteri > Gobiiformes > Gobiidae > Paratrypauchen > Paratrypauchen microcephalus. The sequence continues at coordinate 462,198 of JAVJIX010000171.1, forward strand.
TGGGTTTGGCTCAGTGCAGACTCTCCCTTCACTACCACTTCCTCTGCTCTGAGGCCACTTCATCTCGGCTCCCTCTTTAGGTAATTTATTTATTTGTTTGTTCATATTTCTCCCTGTTTTTTGAGGAATTTTACGTTGCATGTGTGGTTTGGCTTTCACTTTTGTTAATGTTATAACGCATTTGGCCGGTTTGTGATTTAAATCTACTTCACACGCAAGTGCCCGGACTCTTTACCCTTGAAATCTAATTTAAAATGATCTGATTCAGAGTAGGACATGGAGTGTACCTCACTGGAGTGTTGCTGATCTGATGAGTGTGTTTTACAGGGATGAAAGAGTTCCGCTTTTTAGCTGCGTGGTAATTTTATAATTATTTTTTTTCCAAATACGTTGAAATTTTGGGTGTGTATTCTATATGTATAATTGTGTTTAGGGTTGCCAATCGTCCGTTGAAAAATGTAATCGTGCTGTATTCAGAAACAAAAGTACATGTCTCGTATTAAACTTCTACATGTGTTCGGGGCCACGCAAGCTTGTCTCTTCTGGTGCTGCGGACACCGCACGCCCCGAGTATTGTTTTATATTAATTTATACAGTTTTAAGTTAAGCAGGACAGATATTTACTGTTAATCTTATTATTTTGTATTAAAAATAAATTGCTAATAATTATTTATTTTGCATGCGTTCATATCACTCAAATATGCATCTAATTCAATTCGGGTTTGAGCCAAATAGATTAAAAAAATTCCCTTCACACATACAAAAAATGGTTAAAAAGATTCACTACCCAATTCTGTATTATGGACCGATGTCGGCGCTTCTCTCGGCTCGTTATCAGACTTTGATGTCGCAAAATCGGGGTCAGTGCCGTGTTTTGATATCAACTTTCAAATAAAAACCACTACAAATGTTTAAAAATGAGTTTTATTGCTATTTATTACAGTGGGGGGGGGGGGGCTTTTTTCATGACTTGGCACTTTCATCCCTGGTTTTAGCCCTGTGGGTGAGGGCAGTCGGAGGGTATTCTCAGGGCATGGATGCAGTCAGTATTGTGTACAGTGTTGTCATGATACTAAAATTTCAAACTAGACACAATGCTCAATACTGATTCTGATACCACAATGATAATAAAAGCATTGTCTGCCTGTCTGTCTCTGTCCAGGGAGGTTCCATAGTGATCCATTCTAGTTTTATTATCGATACTTTTGACCCTAGTACACAGGCAGGTGAAGACACTGAAGGTTTAACAGTTCTCACCTGCTGGGCACATTCACACTTGACCTGTTTTGGGCCTGCTTTGATACTGGTTTAGTCCCTGGTTCTGTTCTAGTCCTGGTTTAGTTCTGGTCTAGCCTAGGTTTTATTTTTAGTATCAGTTTTGAAGTGAATGTTGGAGTGAAATGGGCGTGTCGGCTCCATAGTTGTCAGGATTACTGCATGAAATCCTGATCCCAAAATGAGTGTTTCGAAACAAACAAATCTCCTCCAGGAATAGTGTTTGGGCCTGTTGTGACATCAAGTAGAGCGTGCTTAAGACATAAAATCTTCAGCTTTGTAGGTGTAATGTAATTTGGAGCAGACTTATTTGTTTGTGTTAAACGGCATTAATTAAAAGTCAGTATTTTGATTATTTCATCATATGGTATTGTGCAGAAATCTTTTTTTTTTTGTAGCTCTGTAGCATGTTTTTATGTTGTTTCCTCATCAAAACATGTTGGTTTGAGATTTTTAGATGTCATGCATGCATCCATTCTGTCCAGTGCTCTGCCCATAAGCTTACATGCTCCTAAAGGTCATTTTTTTCATAAATACAGTGGTACCTCACCTTACGAAATTAATTCGTTCCAGAAGTGGTTTCGTAACGTGAATTTTTCGTAAGTTGAGTAGCTATTTCAATGGAAAAGGCCTGATCCGTTCCAAGGTTGTTTTTTTTATAGTGTAACATTTGTGTTCTGCGTCCTGATTAGAATAAACCAGGTCTAGACCAGAACTAAACCAGGTCTAAACCTGGACTGGACCTGGACTAAACCAGGATTATCCCGGGACATGGCAGTGCCGTTGGAGGAGCGCGTTGCTCGTGTCTCCGCGCTCCTTGCGCGTTCCGCGGGCGTTCCAGGCGTTCCGGGCGCCGCGGCTCCATCCCGCGCTGTGTCGACGTTGCTTTTTGATCCTTCGATGTCGGCTCTTCCTATCATTGTGAAGCAGAATTCACCAAGCGTTGGATTGTTCACTCACTAAGGGAACGTGAGCGGGGTTTAGACCGTCATGAAACAGGTGAGTTTTACCATACTGATGTGTTGTTGATAGTAATCCTGTGTCTCCGCTCCCCTCGCACATTCGGCGCTATATTGAGCCGTGCCCCCCCCACGCTTCACTATCAACACATTCTGTTGAAAATCTATGAAAGTTCGAGTGTTCAAACGAGAGAGAAATGCGAGGAAAGCCCAACTCCAGTCTGAGAAAAGCGTAGAATGTGTGTGGTGAGGCATTTACAGCCCTAAAACATGTAGAACAATTGCAAAATACAAAGTTGTCCTACCTCGTGGACCTCTCCCACCGCGGGCCACCTCTGGAACCTAACCCCGTGTGTGTTGATAAAGTGTATTTACGTTTTGGGGCGTGCATCTGAGCGCGCATTAATTGAATTTTTGAGATTTCGCGTTTTGTATCTTGAATTTTCTTTCGTATCTAGAGACCAAAATTTGACGTGAAGGCGTTTCGTAACTTGGATTTTTCGTATGTAGGGTCTTTCGTAAGGTGAGGTACCACTGTATATCCAATCCAAATAGCAAATAATAATCTGCCGACCTAGTTGAGTGTGCAGGAGCATAAGGCTGAAGTAGGTCGGACTGGTAGTGTGGGGCAAGGCCATGGAAGCATTTAAAAACAAATAAAAAGATTTTAAAATTATTACGATAAGAGGCCACATTCTCTATTTATTTTCTTGCATTTATGGCATATTTGCATATCATCTGCATAAAATGGAATGAAATGCCATTCTTTTGGAAATTGATCTTAGTGGAAGAGAATACAAAGAGAAAAGAAGAGGCCCAAGAATGAAGCCCTGGGGCCCTCCACATGTGAGAGGGGCAGCAGAGAACTCAGCAGACCCAATGCTGACACAGAAATGTCCATTTGTGAGGTAGGACTTCAGCCATTACAATGTACTCCCTTGTATCCCCACACGATGCTGCAGGACAAGAGGATCTGGTGGTCCACTGTGACCCCACATTCAATCTAGCAGGACCAATTATGACACTGTGTCCGCAGACAGTAACAACTACGATGTCATTAAAAACTCAGCAGAGCTGTCTCAGTGCTATGTCTGGATCTGGAATTTCCCCACTGTGGGACTAATAAAGGCATATCTTATTTAAAACTGGACTGGAATACGTCAAAGATGTCATGCCCACCTAGAAAATCTTTCAAATTATATTAGTCTGAAAAGGAGCGGCTGCACCACAACAGACTTAAAGCTCCTAAACGAGGTGAAATTGGATCATGTGCTGATCCAGAGGACTTCAAGCTAGCAACAACTTGCTGTAAAAATGACAAAGTGATGAAACTTTTAAACTTTACAAAGATGTGAGTCAGATCAGTGGTGAATTGGTCAAGTGTTTCATTTCACACTTATTTGGCAGCTGAATGTTTAGTTTACAGTATTATCCCAATTTTTTTTTTTAAAGGTCCCATGGCATGAAATTTTCACTTTCTGAGGTTTTTGAACGTTAATGTGAGCTCCCCTACCCTGTTTAGGCCCCCCCCATGGTTAAAAGTTGCGAAATGTCTAAACTGAGCATTTGCGATCCTTTTCTGCGTTACAAAAAATCGGAGCTCAAACGGGCGATTTTGAACAAGGCACCTTATTGACGTCAGCTCGAAAAAAGAAATGCAAATGCAGTTCCACCCCCGTCTGTCTGTACTCAGCGTCTCTGTAAATCACGCCCAGAGAGTTTGGACTGCGAATGCGCTAGGCAATGCGAAATGCGTTTTTTTATTTGCCTGGAGGCACGTCCGAGTGTTTCTAGGCTCCGAAGTCCTTTATCTGAGCCTCTGGACCTTTGAACAGCAGTGGTTTAATTTTATTTTATGTGGAAATGTGTTTATTTTTCAATGGAACGCTTCAAATCTCTCCCCCCGTGCAAAAACACAGAAATGGATCAGCGGAGAGTGGAGAGTTTGGCCACGCCCCCACCCTCTACTATAGGCCAGCTCTTTTCTCCTCATTTGCATTCAAGCAACAACGCCCAGAATAAAGTGTTTGAGAGAGATATTTATGACTCTTTCTCATCTTATCTCTGTTTCTCATGCACTGAGTGTTGATTTTGAAGAAGGATTCATTTACAGTATTAGGGAACCATTAAGGAGCCATATAAAAGCATCAAGAAGTACCATGTCATGGGACCTTTAAGAAAGTAGTATCACTGAATTGGGCATTGATAATATTGGTTATTGTAATATTTATGTAGTACACTTCAAAATGTCAGCTTTAGTTTTTTATTTTATAGGCTTATTTATTTGACTTTTGTCAAGTGCTGCACACAATTATTATTAATACAACTGTTATTAATATTATTAATGTTAATATCAACAGGTCTACCTACAATTTGTAAATTTTCACTCTTCTTTGCCAGTGTCATTCAGCAGATGTTTCTTTCCTTGATATTTCTTAACTTTGATGTTATTGTTATTAGAAAATAAATAAATGGAATATCTGAGGTATTTAAATTTAAAACAAAGTGTAAAGTACTTACTACTTTTGCAAACCACTAGTAACGATAAACAGATATGTGCCATGAATTGTGTGTTGATATAGTTTTGTGGATGGCTGTACCAGGCTCGTCATGAGGCCTGCTGGTGGTCATTTTGGTCCAGGTCGTACAATTCTGTTATACAGCCAACCCGGCCCCCCGTCACAGTCAGGAGAGATAATGTGGCCCCCAGAGAAAAGTTTGGTGACCCCTGATTTATGGGATGTTGGTTATATTTCTGTATCTGCCTGTTTTACTTACTCATGTGGACTGGCCCAGTCAGGATTGCTGCTCTGTGACTGTTTACCCACACACGACTGATATTCCTTTGGGTGTTATTGGCATACATATTTTGTGAGCTGCTTCTTAGACTTAGACAAACATTATTGATCCACAAGGGAAATTATTTGGACACAGTAGCTCACTAATCACTAGGGCTGTCCCGACTATTCGACGTAATCGATTACGTCGAAGACGTAAATAAGTCGGCGTGTGCAACATACCGTCGTTTACGTGATTTGCAAAAAAAAAAAAAAAAAAAAAAGTGATTTGCGCGAGCGGTAGATGTGCTGGAACAGAAGCGGTAACAATGGCTGCACGCCCGAGGGTGCCCGAAGATGATGAAGATCAGCCCAATAAACGGACAAAGACATCTAAAGTGTGGAGATATTTTAAAGAGAAGGCACACGAAGACTTCGTCGTGTGCCGCATTTGCAAGAAGGAGTTGGCGTACCATAGCAGCACCACAACTATGCATGAGCACATGATGCGGCGACATCCTGGTGTGCTGCTGGATGATGACAGAAAACAAGCTGGACAGTCGTAAGTCTAACTAAGTGTTTGTTTCTGTAGGAGATGTATTGAGGAAGTGAATGAGGTTTTTCAGATCGAGACGCGGGGTAAATATTTCATCAAAGAAATGGAAACGTAATTACGTTTCCCTTTCTTTGATTAGAATAGTATTACTATTTATTTAGACCTGCAGTCGGCACAGACAGTGTTGAATAGCGCAAGGTGCACTGTGCACTTTGATTTCTTGTATAGCCTGTCGCTATGCTGGCGGCGTGCATAGCAACGACACGGAGATAAAGCAATGATTCGTAATTTGCCCGTTATAGACTGAATATTCAACACCTGAGGGTGACAGTGGTCGGGATGTTTGTAGAAGAGCTTGTATACAAAGTAAAAAAGTAAATTAAGACAAAAGAAGAGCGCATATTCCTGCCAACAGCGGGAGATGTGTAGTGAGAGGAATGCGCGCCTGATTCAGAGAGGTCTCATGTCCGTTCTCCTCCCCGGTGCACAGTGCACCTTGCGCTATTCAACACTGTCTGTGCCGACTGCAGGTCTAAATAAATAGTAATACTATTCTAATAATATAATAATACTCATAATTATGTCGTACATTACGACCTGGGTCTATATACCCTGTTGGGGAAAAAAACCTCAAGTTCTGTTTGTAATACAAACTTTGTATTCAGTTTGCACTCATGTGAGTCAGTGTTCTTACTAACTAACATAATTGAAATTTGTGTATAAAGTTATTTATTCTTATCAATTATTTGATTTGCCTTTTATTTTTATTTGGGCATGCCTTCATTTCTTGAAGATTAAACTGCAAAACTTTTAAGTTTGAGAATGAATAAATAAATATTTTTTACTGTTCATAAAAGCGTGTCAAGCCTGTTTGTAATACCCGCCAACCCAAAAAACATTACTTTAAAAAATAATCGTGACTATTCGAAAAAAATAGTTGATAGATTAATCGGGAGAAAAATAATCGTTAGGGACATCCCTACTAATCACAATATAATGTAATAACAAAGAGTAAAAAATTAATAGTAATATTAAATTCTAAATAAGTAGCAAAACAGATGGCAAGAGACTGGTGTCAAATAAGACATATGCAGCTCTGAAAAAAAAATAAGAGATCACTGCAAAGTGATCATTTTTTTCTGATTTTACTACTTATAGGTATGTGTTTGGGCAAAATGAACATTTTTGTTTGAGCCTAAACTACTGACAGCATTTCCCACAAATTCCAAATAAAAATATTATCGTTTAGAGCATTTATTTGCTGAAAATGAGAAATGGTCAAAATAACAAAGATCCATGTTTTCAGACCTCAAACAATGCAAAAAAACAAGATCAAATTCATTTTAAAACAACATAATACTAATGTTTACACTTAAGAAGAGTCCATATTTGTTAAAGGTCCCATGACATGGTACTTCTTGATGCTTTTATATGGCGCCTTAATGGTTCCCTAATACTGTAAATGAATCCTTCTCCAAAACCAAACCTCAGTGCATGAGATATGACTCTGACTGTCTTCACTGACCACAATGTCAGACAGGGTGGTCCCCAGTCACCCGTACTGAGGCCTGACAGGTAGTCAGTAATCCAGGAGAGACTGGAGGAGCTGACACCCATCCTGAGCAGCTTCTCACTCATCAGAAAGGGCTGGATTGTGTTAAAGGCGCTGGAGAAATCAAAAATGATTTCCTCACAGAGCCCTTAACACTAGAGCTGACCAAAAATTGATATCACGGTAAATTTTAAAAATCCCTTGACAGTAAAAACATTATAAGTGTTTGATGTAAATCTGTCCAAATACGTAAGTTTGGGCGGACTTTTCATCACGTTAGCTGCTAACCCAAACAAACCTAGCCAAACTTTTAGCTCAAAGCTCCGAGGTTCATGCAGTTAAAAACAAACGTATTTGACAGTTTTGTGGTTTATGGCTGTACTTTACACTTAGTTGTGTTAGTGATGATTTCTTAAAGGTCCCATGGCATGAAATTTTCACTTTCTGAGGTTTTGAACGTTAATGTGAGCTCCCCTACCCTGTTTAGGGCCCCCCCCCCCATGGTTAAAAGTTGCAAAATGTGTAAACTGAGCATTTGCGATCCTTTTCTGCGTTAGAAAAAAACACAGCTCAAATGGGCGATTCTGAACAAGGCAACTTTGTTACGTCACATCGAAAAAAGAAATGCAAATGCAGTTCCACCACCGGCTGGATGTCCACCCCCTGTCTCTGGAAATCACACCCAGAGAGTTTGGACCGCGAAGGAGCTACGCAATGCGAAATGCGTTTTTTTATTTGCCTGGAGGCACGTGCGAGTGTTTCTAGGCTCGGAAGTCCTTTACCCGACCCTCTGGACCTCTGAAACAGCAGTGGTTTAATTTTATTTTCTGTGAAAATGTGTTTTTTTCATTGAAATTCCCCTCCTTTCTTCCTCCGCGCTTAAAACGCGGAAGTGGGAGACAACGCACAGTAACAAGGAACCAGCAGCGCATTTGCCCTCCCCCCCACCCGCTCCTCTAACCTATCTGTGTCCTTCTCATTTGCATTCAAGCAACAAGGCCCAGAATGAGTTGTTCAGACAGAGATATTCTGACTCTGACTGTGTACATGTGTCTTTCTCATGCACTGAGTGTTGATTTTGAAGAAGGATTCATTTACAGTATTAGGGAACCATTAAGGCGCCATATAAAAGCATCTAGAAGTACCATGTCATGGGACCTTTAAAGTTAAAAGCGTGTACTCACATGTTTTCTCCGGGCTTTTCCCTCTGTGTTTTCACTCCGTGTTTTCGAACATCTGTCTGCCGCCGCGCAGTGCATGATGGGATATTGACAAAGGTTCATGTGAGTCTGACTCCGTTTTGTCTGACACCGTTTCGTCTGAGTCTGAGGCCGTTTTGTCTGAGTCTGACACCTGAGTCTGAGGATGTCCTAAAATGAACACCGCAGGCCTGGCAAAAGATACGTCACTGATGTCACCGTCAATGAACGAATTAGATAGCACGACCATGTTTAACCGGGCTTTTTCGATGAGGACCAGAGTGTTGCAACGCACAGATGAAGAACAGCAGGAAAATGTACCATGCAATAAAACAAGATAATAAATAATGGCTTAAAATAATTTAAAAATAGACTTAAAAATAGACTAATATAGTATAATGTATTGTAGATCAAGTTGAATGACATGTTAACAGTGTTCGTTGTACAGATATGGAGCTGTATAACAAATACAGAGACATATCCTTCTGGATTTCTAGGTAATGGCATATTTTGAGTAAAAGAGGTGACTTAAAAATATCGGACTAATGCAGAATAAACGCTGGCTGTGATTGGACAGTGGAGACATGGGAGTCACAGGACTGCTGTGAGAAGCTTTCATGTGGCTCGTCAAATCACATTTGTGTTCACAAAAGACACTATTGTGAGCACCGTGTTAACAATAATGCCACTATTCTAGAACAAATGTGTTTAGAATGGCGCCGGAAAGACGAGCAGCCCACTGCAGCCCACTTGGGTCAAATGCAGAAGTGAATTTCTCCTGTGTCACTGTGTGTCAGATCAATAAAGTCTTAAAGGCAAATTAACGTTTTTTTTTACAATCTGAGCCTTCTTTCGACAATAAAACAAGTAGTTTTACTCACCCATAGCATTTTTCTGTCAATTGGAGCAGTATCGCAGAACTTATGTTGAGCCGTTCTGTTCTACTAATGATCCCGTATCCGTTAACATGGTGCTGTATCATATGCTCGGGGCATTACTTTGCGGTGTCCAAATAACACAAACTTTAGCACTTTTCAAATCATAGAAGCCCGATGTCTTAATGTAAGATTTCGTTTGAAGCAAAAGTGGCCTGTAATCCGAGATTTAGCCATAGTTTCGAGTAGATGAGGACGCCAGTGCGCATGTGCGGACTGTGCTCTCAGCTCCCGGGACCCAAACATGAAACGCAAAGCTGAAAACTATGGATAAATCTCGGATTACAGGCCACTTTTGCTTCAAACGAAATCTTACATTAAGACATCGGGCTTCTATGATTTGAAAAGTACTAAAGTTTGTGTTATTTGGAGACCGCAAAGTAATGCCCCGAATACAAATGCTAACGGATACGCTACAACATAACTTTCTTCAAACAGCTCCAAATGACACGAACGTGATATGGGTGAGTCAAACGACTTGTTTTATTACCGAAAGAAGGCTCAGATTGTAAAATAACGTTACTTTTCCTTTAATCTTAATCTTAAAAGTTCCATGGCATGAAATTTTCACTTTCTGTGGTTTTTGAACGTTAATGTGAGCTCCCCTACCCTGTTTAGGCCCCCCCCATGGTTAAAAGTTGCAAAATGTCTAAACTGAGCATTTGCGATCCTTTTCTGCGTTAGAAAAAATCAGAGCTCAAACGGGCGATTCTGAACAAGGAAACTTATTGACGTCAGCTCGAAAAAAGAAATGCAAATGCAGTTCCACCCCCGTCTGTCTGTACTCAGCGTCTCTGTAAATCACGCCCAGAGAGTTTGGACTGCGGAGGAGCTACGCAATGCGAAATGCATTTTTTTATTTGCCTGGAGGAACTTGCAAGTGTTTCTAGGCTCGGAAGTCCTGTGGATATCTGAAACAGCAGTGGTTTAATTTTATTTTCTGTGGAAATGTGTTTATTTTTCAATGGAACGCTTCTCATCTCTCCCTCCGCGCAAAAACACGGAAGTGGGTCAGAGCGCACAGGGCACAGCTGAGAGCGGAGAGTTTGGCCACGCCCCCACCCTCTACTATAGGCCATCTCTGTCCTCCTCATTTGCATTCAAGCAACAACGCCCATAATGGAGTGTTCCAGAGTGACATTTATGACTCTTTCTCATCTTATCTCTGTTTCTCATGCACTGAGTGTTGATTTTGAAGAAGGATTCATTTACAGTATTAGGGAACCATTAAGGAGCCATATAAAAGCATCAAGAAGTACCATGTCATGGGACTTTTATGCCTCTTTCTCATCTTATCTTGTTCCATTACACTCATTAAAGGTCCTATATTACACACAATGGATTCTTGTGAGCTTTTTAGCCATGCTATAATGAGTACATGACTTCTGTTTCATTCACATGTATTTGAGTAACCCATTATTATTAGTTTGTATACATCTCTAAAGCTCAAAATGCTCTGTTCCACCTTGTGATGTCATGTTGTGGTAGTTTTCAAGTTAACAGGTAAATTGTAATCTTTAGTTCAGTTGAGATTGGCAGTTCCAAATGATTTCAGTGAAGGTCTGTGGAGTAGGGTTGGGCGGTAATACGGTAATGCGGTATCTAAAAATAGCAACGGTATCAGATTCATTACCATCATTAAAAAAAATAAAAAGTCTTGCCCTAATATAATATTAACTATAATTAATTTAATGCCTAAATAAAGAGTGTTTGTCCAGCACCTATGTATGTGTGGTTGTGTTTGTTAATTTAATACTATTACAGTTTAAAACTAATATTACTATCGGAGACATGACGTTCGGTTATAAAGTCACTGCTTCTGATAATAGTTGCGGTCCCTTTAAGAAAGGGACCGCGGGCTTTTGTGTTCTAGCACAGCGCCTTTCTGATATTCTCGCGTGTTAATAAAAACAACTCTCCGTTTTTGAGTCTGAAATGTGAGAAGTTTTCGGGTTTCTTATTACAAACGCAACTTCCACACGAGGCTGTTATTCTGGGAGATGAAGACCCCCTTCTTTGGTGGAACGAGGGTTGCCCGAAAATATCTGTGCACTCCATCGGAACGGGTCTTCAGCACCGCGGGCAAAGTTGTCAATCCACAACGTGCCTTACTCAAACCGGAAAAAGTGACATGCTGGTTTTGCATTCAATAGCTTAATATTTTTATTTTCAATAAGGAGTAGCTTTTTCTGAGGGACGAAAACGGTTCGGGATGTTGTATAGTTGTACGTTTAATTTATTTGATTCATGTTAATAGATTTTAAAAATATACAAACGAGCAGTATTTTCCACTGCGTTCTCAGGACAGGGTTATTTATGCACATTTTCGGTTATGTCTTGTTATTTATTGTTCAGATTTTCTTATTTGATAAGATCAAGTATTTTCTTTGATTCCTGTTGGTTTGTTGGCTTTAGCCCACAGACAATGTCATTTCGTCCCGTCGGTTGGCTGCTGTATTTGCACTTTAAACATTTGTTAATAAAAGTTACTAATTTTGTACGTTTTGTTATGTTTTCAGTATCATTAGGCCTATGTAATGCTTGCTATTCTGTTTCTGAATGGTATAGGTGCAAGCTGCCATTTGGCGAGGCCACTCCACTGTAGTGCTACGTGTTTTCTTTTTTAGCCTTAGCAACGGTAATACCGTATACCCCGGGAAAATGTGGACACGGTTTAACGGTATCAAAATTTGGATACCGCCCAACTCTACTGTGGAGTTAAAAAAAAAACAGTGGAGCATTTCCTGTATTACTACATGACATCACAAAGTGTTTTCTGTCTGAGAGAGGAAATCGGCCTAAATATAGAAGAAGTGACTTTATTGATCTCACACAGGAGAAATTCTCTTTTACATTTAACCCATCCTGTTATTAGGAGCAGTGGGCAGCACATGACTGCGCCCGGGGACCATCTCCATGATCGTCTTGCTTCGGTTTGGTCAGATTTTTACCTATGGAGCATGTTTTGGGTTGATGGGGGAAACCGGAGTGCCCAGAGGAAACCCACCCAGACACAGGGAGAACATGCAAACTCCACAAAACAAAGCTCCAGAAATGTTGGTGATCAGAAAACAACTTAAGAACAGAGATCAGAAAATAATAATGTTTCCCTTTAAAAAAAATAAGATGAGATCAGATAGGATACCTCACACAATGGGAAAAGTGCAGGTTTGCAACATTTAAGTACAAGAGACGCAGCACAAATGTCCTAAAGGCTTTTCTCACTAGAGCCATATTTTCAGAGAGTTTCCAGTGTTTGTTGTCCCTGAGGTCTTCTCCTTTAGGGAGCATGGTGCACTCCACCTTACAGCCAGAAGGTCCCCGGTTTGACTCCTGATTAGTGTGGGACTTTTTTATTTTGAGGCCAAACAGGACGTACCACTGTATCACAACTTACTGGAGTAAAAGTTTTGATTCCCACTGTAATTAAAGATCCCATGACATGGTACTTCTTGATGCTTTTATATGGCTCCTTAATGGTTCCCTAATACTGTAAATGAATCCTTCTTCAAAATCAACAGAAACAGATAAGATGAGAGAGTAATTTTTCCTCATTCTGAACACTCCATAATGGGCGTTGTTGCTTGAATGCAAATGAGGAGAAAAGAGCTGGCCTATAGTAGAGGGTGGGGGCGTGGCCAAACTCCGCTCTGAGCTCTCAGCTGATCCATTTCCTTGTTTTTGCACGGGGGGAGAGATTTGAAGCGTTCCATTGAAAAATAAACACATTTCCACATAAAATTAAATTAAACCACTGCTGTTCAAAGGTCCAGAGGCTCAGATAAAGGACTTCCGAGCCTAGAAACACTCGGACGTGCCTCCAGGCAAATAAAAAAACGCATTTCGCATTGCCTAGCGCATTCGCGGTCCAAACTCTCTGGGCGTGATTTACAGAGACGCTGAGTACAGACAGACGGGGGTGGAACTGCATTTGCATTTCTTTTTTTCGATCTGACGTCAATAAGGTGCCTTGTTCAAAATCGCCCGTTTGAGCTCCGATTTTTTGTAACGCAGAAAAGGATCGCAAATGCTCAGTTTAGACATTTCGCAACTTTTAACCAAGGGGGGGGCCTAAACAGGGTAGGGGAGCTCACATTAACGTTCAAAAACCTCAGAAAGTGAAAATTTCATGCCATGGGACCTTTAAGGTCTTTTTCACACGATCTCTAGTTCGGTCGACGTAAAAGAGCATTTGCTCTGAGTGCGGTGCACTTAAGCTGGTGTGAACATCGCAGAGACGGCTTTATGTGGACAACATTAAATGATTTGAGCATTTGAATTTCTTGCAATGTTCCTTTAGACCAGACTTGGGCAAACTGTTCCACAAAGTGCCGGTGTGGCTGCAGGGTTTTGTTCCCACCAACCGAGGCCACACCTTCAACTGTCTGAAGACAGAGATCAGTTAATTAAATGAGTCAAGTCTGGTGTGCTGCTGCTTTTTATTTATTTATTTTATTTATTTATTTATTTATTTATTTATTTATTTATTTATTTATTTATTTATTTATTTATTTATTTATTTATTTATTTATTTATTTATTTATTTATTTATTTATTTATTTATAGCGGACAGTGCAAGTTGACCAACAGTAACTGTTTAACATGCCAGAATTAGCCAAGAGGCTAGTTTTCATCTGTTGTCCGTTGCCATGGTGAACAGATGGCTCCCTGTAAAAACATTTGCAGGCCTGGTTAAAAAGTAGAAAAGCATTACGTCTAAAATAAATTAAAAACTTAAAATCTTACAAATAATTAAAACAGACAGGTAAGAACAGCTTGCAATTAACCACAGTAAAAGATTATGTTAAAAAAAAAAGAGGCTTGGTTGGAAAGAAAACCTGCAGCCACACCGGCCCTTTGTGCCCAGGTCTGCTTTAGATGTATGATTTTTTTTTTCACATTTTTGTGGTTCCTCCTATGAAAATACAAGATTTTGTGCATTATTTAATGTTTTATCCTTCAAATGACATACATTTTGAATTATAAATCTAATGTTTTATCCTGGCAGTTACTCTTTAAATTACTCTTGAGTAATTTCTTGGAACATTATTTTGTACTTTATTATTTTAAATTATTTTCAGTTAAAAAATTAACAGTACAATTACTGGCTTCTCACTGAAACATGAATGTTGGTGTAGTATTGGCCCAGAGTACAGTATTGTCAGAACCCAGTTTCCAGTGTGTCTCCTTTAATAATGGACAATATTGATCCAGACTGGCCTGATGACCTGCTTTTCCAGTGCCAGTGGTTTATATACAGCCATCACATCACACAGGTGTTAATATTTAATAAAGTAATTTCCCACTGTGGACTCCATCAGATCTCCTCCTCTTGCCCCTTCTCTCAGAACAGGCGTAAAGATCAGGAGCAGAAGCTCAGAAAACAACTCGGTCCTACAAGGTGAAGCTGCTTTAAAGGTCCCATGGCATGAAATTTTCACTTTCTGAGGTTTTTGAACGTTAATGTGAGCTCCCCTACCCTGTTTAGGCCCCCCCCCCCCATGGTTAAAAGTTGTGAAATGTCTAAACTGAGCATTTGCGTTAGAAAAAATCAGAGCTCAAACGGGCAATTTTGAACAAGGAAACTTATTGACGTCAGCTCGAAAAAAGAAATGCAAATGCAGTTCCACCCCCGTCTGTCTGTACTCAGCGTCTCTGTAAATCACGCCCAGAGAGTTTGGACTGCGGAGGAGCTATGCAATGCGAAATACGTTTTTTTATTTGCCTGGAGGAACTTGCGAGTGTTTCTAGGCTCGGAAGTCCTTTATTTGAGCCTGTGGATATCTGAAACAGCAGTGGTTTAATTTTATTTTCTGTGGAAATGTGTTTATTTTTCAATGGAACGCTTCTCATCTCTCCCCCCGTGCAAAAACACGGAAGTGGGTCACAGAGCGGAGCGGAGAGTTTGGCCACGCCCCCACCCCCTACTATAGGCCATCTCTGTCCTCCTCATTTGCATTCAAGCAACAACACCCACAATGACGAGTGTTCCAGAGTGACATTTATGACTCTTTCTCATCTTATCTCTCTTTCTCATGCACTGAGTCATGATTTTGAAGAAGGATTCATTTACAGTATTAGGGAACCATTAAGGAGCCACATAAAAGCATCAAGAAGTACCATGTCATGGGACCTTTAAACCAATAATCACAAGGCCCGCTCCACATCCCACACACCTATCAATTACACTTTTACTGTCAATTGAACTTTGCACTGTCAGTTCAATTTTTGTAACGGGAGTAAAAGGACTTAAGAACATCTAAACCTGGACTAAATAAGAATAACCATACAAGATTTACAGTGGATATAAAAAGTCTACACACCCCTGTTCAAATGCCAGGTTTTTGTGATGTAAAAGAAAATTACAAAATAAGATAATAATTTCAAGATAAATATTTTTTTCTACCTTTCATGTGACTTATAACCTGTACAACCTAACTGAAAAACAAACCGAAATCTTTCAGAGAGATGAAGTAAAAATAAACAACTGAGATAATGTGGGTTATAACTTTTACAACCCTGTATCATATTTTGATGAACTTTTGCTAGTAATGAAAGGAATTGTCCTTCATTTGGTCATATTTTTGAAAAAAGTCCCCCCAGACTCAAAATGAATTTTTCGTAATGCTTACCAACAACCAGAATAATACCGTTAGAAGGTTCATATCGGTTCAATCATAAAATAACCAAAGGCAATTTTCTCTTTAATAACACAGGAACAAAACACATAATCAGGGTAAAGATCATATAAAATAGGCCACTAAAAGTCAATGATGATTGTGGGCTTTAGGCCTACATCTCCACCTAGAAGCCACGGGCCACTCCTTTGAGGACAGTGAGGTCCAGATCTTGGCCAGAGAAAAGAATTGGTTTGAGAGGGGACTTAAAGAGGCTATTTTTGTCAAGAAAGAGAATCCTTCCTTGAACAGAAATGGAGGTCTCAGACATAATTTGTTTCCCACCTATAACTCTATCCTCAAACCTAAATCAAAACAAAGAAAACAATAGGGTTACTCAGGTCAGGTCCAGAGGTGTGAAAACACCCATTATGGTCCTGAATGGCTATGCTAACAAGACCCCACATCTGACCAAAAACAAATAGGTGCGATAGTTACATAGTAATTTCATTGTAGTTAGCTTCTGGGCGGCACGGTGGCTGAGTGGCTAGCACTCATGCTTCACAGCTAGAAGGTTCCAGGTTCGATCTCCGGGTCGCCTGGGCCTTTCTGTGTGGAGTTTGCATGTTCTCCCCGTGTCTGGATGGGTTTCCTCCGGGCACTCCGGTTTCCCCCATCAACCCAAAACATGCTCCATAGGTAAAATCCTCCAGCTGAGGTCCTGACCAAACCGAGCAATAAGATCATGGAGATGGTCCCCAGGCGCCTGAAAGACGAGCTGCCCACTGCTCCTGAAGGATGGTTCTTCTTCTTCTTCTTCTTCTTCTTCCTGCAGCTAGTTATAAGCAGTGTCCACCAGCACTCTAGCCAGAACTGAAGAAGTAGCTTGGATGAGCTGCGAAACGTGCAAAATTCGACCAAATAAACTTGGTCCAGTTGACAAATTGAATTTCTCCTTTTGCCATGGATTCTACCTGGACGACTGAGGGATTCTACACACACTGTCGACTAGGACTAAACCAGATCAATACGAGGGCAAAGCCTGCACCTGCTCCCCTGTCTCTCATTCATACTGACCTTTTAGCTGGTGGGGGATTACCCCAGGGGTTGGTGAGCATCATACTGAAACAGGCTCAAGAGCACAGCGGCACATCCCAGCTCCATCCCAACTCCCCCATCCCAGCCTAGCTCCACTTGTGTCTGCCCCTGCCCTGCTCCTCTCTGCCCCTGCCCCTCTCCTCTCTGCCCCTGCCCTCCCCTGCCCTGCCCCTGCCCCTCTCCTCTCTGCCCCTCTGCTCTCTGCCCCTGCCCTGCTCCTGTTTGCCCCTGCCCCTCTCCTCTCTGCCCCTCTCCTCTCTGCCCCTGCCCTGCTCTTGTCCTGTTCCTGTTTGTTCCTGCACTGTCTCTAACCTGTCTTCTGTTTAGTCTGCTGTTGTAAGTTCTTGTGGTCTGTGGCCTGTCATATGTTTGTAGTCTTTTCTGTTCAATGTAATTTTAATGTTTCCATCAGCCAGTCCAGGGACTGCAAAATAGAAACTAAAAATCTGGCATATATATATATATATATATCTCATATATATATATATATATATATATATATATATATATATATATATATATATATATATATATAATCTCTATCATACATGAGCTCATTAATCCTGTATGTGCTGTCATTTTCTTAAAACAGTAAAAGAATACTTTTAAACAGTTGTAGACAAGTACAGTGGTCCCTTGCTCTATCGCGGTTCACTGTTCGCGGCCTCGCTGTTTCGCAGATTTTTTTTTATTTTTTATTTTTTTATAGTGTAACATTGTGTTCTGCGTCCTGATTGGCTAAGAGACTGTAGACCTTTGCCAATTGATAGATGGGGGATGCGGACTAGACCAGAACTAAACCAGGACTAGACCAGGACTAAACGTGGACTAAACCTGGACTGGACCTGGACTGGTCTTGGACCAAACCAGGACTGGACCAGGTCTAGTCCTGGACTAAACCGGGACTAGACCAGGTCTAAACCAGGATTAAATCACTCCGTGCGGCGCTTTGCTGGTTTCGTGTGGCTCTTGCGTTCGTTTGTGCGTGTTCGGTTTGTGGCTCGGGCTGCAAGTATGCGGTCCGGGCGCCGCGGTTCGATCTCTTGCTCGCAGCCCCGGTGTACGCGCGGCCTCGCGCCGGTCGCGCTGCTCTGTCACAGATTTGACCACAATGAGGGGTGCACGTGTTGCGCACTTCTCCAAGGGGTTGGTGCGCGTCGCGTCCCGGGACGTGGCAGTGCCGTTGGATGAGCGCGGTGCTTCCTGCGGATCCAGTGACTCATGTCTCTGCTCCCCTCGCGTGTCCATGCTTCACTATTAATACATTTTGTTGAAAATCTACGAAAGTTTGAGTGTTTTAAATGAGAGAGAAATGTGAGAAAACGTTAATTCCAGTGTTGTAAGGCGTTTACAGCCTTAAAACATGTATAATAATTGTAAAATATAAAGTTGTCCTACTTCGCGGATTTCACTCATTACGGGTTATTTCTGGAACCTAACCCCCGCGATAAACGAGGGACCACTGTACAAACTAATCAGGCTGTCTACAGGAGTGAGTCTCATTCTCCAGACGTGTCTCTGGGGATCCTCTGGAGTGCAGGTGACAGCCTGTTGGGGATTTGCCATGTACGATCAGGGTCCTGGTTACAGGGCAGGCTTTTTATCGACTGACCTAACTGGATTTGTGTCTGAGCCAAAAGCCAAACCTGTCTGAGGTTTAAGATGAGAGGAGAGCAGGGCTTCTGACCTTATCCCTGCAGCCGGACACCAAAGGTCAGTGTGACGAGGCTGGACAGAGTTAATGAGTAATGACACATGTGTCCACTCTGAGTCTGACTGAAGGAGACAGAGGGTTTGGTGAAGCTGACAATCTGACCTGTTGGATAAAAACAGTTTGCTCTGAAAGTTCCAGAGATAGTTGTGTTCTGATCACTGCACATTGACGTTGTTTATGACATTACTTACTGCTATGAAACCAATATCAAGGCTCTTTCTTGCAGTTGTAGCCAAAATGGCAAAGGAAGTAGGTACTTGAGGGTGCATTCAAAGTCCACGTTTGGTTCTGGCTTGAGCCCAGTTTGAGTTCTGATGTGATGATTGTGATGAGGATGTGGTCATGTGGCTGTTGATGATGTTGTTGTGGTGATGTGGTTGTGTTCACTGTCAGAGCGGTGTGCAGACTTCCTTGGCTCGTTCATTTTTAATTACACCTGCTGTGCTTTGTGTTTGTTTCAGACCTCTGTCAGCACAGCCCCAGCTCGCAGTGTAGAGTGAGAATATATAAAGGCCAGGGCATATCATTACATTTCAGTAAGAAGAAAATTATAAGAAATGTTTCTTTTATTACTGTTATGCTAATTATCAATATACAGTACATCACTTTAATTGGTGAATGTTTAAAGGGGCTGTGTCATATTCCAGGAGTTGAACAGACTTACAAGACTTTTATCCACTCCCAGGGGAAATTCTACAGTGCTATGCTTGTATAGTCAGACCCTCCAGGAATTCGCGATGTTGCGATTTGCAACTTCAACGCAACTTCAGCCAATCCCCGCGAATTCAGGGTGGTGTTGCAATTTTGACCAATCACCGCAACTTTCCCGCAATTTTTACTAATTTTGACCTGTGGGAATCATCGGCGACGTATTTTACTTCCTTCTGTGTAGGAGACATAACTGAGATGAGGTGCACGGTGTGTTTGTGTGTGTGTGTGTGCGGCAGAGGCGGTGGTTCACGTGAGTGTGGGTGTGTGCACGTACAGAAGTGTGTGCGTGTAAAAGCGCGCGCTCACCTGTCACACAGAGGAGAGAGTCAGGGTTGGGGTGTAGCCGTATTTTTTGTTGAACGCAAACCATTCATTCATCTTTCACGTTAATCTGTTCATCCTGCTGTTTTCATGAGTTCTATTTCATCCTGCTGCGCTGTCATAGCTGTGTGCGCTCTTTTTGTAATAAATGCACAAAACATATCTGGATCTCAGTGTATCTGTCACCACAGCCTCCTCTTTGCGCGTCACAAATCTGCGAGCCACAGGACCCAACCTCATATTCTCGGCGGCTAAAAGGTTTGAGTTTGGAAGCCGCAACATTCGAAGGATTTTTTTTATAAACTCCGGCCGGTTCTTAAGACTTCGCCCCACAATAAAGCGTATTCTTCCGCCGTTCGCATTTGTTTACGTCGCTTACCACGCTAAACCGCGTAAGACGGAATGACGCGTAATTTTTTTTTTTTTTTTAACCGTCGTAACCCGAGGACCCCCGTACACGTTGCAGCGCAGGTGTGGTGAATTACACGACTTCTAATGGCCATGTCTGCGGCGCCATTTGCCCACAAAAATAACAGCAAAAGACCGAAACAGCTAGTAGTTTTATTTTGGATGTTGGTAAGGTTGTTTTAGGACCATATCTGTGATCTCTGTGTCTTTGTATTATTCTTTGTCAGTAATAACTCAGTATTCAAAATATTACTCAATTTTAATTAAGTCAAAAAGGGAAAATAATTTGGGTCGCATGCAAATCAACAAAATCGGTCGGCAACAAAAACCTTAAAAGCACCGCAACTTTTTTTTTTTGGAAAAGCTTATGTTCCAGGAGTTGAACACAGACTTACAAGAATTTTATCCACTCCCAGGGGAAATTCTACAGTGCTATGCTTGTATAGTATGATGGTCGTATTGAACAACAGTATTAGTAATGTCATTATTATTGTATCCCTAACCAGTACTAATTTTAAAAACACACAGCTAAGGCAGTCTGACCAATCCCAGCTCCACATGTGTGGATGCCCAGACACTGACAGTACACCCAAGGCTGTTTTAAATGTCCCTCCACTGGAACTAATGAGCTTAGACTTAATCTTATATTAACCAACATAATGTAAGGAAGTGAAAGATTCCTGTGATGTTTGTGATGTGTGGAGGGTCAGGTGGTGGGCGTTGCCGTGTAGATGCCGTGGCTTTTTCCGTGGAAACACTGTTATTGTAAGTTATTGCTGTCTTGTGAGAGGTTCAGAGCAGTGGTTCTCAACTTGGCCGGCCTACGAACCCACACCTCACCTTATCGAATATAAACATGGCCTGACCTTGTGCTCATGTAAGTGTGCTGTGCTGTGTGTCTGCAGGCTTCTACCAGTCCTCACTATGACCGATGGGGATTATGACTACCTGATTAAGCTCTTGGCGCTGGGTGACTCCGGTGTGGGCAAGACCACCTTCCTGTACCGCTACACAGACAACAAGTTCAACCCCAAGTTCATCACCACAGTGGGCATCGACTTCAGGGAAAAGAGAGTGGTGAGTGCACCGAAGTGGCGCAGCACTGACTAAAGACATGCCCTGCCATAGATAACGGTAGTCGACTGAAAAGCTCTTTTCAGTGTGTGTGATTAGTATCTAGTATCTTACCAAAACTGCACTCAAGACTACAGCCGTGTCCCAATTCAAAGGCTGCAGCCTCAGAAGGCTGCAAAGGCCGGGTCCTCCAAAGGCTGTGAAGGACGCAGCCCTCGAACTAGTCTCCACGGACTGCTGGGACAGGTCCAGCCCGCGTTAGCTAATGCTAACAACACGCACCATGCAAATTACACACACGGATCAGAAAGATTACGCACGGGTAATCAAACTGTCAGATTTTGTTATATTTCTGGGATACATCTAAAATAGGCTAAAGATTAAGACTTTATTGATCTCACACACAGTGACAATTCTTTCCGGCGCCTGGGGGGCAGTACTGTGAAGGGTCAAGGACCCACACTGGTTTGCTCATTGTCGGGGGGATTTGAACCCAGGTCCCCCGGGAAAGTTAAGAGACTTACCAGTTGAGCTAGCCAGCCGGCTAAAAGTTTCAAATATAGTGATGAGATATGCATTATTAATTATTCAGGATTTTTATATTGACCAGGGATTACATTTGGACCCTCACCCACAGTTTGAGGACCCCTTCTTTGATTTTTTTTTTTTAACCTGTTTTTACAACTTCCTACCTATTCTGTTACTGGTTTTGCAGTGGTATTTACCAGCCTCTGCACATTTACCAAATGCATGTGACAAACATGCATTTGTGCACTTTTATTAGGCAAAATTCCACCACATGTCACGGTACACCTGCTCTGTGCTGTAGACCTGCTCTGTGCTGTAGACCTGCTCTGTGCTGTGGACCTGCTCTGTGCTGTGGACCTGCTCTGTGCTGTAGACCTGCTCTGTGCTGTAGACCTGCTCTGTGCTGTAGACCTGCTCTGTGCTGTACACCTGCTCTGTGCTGTGGACCTGCTCTGTGCTGTGGACCTGCTCTGTGCTGTGGACCTGCTCTGTGCTGTGGACCTGCTCTGTGCTGTAGACCTGCTCTGTGCTGTAGACCTGCTCTGTGCTGTAGACCTGCTCTGTGCTGTAGACCTGCTTTGTGCGGACACTGTAACATAAATTTAGATTATGATAAAAGGAGAAGTTCAATTTGTCAACTGGACAAAGTTTGTTTGGTTGAAAACGTTTCGCCGCTCATCCAAGAGGCTTCGTCAGCTCTAATAAGAATACTGGTAAGACACTTGCTTATATCTTGCTGTAGGGAGGAGCTAACTAGCTAACTACTTTCTCACTGGTTTCTACCATCTCATTGGTTTCCGTCTTTTGTTTCTCTGGCCTCTAGATAACGATCCCTATTCATCCCTACACGACTGTTTTTCCCAGTAGTTAGCTAGGTAGTTAGCTAGGTAGCTCCTCCCTACAGCAAGATATAAGCAAGTGTCTTACCAGTATTCTTATTAGAGCTGACGAAGCCTCTCGGATGAGCGGCGAAACGTTTTCAACCAAACAAACTTTGTCCAGTTGACAAATTGAACTTCTCCTTTTATCATGGATTCTACCTGGACGACTGAGGGACATTTCACGCATAAATTTAGATTCATTTTTGCTTTGCATTTCGTCTTGCTCTTCTAATCAAAGGCATTGAGGAGGAGCCTGTGTACGCTGTACACGGGGAAGAGTGAGAGTGAAAAGGAGGACGTGAGATGAAGGGACACGCTGTAGCGCACAAGCTGCGGTGTCCGCTGCTCCAGTCGAGCGTGCAGGCTGCAGCGTGAAGCTCCGCGCGCGGTCATAGTATTCGACACCAGTCGACTGGTAGATCAACGTATTGGGCACCTCTGTTTTAGACACTATTTTGATTCACACGGTAATACGGGACAAAGTGCGTCCCTTTTCAGCTCAATACGGGACACATACTTTTGTTTCTGAATACGGGACGATTCCGTATTTCAAGGGACGGTTGGCGACCCTACTCATAAGACTACTCCTGCACAGGAATTCTTGCAAAAACTATGCAGACCAAAGTAGTAGGAAACAAGTGTGTGTTTTTTTTTAAATAAAGATTCAAATTGTAAGTTTAATTTTTACATATAAAGACCAGAAATCTTCAGCTAACTCTCTCACTTCTTCTGTTTTTGTCCCATATAAATCCTTCTTATCTAAATAAAATGGTCTAATACACATTTTAGTTGACTAAGACTCCATTAACCGATTACAGCCTAGTGTTGACACAGTTTAATTTTCCCCCAACCCTTTCAGATCCATGCATTTGGTGAGTGTCTTGTCATATTTGAATGAATTTGGACAATTGCAATTAAGTTTGTTGTTTAATGCGTTGTAGCAAAGGGCAGATCTACAGCCTGTGTGTCCATTAGTTGCAGAAATGTGTTTTATAGCAATAAATAGGTAAATAGATAATATTTTGAAACTCAAACTGTACTTTTACACTTTTATAATCACTCAAGTTTTAGAATCTGTTCTTACTCTACAGAGATGTATGACTCAGAATATTGTGCCCAACCCTCAAGTATCGGTAGAACTTAAGGGCCATTAGTTGCTCTAAACAATTGGTATTGACCATGAAAAAACATATGGGTCAATCTCTAATGTGTGGACTTATTTGGGGAGGAAGAGGTTATGTTTGAATGAAAATGCCTGTTCTGTTCCTCAGGTCTACACCGCGTCCAACCCCAACGGGACCACCGCAGGGAAAACCTTTAAAGTGCATCTCCAGCTCTGGGACACTGCGGGACAGGAGAGGTGAGAGACATAAACACACACACACACACACACACACACACACACACACACACACACACACACACACACACACACACACACATAGACACATAAACACACACACACACATAAACACACACACACACAGTCTTTTTTGATGATATTAACATTTCAAACTTTTATTTCGATGCTAGGAAAATAGACTTGATACCGATTTGGATACAACAATTAAGAAAAAATACTACGATACTTACCCTAGTCTTTTGGTCAGGTCAAGAGATTCATGAGCACAACTGTGGGGTCTACTGAAAGAAAAATGTGTGTAAAAAAAAAGCACAGGCTTTGTGTCTGGGTAATCATGTATGAACAGAACCGGTAAAACGGCACTTCAGAGACTGTGTGTGTTGTTTTCATTAGGGCTGTACTCAAAATATTAATATGTATTGTATCAATATGTATTGTTCTGGATTTTTTGGCGTATCAGTACATGTGTACTGTGATCCTTTTGTGGTTGGGGTATCCATGTATCAGGACATGTATCATATCAAGCTACAGGTATTGGAAACATATCGTTTCCTGGACCCTGTATGGATATATTGTATTGTGGGGCAGCACAAGTATTCATCACATTGTAAGGACTGAAAGCTGTATATATACAGCAGGGGTCGGCAACCCGCGGCTCCGGAGCCACATGTGGCTCTTTGGTCCCTCTGATGCGGCTCAGTACAGCGGTCCCCCCCCTTTATCACGGGGGTTACGTTCTAAAAATAGCCCACAACAAGCGAAATCTGTGAAGCTTTATATTTTACAATTATTCTCCATGTTTTAAGGCTGTAAACGCCTCACCACACACATTCTACACTTTTCTCACACTGGAATTAACGTTTTCTCACATTTCTCTCTTGTTTAAACACTCAAACATTCGTAGATTTTCAACAAAAAAGCCACAGTATTATAGAACGAAACCAAAGTGTATTTCATGTGTATTTCACAGTTCTTATGACCGAGCCTCTTGGTCCTGGCGCTGCTTCGCTGTGGCGGGTTTTGTCGGGGAGAAACAAACATACAGCACTTCAGAGTCACACTGCGATCCAACATTTATATAAATCTGGCAAACTGAACACATTCTGTACAGGAGACACGGAGGAGAATGACTGACGAATTGGCAAAGGACTACAGTCCCTCAGCCAATCAGGACGCAGAAATGGAATAAAAATCTGCGAAACAGCGAGACCACGAAAAGTGAACCGCGATATAGCGAGGGACAACTGCATTTAATTAAAATGTATTTTTTTAGTTCATTCATTTTCAAAATGTAATTCTATGGCACAAAGGCAAAAAAGCTGTGATATGCAGTGTTATTTCATTTTAAATTTCAAAAGGGTTTTGTGGCTCCCAGTGTTTTCTTTACTGTGTGAAACGGGTCCAAACGGCTCTTTGAGTGGTAAAGGTTGCCGAACCCTGATATACAGTGTATACACTCACTGACTCTCAAAAAAAAATCCTTGTCAATCTCTCAATATTAGATCAACAGCTGTACAGTGGTCCCTCGCTCTATCGCGGTTCACTTTTCGCGGCCTCGCTGTTTTGTGGATTTTTTTTTTTTTTTAATCTTTTTTTTTTATAGTGTATCAACATTGTGTTCTGCGGGACGCAGCAGGGCGCACCGAGCTCATCCAACAGCACTGTCACGTCTTGGGACGCGTAGGTTCTGAACTGTAGCGAGAACGCTTCTGTACACTCTCAGGACTGGTTCCGCCGCCTGGACTCCAGGTTCCACCAGTTCGTTCTGAGGAAACAGACCGTGTTTCTTCTCGGGACCGCGGCCTTGGTCTCGTACTCGCAGCCCCAGGTGAGGCGCACGGATTTGACCACGATGAGCAGGTGCACGTGTCCGCGCGTACACTTCTCGGGTGGTCAATGCGGGAAGTAGCGACAGTGTTTCCGCAGAACGAACTGGTGGAACCTGGAGTCCAGGCGGCGGAACCAGTCCTGAGAGTGTACAGAAGCGTTCTCGCTACAGTTCAGAACCTGCGCGTCCCAATATGTGGCAGTGCTGTGGGATGAGCGCGGTGCTGCTCGTCCCTCTGAGCTCACACTGTGTTTGAATGAGAAGCAGTCTGAGCCACACCGGGCTC
The DNA here is from genome assembly GCA_036785185.1 of Paratrypauchen microcephalus. Taxonomy (NCBI): domain Eukaryota; kingdom Metazoa; phylum Chordata; class Actinopteri; order Gobiiformes; family Gobiidae; genus Paratrypauchen; species Paratrypauchen microcephalus. The sequence goes on from JAVJIX010000171.1 coordinate 488,280, forward strand.
CGGGGCCGGATGCACGAGGAGCGGAGACATGAGTCACTGGATCCGTAAGAAGTCCAGACCGGTGTACTGTCAGATAGAGACGCTTTGTCAGATTGAGACGCCTCCTGCTCTACTGCGCAAGCGCGCATGATGTAATGGTTTTGAAACAGCTGAGCTACAGCGCCGAGATGAGCGCTACTACGCAAGCGCGCACGATATAATGGTAGCCGTTGTACTGTCAGATTGAGACGCTTTCTGAGAGTACACCGTACGCTTTTATTGGTTTTATTGTATGTTTTAACCAATTAAGCATGTAACGAACGAGATGATGTAATGGTTTTGAAACAGCTGAGCTACAGCGCCGAGATGAGCGCTACTGCGCAAGCGCGCATTATATAATGGTAGCCGTTGTACTGTCAGATTGAGACGCTTTCTGAGAGTACACCGTACGCTTTTATTGTATGTTTTAACCAATTAAGCATGTAACGAACGAGATGTGAATGTTAGATTTGTGGCAGAATACCTACGTCAGATAAGCGAGACGCTTTGACAGCCCAGCTGTTTTTAAACCATTACTTCATATGCGCAGTAACAAAGCGTCTCATTCTGACAGTACAATAAAACTGTCAAAGCGTGTCGCTTTGACAGCCCAGCTGTTTTTAAACCATTATTTCATATGAAATAATGGGTTAAAAACAGCTGGGCTTAAATTATTATTGTACTGTCAGAATGAGACGCTTTGTTACTGCGCATATGAAGTAATGGTTTAAAAACAGCTGGGCTGTCAAAGCGTCTCGCTTTGACAGTTTTATTGTACTGTCAGAATGAGACGCTTTGACAGTTTTATTGTACTGTCAGAATGAGACGCTTTGTTACTGCGCATATGAAGTAATGGTTTAAAAACAGCTGGGCTGTCAAAGCGTCTCGCTTTGACAGTTTTATTGTACTGTCAGAATGAGACGCTTTGACAGTTTTATTGTACTGTCAGAATGAGACGCTTTGACAGTTTTATTGTACTGTCAGAATGAGACGCTTTGACAGTTTTATTGTACTGTCAGAATGAGACGCTTTGACAGTTTTATTGTACTGTCAGAATGAGACGCTTTGACAGTTTTATGCGCTACTGCACAAGTAACATTTTAACAGTATTGGTTTTATTGTGTTTTAACCAATTAAGCATGTAAAGAACGAGATGTTAACGTTAGATTTGTGCCAGAATACATATGTCAGATGATAATAGTTTGGATTTAACATTTGACTGCATCGTTAGTTTTCATTCAAAATAATTAAACCAGACAGGTCAGTATTTAGTTATTTTCTTGTGCTTTTTTAACATAATCTTTTACTGTTATTAATTGCAAGCTGCTCTTAATAACCTGTTTTAATTATTTTGTTTGTCATTTGTCTTCACTATGATTCACTGCTCAAGACTTAATGCTTTTCTACTTCTTAACCACGTCTGCAAATGTCTTTAAGGAGCCATCTGTACACTGTGACAACGGACAACAGATGAAAACTAGCCTCTTGGCTAATTCTGGCATGTTAAACAGTTACTGTTGGTCAACATTATAAATAAATACATTTCATGCAATTGAATTTAAAACAATGGGCTTGTCTCTTATTCATGATTTATGAGGACAGGAAAAGGTACAACAGAAGAAACATTTATTTATATATTTATGCTGAGGCCTCTAGGAGTGCACGTGTGACGTCTAGTCGAGCCTTCAAGACTTCTGTCGGGTCGGTCTTGATTGGCGTTTCAAAATCTCTTCTGCAAAATTCAAAATGCAATTTTAGGCATTCACTTACATATAAGAAATTAGTGGAAATAGTGAAAACTTTACCTTTACACTCCAAAATCCCACAGCTAGTGGCATCTTGCTGAAGGAAATTAACGCAGTGATGAGGCCTCTACGAGTGCACGAGTGACCTCTAGTCGAGCCTTCAAGACTTCTGTCGGGTCTCTTCTGCAAAATTCAAAATGCAATTTTAGGCATTTAGTAACATATAATTGGATAGATACAAGAGAAAGAAATTAGTGGAAACAGTGAAATCTTTACCTTTAAAACCAAAATGCCACAGCTACTGCCATCTTGCTGCATTTCATGTGGAACAGTTTGAAGAGTCCATCTGTCTTGGGACTGAACGGCCTGCCATCCTCAAGAAGTTCCTATTATTGTGTGAAAAGCATAACAAGCATATGCAATACATTAGACACATTATCACATACAAAAGACCAAGAACTTTACTTCAAATTTTTCCTCAGACTTTACATCCAATTTCAAAGGGTCTTGCGTGCATACTTCGTCTCATTAGCCAGTGGATCCACAAGAACGAGGGTCTTCTCTGACATGTTGACAATCTATAAATGTTTACCACATTCATGTTATTTCATAACATTCACATACCGTATTTATATACATACATACACATTATATATGTATATATACACACATGTACATACATACACACATACACATTATATATGTATATATACACACACATGTACATACACACATACATACACATTATATATGTATATATACACACACATATACATACGTACACACATACACATTATATATGTATATATACACACATGTACATACATACATACATACACATTATATATGTATATATACACACACATGTACATACACACATACATACACATTATATATGTATATATACACACACATATACATACGTACACACATACACATTATATATGTATATATACACACATATACATACGTACACACATACACATTATATATGTATATATACACACATGTACATACATACACACATACACATATATGTATATATACACACATGTACATACGTACACACATACACATATATGTATATATACACACATGTACATACACACACACACATACACATTATATATGTATATATACACACATGTACATACATACACACATACACATATATGTATATATACACACATGTACATACGTACACACATACACATATATGTATATATACACACATGTACATACACACACACACATACACATTATATATGTATATATACACACATGTACATACATACACACATACACATTATATATGTATATATACACACACATGTACATACACACATACATACACATTATATATGTATATATACACACACATATACATACGTACACACATACACATTATATATGTATATATACACACATGTACATACATACATACATACACATTATATATGTATATATACACACACATGTACATACACACATACATACACATTATATATGTATATATACACACACATATACATACGTACACACATACACATTATATATGTATATATACACACATATACATACGTACACACATACACATTATATATGTATATATACACACATGTACATACACACACACACATACACATTATATATGTATATATACACACATGTACATACATACACACATACACATATATGTATATATACACACATGTACATACATACACACATACACATATATGTATATATACACACATGTACATACACACACACACATACACATTATATATGTATATATACACACATGTACATACATACACACATACACATATATGTATATATACACACATGTACATACACACACACACATACACATTATATATGTATATATACACACATATACATACGTACACACATACATACACATTATATATGTATATATACACACATATACATACGTACACACATACATACACATTATATATGTATATATACACACATATACATACGTACACACATACATACACATTATATATGTATATATACATACGTACACACATACAGGAGTGCGTTTGATGCACAGGTGGTGCGCCAAGAGCTGCACGAGCTCTGGCTACAGACTAGCCGTGTGCTAGCACACTAGCGCGGTTTAATACGATAAGTTTAACACGTAGCATGCAGTCAAATGTTAAATACAAACCACTATCATCTGACGTAGGTATTCTGGCGCTAATTATCGTTCTTTACACGCTAAAACATACAATAAAACCAAAACACTCTTAAATTGTTACTTACTTGCGTTGAAATTGTAGAAAACTCCACTCCTGTTGAAAAATTTTTTTACTTCTGCCTCGTTATGTTGAGAATAACTCGACGTCCGCCTTGTTTTCCGCCTCGTTTTGTTGAAAATAACTCGACTTTTGCCTGTTATGTTGAGAACTGAGAATAACTAGACTCCTGTCTCGTTCAGTAGCAAACAAAAGGACTTCTGCCTCTGGAGCCAAGATGGGCGTATTTATACGATTACGTCACGGCATGCATGCGCGCGCATGAGGAGGCGTTTTAAACTGACCCAGCTGTTTCAAAACCATTACATCATGCGCGCTTGCGCAGTAGCGCAGGAGGCGTCTCAATCTGACAAAGCGTCTCTATCTGACAGTACACCGGGACTAAGACATGAGGACCAGACCGGGACCAGACCGGGACTAGGCCAGGACTAAACCAGGACTAAACCAGGACTAGACCAGGACTAGACCAGGATTAAACCACCGCCTTGTTTCGTGCCCAGGGGTGCACCCCCCCCCCCCCCCGTGTGAGAAAAGTGTATAATGTGTGTGGTGAGGCGTTTACAGCCTTAAAACATGTAGAATAATTGTAAAATATAAAGTTGTCCTACTTCGCGGATTTCTCTTATTGCGGGTTATTTCTGGAACCCCCGAGATAAACGAGGGATTACTGTAGTTACAAAATAAGATATGGGTTAATACACGTTAGTTTTCTTTTCACCAAAATCCTAATCCTAATTTTTCTGGTGGGGAATCCAATGTCTGCTCATTTCCACGGAGATGTTACTGCTTTGCCTGTAATGTTCCACAGTATGGAATTAAACCTGTTTATCGTGTATTCATTAAATTACACATTGCTCAAAATACCTTGAAAGTAGGGATGCACCGATCCACATTTTTTCACTTCCGATCCCGATACCTGAATTTTTGCCATCTGCCGATACGATACTGTTCCAATACCAAAGCAAATCCTTCGTTTTCGACAGCTGACAGTGGTTGGTCATCGAGTACGATGTAGTTAAGCACCTTCTCAGTGATCGCTTTAGCTTTCACACTGTCTGGTGGAAGTTTACCTCGTCTTTGGAATGACTGCAGAAGTGATTCCTGTCGGCTACTGTTGTTTTTCTGCCCCATGGCTCAGAAGTCCTCGTGCTCTGTAGTGTGGTGCTTGTTCAGATGTTTTATTAAGTTTGTTATATTGTAGGTCGCAATGGAGCTTCCGCCTCTCGGTACAACGGCTTTGCAAACATCGCACGTTGCCGTCTTGCTTTTGAGGTGTTTCTAATAAAAAGTATTTCTACACAGCGGACATGTTGTGATGAAAAGTTGGTTAACTGCCTCGTGCTGCTCAATGCCATGCTCAGTGTTCGCCTGCTAGCTCGCGCTGCTACTTCACCTGCTAGGTGGCTGCAAACTGTGGAATGGATTTCCAGAACGGAGGCGTGTCTCATCATTACCCTGTGTCTCATTGAGATCCGCCTCCATTCAGGAAATCCATTCCACATTTTGCAGCAGGAGCAGAGCAGCCGACAGGGAATCACTCCTGGAGTCATTTCAGCAGATCATGTGTATATTCAGACATGGATCATGGATCGGAAATTTTCGCAGGTTGGATCGGAAATTTCTGATCCGTGAATTCCGTTGATATTGGATCCCGATTCTGATACTGGATCGGATCGGCCTCATCCCTACTTGAAAGTACACACATGCTAATTGTGAGAGGGCAATAACGGACCAGTGACATTGAGCACTTTTTAGGTTGGACACGAAGTCATTATGATCAGTCTTCGGCAAATGTATGTAATTCATATGTGTGTGTTTGATCAAATCAGCAGTAGTATCACCATGTGTCATGTGGTCAGTGAGCGCGTGGTCAGTGTGTGTGTCTCTTGTGCAGGTTCCGAAGCCTGACCACTGCCTTCTTCAGAGACGCCATGGGCTTCCTGCTCATGTTTGACCTCACCAGCCAGCAGAGCTTCCTCAACGTCCGCAACTGGATGAGTATGTTCCACACAACCACACCTCATGCACTTCCCCTACCCCACATACATGCCCACTGCTCTGGACTTATTTGGTGCAGATTAAAAAAAAAATCTACTGCTTCCTACTCTGAACTCCAGCTATTCATCACTTTGTTGTGATGACATGCGGTGGACAGTCGGAAATCAGCCGCTGCTGTTGTCAACTAGAAGTCAGTGTTTCTTCAGTTTATTTTTGCAGATTTTTGTTTTTTGCAGTTTTTATATTTTAAAGGTCCCATGACATGGTACTTCTTGATGCTTTTATATGGCTCCTTAATGGTTCCCTAATACTGTAAATGAATCCTTCTTCAAAATCAACACTCAGTGCATGAGAAAGAGATAAGATGAGAAAGAGTCATAAATATCTCTCTGGAACACTCCATTATGGGCGTTGTTGCTTGAATGCAAATGAGGAGGACAGAGATGGGCCAGAGTAGCGGGTGGGGGCGTGGCCAAACTCTCCGCTCTCTCCTCTTCAGCGGTGTGCTGTGCGCTGGCCCCACTTCCGCGTTTTTGCGCGGAGGAAGATATGAGAAGTGTTCCATTGGAAAAATAAACACATTTCCACAGAAAATAAAATTAAACCACTGCTGTTTCAGAGGTCCAGAGGGTCGGGTAAAGGACTTCCGAGCCTAGAAACACTCGCAAGTTCCTCCAGGCAAATAAAAAATCGCATTGCGTAGCTCCTCCGCAGTCCAAACTCTCTGGGCGTGATTTACAGAGACGCTGAGTACAGACAGACGGGGGGGTGGAGCTGCGTTTTTCAATGTGACGTCACATAGTTTCCTTGTTCAGAATCGCCCGTTTGAGCTGTGTTTTTTTCAAACGCAGAAAAGGATCGCAAATGCTCAGTTTAGACATTTCGCAACTTTTAGCCATGGGGGGCTAAACAGGGTAGGGGAGCTCACATTAACGTTCAAAAACCTCAGAAAGTGAAAATTTCATGCCATGGGACCTTTAAAGGTGCACTATGTAAATTTTCTGGCGGTTGGTCTGCGATTTGCTTGTCTCCAAAGACGTGCTCTGGCAGGCCCACTGGATGAGTTGTGTGATGTGTGGCTCATTGTGTGTGTTGAGTCAGAATAAGTCAGGGACAGGTCATGTGATTGGACTCGTGTTTGCTGTTTCAGGTCAGCTGCAGGCCAATGCCTACTGTGAAAACCCGGACATCGTGTTGATAGGAAACAAAGCAGACCTGGCGGATCAGAGGGAGGTTCAGGAGAAACAGGCGAAGGAGCTGGCTGATAAGTACGGGTAGGTCATCTGCTCACAACACTCTTCTCACACTGCGCACACTACTCACTCTGGTGTGGTCACTCTGCTCAGCTCACTCTGCTTTGCTCTGCTCACTGTGCCCACTCTGCTTTGATGCATAAGCCATGAAAGCCAAGAAAGTCGTGTAATTGGTAGAGCCATCATTTTGTACATTTACACAAACCCTGCCTGTATTCAGTTAATGCCCAGCAGTGTCTCTCTATAACAGGAGTGTCAAACTCATTTTGGTCCGGGGGCCGTATCCAACCTACTTTGATGCCAAAGGGGCCGGATCAGAAAACTCATTGCTATTTTTGGGGTATATATGCCATAAGTCCAAATATTTGCCCAGAGAAATGCAAATCTATTACAGACTGCTGTTTCTTCAGTCCAGCAATAATTCGTTTATCTTCTGTCTTCTTAAATCTCTGTTCAAGTTATTGTATTGTTCGAAATGCCGTGTCTCGTAGTGGCGTTAAGATTATATTCCTTGAGCACTGCTGCTTGTTGCAAACACACCGAGCGTACAGGTTTCCCATTCACCTCCTGAACAAATAGGAATTAGTCAATTTTTCTGGGAAAATCCTGCACTCGACATCCACTTTTCTCATTTTTGACATTTTGCTGATGAGGGTGTCACGGTCAACAGTCAAAACGATGCTCCTTTAAGAGCGTTTGGAAAGAGGCGAGTCTTCATTTGTGCTGCTCTGGTGGGAGGGGCCACGTACAGAGGCGCGGGAGACGCTGCTATGCTAAACTGCGCAGAAAATAGAAGCAGAAAATTAGCAATATTTTAATAGAAAATTAAAATATGTTTAAAATATTTCAATAGAAAATCAGCCGACGGCCAGATTAAAGATTAAAGGAGGGGCCCCCGGGCCGCATGTTTGACACCCCAGCTCTATAATATCCTTCTAAATACACAAATAAATACACAAATTTTTGAAATATTATTTCAAAAATGTTTGTTAACATTATCAATCAATCAATCAATCAATCAAACATTTATAAGGCGCTTTTCATACAAAATTGTACCACAAAGCGCCTTACAGTGGTCATTAGGAATAAGTTAATGAAATAAACACTTGATTTTAGTTGTTGTTGAAACATTGATTTTAATTGTGATTTTTAGATTTTACTGGAAAATTGTTGACCCCATAATAGTTTCTCATTGTATCTATAGATATTAAATTACCACAGATACTACACTAAAATACTATTTGGAGGCTAGAAAACTGTATTTTCAATTTCTGTTCAAATAAAATAACAGATCTGATATCATTAGTCATTAGATCTGATGTCAGTTGATGATGACCATTTTAAAGGTTCCGCTGCAGAAAGTAAAGTATGTTTGTCCCTTCCAGGATCCCATATTTCGAGACAAGTGCTGCCACCGGGGTGGAGGTGGACAAGGCGGTCATCACGCTGCTGGACCTGGTCATGAAGAGGATGGAGCAGTGCGTGGACAAACCTCCCGCTGAACCGGCCAATGGGACGGGAGCGGCCAAGCTTGGCGTCCCACAGACCAATGAGAAGAAGTGCGCATGTTAGACAGCATCAGGAAGTGACCAATCACCTGCTCCCCACCCCACCCTGGACCCGCCTACTTTCCATTTAGCCTTGGTGCATGTTTGTTTGTCCTTTGTCATAAGACTGTCCCCAGACATGATTTGATTTATACAACTAGTACTATACAAGTCCAGTTATATGCACAAGTGGTAAACATCGCCACATTCTAATAAGCCAGATATTTAACACTGATCTGGAGGACAGATATCAATTGTAATAATAGAATTTATCTAAAAAACTAAAAATGCAACTTGACAGTTTATGATTAATATCTCTGTAATGACTGGGTCCATCCATGAGCCACAACAACAGCCCCAAACCGTGCACTAGTATTAAAACTGGAAACATTATTCAAAGGACAATATTTTGTTTGCCTGTTCAACAAATAGGGTTCAACATTGGAGTATTTTAAGTTTAGACATTTCTTTAAAAAACTTTGAGTCTCATAGTTACATGTCCAATGCTTTCCAAATTAAATTATGACATCGACATTTAAAAAGCTGTGATTATAACCTTTTCAGTCTTTTAAAATGATTTGGACTGAATTCATTTAAAACCACTTCCTGGATTACCACCAGCCTGAATATGCAAGATTGCTTAAAAATACTATAATAAAGTAAAAGTAAAGTAAGAAAAGTATTGAAATACACCTTAGAGTAAATAAGTAAATGTATATTGAACTACTTCAGGGTCAAATGTAGTGATATTGATACAGAATTGTGCTAATGTTGGGACTGACCTCAAAAGGTGTAGGCAGGATTTTAACCATAGATTCATTAAAGGTCCCATGGCATGAAATTTTCACTTTCTGAGGTTTTTGAACGTTAATGTGAGCTCCCCTACCCTGTTTAGCCCCCCCCAATGGCTAAAAGTTGCGAAATGTGTAAACTGAGCATTTGCGATCCTTTTCTGCGTTTGAAAAAAACACAGCTCAAACGGGCGATTCTGAACAAGGAAACTTATTGACGTCAGATCGAAAAAAGAAATGCAAATGCAGTTCCACCACCGTCTGGATCTCCACCCCCTGTCTCTGGAAATCTCACCCAGAGAGTTTGGACCGCGAAGGAGCTACGCAATGCGAAATGCGTTTTTTTATTTGCCTGGAGGCACGTGTGAGTGTTTCCAGGCTTGGAAGTCCTTTACCCGACCCTCTGGACCTCTGAAACAGCAGTGGTTTAATTTTATTTTCTGTGATAATGTGTTTTTTTCATTGAATTTCCTCTCCTTTCTGCCTCTGCGCTTCAAACACGGAAATCGGAGCCAGCCAGCTCCAGCGGCGCAAAGGAGCGGGGGGGGGGGGCACCCGCACCCGCACCCGCACCCGCTCTAACCCAATCTCTGTCCTTCTCATTTGCATTCAAGCAACAACACCCAGAATAAAGTGTTTGAGACATACTATTTAGCCTCATGAAGACAGTCAGAGTCATATCTCATGCACTGAGTGTTGATTTTGAAGAAGGATTCATTTACAGTATTAGGGAACCATTAAGGAGCCATATAAAAGCATCAAGAAGTACCATGTCATGGGACCTTTAACATAAACAAAAAATAAATAATCCCCTTAAATATTTCAGGAAGTCTGAAACCATCAGAACAGCTAAAAATGTATTGAAGTCAAGGCTAAATTTAATACCTAAAAATGATACTACTAAAGGTGCACTGTGGGTTTTCTGGTGGAGGGTCCGCTACATATTTATCTCCATGGAGATGACCTGGAATGTACCATAGTATGGCATTAAACTCCTATATCTCAATGGAGACAAAAAACAGGTGAAGTCAGTTACTGGTCAAATCTGTGGTTGGATGATCCTCCTGACCATGAGAATGCTTTTTTTTTTTTTTTTTTTTAAAGAAATTAAGACTTTTGTAATTGAAAAAAATCATGATCCTAAAATAGATGTGTGTAGAATCCCTCAGTCGTCCAGGTAGAATCCAGGGTAAAAGGAGAAGTTCAATTTGTCAACTGGACAAAAGTTGATTTGGGGCTTTTGGAAGCAGCTTGGATGAGCTGCAAAACATATTTGAACAAATAAACTTTTGTCCAGTTGACAAATTGAACTTCTACTTCTGCCATACTAAAAAACTGTTCTGCAGAATAAGCCCTTTAATCCTCTGTGACGTCAGTATGATCTAAGCCAGGACTGAACAGACACTACACACTCGCTCAACTAGGCCTAAATCAAGTAATACACATTTCTCATTTAAGAATCCATGATTTTACTTCAGCTTCAGGACCCTCTTACATTGTGCTTTAGAAAGTGTCCCGTTTTGTTGAGTGACATGGCGTACTGGACACACTTAAAGGAGAATTAACGTTTTTTACAATCTGAGCCTTATTTCGGTAATAAAACAAGTTGTTTTACTCACCCATAGCACTTTGGTGTCATATGGAGCACTTCCAGAGATGTTTTAGATTAGCGATAGCCGTAGCGCTAATATATGCCCCGAGCATGTAATATATGCCCTGTGCGGTCTCCAAATAACACAAACTTTAGCACTTTTCAAATCATAGAAGCTCGATGTCTTAGTCTACGCTTTCGTTTGAGTCAAAAGTGGCCTGTAATCCGAGATTTAGCCATAGTTTCGAGTAGATGAGGAGGACAGTGCACATGTGCGGAGTCACAGTTTATTTCACTCTCAGCTCTCGGGACCTAAACATGAAACGCAAAGCTGTAAATTATGGATAAATCTCGGATTACAGGCCACTTTTGACTCAAACGAAAGTGTAGACTAAGACATCGAGCTTCTGTGATTTGAAAAGTGCTAAAGTTTGCGTTATTTGGAGACCGCACGGGGCATATTACATGCTCGGGGAATATATTATATGCCCCGAGCTACGGCTAGCACTCGCGCTAGGCTAACGCAAATCTAAAACATCTCTGGAAGTGCTCCATATGACACCAAAGTGCTATGGGTGAGTAAAACAACTTGTTTTATTACCGAAATAAGGCTCAGATTGTAAAAAAAAAACAACAACAACGTTAATTCTCCTTTAACAAGCAAAACTTATTTAATTTCATATTCTTGTTTGCTCAACATATTAAGCTTCACCCGTAAATAACTGTCCAGTCTGAACCTAAACATGTTTTATTTCCTTTGACCCACTTAATCACCCGTAGAGTCACTTCAAAGGCCGTTATCTCCCCTAACCTACCTGGTTAGGACCCCTAACCAGCAGCACCTACAGACACTAAACCTTACGAGACTGAATCGTACAGAAGGATTTGCTTATCTAATTCAAAGCTGGATTTGCTAAAGTTTTCATTTTTCCAAAAATTGGGGCAAATTTAAACTTTTGCGAGAATTTTTATATGAAAAAGTTGTAATATCCTACATATATTCCCAATCCCTTACATTTATATGTGTAAACTACAGAATAAGTTTAATATTTTTTCCTAATCACCGACAGTGTGAAACATTTTTACCGTTCTATGAAGACTTGATGCATTTTGTGAAGTTGCCAAAGTTTGCAAAATCTGCTTCCGGGACCAGTCTGTATCTTAAACATTTTCCGAGAGGGATATAGGGTCATACATACAAACATATTAGTTTTGTCTTGAATGTCCCAGAGTGATGACCTCATATATGTATTCTATAATAATGTATTCTTATTTTTGGAAATGTGTGGTTTGATGCCTGGCCTTAAAATGCTTTCAATGTTTACACTGTGGCTGCAGGTGTGTGTGTGTATGTGTGTGTGTGTGCGTGCATGTGCGTGTGTGTGTGCATAATAAATGTCTTCTGAACTGCCTCGAATTGTGGTTGCATTTTTTTGTCCAGTGGCGATTGTTTTAATATCCCCTGTGAGTAAGTTTAAAAAGCGACAATATGAAATGATTTGAACATTTGTGTTTCTCGCAGCGCATCTTTAAAGGAGAATTAATGTTTTTTTTTACAATTTGAGCCTTATTTCAGTAATAAAACAAGTTGTTTTACTCACCCATAGCACTTTGGGGTCATTTGGAGCATTTCCGGAGATGTTTTAGTTTAGTGATCTCCGTAATGTGAGTTCTCGGGGCACATGTTTGCGGTCTCCAAATAACACAGATTTGATCACTTTTCAAATCATAGAAGCTCAATGTCTTAGTCTACACTTTCGTTTGAGTCAAAAGTGGCCTGTAATCCGAGATTTAACCATAATTTTGAGTAGATGAGGAGGACAGTTAGGGTGACCACCGGCATGAAACAGGAAAGGAGGACACTTGTGTGGGGGGGGGATTATTATTATTATTATTATTAACGAGGTCCAACGTGCTCCATAAGCATAAGAAATCCAGGGTTCTCTACAAAGGCGAATGGTAGGTCACTCATTGTGATCATTTGTGCTCCTGCTGTGTTCTCCTGGGCCTTCGCACTGTCAAGGGGCATTTTTTGTCTCCTTTTCAAACTCTCCTGCAGCGTGAGCTGACTCGTCTTTGGCTCGGTTGCCTGTAACTCGCTGTATTGTGTCAGGTGTTTGTTTTTGAGGTGCCGTATCGGTTTGTTGTGTTAAATGTCGCCCTTTCCTTTCCACCTCTCACAATCCCAAGTTTACATATCCCACCGTTTGCTATGTCAATGTTGTTGTCATCAACTTTATAGTATTTCCAGACCCAGACATACTCGCCAAACATTATAGCGTTCTTATAGCGCTCGTAGCGCTCTTCTTATCTCCTCTCTGTACTCGCGCTTTGCACTTCGAGCTGCTTCCGTGTATTTAACCAATAGCGTGTCATGCTGCACACGTTGATGTTTCTGTGTGAAGTCTCACTCTGTGCCACCACATAACCACAGATCTCATCTAGGATATGTTAAAAAATAAGAAGAATACTTGCTACTAGCAAGTGTAAATAATGGGTGGGGATTTATGACGATTTATGCAACGGTGGGCGACGAGGGTCGAAAATGTAAAAAAGGTGGACACGTGACAGACAGCCGGACAGACAGCTCTAAAACCGGACTGTCCGAACGAAATCCAGACGAATGGTCACCCTAAGGACAGTGCGCATGTGCTCAGTCACAGCTGATTTCGCTCTCAGCTCTCGGGACCCAAAGATGAAAGGCAAAGCTGTAAGACGTTTGGACCATCGTGTTTGCAGTACCCACTTCAGTCAGGACCATTTTGTACCAGCAAAGGAAAAGAAAGAAGGCCAACGGATTCAGCGCACGATTCTGAGAAGTAATGTGAAACCGATGGCTGTTCTCTGCTGCCCCTAAAACTGTCTCCGCTTCATTCTTTCCGTATCCATTCTGTCTCCTCATCCGTATACTCCTCTTCAGTCCTCAGTCCTCCATAAGTCCTCTTCAGCCTCAAAGTCCCAATCTTCTGCCATGTGTCACTCGCAACAGAAACGTTATTAGCGTCGTCCATCCATCCATCCATTTTCTTCTGCTTATCCGGGGCCGGGTCGCGGGGGCAACAGTCTAAGCAGGGACCTCCAGACTTCCTTCACCCCGGACACTTCCTCCAGCTCCTCCGGGGGGACCCCAAGGCGTTCCCAGGCCAGCCGGGAGACATAGTCCCTCCAGCGGGTCCTGGGTCTTCCCCGGGGCCTCCTCCCGGTGGGACATGCCCGGAACATGTCCAGGAGGCATCCGGAGCAGATGCCCGAGCCACCTCAGCTGGCTCCTCTCCACGTGGAGAAGCAGCGGCTCTACTCCGAGCTCCTTCCGTGTGACCAAGCTCCTCACCCTATCTCTAAGGGTGCGCCCAGCCACTCTACGGAGGAAACTCATTTCGGCCGCTTGTATCCGCGATCTCGTCCTTTCGGTCATTACCCAAAGCTCATGGCCATAGGTGAGGGTAGGAACGTAGATTGACCGGTAAATTGAGAGCTTCGCCTTTTGGCTCAGCTCCCTCTTCACCACAACGGTCCGGTACAACGACCGCATCACTGCCGACGCTGCACCGATCCGCTTGTCAATCTCACGCTCCATCCTCCCCTCACTCGTGAACAAGACCCCGAGATACTTGAACTCCTCCACTTGAGGCAAGGACTCTCCACCCACCCAGAGAGGGCAAACCACCTTTTTCCGGTCGAGAACCATGGCCTCGGATTTGGAGGAGCTGATTTTCATCCCAGCGCTTCACACTCGGCTGCAAACCGCCCCAGTGCACATTGGAGGTCCCGGTTTGATGAAGCCATCAGGACAACATCATCCGCAAACAGCAGAGATGAGATCCTGTGGTTCCCAAACCGGATCCCCTCCGGCCCCTGACTGCGCCTAGAAATTCTGTCCATAAATATAATGAACAGAACCGGTGACAAAGGGCAGCCCTGGCGGAGTCCAACATGCACCGGAAACAGGTCCGACTTACTACCGGCAATGCAAACACAGCTCCTGCTCCGGTCATACAGGGATCGAACAGCCCTTAACAAAGGGCCCCGAACCCCGTACTCCCAGAGCACCCTCCACAGGACCCCACGAGGGACACGGTCGAATGCCTTCTCCAGATCCACAAAGCACATGTGGACTGGTTGGGCAAACTCCCATGCACCCTCGAGCACCCGATGGAGAGTATAGAGCTGGTCCAGTGTTCCCCGGCCGGGACGAAAACCACACTGCTCCTCCTGAATCCGAGGTTCGACTATCGGTCGAATTCTCCTCTCCGGCACCCTGAATAGACCTTACCGGGAAGGCTGAGGAGTGTGATTCCCCGATAGTTGGAACACACCCTCCGGTCCCCCTTCTTAAACAGAGGCACCACCACCCCGGTCTGCCAGTCCAGAGGTACTGTCCCCGACCGCCACGCGATGTTGCAGAGACGTGTCAGCCAAGACAGCCCTACAACATCCAGCGACTTGAGATACTCAGGACGGATCTCATCCACCCCCGTGGGCCTTGCCACCGAGGAGCTTTCCAACCACCACAGTGACTTCAGCCAGGGTGATGAGTGAGTCCGACCCCGAGCCCCCAGCCTCTGCTTCCTCCTCGGAAGACATGACGGCGGGATTGAGGAGATCCTCAAAGTATTCCTTCCACCGTCCGACAACATCCCCAGTCGAGGTCAACAGCTCCCCACCCACACTGTAAACAGTGTTTGTGGAGCACTGCTTCCCCTCCTGAGGCGCCGGACGGTTTGCCAGAATTTCTTTGAGGCCGTCCGATAGTCCTCCTCCATGGCCTCTCCGAACTCCTCCCAACTCCGAGTTTTTGCCTCTGCCACCGCCCGGGCTGCAGCACGCTTAGCCCGCCGGGTACCCGTCGGCTGCCTCCGGAGTCCCACGAGCCAACAAGGCCCGATAGGACTCCTTCTTCAGCCTGACGGCATCCCTTACTTCCGGTGTCCACCACCGGGTTCGGGGATTGCCGCCGCGACAGGCACCACAGGCCTTACGACCACAGCTACGGGCGGCCGCATCGACAATAGAGGCCGAGAACAGAGCCCATTCGGACTCTATGTCCCCAGCCTCCCCCGGAATCTGGGAGAAGCTCTCCCGGAGGTGTGAGTTGAAGGTGCCCCTGACAGAGGGCTCTGCCAGACGTTCCCAACAGACCTTCACTACGCGCTTGGGCCTGCCAGGTCTTTCCGGCTTCCTCCCCTGCCAGCGGACCCAACTCACCACCAGGTGGTGATCGGTTGACAGCTCTGCCCCTCTCTTCACCCGAGTGTCCAAGACACGCGGCCGGAGGTCAGATGACACGACAACTCGCTGGGGGGGAAGGAGCCTGAGCTCGTGCGGGAGGTTGAGAGCTATCGACTAGATATAGTCGGCCTCACCTTCACGCACAGCCTGGGCTCTGGAACCCAACTCCTTGAAGGGGGCTGGACTCTCCATTTCTCTGGCGTTGCCCGCGGGGAACGGCGGCGGGCCGGTGTGGGCCTACTCATTGGCCCACGGCTCAGCCGCTGTTTGTTGGAGTTCACCCTGGTGAACGAGAGGGTCGCGTCCCTGCGCCTTCGGGTCAGGGACAGGTCTCTTACTGTTGTGTCGGCCTACGGGCCGAACAGCAGTGCGGAGTACCCGGCCTTCTTGGAGTGCCTGGGAGGGGTACTGGACAGTGCACCGACCGGGGACTCCGTTGTTCTCCTGGGGGACTTCAACGCTCACGTGGGCAACGACAGTGACACCTGGAGAGGGGTGATTGGGAGGAACGGCCTCCCTGATCTATTAGCGTCGTCTTATCTGCAAATCAGCTGTGACTCCGCACATGCGCACTGTCCTCCTCATCTACTCGAAATTATGGATAAATCTCAGATTACAGGCCACTTTTGACCAAACGAAAGTGTAGACTAAGACATTGAGCTTCTATGATTTGAAAAGTGCTAAAGTTTGTGTTATTTGGAGACCGCAAACATGTGCCCCGAGAACTCACGTTACGGAGATCGCTAAACTAAAACATCTCCGGAAATGCTCCATATGACACCAAAGTGCTATGGGTGAGTAAAATAACTTGTTTTATTACCAAAATAAGACTCAGATTATAAAAAACGTTAATTCTCCTTTAAATATAATTTGGTTTTGGGACACTGGTCACTTAGATTTTTTGTGGTTGTGAACATCTAAGGTTTTGGAATGCTGTAGGAAGGAACAGAAATGGGTATAGGAACATTCTGAATCATACTAAGGACAACAACTAGGCTTTCTTTGGTGTTTATGCCACATCCCTAACACATGTTTAAATGTGTCTAAAATAAGAAACAATACAGTAGTTTTAACCATGTAATTTCCCAGAAGAGGACAAAACATGGAAACAATTGTTTCAAAATAAAGCAAATATTATAACCATAAGCACTTTACGCTCTTCCACTCGTGCCAGTGTGAGAAGCTCTGTTCTACAAGCTGAATGGCCTCAGAGTCAGAAACCATGAGTCAGAAACATGTTTTATTTTTAACCATTAGACCACAGCTACTTTTGCCACGGTGAAACTGTGACCAACACGCAGCAAAACAGAACTGTCATGTACTGTATGGTCTCACAAACACCCTGATGGCAGATCTGCTGGAGGAACATCAGCCCTGAGCCGCCTGCCTCCGGGGTCTGTCTCCGGGGTCTGTCTCCGGGGTCTGCCTCCGGGTCTGCCTCCGGGTCTGCCTCCGGGGTCTGCCTCCGGGGTCTGCCTCCGGGGTCTGCCTCCGGGGTCTGCCTCCGGGTCTGCCTCCGGGTCTGCCTCCGGGTCTGCCTCCGGGTCTGCCTCCGGGGTCTGCCTCCGGGGTCTGCCTCCGGGTCTGCCTCCGGGTCTGCCTCCAGGGTCTGCCTCCAGGGTCTGCCTCCGGGTCTGCCTCCGGGTCTGCCTCCGGGGGTCTGCCTCCGGGTCTGCCTCCGGGTCTGCCTCCGGGGGTCTGCCTCCGGGTCTGCCTCCGGGTCTGCCTCCAGGGTCTGCCTCCAGGGTCTGCCTCCGGGTCTGCCTCCGGGGTCTGCCTCTGCCTCCGGGTCTGCCTCCGGGTCTGCCTCCGGGGTCTGCCTCCGGGTGTCTGCCTCCGGGGTCTGTCTCCGGGTGTCTGCCTCCGGGGTCTGCCTCCGGGTCTGCCTCCGGGGTCTGCCTCTGCCTCCGGGTCTGCCTCCGGGTCTGCCTCCGGGCCTGCCTCCGGGTCTGCCTCCGGGCCTGCCTCCGGGTCAGGTATGTGTGGGATTTAGTCATTCAAGATATTACTGGCTGAAGGAAATGTTTTTTTCTGTGTATAAATATGTAACCGTTATGAGGGCACTGTTGTTGTGCTCATGGATACATTTTGTCTCATGGATATGTTAATGTTTGTCTGGATTGGTTCTCAGTATGGTAGTCACATTTTCTAACCTGAAATCATTCATTTTATTAAAGGAAAAGTAACGTTTTTTTTTTTTATTTTTTTAACAATCTGAGCCTTCTTTTGGCAATAAAACAAGTAGTTTTACTCACCCATAGCACTTTGGTGTCAATTGGAGCAGTTTCGTAGAACTTATGTTGTAGCCGTTCTGTTCTACTAATGATCCCGTATCCGTTAGCGTGAGTGCTCGGGGCACTGATTTGCGGTCTCCAAATAACACAAACTTTAGCACTTTTCAAATCACAGAAGATCGCTGTGTCAGCGTAGACTTTTAGTAGATTCCAAAACGGCCTGAAACCCGATATCGCAACAGAAAAGTAAAGTTCAGAGCGATGTTAGCTTCTTTCGGACTAGCGGTGTTTACGCTGCCAGGGGAATCCCTGTTACGCACCAGGAAGGCAGTTCCCCTGTTGCGCAGTGTGGTGTGTGCTTCGGCTGTGTTTTTCCGCACTGAAAAATAGTTCCCACCCAAAATGACCAAGTCAAGCTCTCCGTGTTGATTTGCACATTTATTTGCACTCGATATGAATGCGCACTACACAGAAAATAATTGGGAAACGCATCGAGCAAATTAATTCCTTTTGGCCGAAATCTTTCTCTGGCGACGTTAGACTCCAGTCTAACGCGGAGGAGCAGCAGATACCGCGGCGGTCAGTGGCGACAGACTCGGACAATGGCTGCGTCACCAGAAAAACGCTTTCCACCACTTATTTTAGTCTCTGGACTGTGGGGAGATGCCCAAATTTGACCTGGGGGTGGCATATCCCTTTAACAGTTTATTGAGCAGCTTTAAACCACTTTTGTCTAAAATTGAAACATAAATGCATAAAATCATCCACTGACCTGTCCATTTATTTCTCCTGTCAATAGTGTGATCAGAGACTTTTCCTGCTGTTGAAAAACTTGGCCCTGGGTGTTTTGTAACTGGCCTATGACGTTAACACATGTTTTTGTGTTGTAGAAGTTAAATCGTGTGCAGAAATTGAGAACATGTGTTATTTGTCTTTCTACACATTAAATGTGTAAGAAAACAACACATTCTTTCTTAGAGTTGTAGAAATAAATACACACACAGACGGGTTTAGAAGTGTATTGTTTTTGTATTTGTATTTTGTGTTTGAATATTTATAAATGTTTTTATATTTATATATATCTTTTTTTATTTATACAAATCTTTGAGACAAAATTATCTCCATACTTCTCCACAGTGCTAATTTCAAAATCCAAAATGGACAGTTTCACTCTAACATACTTGATGTAGTTTTAAATAAAATATCATTTAATTTCAGAGAAAAAAAATCAGAAATTATGACTTTTTTTCTCAGAAATTCTGACTTTAATCTCAGAAATTCTGAGAAAAAAAACTCAGAAATTCTGATTTTTTTCCCCCTCAGAATTAAAAAAAAAAAAAAAAAAAATCTGTTCATGTGGCCCTAATCCTCTTCCGTTAATATGTCATCAAGGAGATCGACATATCTGGGGTAAAAAATGTCATAGAGGTGTTGATTTTATGCATGAAGTACTAATTTCTCTGTTGTTTACAATGAAGATGTCAAGTGAAGAGAGACGAGTGTTGTATAAAGTAGTGGAAAATCAAACTCAAGTAAAAGTATAGGTGCCCCTCCCAAAAATGACTTTGGTAAAAGTCGAAGTCACTGAATGTTACGTGAGTAAAAGTCTTAAAGTATCTGGAACTTCTTGTACTTAAGTATGACAAGTAATGTAAACATAAATGTACTCAAGTAATGTAATTAAAAGTACAAGTAAAAGTATCAAGCAAAGGCCGTCTGAATTTAATATTTTTTAATGTTCCCCCCCCCCCCCCCCCCCAAACCTTTTTTTTTTTTTTTTTTAATAACTGCTGAAAATAAGGCATACATAACACCATTGAAGGAGTGTTTTTGGAGGAAGAGGGTTTTTTGCAATTGGGCCCTTAATTCTACTGTAAAACACCATGTTGGGCTCACCCATGGTAGTTTTGTGTCGTATGGAGCACTGTCGAAGATATTGGGTTTGGTGATATCCATGAAACGCCGTCCTATGAGCAAGTAAATGCAGGCACAAAATACGTTATTTGTAATTTAATAATTATGGTACGGTAGCACTAATGACGTGTAGTAAATGTTCTTGTTTTAAAACATCTGGGTTGTGTAGGGAATACAATACTCAGGTCTCCCTTCATTTGTAGCCGACGTGGATGCTGTCTCCTCTTCCATCAGGGATGTTGATTGATTAAACTAGCTGCATGAAACCAACAGGTGTAGGCTGATTGTCATGCGCAAGGAGCGAACAAGCCCAGGCACGTCCTGACTTCCTTCAGTCAGTAGAGGTTTTTTTGTAACGAGTAACTAAACGGCACATTGAAAATGTATCGGAGTAAAAGTATGCAATTAAATTTGGAAATGTAGTGAAGTAAAAGTAAAAGTTATCTTTTTTTTTTTTTTTTAACTCAAGTAAAGTACAAAGTCTCCCAAAATGTACTTAAGTACAGTAGTGAAGTATTATTACTTCGTTACTATACAACACTGAGAGAGACGAGTATCTCAAAATGAAGTTGATCTACTCGCCAAAATGAGCCATCCCAACACTGTTCAGTACAAGGAATCTTTTGAAGGTACAATAACTGGTATGAAGTCCCACTGAAAAATATTTGCAGTGGATTTTATGCAGTGTATATGTACATTATTTCCAGAGGATGGCTGTCTGTACAGTGTGATGGAATATTGTGAGGGTGGAGATCTCTAAGAGAATCCATTCTCAGAGGCACAAGATGGGTCAAATGCAGAAGTCAAATTTCTCCCCTGTGTCACTGTGTCATTGTGTGTGAGACCAATAAAGGCTTAATCTTAATCTTAAAGGGAAAATCTGCATTGTTGTTTACATTAAAAACACATAAGGAAATAAACGTAAACACTTAATCACTAAATAGGCTAAGTAATGATAACAGTGCAATTTCTCAGTTTTTCTCATTTACATTTCACCTGAATTTGATCACATACTGTACATTACCGAGTATCAGAAGTTTTACCAGGTCCTGACCAAAGGTCATACTGCCCCCTGGTGGTGAAACATATATCAACACTTCACATCAATACAATCTGATCAGGGCGGAACCTTTATGTTAAACATGACTGACAGTTGTACAGACCAATAAGCTTACAGAAAAAAGAAGCTCGTCAATGGAAATTTACTAAAATGCAGTGTTGCCAACTTAGCGACTTTGTCGCTATTTTTAGCTACTTTTTGGACCCCCCTAGCGAGAAAATTAGACAAAAGCGACTAGCGACAAATCTAGCGACTTTTTTTGGTGATCAGAGGCTCCAAGATCGCGGGAGGGGGAAAAAATAATTGCGCCGTTTTCTCTCGTTCCCCGTTCAGAGAAAGAGACAGAGAGAAAGAGACAGAGAGAAAGAGACAGAGAGGGGCAGTGGAAGAGACAGACTCACCAGTCTCTCCTCTGCTCCCTCCCATCTCGTCAGATCGCCTCGGAGTCTGGTCATTCCTCTCTCTGTTTCTGTCATTCAGTTTCTGTCGTCGCGTGCATATCCCTCTCATTCTTTAGAGCATTTCTTTTTTCTCCTCTTGTATTCAATCGCAATGCCACAACCAAAAGTGTATACACAAAAGTACAGACGGGAGTGGGAAAAAGCTAGTTGTACAGCACAGAAAAGTTTTAAAAAGCTAATTCTTTAGCACCAAAAAAATAAATAAAAAGCTATAGTTTGCCCACTATAGCACAAAAAAATAAAAAGCTTTAGTTAAACTACAGCACAAAAAAAAACACAAAATAAAAAAGCAAGCTATAGATCTTGGACTACAGCTCCAAAAAAAATATCTAAAAAATAAAAACCAAATAAAAAAATAAAAAACAAACAAGTAAATGTAATAACAACACCAATAAAAGGTTAGTGTCACGGGGTAAAGAAGGTTAGGATGTGCCCCCCCACCTCGCTCGCTCGTCTAGCTACTTTTAGCTACTTCTGGGCGGGCCAATAGCTACTTCCGATGCTGGGGAGTTGGCAACACTGCTAAAATGTCAGTTTGAGCGCCACTTTGACACCACGTAACAAATCTCCAGAAAACAGCACCGAAAAACGGTGAGTCTGGGTGTTTTTTGCTCTGTTTGTATGAACCGTTTACAGCGATTGTGGAAATAGTATTTTTTGCAAGTTGGCTGGACGACATCTCCCTGAAATGAGTTTTTGGAACTTGGGATGTTTGTGCAAGTAAGAGCTGCAATGTCAGTGCTGTAGAAAACAAGACTTATACATGTTTCAAACCACATCTGTCAAACTCAAAGCTTTTCATTGTGTTTTTCCTCCTGCAGACCGAATCCTTCTCCTCTTTAATGTGGACAAATACGAAAGGGGAAAGAAAATTGGTGAAGGTTCATATGGAAAAGTTCTTGTTAAATCAAAAGAAGATGGACATCAATATGTACGGAAGAGGATTAGGGCCACGTGAACAGATTTTTTTATTAATCTCAGAAATTTTGAGATTAAAGTCAGAATTTCTGAGAAAAAAGTCAGAAATGTGCCAGAAACGGCGGGAGCAGGAGACATGAGAAGTTCGAAGTTTGGCTGCATCAGGTGAGCGAATTAACTTGAATTAGATGATCAAATCAGATGATTAGTTTTATTTCGTTGTTTGTTTTGTAGACATAGATTAGGCTATGTCTGGTTTAAGAAGTATGTTTGTTATATCGCCTATCGCTGCCATGTAGCTTGTCTTGGTTTTGCATTCGATATGAAACATTAGCCTAATGATGAGGGCAACTTAACGTTTGCAAAATGTATTTGTGTAAAACAGGTCTAACTCTCGGCCTTATGCCTCATGTGACGTTAAACCTAATGACAAAACCTCATAAATGTTCCGGTGTGTCTCAATGAAGTGAAGATGTGGGATCAGTTTATTACGAGTTTAGTACGAAGGCTTCTTCTCTATGGACATAATTTTGTCTTATAAATCCAAAATATATTTACAAATCTCGAAAATATATTTACAAATGCCTGTGTATTTATATACTGTACATTCTATCATTTATTTGTATGTCGCGTTTTTGTATTTGTATTTTGTGTTTGAATATTTATCAATGTTTTTATATTTATATATATCTTTTTTTATTTATACAAATCTTTATGAGACAAAATTATCTCCATACTTCTCCACAGTGCTAATTTCAAAATCCAAAATGCTGTCCATTTTTCCACTGTTGTAATATCCCTGTGATTGTCCTCTAACATACTTGATGTAGTTTTAAATAAAATATCATTTAATTTCAGAGAAAAAAAATCTGAAATTATGACTTTTTTTCTCAGAAATTATGAGAAAAAACTCAGAAATTCTGAGATTTTTTTTCTCAGAATTAAAAAAAAAAATCTGTTCATGTGGCCCTAATCCTCTTCCGTAAATATGTCATCAAGGAGATCGACATATCTGGGGTAAAAAAAAACCAAACCTTTTTTCATGTCATAGGTGTTGATTTTATGAAGTACTAATTTCTCTGTTGTTTACAATGAAGATGTCAAGTGAAGAGAGACGAGTATCTCAAAATGAAGTTGATCTACTCGCCAAAACGAGCCATCCCAACACTGTTCAGTATAAGGAATCTTTTGAAGGTATAAAACTGGTATGAAGTGCCACTGAAAAATATTGGATGGATTGGATGCAATGGATTTAATGCAGTGTATATGTACATTATTTCCAGAGGATGGCTGTCTGTACAGTGTGATGGACTATTGTGAGGGTGGAGATCTCTAAGAGAATCCATTCTCAGAAGGGAGAGCTTTTTTCAGAGGGGCAAGTAAGTTCTCATCAGTCTTTATTATGCTTTCAGTAATTGTTTATCCTGCTCTGTACCTGCTACTCCTCTGGTTTGTGCAAATCTGCCTGGCTCTGAAACATATGCATGACAAAAAAATACTCCACAGAGATATAAAAGCACAGGTATGACCCTAGTAGGATAAAAAGAGCTATATCCCTTTACTATTTTGACCTTTTTAAAAGCTGTGAGGTGGGATGATCAGGAGGGTGGCAGACTGCAGATACTGCAGATACTGCAGATACTGCAGATACTGCAGATACTGCAGATACTGCAGATACTGCAGATACTGCAGATGCTGCTCTGGGGATAAACTAGGGCTGGGCCGTACGGAGCAAACCTGCTAAATCTTACCCATATTTTTATCTTCACAGAATATTTTCTTGACAAAAGATGACACAGTCCGGCTTGGTGACTTTAGGATTGCGAGAGTGCTCAAAAGGTATGTGCAGAGTGTTTTGTATTTTGTATTTGACTACTACTTTTCTATTTAAATCTGACTGTACGTATATATTTATTACCATTATCTTATGTATGTTTGCCAGGTTTGACCCCCCCTCTCCCCGCACCACCATAGACATTCCAGTCATGCCCAACCCGGACCCCTCCTCCTCCCCCACTGCTCTCACTGTCTTGGAGCAGGACGTGGATAAACTCTTTAGTAAGCAGAGCCCCCACAAGGCCCCAGGCCCTCCACCCTGAGACACTGCGCTAAAGAACTGGCTCCTGTGTTCACAGACATCTTTAACACCTCCCTGGAGTCATGCCATGTCCCTGCCTGCTTCAAGCAGTCCACCATCGTCCCTGTCCCCAAGAACACAAGGATCACTGGACTTAATGACTACAGACCTGTGGCGCTGACGTCTGTAGTCATGAAGACATTTGAGCGCCTGGTCTTGACCCACCTCAAGTCCTTCACCTCCCCCCTCCTGGACCCCCTGCAGTTCGCCTACAGATCTAACCGGTCTGTGGACGATGCCATTAACCTGGCTCTCCACTTCATCCTCCAGCATCTGGACTCCCCAGGAACCTACGCCAGGATCCTGTTTGTGGACTTCAGCTCTGCTTTCAACACCATCCTCCCTGCTCTGCGCCAGGACAAGCTCGCTCAGCTAAACATGCCTGACTCCACCTGCAGGTGGATCACTGACTTCCTGACGGATCGGAGGCAGTGTGTGCGGCTGGGCAAGAATGTCTCGGACTCCCGGACCATCAGCACAGGAGCTCCACAGGGCTGTGTACTTTCTCCTCTGCTCTTCTCCCTGTACACAAACTGCTGCACCTCCGGCCACGACTCCGTCAAACTGGTTAAGTTTGCGTATGACACCACCCTCATCGGGCTCATCTCTGATGGCGATGAGTCTGCCTACAGGAGGGAGGTGGACCGGCTGGTGTCCTGGTGCAGGAGCAGCAACCTGGATCTCAACCACCAGAAGACAGTGGAGATGATCGTGGACTTCAGGAAAGTCAGAGCCCTCCTGCCTCCTCTCTCCCTGACAGACTCCCCCATCACCACAGTGGACTCCTTCCAGTTCCTGGGCGCTTACATCACACAGGACCTCAGGTGGGAGCCGACCATCAACTCCCTCATCAAGAAGGCCCAGCAGAGGTTGTACTTCCTGCGGCAGCTAAGGAAAGCCAAGCTGCCAGTCCAGATGATGGTGCAGTTCTACACGGCCATCATTGAGTCCATCCTCACCTCTTCCATCACTGTGTGGTGCTGGAGCCACTACCAGGGACAAACAGAGACTGCAGCGCATTGTGCGCTCTGCCGAGGAGGTGATTGGCTGCAGCCTTCCATCTATCCAGGACCTGTACGTCTCCAGGACTCGGGGGCGAGCAGGCCGGATAGCAGCTGACACTTCTCACCCTGGACATGGACTATTTGAGCCACTTCCCTCTGGCAGGAGGCTACGGTCCATCAGGACCAGAACCTCCCTCTGCTGTTGGACTCATGAACAATTCAGAACATCTGCACAAAGACACTTTATATCACCAGTCACTTTAATTACGTCATGTTTGCACTACTGTTCTGATGCTGCTTATCTGGACCTTTTTGTTATTTGGATTGCTTATTGTTTTTTACTATATTATAGCTATATTTTAGTTACTATTATTTAGTGTCTATACTCTAGTTATTACTATTATTATTTAGTGTTTTATGTTCGCACCTTACCACCGAGACAAGTTCCTAGTTTTGTGAACTCTGTTCACTTGACAATGGCAATAAAAATCTTTCTGATTCTGATGTATATAATTGTGTCTCATCTGACACAGGTCTATTGCTCTTTGGTTGCTATGCCATCTATTTTTCTTTTTGTTCTTTTTGTAAGTTCAAGGAAGCAAAATTGCATAAGACTCGGCGAATCACCGGCGAAGTGACCAGCATCTTCAATTGACTTGAAAAGGTTCATACAAAATTGCATGTTTTGCTTGCGCAGGATACCCCACCAGGACTCGATGCGCTGATTTTCCGTGCGGCAGCCATACAGGAAGCTCTTTTCGCCGGCAAATGCATCGCCGTGTTCTCTTCTCAGGAACATCTGCATGCCCTCAACGGGACCATTCTCAGTGTCCCTGTCAGCTCGCAGCCTCTCTGGACAACCCCCAAGACTCTCAACACACTGAATATAATAGGACGCAATGACTTTGGGGTCATTATAGACCAGTTTCAAAGCTACGTCATCACTGAGTGCGCGCGCAGTTCCGACACAAAAAAAGCCACTGCTGCCATAAAACCCCAGCAAAGATATAGAAGAGAAGAACTGAAATAAAGAGAAACAGATGGAATAAATGATAGTTCATACCATTCAACTGACATACACACAAGTGAACACCTGCTGCTTGTTTAGGGTAATTTGTCCAGGTGTTCAATGGTGTTTAATCATGCTGATTAACTAGCAAGCACAGGACACCGCAAAGACATTAACCTCTACGACAGACACATGTAAACAAACACGAATAACTTTGTTAAAATGCATAAGTTTTCGCATGACCATCATAAATGGCATTTAACATGACTGAGATCACATCTGTGACTCGTGAATTAAGTCGTAGTATGTTACTTACCCCGCAACCAAGTGCAGTTGGTGGTCAGAACGTAGCTTGTTGATGATAGCCCAAGCGTTGTACACGGTCGTATGTGTGGTGAGCTCCCTAGGGCCGTCTTTGTTTGGTGTTTTTTTTTTCTTTTTTCGTTTTTTTCTTTGAACTTTTTAGATTATTTTGACTTTCCCCTCCTTTCGGGTTGTCAGTTCACCTCCTCCCGGTATCCCGGCTGAGGAGGGGGACACTTTCTCTTTTCCCCGCGAGCTTTGCTCACCCCCGGGCGCCGCGGAGGAGAATAGTAGGAAGGAAGATACTACGGAGAAACTCCCCATCGATATCGTGGTATTTTACCTCCTGTACATGGCCACATAGGGCAAACTGGTAGGAATCCATGGATTTGTACGCGCACATTCTCTCGTATATACACTGGGCTTCTCCACTAAATAACAGTGGATATCTGGCTACAATCGTACTGCCACTCCGTGATCGCATAAGGATCTGGTAGTCGAACCCCGTCGCTCAACGTGAGCTTTTGAATGTAGCTCTCCCTATCGTTAATATTCAATGATTTGCAATAATTAGATAATCCGCTATGTTCCGCCATGGTTTTCTGCCTCGGAACTGCGCGCGCATGCCAGTGACGTCACGTTTGATTACTAACTGTAAAGGGGTCTATTGGTGCTGTAAGCTTCCATCCATAAGACATAACGGCTGTAGCCATCGATGCACCCACTGATGCAAATCCCAAATGGCTTCAGTTTGTCATATGAATCCATATGCCAAAGTGCATTAGGGCCGCGCGTTGTATACATACACCACCTCAGACGATGAGCCCGTCTCGTTTCTACCCCGTGTGAATCAAGTGCTTTCAGAATCAGCCTTATGGTTTCTTGCGATACCACCAATCCCTGCTGAACTGCTCGAAGGTGCAGCCAACGATACCCCTGCATCTGGCCATTTCCCCTCAGTTCCTCCTGCACAAAGGCCATCACTTGGTCTATGTCTGTCTGATTTCGCCTCCTGAAAAGACCAAGTTCACGACAACGCCTCTTCAAAGTGCGTACAGAAATCACAATACTGTGATTCTGTGCCAAGACAGCAAGGATCTCCTTGTTATTTAATCCAATTCCGAAATAACACTTAATGGAAAAGTAATGTTTGTTTTTTTTACAATTTGAGCCTTATTTCGGTAATAAAACAAGTTGTTTTACTCACCCATAGCACTTTGGTGTCATATGGAGCACTTCCGGAGATGTTTTAGATTTGCAGTTAGCCTAGCGCGACTTCTAGCCATAGCTCGGGGCATATAATATATTCCCCGAGCATGTAATACACAAACTTTAGCACTTTTCAAGTCATAGAAGCTCGATTTCGTTTGAATCAAAAGTGGCCTGTGGAATGTTGGTCCACTAGTTTTCAATGGCTGTGCGAAGTTGCTGGATATTAGTGGGAGCTGGTACACGCTGTCGTATACGCCGGGCCTCCACATCCCAAACATGCTCAATGGGTGACATGTCCGGTGAGTATGCTGGCCATGCAAGAACTGGGACATTTTGAGCTTCCAAGAATTGAAAAGTGCTACAGATCCTTGCAACATGGGGCCGTGCAATTATCTTGCCCCGAGAACTCACGTGATGGAGATCGCAAATCTAAAACATCTCTGGAAGTGCTCCATATGACACCAAAGTGCTATGGGTGAGTAAAACAACTTGTTCCATGTCAGTAGCAAACACAACCTCAAAGCTATGTCATCACTGAATGCGCGCGCAGTTCCGTCTCAAAAAAAGCCACTGCTGCCATAAAACCCCAGTGAAGATATAGAAGAGAAGAACTCAAATAAAGAGAAACAGATGGAATAAATGATAGTTCATACCATTCAACTGACATACACACAAGTGAACATGCCCAGGTGTTCAATGGTGTTTAATCATGCTGATTAACTAGCAAGCACAGGACACCGCAAAGACATTAACCGGGTAACCTCTACGACAGACACATGTAAACGAACACAAATATCTTTGTTAAAATGCATGATAAGTTTTTGCATGACCATCATAAATGGCATTTGACATGACTGAGATCACATCTGTGACTCGTGAATTAAGTCGTAGTATGTTACTTACCCCGCAACCAAGTGCAGTTGGCGGTCAGAACGTAGCTTGTTGATGATAGCCCAAGCGTTGTACACGGTCGTATGTGTGGTGAGCTCCCTAGGGCTGTCTTTGTTTGGTGTTTTTTTTTTTTTTTTCTCGTTTTTTCTTTGAACTTTTTAGATTATTTTGGCTTTTCCCGTCCTTTCGGGTTGTCAGTTCACCTCCTCCCGGTATCCCGGCTGAGGAGGGGGACGCTTTCTCTTTTCCCCGTGAGCTTTGCTCACCCCCGGGCGCCGCGGAGGAGAATAGTAGGAAGGAAGATACTACGGAGAAACTCCCCATCGATATCGTGGTATTTTACCTCCTGTACATGGCCACATAGACCCCTTTACAGTTAGTAAACAAACGTGACGTCACTGGCATGCGCGCGCAGTTCCGAGGCAGAAAACCATGGCGGAAAATAGCGGATTATCTAATTATTGCAAATCATTGAATATTAACGATAGGGAGAGCTACATTCAAAAGCTCACGTTCAGCAACGGGGTTCGACTACCAGATCCTTATGCGATCACGGAGTGGCAGTACGACTGTAGCCAGATATCCACTGTTATTTAGTGGAGAAGCCCAGTGTATATACGAGAGAATGTGAGCGTACAAATCTATGGATGCCTACCAGTTTGCCGTATGTGGACATGTACAGGAGGTAAAATACCACGATATCGATGGGGAGTTTCTCCGTAGTATCTTCCTTCCTACTATTCTCCTCCGCGGCACCCGGGGGTGAGCAAAGCTCGCGGGGAAAAGAGAAAGCGTCCCCCTCCTCAGCCGGGATACCGGGAGGAGGTGAACTGACAACCCGAAAGGAGGGGAAAAGTCAAAATAATCTAAAAAGTTCAAAGAAAAAACGAAAAAAACAAAGACAGCCCTAGGGAGCTCACCACACATACGACCGTGTACAATGTTTGGGCTATCATCAACAAGCTACGTTCTGGCCGCCAACTGCACTTGCGTTGCGGGGTAAGTAACATACTACGACTTAATTCACGAGTCACAGATGTGATCTCAGTCATGTCAAATGCCATTTATGATGGTCATGCGAAAACTTATCATGTTATTCGTGTTCGTTTACATGTGTCTGTCGTAGAGGTTACCCGGTTAATATGTCTGTGAGCTTTGCGGTGTCCTGTGCTTGCTCGTTAATCAGCATGATTAAACACCATTGAACACCTGGGCAAATTACCCTAAACAAGCAGCAGGTGTTCACTTGTGTGTATGTCACTTGAATGGTATGAACTATCATTTATTCCATCTGTTTCTCTTTATTCGAGTTCTTCTCTTCTATATCTTCGCTGGGGTTTTATGGCAGCGGTGGCTTTTTTTTGAGACGGAACTGCGCGCGCATTCAGTGATGACGTAGCTTTGAAACTGGTCTATACGGCAAACTGGTAGGCATCCATAGATTTGTACGCACACATTCTCTCGTATATACACTGGACTTCTCCACTAAATAACAGTGGATATCTGGCTACAATCGTACTGCCACTCCGTGATCGCATAAGGATCTGGTAGTCGAACCCCGTTGCTCAACGTGAGCTTTTGAATGTAGCTCTCCCTATCGTTAATATTCAATGATTTGCAATAATTAGATAATCCGCTATGTTCCGCCATGGTTTTCTGCCTCGGAACTGCGCGCGCATGCCAGTGACGTCACGTTTGTTTACTAACTGTAAAGGGGCCTATTAAAAAAAAAAGAAAGAAAGAAAAATCTGTTCATGTGGCCCTAATCCTCTTCCGTAGGGGGTGAAGGATTCGTTATGCCTGGTCTGCAGGAGAAAAACACAATGAAAAGCTTTGGGTTTGACAGATGATAAACCTCTGTGGTTTGAAACATGTATAAAGCTCAAGTTTTGAGCGGGGTCATGCGTGAGACTGCGTAATTTCCGAGGGGGGTGCTTGAATTGCGTGAGAAATGCCGCGTGAGCATGTGAACACGTCGAATTGCGTGTGTCACAATCTCAAACTTAAATTACAAAGCAACTAATGAGAGTTACATAAATGAAGTTATCACCTGATGGTTCTCAGTTTGTTTTATCATCACCGTTTTGTCGTTCCTCGTGTTCAGTCGCTGTCCTTATCACTGACAGGGCAGTGTGCGCTTAGCAGCTGAAACTACACTCTACAGTCTGCCCAACAACAGAACAATCTATTTTCTGATTGGCTGAAAAGGGCGCGGCGCCTGATAACTGAGATTTTTTTCCGGGGAGGAGGGGGGGGGTTTCGCCTGCATAAACTGAGCCACACAGACCGATTTTCTGGTCACACAAAAAAAATTCAGCGTGAGAAATGCCATGTGTGGTGTGTGAGCGTGTGAACACGTCGAATTGCGTGTGTCACGCTCTCAATGCGTGAGACTTGAGAGCCCTGTATAAAGCCTGTCTTACTTGCAGTTAGGACATGAAACAAAAGATATGCGTGAGACTGCGTTTTTTCCGAGGAGCGGGGGGGTGCGAGTGACAATTTTTTTTCGCGCCGCGGGGTGGGGTTTCGCTGAAAACACGCGGTGCCTGCATTATCTAACCGATTTTCTGGGCACAGAAGCGCTGTGCACTGCGCTTGAATTGCGTAACTAAATTTCAGCGTGAGAAATACCATGTGTGAGCGTGTGAACACGTCGAATTGCGTGTGTCACACTCTCAAAGCGTGAGACTTGCAAACGCATGTCGTGACAGATGGATTTGTGCACTTTTATTAGGCAAAATTCAACCACATGTTGCGGGAGGCCTGCTCTGTGCTGTAGACCTGCTCTGTGCTGTAGACTGTAGACCTGCTCTGTGCTGTAGACCTGCTCTGTGCTGTAGACCTGCTCTGTGCTGTAGACTGTAGACCTGCTCTGTGCTGTAGACCTGCTCTGTGCTGTACACCTGCTCTGTGCTGTACACCTGCTCTGTGCTGTACACCTGCTCTGTGCAGACACTGCAACATAAATTTAGATTAGTTTTTGCTTAATGTTTCGTCCTTGCACTTCTAATCAGTGTGAGGAGAGAGCCTGTGTGCGCTATGAGCAGGAGTGAAAGCGCTGACGTGAAGCGGACGGACAGGTAGGATGTTTTAAAAAGTTTAACCTGCTCTGTGATACACACTGGTACGCGCTGGCTATGTATTCTTTATGTTTTTATCTCTGTGCAGCACTTTGGAAACGGCTACGTTTGTAAAATGTGCTATATAAATAAAGTGGATTTGGATTTGGAGCCGCGCAGTGTCCGCGGGCTCCAGACGAGCGCACAGGCTGCAGTGAGAACCCCCACAAGGTCCTGCACACCGGTAAAAGTTTATTGCCAACGGCAGCGACTGCAATGAAATTTGATCACACTCTATACCAAGAACTTGTAAAGTTCTTAAATCATTTAACCCAAACAAAGAAATGCTGTGAACCAGTGTTTTTTGGACTTCGCTCTCCTGTGTAACATTACAGATTCGTTCCCCGCCTTATGGCTTCCTCCCCTTGCTTTTCTCCACTTTCCACCCTTCTAGCTTATCCCCAAACAGTAACCTAGCGCCCCCTTGTGAACTTAGTTAAACAATGAAACAATGAACATAACATTGTGAATCATGAACATTACAGTACTGAACACCCCTGGTCTACAACAAAGTTCATTTTTCGGGTATCGGCATAGGGCCTTTGGTGTTCTTGAATTTTGTACAAAATTTTGTGAGTTTTCATTGATGTGAAGTACCTGAGACCTGAAAAAAGTGGTTGGAAAAATAATAATATTAAGAAAAACCAGAACAATAACAATATAATGCCACCATTGGGGGCACATATATGTGTGTATATATAATATATGTATATATTATACATCATTGGAAAGGGCTCGCATCCAGTAACGCACCTGTGGGGTCCACTACCGCACTTGTCACTGACCTCATCAATTACTCACTTGCTCACTTGATTTTTGGTACTGTGCATGAAGTGCCAAGTGCGCCCACAAAACAATTACAATTTTGCTGCCGTCACGGCCACGGGTGGTGCCACTGTGCCATGTCAGCGGGCACCAGTCGTTGACATGAGTGCCACTATGTTTGGAAAGAGGAGAGTGGTTTGCATGAAGCGCGCGCAGGCCCGCAGTGCTTTGCACTGCTCAACAGTGACAACAGGCCCTACGCTTTAGCACTCGGGCCTAATAATAATAATAATACAGTAATAAAAAACAAAATACACATTTTTTTACACGTTTTTTACAATTTGAGCCTTATTTCGGTAATAAAACAAGTTGTTTTACTCACCCATAGCACTTTGGTGTCATATGGAGCACTTCCAGAGATGTTTTAGATTAGCGTTAGGCTAACGCCGTTAGCCTAGCGCGACTTATAGCCATAGCTCGGGGCATTCCCCGAGCATGTAATATGCCCCGTGCGGGCTCCAAATAACACAAACTTTAGCACTTTTCAAATCATAGAAGCCCGATGTCTTAGTCTACGATTTCGTTTGGTCAAAAGTGGCCTGTAATCCGAGATTTAGCCATAGTTTCGAGTAGATGAGGACGCATGTGCGGACTGTGCTCTCAGCTCCTGGGACCCAAACATGGAACGCAAAACTATAGATTATGGCTAAATCTCGGATTACAGGCCACTTTTGATTCAAACGAAATTGTAGACTAAGACAAGGTGTTGGCATTTCAATAGTTTTTAATAGTTGACCTGTGAACCTGTCTGACTCTATTGTAGGCAACTACTGAGGCTACGAGTGCTGCTTCTACTCATGCTACAAATGAGTGTTTACTGGGTTTAGGACAGGGCTCTCAAGGCTCACGCATTGAGAGTGTGACATACGCAATTCGACGTATTCACACGCGCACACGCCACACATGGCATTTCTCACGCTGATTTGTGTTATTTTTTATTTTTTTGTGCACAGAAAATCGGTCTGTGTGGCTTAGTTTATGCAGGCTCCGCGCGTTTTCAGCGCCGCCCCCTCCCCCTGCTCCGGGGGAGCTCCGGGGGAGCAGGAGGAGGGGGGACCGCACGGTCTGCTCCCGACCGTGCGGTCCGAGCGGAGGCCGGAGCAGACACGCTGTCCCCCGGGCACGTCCTGAGCCTCAGTCCCGGTGCCACGTCTCCTCTGAGACGCACCGACTCCGGTCCCGGTGTCTCCGTCTGTGCGTAACGTGTCCTCCCCGACGGCTTACGCGCGGAATACGCGCGGCCTAGAGCCGAACTGCCCATGGTGAGACGCGGTGAGACGCGGTGAGACGCGGGCCCGGTGCATTAACCAGATTCTTACATGAATCCGTTAAAAATGTCCCGCTTCCCCCCGCCCCTCTCAGCGCGCACTGACAAAGTGCGGTGATGATGTTTATATAACTCTCATTAGTTGCTTTGTAGTTTAAGTTTGCTCTTTAGACAAACAGGGCTCTCAACACAATTCGACGTGTTCACACGCTCACACGGCATTTCTCACGCAATTCAAGCGCCCAAAATTGTTCACTCGCACCCCCCTGTGTAAGCTCTACACAGGAGAAGAGGCCATACCATGAGCAATAGTTGTGGTTTCATAAGACAATTAACAACTGCATTTGTAAGATATGTTTTATTAACCAGCAGATAATAACAAACATTCCCATTCATAAAAGCATTCAGTAACAGTTCCAGAAAAAATAAATTTACCACATACTCGCTCGACTTTCTTCTTATTTCTTTATTTGGCTTAGAGCGAACAACACGTTTCGCTTCTACAGCGTCATCAATTATTCAATGTTCCTGCTGTTACCAGCACCTGGAATCTGTGCATGGAGTTTTGAACTTTTGCATTCAGTAACAGTCTGGGTTGAATATCAAGTGAAAAACATACAGTACAACTTGAAAAGCCCCTGTGCCTTGTAACGCACACATGATTTATGGAAGACATTATTTAATAGCAGATTAAATACACGTTAAAACACCTGTCTATACAGACATATCAGAAACTACACAATCATTTAATACACACAAAATAACTTTTCACAATAATGATAAACTAGGAAAAGTAACATTTTTTTACAATTTGCCTTATTTCGGTAATAAAACAAGTTGTTTTACTCACCCATATCACTTTGGTGTCATATGGAGCACTTCCGGAGATGTTTTAGATTAGCATTAGCCTAGCGCGACTTCTAGCCGTAGCTCGGGGCATATAATATATTCCCCAAGCATGTAATATGCCCCGAGCAGGCTCCAAATAACACAAACTTTAGCACTTTTCAAATCATAGAAGCTCGATGTCTTAGTCTACACTTTCGTTTGAGTCAAAAGTGGCCTGTAATCTGAGATTTATCCATAGTTTACAGCTTTGTGTTTCATGTTTGGGTCCCGGGAGCTGAGAGCACAGTCCGCACATGCGCACTGGCCTCCTCGTCTACTCGAAATTATGGCTAAATCTTGGATTACAGGTCACTTTTGACCAAACGAAATCGTAGACTAAGACATCGAGCTTCTATGATTTGAAAAGTGCTAACGTTTGTGTTATTTGGAGACCGCAAACATGTGCCCCAAGAACTCACGTTATGGAGATCGCAAATCTAAAACATCTCCGGAAGTGCTCCATATGACACCAAAGTGCTATGGGTGAGTAAAACAACTTGTTCTATTACCGAAATAAGGCTCAGATTGTAAAAAACGTTACTTTTCCTTTAAGATTTCCTAGGCTGGGGTGTTGTACGACTCTGGTCCCGTCCGAGGAAGTCCTATTATGTCTAAATACATGAGAACTGTGAGACTGTATCAAAACATCTGGATCTTTCACCTCCATCTGCAAGAAGCTATACCTGAGAAGTGGCTGTGCTCCAGCTGCAGTGCTATGCAAGCTGGGTCAGCCTGTGGGGGGGTGTAGGAACTGGCCTTTCACAGGATGATCGCTACTGCCATGAAAAACCCAAACTTCTAAAATTGAACTATTATAATATGACAAATGGTGCCGTCTTTCATTTAACAGGGACACTTTGTGTGGTAAAAATGTCCATTGAAAACATTGCTATGGCTGCACATGCTTATATTTTTGGGAGTGCAAATTCACATTTTAGCATTGCACAATATTAAAAGGGCTTTCCAGTTTGACCCTGCCCAGAATTAGAATGTTTATGCAAACCACATTTAAAGAAGTAACAGACCCTGTGCAGTGTCTGGGGTTGTGGCCTGGAGGCTGGGGCTTAGATGTTCTCTGCCTGGGGCACCTCGCGGATGCTGTGCTGCAGGGTGGTGCCTCTCCCAGTGGGTTTCCTCCGGATACTGCGTCCAGAGGAGATGAGGTCTGCATATCCACGGGAGTGGGAGAAGGCATAGGCTGATCTGCGGGAACGTCGGCCTCTTTGGAATGCCGGCGCCTTCTCTCGCTCCTCGCGCTCCAGCTCCTGCTCGTACTTCTTCCTGTTCCTCTGGACCTGCACCACAAAGCAGCAACAACATTTGAATATTAGGGCTGTGGTGCAGTCAATGGTGTCCAAGTTTACCAAATTTATATTAGTCGAAAAATCATTTTATATTACAGTGGTACCTCACCTTACGAAAGACCCAACAAACGAAAATTCCAAGTTACGAAACGCCTTCACGTTAAATTTTGGTCTCTAGATACGAAACGCGAAATCTCAAAAATTCAAATAATGCGCGCTCAGCCACACACATTATACGCTTTTCTCAGACTGAATTTAAACTTTTCTCACATTTGTCTCTCGTTTAAACACTCAAACTTTCATAGATTTTCAACAAAATTATTAATAGTGAAGTGTGGGGGGAAGGAGGAGGGGGGAGAAAACTGCGCTCTGACACGTGTGATAGCGCAGCATGACCCGGTGTGGGGCTGCCAGCAGGTCTAGACCTGGACTAAACCAGGACTAAACCTGGACTAAACCAGGACTAGACCAGGTGGATTAAAGCGCCGCGCGCGGGTCTATTTCCTGGTTTCGTTTCGAGTCACAGCTGAGGCGAGCAGCGAGGGGGACCGCACGCAGTCTGAGCGCATGAACGAACGCAGGTAAGAGCCGCGGTGGTCTGGACCAGGTGGAGGTCTAGAGGAGGCATGGTTTGAGCACGGGTCTCGTTCATGCGCTCAGACTGTGTGCGGTCCCCCTCGCTGCTCGCCTCAGCCGTGACTCGAAACGAAACCAGGAAATAGAAATATGGCCCTAAAACAACCTTACCAACATTGAAAATAAATTACTACTAGGAGGGGAACTGTTTCGGTCTTTTGCTGTTATTTTTGTGGGCAAATGGCGCCGCAGACATGTTTCTTTGCCATTAGAAGCCGTGTCCCAATTCCCAGAGTGCACAGTTCGGAGCGTGGTTTGAAGGGCATGTGCGTCATTTCTTTTTTGTCCCATGTGCAGTTAACACGCGTTCGAAGACCGCAGTCGTTTCCATGGAAATCGGGGCGTGGACCAAGCGCGTGAAAAAGCACGCTTTGCACACTCATATATCCCAGCATGCACCGCGCACTACTTCTTCTACGGGAGAAAATGGAGTCGGCGGCTGCTTCCCGTAGTTGCGAGACCTGTCGCATTTCGCAGACGGCCATGCGGTCCGCGGAGTGCACTCAGGGCTGAGCAAGTGTGCACCGCCTTGACTGCAGTCTGAGCCCCTTCAAACCACGCTCCGAACTGGGGACACGGCCGCAGTTTCGTTTCGTCACACGGAAGTAAGGCAGAAGGAAGTTGGTCGACGTGAGTTCAATACGTCGCCGGAAAGTTGCGGTGATTGGTCAAAATTGCAACACCGCCCTGAATTCACGGGGATTGGCTGAAGTTGCGTTGAAGTTGCAAATCGCAATATTGCGAATTCCTGGAGGGTCTGATTTAGAAAGTTCATCTGGACAGACGGGAGAAATGGGAAAGTTGCTGAGTCGAGTTTGGGGGAGGAGAGTCAGAAGGGAGTGCTGGAGAGGGAGTGAGGGAGCTATAGATTGTGTCCCTCACTCCTGAGGAGCGGCGTGCTGATGTGAGGCGGACGGACAGGTAGGATGTTTTATAAAGTTTAACCTGCTCTGTGATACACGCTGCTACGCAAAGGTACACGCTGTAGCAGACGAGCTGTGTGCGCTAGTGGTGCCGCAGTGTCCGCGACTCCAGTCGAGCGCACAGGCTGCAGTGAGAAGCCCCGCACACGGTAAAAGTTTATTGCTGACAGCAGCGGCCGTAATGAAATATGATCACAATCATCTCGAGACCAAGACCAATGTCGAGTACTACGACACTACCATTTACCCACACTATCTTGGCGATCGACTGGTAGATGGCGATCAACATTTTGGGCACTCCTGTTTTAGACACTATTTTTGATTCACACGGTAATACGGGACAAAGTGCGTCCCTATTCAGTTCAATACGGGACGCATACTTTTATTTCTGAATACGGGATGATTCCGTTTTTTATGCGAAGTTTGGCAACCCTAAACACAACTATACATATATCAGACCCTCCAGGAATTCGTGATGTTGCGATTTGCAACTTCAACGCAACTTCAGCCAATCCCCGTGAATTCAGGGTGGTGTTGCAATTTTGACCAATCACCGGAACATTTCCACAATTTTTACTAATTTTGACCCATCAATCATCGGCGACGTATTGAACGCCGACCAACTTCCTTCTGCTTTACTTCCGTGTGACAAAACGAAACTGCGGCCGTGTCCCAGTTCCCAGAGCGCACAGCTCGGAGCGCGGGCCGAAGGGGGTTCAGACTGCAGTCAAGGAGGTGCACACTTGCTCAGCCCCGACTGCAGTCCGCGGACCGCTTAATGACTGCGGTCTTCGGACCGCGTGTTAACTGCGCATGGGACAAAAAAGAAGTGGGACAGCAGTCGTCGCGCCGGTGTACTGTCGAAATGTGTGACGCACATGCCCTTCGGGGCACGCTCCGAGCCGCGCGCTCTGGGAATTGAGATACGGCTTCTAATGGCAAAGAAACATGTCTGCGGCGCCATTTGCCCACAAAAATAACAGCAAAAGACCGAAACAGTTCCCCTCCTAGTAGTAATTTATTTTGGATGTTGGTAAGGTTGTTTTAGGACCATATCTGTGATCTCTGTGTCTTTGTATTATTCTTTGTCAGTAATAACTCAGTATTCAAAATATTACTCAATTTTAATTACAAAAAGCGAAAATCGCAACAAAATCGCAACAAAAACCTTAAAAGCACCGCAACTTTCATCGCAACTTTTTGGAAAAGCTCCTGCAAATTCAGGCATTTTAGCCCGCAACAATCACAAAAAATGCCCGCGAAATCCTGGGGGGGTCTGATATATATATATATACACTCAAAAGTTTTCGCAACGGATTTGCACCTATATAAAAAATGACCCAGGCAGCTGACAAAAAAGCGGAACTCCGCAAAAAGCTGAAAATTTTTATCCCTGATCTAACCGATGTCCATCAAAATGTTCAATATCAGCACCAATATCCTATACTAGTATCATAATGGTGCATCTTTACTGGGGGTACTTTGGGTCAGACACAGAGAGATACATAATAGTTTTGAGAGCTTTTGCCATGGTCCCTTTTTAGTCGACTAATCGATCTGCAGCATATGTCAACATTAGTCAGTTTCTGATATATTCAGGGACAACTCACACAAAGTACATTAGCTCCCTTCTACAACTATTTAGGAACTGACGGAACTTCAAATGTGCTTTTTCAGGTTGACACTTGGCTCTGAGCTCACCTTGTCCCCGACTGAGGGCCAGATGGTCTTGTAGAGAAACTGGATGCAGATAACGGGCAGCAGGCTCATGCCCACGGTCAGGACGATGGTGAGCCACAGGTAGGGCTGTCGCAGTGCGTTGGACGCCGCTCCTGCACACGACACGTCACATAACATTAAGCTTTCAGCTAGCCTAAATGCTTTAAGAGGGGGTATTTTACCTCCATGGGGTATTAACTGTAACTTTTTTAGATCACCATGTTACCTTTTACTGTTTTGAAAATCTGCCAAAAACAACATTAACATTTGACAGTTTTCCATGCTCTGAGCTCCCCTCCATTTGCTCCCCAGGTTAAAGGAGAATTAACGTTTTTTACAATCTGAGCCTTATTTCGGTAATAAAACAAGTTGTTTTACTCACCCATAGCACTTTGGTGTCATATGGAGCACTTCCAGAGATGTTTTAGATTAGCGATAGCCATAGCGATAATATATGCCCTGAGCGGTCTCCAAATAACACAAACTTTAGCACTTTTCAAATCAAAGAAGCTCGATGTCTTAGTCTACACTTTCATTTGAGTCAAAAGTGGCCTGTAATCTGAGATTTATCCATAATTTACAGCTTTGCGTTTCATGTTTGGGAGCTGAGAGTGAAATAAGCTGCGCTTAAGATGCGCACTGTCCTCCTCATCTACTCGAAATTATGGATAAATCTCGGATTACAGGCCACTTTTGACTCAAATGAAATCATAGACTAAGACATTGAGCTTCTATGATTTGAAAAGTGCTAAAGTTTGTGTTATTTGGAGATCGCTCGGGGCATATATTATATGCCCTGAGCTACGGTTAGAACTCGCTCTAGGCTATTGCAAATCTAAAACATCTCTGTAAATGCTCCATATGACACCAAAGTGCTATGGGTGAGTAAAACAACTTGTTTTATTACCGAAATAAGGCTCAGATTGTTAAAAAACATTACTTCTCCTTTACGTCACTGCCCCTTCAGAGCGCCATCACAACACAAGCCGCTCATGACACTATTGCATATCATATCATGATATGTACAGCTCTGCATTATGCTTTTGTATATTTATGGAGACTTATGGAGAAGGCTGAGCATTGCACTTATTCATACAGCTAAGAAGGGGACAAATTAGGACCCTGGGGAAATTGCTAAAATACATGTTTTTGATGAAGGAACAGTGTTACAAAATGGTAGAAATCAATGGTAGAAAAAGATTTAGCATAATACCCTCTCTATTAACATGTGTTTGAGTGTGCGGGACTGACCGGTAAAGGTGAAGAAAGCGGGAAAGATGACATGGATGCCAGCACTGTGGATGTCAAACATGATCCCAAAGTAGATGGCGATGCTGCCCAACACGGCAAAACAGTTGACAAATGTCCAGTAGGAGGTATCCA
The DNA here is from genome assembly GCA_036785185.1 of Paratrypauchen microcephalus. NCBI lineage: Eukaryota > Metazoa > Chordata > Actinopteri > Gobiiformes > Gobiidae > Paratrypauchen > Paratrypauchen microcephalus. The sequence continues at coordinate 529,947 of JAVJIX010000171.1, forward strand.
GAGAAATCTGAAAGCCAAAACAACAAAAGAACTCTGTTAATGTGCTTTATGGACTAGAGCAGGCATGGGCAAACTACAGCCCGGGGGCCATATGTGGCCCGTTAAGCTTTTTAATCCGGCCCGCCGAACTTGGAAGAAATTATATTAATAAACCTTGATAACAGGAGAAGTTCAATTTGTCAACTGGACAAAGTTTGTTTGGTTGAAAACGTTTCGCCGTCAGCTCTGATGAAGCCTCTCGGATGAGCGGCGAAACGTTTTCAACCAAACAAACTTTGTCCAGTTGACAAATTGAACTTCTCCTGTTATCATGGATTCTGCCTGGACGACTGAGGGACTTTTCACGCGATTAATAAACCTTGTTAACATTTTAATTTCCCTGCAATTCTGGTGTTTTCCAATAGCTGGCGCACTAAATACATTGACCTTTGTTGAGGTGCGGTGTTATGATCCACGTTTGTGCTTTACTCTTTAACCCCTCAGCCTCCTGTAAAGACGAGCGGAGCTAAGAAAAGAAAAGTGGATAGAGAATGTCGAGTCTTTAATAAGGAGTGGACAAGTAAATATTTTTTCACCGAATATTTATCAGCTGCTGTATGCCTGATATGCCAAGAGACTGTAGCGTTTTTTAAAGAATATAATATCAGCCGTCACTTTGCCACAAAACATGCTAAGTATGCTAACAAGCAGTCAACGAAATAACGAAAGAACCTGAAGGAGAACAGAACTTTCAGTGCTTTAAAATAGTAACTGTTAGTAATAAAAAAGCTTTAAATTACTAACAGTTTTTTTTATTTATTTAATTTTATGTGTTTTAAGAGACATTTTAATAAATAGCTAAATACCGTGGAACTTGAAAGATGGACATTTTGTTGTAATGATTTTGTTCATTTTTAATTGAAATAAATTGATTTTAAATATTTTTTGCTTGGATTACCAAAGCACTAAATCCACCTGCTCCTGGTCCGGCCCTTCTGTCAAATTTTAGAACCCTTTGTGGCCCATGAGTCAAAAAGTTTGCCCATCCCTGGACTAGAGCAGGCTTTCTTTAAGTGGGTGTCCGCAGAGCACATGTGATAATCGGGGTAGAGCTGAAGCAAATATTTTTTATACATGCCCTTATTTTATTAAAGTCTAAATGTGGCATGTCAATACAGACTGACGATAAATTGAAATGATAAATTGGAAACAAAGTGGTAGCCTGGGCCCGACCACGTTTGTACCTGGGTGCTTGTTACTACACCAGCTCTCAGGTATTATGCATTTATTATTATAATAATTGTAATTATGTGTGCTAAATTAGATTTTACTTTTCACAAGGTATGCACCCATGTGGAAATTTTGGCCGATACCGATATTAATGTTGCTGATACCAGTACCGATATTTATTTATTTTTAATTGAGAGAACATTTTATACAGACTGAAAATCATACAAAACGAATTTTTGAATGTCTTCTTTTAGTGTCAAAACATCTTTTGACTCCTGATTTATTTATTTTTTTTATAGTGTAACATTGTGTTCTGCTTCCTGATTGGCTAAGAGACCTTTGCCCAACCAGGACTAAACCAGGTCTAGACCAGGTCTAAACAAGGTCTAAACCTGGACTAAACCAGGACTGGACCAGGTCTAAACCAGGATTAACCCACCGCGTGCGGGTCTATTTCCTGGTTTGCTATTAGCAGCAGCAGCTTCACCCTGAGCCTTTACAACCGAACAGAGGCGAGTGAGTTTGTGGAAATGCAGCCGGCGTATGGATCCCTCTGTAAACGATCTCTACCTGTTCTTTTCTTGCCTGATTTGTTCTTAGTCGTGTCTTTGAGTCACAGCTGAGGCTAGCAGCGACGCTCACAGTCCGAGCACATCAAACCTCGGCATGAACGAACGCATGCAAGAGCCCGGGTTTAGACCTGGTCTAGAGGAGGCACGGTTTGGGCACGGGTCTCGTGCTCGCAGCCCCGGCGCGCCAGTCATGCTGCGCCATCACGTGTCCACGCGCCCACTTCTCTGCCCCCCCCACGCTTCACTATTAATACATTTTGTTGAAAATCTACGAAAGTTTGAGTGTTTAAACGAGAGAGAAATGTGAGAAAACGTTAATTCGAGGGATTACTGTACTGACAAATATCGGTCGTTAATATCGGCCCACTTTTACACATCGGGCCGATACCGATATGTTAAAATTTGGGCAATATCGGCCAATACCGATGTTAATGCCGATATATGGTGCATCCCTACTTTTCACTCATGAATAGTTAGAAAATAGTTGTTTGCTTTGTGCACATTTTTATAATGATAAAAAGTGTGAGGATAAATAGAGACATTGAGGGAGCTGTGGATGGATCAGGGAGGGAGAGGCGAGGGCTGAAAGCACTGCACACATAAGGGCAGAGGGGAGAAGAGGCTGAACCTTTATTGTAAAATGTTAAAAAGGGAAACATGACGACACATGAGGAGCCATAAAGAGACTCTTGCTCAGGTGAAAGCTCTGTGTGACCAGAGCCCTCTTCAGCACCACACACTCTTACTGCCACAACTGGCTGTAGACCTTCCCCATAAAATGTGCTTGCCTTATGATCAAGATCGAAGTACTGATCTTTTGATTTGACATTTTTTGGCAGAGTCCAAGTTTGACAGATTAGTCAAATCACACTGCCTGTAAATCACACATATCAGAAATTGGGGAGGCAGTATACAGTCCCAGACCCAAACAAGTTTTGGGCTAGCCAAGCAAAATAAGTCAGGCGCTGGCTTTATTTCCCTTCATGGAGTAGCCCATGATTGTTGAAGTTATCAGCTAATGGGCCTTTAAACCCTGTCTAGTTTTAACTATAGTTGTAGCCATTACTGTTCCTTGTGCATCATTTCTTATGTATCAGTGAACTGCTCTCCATCATGGACACTCCTGCTCACCCACTGCACCAGACCATAGAGCAGGGGTCAGCAACCCGCGGCTCTTTGATCCCTCTGATGCTCAGTACAGCGGTCCCTCGTTTATCATGGGGGTTACGTTGTAGAAATAACCCACGATAGGCAAAATCCGTGAAGTAGTCAGCTTTATATTGCGTGTATTACACAGTTCCTCTGACCGGGGCGCCTGGCGCCGCTGCGCTGTTGTGGGTTTTGTTGGGGAGAAAACTTGCAAACACACAGCACTTCAGAGCAGTGACGGACTGGGATCATCGGCCCTGGGAATTTACACCTACAAGCGGCCCCGTAGTCTGTGGAACGGGGGGGAGGGGTTCTACAGCTCTGCACCAAACACAGAACTGTAGTGAGAACACATCCGTGCGCTCTCAGGACTGGTTCCGCCGCCTGGACTCCAGGTTCCACCAGTTCGTTCTGCGGAAACACTACTTCCCGATGCGCACTGACCACCCGGAGAAGTGTGCACGCGGACACGTGGTCAAATCCGTAATAGAGCACGGCCTCGGCCCTTCTGGCATGTGCTCAAATGCCAGACCGCTCAGTCTTCAGAGTCACACTGCTCGTGATCGAACATTTAAATAAATCTGGCAAACTGAACACATTCTGTACAGCAGACACGGAGGAGAATGACTGACAAAGACAAAGGTCTACAGTCCTTTAGCCAATCAGGATGCAGAACACAATACGTGTTGATACACTATAAAAAAAATCAGCGAAACAGTGAGGGACCACTGTATTTAATTCAAATGTATTTTATTTTAGTTCGTTCATATTCAAAATGTAATTCTATGTCACAAAGGTTTAAAAAAAGCCGTTATATGCAGTGTTATTTCATTTTAAATTTCAAAAGGGTTTTGTGGCTCCCAGTGTTTTCTTTACTGTGTGAAACGGCTCCAAATGGCTCTTTGAGTGGTAAAGGTTGCCGACCCCTGGTATAGAGGGACAGAGGAGCTCATTCTCCAACAGGCTCCTACAGCTCCACTCAAACACTGAGGGATACAGAACTACATTCATACCATACTCCATACAACTGTACAACAACTCATGTTCTGTCAATCATAATATCTTTTTTCCTTACAACCTCTTGTATACAACTTACTTTACTTGTACATATAAAAGTACAATTATGTCTTATTGTCACCAGTCTCTTGCTATTTTACTGCTACTTAGAATTTATTATGACCATTTTTATATGATCAAAGGAGAAGTTCAATTTGTCAACTGGACAAAGTTTGTTTGGTTGAAAACGTTTCGCCGCTCATCCGAGAGGCTTCGTCAGCTCTGGTTATTGTACTGGTTAGACCCTGCTTATATCTAGCTGCTGGGAGGCGCGTCCTACAATGACAAAAGCTCTGAAAACGATCCCCCTAATCTGTCTCTTTGTTTTTCAAATTACTCTGACGGCTGTTTCGACCCCCTATTCAACGTCTAACGACCCTCTCCACCCCTCTGCCCTGGCTCTGTTTGACTGGTCTAAGAATCGCATTATAAATGGGAGACAAGTTATGTCTCACTCCCCCATTTCTGTTTAATGACGGATTCTCTTTTTTGACAAAAATAGCCTCTAACTCCCCTCTCAAACCAGTTCTTTTCCCTGGCTAAGATCTGAACCTCACTGTCCTCGAAAGAATGGCCCGTGGCTTCTAGGTGAAGATGAACCGCAGAAGCCGGTCCACTCTGGCACGCCCGTCTGTGTTGGTACATCCTCTTGTGAAGTGGCTGTTTTGTTTCCCCAATGTAGCGCTCACTGCAGTCTTCACTACACTGAATGGAGTAGACCACATTGCTTTGTTTGTGGCTCGGTGTTCTGTCCTTTGGGTGGATAAGTTTGTTCAAGTCCAAGTCTTTTTTGTTGTTGTAAGTATGTGTCCTACACAGTAGCACAAGAGCAATACAGACTAACCCACCTGCAGATTGACAATGAAGATGAGGGAGGATGCAGTGACCACAGCGAAGGACTGGTAATCTGAGGGAGCCTCCCCATCCTGGCCCATGGTCTGTAGAAATGCTCCATAGGGGATGAAAAAGATGAGCAGAGACACAAAGATGCCGTGGAAGAGACTGATGAAGAAGTTCTTGTAGTTGAAGAGTGAGCCCTGCTGGCCGGGCAGGTACAGTTTGGGAAAACGCAGACTTAACTTATCATTGACATCCTACAGAAGAGAGGAGCACAGCAGAGCGTGTAGTGAGTGTTCAGTAAAGGCTTGTTCATGAACATGATGAAGAGGGTCTGACCTGGTCCAGAAGGCCCACCAGCAGCACAGGTAAACTGCTGTAGCAAAGGTTATACAGAGTAATGAACCAGTCTTCATACGCCACCTGGAACACACATCAGGGCCATGAACGGGTGGAGGAGAGAGGAGGCAGAAGAGAGAGAAGACAGAAGAGAGAGAAGACAGAGAGAGGAGACAGAGGAGACAGAAGAAAGAGGAGACAGAGGAGAGAGGTGACAGAGGAGAGAGGAGACAAGAGAGAGAAGACAGAAGACAGAGGAAACAGAAGAGGAGACAGAGGAGAGAGGAGACAGAGGAGCGAGGAGACAGAGAAAAGAGGAGACAGAGGAGAGAGACAAGAGAGAGAAGACAGAAGAAAGAGGAGACAAGAGAGAGAAGACAGAAGACAGAGGAAACAGAAGAGGAGACAGAGGAGAGAGGAGCGAGGAGACAGAGAAAAGAGGAGACAGAGGAGAGAGACAAGAGAGAGAAGACAGAAGAAAGAGGAGACAAGAGAGAGAAGACAGAAGACAGAGGAAACAGAAGAGGAGACAGAGGAGAGAGGAGACAGAGGAGCGAGGAGACAGAGAAAAGAGGAGACAGAGGAGAGAGTCAAGAGAGAGAAGACAGAAGAAAGAGGAGACAAGAGAGAGAAGACAGAAGAAAGAGGAGACAGAAGAAAGAGGAGACAGAGGAGAGAGGTGACAGAGGAGAGAGGAGACAGAGGAGACAGAGGAGACAGGAGAGAGGAGACAAGAGAGAGAAGACAGAAGAAAGAGGAGACAAGAGACAGAAGACAGAGGAAACAGAAGAGGAGACAGAGGAGAGAGGAGACAGAGAAAAGAGGAGACAGAGGAGAGAGGAGACAGAGGAGAGAGGTGACAGAGGAGAGAGGAGACAGAGGAGCGAGGAGACAGAGGAGAGAGGAGACAGAGACAAGAGAGAGAAGACAGAAGAAAGAGGAGACAAGAGAGAGAGGACAGAAGAAAGAGGAGACAAGAGAGAGAAGACAGAGAAAAGAGGAGCGAGGAGACAGAGAAAAGAGGAGACAGAGGAGAGAGGAGACAGAGGAGCGAGGAGACAGAGGAGACAGGAGAGAGGAGACAAGAGGAGAGAAGACAGAAGAAAGAGGAGACAAGAGAGAGAAGACAGAAGAAAGAGGAGACAGAAGAAAGAGGAGACAGGAGACAAGAGAGAAAAGACAGAAGACAGGAAACAGAAGAGGAGACAGAGGAGAGAGGAGACAGAGGAGAGAGGAGACAGAGGAGAGAGGAGACAGAGGAGAGGGGAGACAGAGAAAAGAGGAGACAGAGGAGACAGAGGAGAGAGGAGACAGAGGAGAGAGGAGACAGAGAAAAGAGGAGACAGAGGAGAGCACAGAGCAAACTGTTGCAGCTGAGTGTGGGGCACTGACTTGGGAGGAGTAGCCACTGAAGAAGGAGTACCAGAAGTGGACCAGGGTGAAGGCAAAGTTCTTGAAGAAGAAAAAGCGCAAGAACTTGCACATGCGGATGTAAGACCAGCGACCGTGCACCAGCAGTAGACGCTGCAGGTAGCGGAACTGGGCAAATGCATAGTCACTGGACATGACGGCCTGCATGCCCTCCTGCCCGCTAATGCCCACGCCGATGTCTGCCGCTGCAGAGAATAGGACAACATCAGTGGCCTGAGATAGAGAATGTCAACATTTAGTGATATTATTTAAAGAGGAGGTATTTTATTTCTATGCGGTATTAACATCACATATCATTTAGATCACCATGTTGCCTTTTATCGTTTTGAAAATGCCATGTTCACCCAAAATAACGAACATAACTCAGACTCTTTCCTCCCCTTTGCCCACAGTGTCACAACACAATCAGCGAGCATCCTGCTAATGAAAATACAATTTTGCCTAAGAAGAATTAAGAATGAAACATTATTGACAAGATGGTAACTTTGTATTGTGTGATCCAAAAGTGTATTTAGATTTGAGTAGAGGACACATTTTTCACACATGATATTAGGACTACATTTAGTTCTGTTTCCTTTACTTCTGGGTTGGGGATGTACTGTACTAAGGTGAAATAGAGGTTTCATATAAAAGCTGGATGGTACAAAAACACAAACTAGTGGTTTGGCCTTGATTCACACATGTAGAATCCCTCAGTCGTCCAGGTAGAATCCATGGAAAAAGGAGAAATTCCAATTGTTAAGTGGACAAAAGTTTATTTGGTCAAACACGTTCAGCTCATCCAAGCTGCTTCTTCAGTTCTGGTCAGAGTGCTGATGTCTGAGACCTCCATTTCTCTTCAAGGAAGAATTCTCTTTCTTGACAAAACTCCCCTCTCAAACCAGTTCTTTTCTCTGGCCAAGATCTTTACCTCACCGTCCTCAAAGGAGCGGGCTGTGGCTTTTAGGTGGAGGTGTACGGCAGACAGAGGTCCACTCCAACTCTCCCGTCTGTGTTCGTACATCCTCTTGTGAAGTGACAAACTAACAGAAACTGTAAACAAATAGGTGTGACAGTCTCAATTACACCGTCAGGCAGATATAAGGCAGTGTCCACCAGTGTCTGACCAGAACTGAAGAAGCAGCTTGGATGAGCTGCGAAACATATTCGACCAAATAAACTTTTGTTCAGTTGACAAATTGAATTTCTCCTTTTGCCTTGATTCACACAGTTAAACTTGGTTTAAATGTGACACAATCCTGAGTAGAGTGTGGCTGTTACTTTTAATCATGTTGACGTCATTGGCTCCGTCTCCGATGGACAGGGTCACGGCCTTCTTGTACTTTTTCACTAGACTGACTACATTGGCCTTTTGCTTTGGAGTGACACGGCAGCAGATGACAGCCTCACACTCGCACGCCATGTCCACAAAGTCGATCTGAAACACACGTGTTTGGGGTTAGCGCTAAACTAAACTAAACGTTTCTCTTCTCATAAGCCTGCTCTAGAAGAGTGCCTCCATATTACTGCTGGTGTCAGATGCCCTGTGTTTAAAAACACACTGATAGCTGTACCTGTCTCTGCTCCTTCTCCCAGTCGTTCATGGGCTGTCCATCCTGAGGGCTGGAGGGAGGGGGGCGTCTGCCCAGACGCCGCAGACGCAGTCGCCTACGCTTCTTCTTCTTCTCATAGAGAATTTCATTCTAAACAAATACGAGAAATATACATTTGTCAAACATACGCCTGGATGGTACACACTTTTCCACTATTTGAAGGTGAACTGGACTCACCAGCCAGCCTCCGGTGATGATCAGAGCATTCTTTCCCTGTTCAGTGAAGAAGGGTTCTGTGGGCTTCTTCTTTCCAGGGCGGCGGGTTGGGGGCTCACTCCTCCTGGTGCTCTGGCGTACTCGCAGCTTCTCACTGCAAACACAAGAGTGTGTTTGGACACCACACGGAGGACACACTGCTCTGAATGTAAAAGGCTAACTCACTTGACGTCTTCTCCATAGTGGATCTGCATGTCATCGGTCAGCAGGGAGCAGGAGTATCCAATGTTCTCAGCGGTTTCTGAAAGCTGACAGGTTCAGCCCTGTGGTTGAAATACAGATAAACTTAATTTGTGTGCAGTACCTTTCTTGTCTCCAGTGAGCACCCAGATCTTGATGTCAGCTTTAGCCAGTTTAGCGATGGTCTCTGGAACTCCATCTTGAAGTTTGTCCTCAATGGCCGTGGCTCCAATCAGCTGCACAAACAATTCTTAAGTTACTTCCTTCTTTGAGCATGTATGTGCCCCAATGGCTTTTTAGATGCAATTTGACATATCTGTTAAGAGATCAATTTAAGGGTTTAATATGAACCTAACTTGCATTACTTCCTGTGGGCAGTGGTTTAGTTTATTGGACTATCAATGTGCCATCTCTCAACTAAAAACATCTTTAAGAGGTTCTCCTCTGGGGCCAGGACTCTCATGAAAATGAGATTCGAAATTCTTGGTTAAGGAATAACAAATAATAGAATATACAATAACTACTGTACGTAGTTTGTTAAAAATCCTAGTTTGTCAATTTCCATCTCCCACTGCTAACCTTCACATACCCTTCACAAATTGCCCTGCACTAAATGGTGATATTTACACCATGAACTAACCAAAGTGAAACAGAAGTCTGTCTTATAGTGCACAGAACTTTATGCACAGCACGCTGCATTGTCATCACAGCCAGCTGCACTTTTCCTCTGGACAAAACATGGAAATCCTGTCACCTCACACACGGAGTAGAGGCTGAGAACAGTACCATGAGGTTCTTCTCGATGTCCTCGTACACACGGTCCAGCGCGGCATCCCTGTCAGCCAGCACCACCTGTGCCTCCTTGTGGCGACGTGCCCATAACTCGTACTCCTCTGAGGTGATGTCTTTGTAGCACAGACACAGTGTGCGCAGCGTCGCATTAGCAAAGATCTGAAACACACGAGCCAATGGAAGGGGATCAGGTTTAGTCATTAGAATAGTTTCCAGTCATGAAGGCTTCATGCACATATTTACTTTTTTAACAGAGTTAGCTCAATTAGCTTTAATCTATTTGTAAAAGGGATGAATGATTTGGGGAAAAAATTAACCATTTGTCTTGCAAGAATTGTGCTTGGATTTCCCCATTATGACTTTATAAAACAGGGTTCAGAGTGCATACTTTAAAACACAGAAGCATTAAGCATTGAGAGAAGCCTTAATAATGTTCCACTAAACTAATGCATATCAGAACAAGTGTGTAAAGGTCGATAGGGGAGCTGATTCTATACACAAGAGATAGGGGCATCTACCATATAACCTAAAAAAGTAGGCATTGTGATTTGCCCTTCTACTAGTGGTTTTGATGTGCTTGCGCGCAGAGGCTGGGTTACTGACGTCCAGCGCAGTCTGGGTGGTCTCCTTGTGCCTGGAGTCTGGGGACAGGCGCTCGTAGATGACAGTGTCAGCTCCTTTACAATACAGACGGATACGGCCATCAGGAAAGCGCACTGAAACACACACACCACAGGTTCTATTTATTTATTCTTTATTTAATAGGGACAGTGCATATTAATGAACATTTGCAGCATTGCAGTGTAAATATGCCAGATTATAGCAAGAATGCTAATTTCCATCTGTAGTCCCTGGGCAGGTGACCCCACAGCAAAACCAATAAAACAATGACAATTGACAATTGACAATAACACCAACATTAAACACCAAAACATTAAAACATTAAACATTAAAACATTAAACATTAAAAATGTCCACAAGTCTGGTTTTCCTTTAGCCACTGTTTCAAGTATGATTTAAAAGTGTCCAGTGTTGGAGTCTCTCTTATTGATGATGGGAGAGTGTTCCAGAACTTAGTGCCTCTGACTGAGAGCACAGTCTGTGTGGACCTCACAGTTCCCCTGGGCCGTGGCCCTTGTTCCCATCCCACTGACAGTCTTTGTTTTAATAAAATCCTGCAGCGGAGGAGGAGCGAGTCCATGTAAAACTTTATATATAAAACAACCATATTTAAAATGAACAAAATTATTAAAATTGAGTAAGTTATACTTGTCTAAAATTGTGCAGTGGTGAACTGAGAATGGTTTCTTGTCTAATATTTTCACAGCTTTTTAAAAAAGTGATTCAACTGGTTCATCTTTAGCCCTATTCAGACGGGATTAGTTTTATGGGGTGACATGGGGTGAAGTAATAATTACCAGGGAATTTAGTCCTGTCTGAACGCGCCATGTCCGTAAACATAACCGAGTATGTCTGTGAAATTTACAGCGAGTTTCACCTTCTGTAAAACGGTCTGGAGGAATGACCATAGGTAATATTAATCCCGTGCGAATGCGACTCTCGGTAAAGATGTATGTAATATTTCGTCACATCCGTTTAAAGAAATAATTTACCGCAATTTTCAAACACGGATGAGCTTGAAGCGCTTTGTTTTGCCGGCAAACAAAATGATCTACCGGTACTCTCAAACAAACGCACACATCGACCAATGAAAAAGACCAAGAGGTATAAATCAGTCATCAGAGGCATGAAACTTCTGCTTGTTTTAGGTCATGTATGCTCTATTAGTCCTGATTATGGGCAATAATTTGCATAGTTCGCCAATATTTCACATAGGCTAATCATGACGTGCACGGCAACGAATACGTGACGGCAGAGCGTAAACAAACTCCTCCCATGTCAAATGAATATTACGGACATTTCTTGTCCTGTGTGAATGGGTCATTTATATTACAGAGGTCCTGTGATAAACCCACATGACTCTACATCCCCCTGGAAAACTAATCCCGTCCCAACAGGGCTTTTGATGTGATTGACTGCCTAGTTTATGATGCTAGAGCAGTAAGAATGGCCATTTATTACCTGATGATTTCAAGTTTTTGCAGTGTTGCACTAAAATCAAGAAATCCGGACATATCTTACAGTGACATCATGTTAAACGTTTGCATAAAAACTTCACCAGGTGAAGTTTTCATTTCACCTCTAGAAAGGTAGGTCTTGATGCCAATCCTAATGCCATTTCTAATTAAAATAAAGGCCACAAACTGAAATAACACCATTGGTTAATATTTACTATAAATGTTATGTTGTTATGTTGTATTTGACATGCTACACATCAACAGTCCATTTCCTGAGGGGTATTCCATCAACGCGGCCAAACGCAAACCCCAGCTTTATTCGATAGTCTGCGCTAGTTTTAGTGAAAGTTCGGTTCCATGACTCTCCCTAAACTTAGTCCCCGCTGAGTTACTGCGGAAACATAGGCCTCTGAGGTAGCCTGGTCCCGGGCAGGCTAAAGATGAGGCTTAATCAGGCCGTGTCGCAAAGAATACGTACCGGAAGTACATACAAAAAAACAGTTCCACACACCTCCCGCATGACTAACTGTGTTGTCTGAAAACAATATCAGCAAAAAAAAAAAAATTACCTTACGTTCTTGGTCAGTTTTGACAAATTTCCAGTAATTTGAAATATTCTTTTGAACCGCTGTCTTTACGACATTATCAGAGAAGAATTCCAAACCTGTTACGGAGAAAGACTTTGGCCGAGTGGTTAAGTACTGCATCTTTCACGTGGGAGACCCGGGTTCCATTCCTATTACTGACGTATTCATGCGCAAGTCAATTATGTGTTCTATTTTCACCAATTGTGGCCATACCACAAGATACAAACCACTCATCAGCAGTAAGAATCAAAGGCCAGATTAGAATTTGCAAAGAAGTGCAGAGATGAGCCACACAAGTTCTGGAACACAATCCTATGGACTGATGAGACCGAGATTAATCTCTGCCAAAATGATGGAAAGGACAAAGTGTGGAGGAAGAAAGGAACTGCTCATGATCTGAAGCATACAAGTTCATCTGTGAAGCACGGTGGAGGTAATGTCATGGCTTGGGCATGCATCACCGCTTCTGGAACAGGCTCATTAATTTTTATTGATGATGTAACTGATGGAAGCAGCAGAATGAATTCAAAAGTGTACATAAATATTTTGTCTGCCAATGTATAGAGAAATGCATCCAAACTAATTGGGACGAATTTTCTCATGCAGCAGGACAATGACCCTAAGCACACTGCCACCAAAACAAAGGACTTCATCAGGGGGAAAAAGTGAAAGCTTTTAGACTGGCCAAGTCAGTCACCAGACCTTAACCCAACAGAACATGCATTTCACCTCCTGAAGGGGAGACTGAAGGGAGAAACCCCCCGAAACAAACAAGGAACTGGAACTGAAGGAAGCTGCGGTAAAAGTCTGTAAGAGCATCACCAAATGTGTCGTAAGCTTGAAGCAGTTATTGCAAGCCACCAAATTTTCAATTTTATTTACTTTAAGATTTTTTGTTCCTTTACTTTTGTGATAAAAGGAGAAGTTCAATTTGTCAACTTTTTTTTTTCCCCCTGGCGGCACGGTGGCTGAGTGGCTAGCACTCATGCTTCACAGCAAGAAGGTTCGGGTTGCCCGGGCCTTTCTGTGTGGAGACTGCATGTTCTCCCCGTGTCTGGGTGGGTTTCCTCCGGGTACTCCGGTTTCCCCCACCAACCTAAACATGCGCCATAGGTAAAATCCTCCAGCTTACTGCCTGACCAAAGCCTAAATAACAAAACAAAATCATGGGGATGGTCCCCGGGTCAAATACAGAAACAACTTCTCCTGTGCGAGATCAATAAAGGTCAATCTTCTAATCCTTGACCACTGTAAGGCGCTTTGTGCTACAATTTTGTATGAAAAGCTCCTTATAAATATTTGATTGATTGACTGATTGATAGTGCTGGTTAGACACTGTTTATATCTAGCTGCAGGGCGGAGCTCACTACACTGAAATCATTCTGAAACTCTCTCAACTCATTTGTATCTTTTGTTTCCCTGGCGTCTCGTTTAGCATCTCTATTTAGCCCTGAGAAGCTCACTGCTCTGAAATAGCTCTGAAACTATCCCCTCATTTGTTCCTTTTGTTATTCGAATATTTTGCATATTTCAGAGCTATTTCAGAGCAGTGAGCTCCTCATAGGGCTAAATAGAGATGCTAAACGAGACGCCAGGGAAACAAAAGATACAAATGAGTTGAGATAGTTTCAGAATGATTTCAGTGTAGTGAGCTCCGCCCTGCAGCTAGATATAAACAGGGACTAACCAGCACTAGAACCAGAACTGAAGAAGTTTCTCGGATGAGCGGCGAAACGTCTTCAACCAAACAAACTTTGTCCAGTTGACAAATTGAACTTCTCCTTTTATCATGGATTCTACCTGGACGACTGAGGGACTTTTCACGCTTCCTTTACTTTTGCTCACCTAAATATGCTGTGGTGTAATACAAACAATGATATACCCCAAGTTGCTTAACACATCTAAATGAAATTTCAGGAAATTAAAGCTAAAGACATTCTGAACTCTTGTCTCATACTCTTCTTTTGATCTTCAGCCCAAATGTCTGCAGTGAACAACAAAAATAAGGGAAATTGCCTTATTGCCTTTGCCTTGTTCCAATACCTTTTGGAGGTAAGTCAGGCATGCCCAAACTATGGCCCGTGGGCCAAATGCGGCCCTCAGACAAATTTTTCTTGGCCCTCAGGCTTCCATTGGCCCAAATTACCTTGAGCAGAACTTTTGACTGCAACTTTTTTTGGAAATCTATATTGATAAGACAATATTTAATATTTATTGTGTGGTTTTGAGGATCTTAGCATGAATAAAGGACTGTGTGACGTGTTAAACATGCAGATATTTCAATTATTCACTGTACTGAGCACTGAGCAAAGTTTGGACACCCCTGAGGTAAGTGATCCATCCATTACAAATGTCAAATAAAACACTGCCTCTGCCCACATCCTAATGCTTCCTAAATAACGATTCCTAAATCTTCCTTCCCCACTCTACAGACACTTACAGATGATGGACATGCGTTTGCGGTCTGAGTTGAAGTCGAGCAGGGCTAACATCTCATAGGTACTCTCTTGCTCGCCCTCTCGGATGGTGATGGAGTCCTGGGTTCTGGACAGGAACACAAAGCCAAAGTTCCGGGCAGCAGTCACCAGGGCGCCCTCATCTGGAGAGGCAGCCTGGTACACCATTTGCTCTGCAGACACAGGGAACAGAAGTACATGCCGGTCAACATAAGCAAATGGGTTGGCTGTGTTCATATGACATTCCTAAGAACCTATAATATATAGGTAAAAATTGTGACAGTTTTTGTTTCATGCAACTAGTTTCTTTATTTTTTAAAAGAGGTGGTATAGGGTGGATTCTACCTGGACGACTGAGGGATTCTTCACACATCTATAGGGTGTTAACTCACATCAACTATTAGCTAACATTTAACATATTTAAATCACCATGCTACCTTTTATTGTTTTGAAAATGTTCTACTTGCCAAAACAATGTATTAACATATTTAATAAGGTTTCAGTTTTGTCTTTGCCACTGATATATTTGAGCAAGAATTCCTCTGAATGGGACATTGGCACAGTTTACCCCAGAAACAAACACTAAATTTGTATTTAATTTCCCATCAGGAAAAATGTTGAAGCTGATCAAGATTTGTGTAACTGAGACACTGATTGATGACATGTTCTAACTCACCATCCACCATGACTGTGTGGCACAGGGACAGCAACTTAAAGAACTCCATGGCATCTTTGTCTTTTCCAGATCGCACAGTAGCCACGAGAGAATGGTCCATGAACTCAAACTTTTTGTCTGCATAACGATTCCAACTCCAGTCCACTGGCTGAAACAACACAAAAGGAAAACACTGGCTTCTTACAACTCAACTACTCAACAAGTGATCAATGTAGCAAGGTAAAAAGGTAAACAAAATTGAAGCTACCCTCCCTCTATCCAGTGATACGCCTTCAGCAGTGGTTGGGTCACCTGCAAGCAAAGAACAGTTCAGGCACTCAAAAACATTAAATTTGATTATCTAATGTACAGAGGTAAGTATTCGTTTTCGCACATGTTAATGCACTTTGTGGACAGATTTAGTTGTTTACTTTACTTTTGGGTCAGCCTTGTTTACTTACTCTGCACATCATTCACCCCAAACACTCACCATGAGCCACATGAGCGGCATCTGCTGATCGCCAAAGTTATTGCCAAGACAACAAGCTTTGAAAAGACATATATGTGATACTCTCTACTTTGACCTGCTGGGGCTAGACACACTCTAAGGACTGATGATGGCAGAGAAAACTTGCACTAAATGACACACCGACAGAGGCAAGAGGACACGTGATGCTAATACAATGAGAAATACTAAATCATATCTGAAAGAGCGGTACAAGAAACACAAATGATCAAATCATTTCATGTCATCAACATAAAGCTTTTGTCACTTGTAGACTTACAGTGGGAAGAGTAACCAAAAATATAACGCATAGTTGCAAGAAAATGTAAACCCTTTGGGATTACTTGAATTTCTGCATGAACTGGGCATAAAATGTGTCCTGGGGGGTATTCCATGAACGTCGCTAAACATAGCAGCGCCTAAGTGGTTAAGCCTCGCCTGAAGTAGCGACAACTTAGACTAAAGCGTAAAGTCGTTCCACTGACGCATTTCAGCTGCGCCTCAGCTGTGCCAACTTCAGCCAGGCCTATCCAGTCCTGGCTTAGACACGTGCACGGGGGACGTAAGAAGCCCAGAACAAGCGACTGTCGAAAACGCAATCATGGCAAAGATTTGGGCCGATTATTTCAGCGCATCAGAACAAAAGTTGCTTTTGGAACTCTACAAAACATTTGCAATAACCAAGCCGAGAGACATGGCGCGGCAGAAGATCGCAGAGCGCTTAAATGTCTTAAATGTTTTGGCCTGTTCCTCACTCTCGACTGCATCTGGAGACGCTACTCTCTGCTAAGAGGATTTCAACTCTGTGTTCTTCTTTGATTCAAGGTAAGATTTCAATTGGAAATTGCAAACCACGGGAAAACAAAGTAATGTCGTCGTGTCTTCTTAAGCGTTTTTCCGTTTATATTGACTTTGCAGTTCGTTGCTAATCTTACAATTCAGTGTTACAAAGTCGACCAGCTTTTCGTGTGTGTGAGGCTGTGTGCGAGTGTGTGAGAGAGAGATAATGTGATGGTGTGCAGTTGTGTTCTTGTTCATTTACTTCAATAACTTGAATAACATTAATAATAAACTCCAGTATGTGGAATAGAATGTGTAATGAAATAAATAAAAAAATCCCAGAATTAATATAAAATAGGAACTGAAAAACGTACTGGTTAGGAATCGGTATCGAAATGAAGGTGTCGATATTGGTATCGGCATCAGAAAATTTTGATCAATACCCAGCCCTACACACCAGACAACCCAAAAATATTGCTGAACTGAAACAGTTTTGTGAACTGTCCAAAATTCCTCCTGTTTGTCTATTGTTGACTTAGATGAAGATCAGGACACATTTTATGCCCAATTTAAAAGGGACAGTGTGTAAGATTTTTACCCGTTAATTACAGAAACTGAAGATGCCCATTCAAAAATACATTGTTTTTCAAGCCTTTTCACTTCCATCATGAAATCAAAGTATTCTTTTGGACTTAGATATAGTCACATAAAAGGGGGATCTTCCCCATATAGAGGCAGCCATTTTGATTACGAGAGCCGCAGAAGGACATTTGGGCTCCGCCTTCGCCTTCGGCAAGGCTCGTGGTTTTCACACGAGATAGTATGCGTTTGGATAAACAACGACAAGCATGTTGCCGGATCACACGTCGTAATGGATCTAACACGTGTTTTGGACTAAATTGTTTTACTGGATTTTATTCGCTGGATCCTTACGGACAAATTGAGACCAAGCTCATGGTGAAATACTGAAGTTTGACCTGTCCAGAGCCTTCAAAGGTAAGCTAAGTAACAAACCTCGTTTTGCTCGGGGAGTGATTGTTGTGCCGGGAAATGAATTGCATAGTCAAAAAGAGGAGACTGTAAAGTTTCATTTGATGTGTAGATTGTCATGGTACATGATCGAGAATGTGTGCTCTCATGCGAAAAGAAAAAAAAAACAGTAAACGGGGCCGCGTTTTATTTATACAGTAGCGCCGGGTGCGCTTCACGCGAGCTGTCCACGTTATGGCGCTGTCCGGGTCTGCCGTAGCTAAAACAGGAAGCGCAATAGCACCATCCACCTATGCGCCACGAATCCTACACACTGTACCTTTAAGCAGAAATCCAAGTAATCCCAAAGGGTTTACATACTTTTTCTTGCAACTGTAAGAAGGAGTAAAAGTATGCTGCTACAAAAGTACAGTATTAGCTCTGCTAATCTATTTGAGTAAATTACCATAACTATGCCCCGCTATGGTGCACTTCTTGAACTGCATGATGTTCTGGGTTAGAGTGCCTGTTTTGTCTGAGAAGATGTACTCGATCTGGCCCAACTGTTCGTTCAGAGTCGTGGTGCGAGCCTGAAGAGACAACAAAGAGAAAAGGGATTAAGAGGAAGGTTCTTTTGCTTCACAGAGCAGTATGAGCACTTCTGGTCTCAGCTCGTCTTCAATGGAAACATTCTGATGTCACCTTGAATGTTCCAGAGCATGTCATTAGACTTACTTTATTTTTTATTTTTTTGTTATAGGTATTATTATTTAGATGGTCATGATACAAAAATTTTAAACTGGAATATTAGGATATTAATAATCATTATTTAGACAATAGAATGTGAATGTTTCAACATTAAATAGTGCCTTTATATTTCCAGTATGGGTTAGGGTTAGTCTGTGGCATCCCTCAGTAGTCCAGGCAGTTCATAGTTCATAGTTAGCTTGATTGTAGAAAAACAATACGTACACGACGCAAAGTGAATCGAAATTTCGTTTCCCCCTGGCCAAGCAAGGACAGTTGTATAGAGGCGGTCAGGCGCATGTGCGCGCTGCCAACTTGGAGATAACAGAATAGAAAAGATGAAGTACAACAATATTCACAAACATATTACGACAAAAACAATTGGACAGGTAACACATGGCGTCTTTTTGATTGGTGACAAACAAGAGGATGGGGAAGGGGAGCAGTCCAGAATATTGATGTAATTGATTAAAAACTGAAGCAGAGGCGAACATTACTAAATAGACAGGGCAGAATGTTTACATAATACATGTCAGAGTGAGCCAAATTGGAATGTCCTTTGTTTATAGTGTGCTGTGATGATAAGGCCGCTGTGAAGTGTTTATGCAGAAGGTGCAGAGTCAAAACAAGTCCAGTTGAATCCGATTGTCAAGGAGAATTAATTACACCGAAGGGGGGAATAATTTAACATAATTGATACATTTTTAGAACCCAGGCAAATAGACAATTAGCCAGAACCCTGGTTTCTGCCAGGCCCCTCAACTTCATGCCACCAAGCAGGGCTGTGCGACTCCCAGTCCTCCCTCCTGGCACATATGAATTCAACATTCAAAGCCTTTATTGTCATATGCACAGTAAAGAAACACGTTTCCCTGTACAATGAAATTCTTTCTTTGCTGCCCACTCTGGCTGGCAAGAGCATGCAAAAAAAAAATTACAATAGACAAATAAGATAAAGAGAAGCATGTAAAAAAGTATAATCAAATAGAAACAATCTTTACCGAATATACTCTGTGGTTCAGGAGTCTGATAGCAGTTGGGAAGAAAGAGTTCTTAAGTCTAGTAGTCCTGTTTTCACACTCCTGTACCTCCGGCCTGAAGGTAGGTGTGTGAATAGTCCATGCTGGAGGCAGCTCTCTTGCAGAGTCTGCGATGGTAGATGCTCTGCAGAGAGGGTTGAAGAGTCCTGGTGATCTTTTTGGCCATCTTAACCACTCTCTGCAGGCGTTTGTGGTCCTTCACAGTTGTGCTGCCGTACCACACAGTGATGCAGCTGGTCAGGATGGACTCAATGATGCAGCTGTAGAAGTTGCTGAGGATTTTGGGCGGCATGCCAAATTTCCTCAGCCTCCTCAGGAAGTACAGCCACTGTTGAGCCTTCTTCACCACCTGTGTTGTGTTGAGTGTCCATGTGAGGTCATCACTGATGTGGAGGTATTTAAAGGTGCTTTTCCTCTCCACCTCAAGATCCTGGATAAACAGTGGCTGATGAGGTCTCCCCTCCTTCCTCATGTCCACTATCATCTCCTTGGTCTTGTCTGTGTTGAGAGTAAGGTTGTTGTCCCCGCACCATGTCACCAGACTGTCCACGTCCCTCCCGTAGGCCGCCTCGTCTCCGCCTGTGATAGGACCTATCACAGCGGTGTCGTCAGCAAACTTCAGGATGATGTTCTTGGGGTGGGATGCAACGCAGTCGTGTGTGAACAGGGTGTAGAGGATGGGGCTGAGGACGCAGCCCTGCGGGGTTCTGATGTTAGTGGTGATGCTGGCTGAGGTTCTGTTTCCAATCCTGACAGACCCCAGCCTGCCAGTCAGGAAGTCCAGGAGCCAGACACAGAGGGCAGGGTGTAGTCCAGGTGATGACAGTTTGTGGGTGAGTCTGTGGGGGATGACCGTGTTGAAGGTGGAGCTGTAGTCAATAAAGAGTATCCTGGACGTACGAGTCTTTATTTTATAGGTGGGAGAGTGAGACATGGAGGGCGGCAGCGATGGCGTCAGAGGTGGACCTGTAGGCATATTGTAGGGGGTCGACAGAGTCCAGTATGTTGCTCTGAATGTGGGGCAGTACCACTCTCTCGAAACACTTCATAATGATTGACGTGAGTGCTACTGGCCTGTAGTCATTCAGGCAGGATGGGGGGCTCTTCTTGGGGAGGGGGACGATGGTGGTGGTTTTGTAGCAGATGGGGACAGGAGGTTGAAAATGGAGGTGAAGACATCAGCCAGCTGCCCGCATCATCACCAGGACCCCCTCCTCCCACCACATCACCCCCGTCCTCCAACAACTACACTGGCTTCCAATAACACAAAGAATTCTCCTAACCACCTTCAAAGCGATCCATAACCTGGCCCCACCTTACATCACTGACCTCCTCCACATCTCCATTCCTTCTCCCTCCGCTCCTCCTCCTCTCTCCAGCTCTCTGTCCCCTCTGCCCGTCTCGTCACCATGGGGGGCTCTGGAACCCTCTCCCTCCTGACCTCCGCAATATTCACTCTCTTCCTCTTTTCAAATCCAGACTTAAAACACACCTGTTCAGACAATCCTACACCACATAACAGTCACTTTCACCATCTTCCAGTTTTGTATCTCTGTTTTTATCTTTGTATTTTAAGTATTTTTATGTTTTTGATTTTGTTTTGTACAGTATCCTTGGGTGTCTTGAAAGGCGCTTTTAAATAAAATGCATTATTATTATTATTAAATGTAGTCGATAAGCTAAAGCCTTCATCCTGCCCTACAGACCTGCCTCGTCTTTTTAAGGTGTGGATCACTAGTGGCTCCAGTGTCCAAAAAGTTGTTAATAGAAGCCTTCTTTCTGGTGCTGTACCTTTGTTCTGTAAAGAAGCTGTTATTGAACCCCTGTTGAAGAAACCTGGTCTGGACACATCAGTTCCCTCCAAGTATAGGCCTATATCTTAATTTACTTTTATGGCCAAGATCCTGGAGAAATGTGCAGCTCCAGTCATTTCTAGAAGCACATGGCACTTTTAACATCCTCCAATTGCCTTACACAGTAGAGACTGTGATTTTAAAGGTTTTTAATGACCATGACAAAATGAATTTTAGTGCTTTTAGACTTGATGGCTGCTTTTTTTTTTTTTTTATCATTTAAACAGGTCACGCACACTTTTATCTCCTCTCGTTTAGACTACTGTAATCTCTGGCTACTTTTCTCTAGCATTAGCCACCATGCTTTCTCATTTACAGTTGGTCCAAAATTCTGCTGCGCGCCTTTTAACTGCAACCAAAAAACATGAGCACATTACCCAGATTTGAGCATTGTTACACTGGCTTCCAGTTCGTTTTAGAGTTGATTTTAAGATTTTATTATTTGTTTTTAAAGCTTTGAATGAACTGGCCCCACAGTACATCTCGGACCTCATCCAAATTTACACCCCAGCGCATGCTCTGAGGTCTGAGGGCCAGCTGTGGTGCCTAAGACGAGACTTAAAACCAAGGGGGACAGGGCCTTCTCTGTGGCCGGTCCCAAGCTCTGGAATGCTCTGCTTCTCCACGTGCAAACAGCCTCCACAGTGAAGTGCTTCAAGTCTTGTCTTAAATTAACGTTTTTTACAATCTGAGTCTTATTTCGGTAATAAAACAAGTTGTTTTACTCACCCATAGCACTTTGGTGTCATTTGGAGCACTTACGGAGATGGTTTAGATTTGCGTTAGCCTAGCGCGAGTTCTAGCCGTAGCTCGGGGCATATAATATATTCCCCGAGCATGTACTGTAATATATGCCCCGTGCAGTCTCCAAATAACACAAACTTTAGCACTTTTCAAATCATAGAAGCTCGATGTCTTAGTCTACGATTTCGTTTGAGTCAAAAGTGGCCTGTAATCTGAGATTTAGCCATAATTTACAGCTTTGCGTTTCATGTTTGGGTCCCGGGAGCTGAGAGCGAAATAAGATGTGACTCCGCGCATGCTCACTGGTGTCCTCATCAACTCGAAACTATGGCTAAATCTCAGATTACAGGCCACTTTTGACCAAACGAAAGCGTAGACTAAAGACATCGAGCTTCTATGATTTGAAAAGTGCTAAAGTTTGTGTTATTTGGAGACAGCATGGGGCATATATTACATGCTCGGGGAATATATTATATGCCCTGATCTACGGCTAGAACTCGCGCTAGGCTATCGCAAATCTAAAACATCTCTGGAAGTGCTCCATATGACACTAAAGTGCTATGGGTGAGTAAAACAACTTGTTTTATTACTGAAATAAGGCTCAGATTGTAAAAAACGTTAATTCTCCTTTAAAACCCACTTTTATTTTCTGTCTTTTAACACCGTGTGAGTTGTGTGCTACTCTGTCTTTTATTTATTTTACTTATTTAGTGCTATTTTATGATTTTTTTATGGTTGTGCTTTTATTTGATTTTACTGGTTCTATTGTTTTAGGACTGTTATGATCAAGTTTTAGCAATTTACCTTTTTGGTGTCTTCATTTTATGATCTCTGTACAGCACTTTGGAAACTGCTTTGTCTGTGAAATGTGCCAATATAAATAAAGTGGATTTGGATCTATCTGATTTTTGAGACTTCTGACCTGTAATTTGGCCTAGCAGCATCACCTGCTCGTCTTAATGATAGTTTAATGCCATGCAGTGGAACATTCTAGGTAAAGCGATAACAGCGTGTACCTTTGCAGGAGTGTCTTTCTCAGCAAAGTACATTTGTAAATCCCAGTTGATGAATTTGCTTTGGCCCAAGCGAATCACCTCCACACTGAAGATGCAACAATATAAAATGTGTTAGTTTTCCATGTGTCCATAAGTGAGAATGAGTGAGCATTGGGCATATGCCTGGTCTGACCTGACATAGAGGGAGATGGGCACCATGGTGTTGAGCACGATGATGTAACCCCAGAAGCTGAGGAAGCCCCGGTGGGACGCGCTGTAGCCCTTGGCATCGTACAGGTACCAGGCCTTGCTGCCGATCTCTTCGTACCAGAAGGTATGACCAATGGCTAGCCCAGCAGCCACCAGGACGAGCAGTGCAAAGATCTGCCGAGAGAAAGTGATTGGAGAAATGTGATATTGTGTAGGACTCTGGAGTTCTCCTATGTTAGAACTCCAGTCATGGCTTTTCTCTTCAACACTCAGGTCTGCTACAATTTATTCTACAACAGGAAGCAAGATATGATGAGAGCCAAAGTAGAAAACGGCTCCTAACCAATCAGCTACAAGCACTCACCGTGTACACCATGTAGTTCATCAGCTCATCGATCTTTGTGCGCTTGAACCTGGTCTTCCCTCCATTCCTCATTATTTTGGTGTCAGCTCCTACAAAAGTTTATTTGTTGTAAATGACAATACTGGCCCTCTTTCATGAAGCGTTCTTATGAACATTTTTGGCATTAACAAAACTTTCTTAACCGAAAATGTTCTTCTGAAAGAACAAATTCTACGAACATTCGGGAGCACTCAGAACAAAAAAAAATCTACTGTTTTATAGATTATTATTACTCAACAAAAATCATTTTAACTTATACATTTTCATTATTTTCTAAAAACACATTACTGTGCCATCCAATAACATTTATGACATGTTTTATAGAGGATGTGGTCTATTGGGTCTAACAGACTTTATACAGGCAGCAGTGAGTCTCAATCTGTCCCAGCCCCAGTGCTGTACATATGGGCCACTGTCACAGCCCTGCACCTTGTCACTGCGCTGGACTCAACACCCCCATCACCCTCCTGACCTCCCATGACCAGAGCACATTCTTATGCGATCGCGGAAAGCGCAATAAATATGATAAAAGTGCCCGCTTATTTCAAGTTTTTGGGGGTCCAGAGGGTTATCACAACACAATCAGCGCGCATCCCACTAATGAAACTACTGCACATGGCCTTAGGTTTTTGAAGTTGTAGTGTATTGTTTTGTGCCATGCTTTTGAATATGTATTATTCTTAAAAAAAAAAAAAAATCATCACACTTTTGAAATATGTGACCGACTGCGGCCAAACAGGACACAAGTGATCCCGAAGGCGTTATTCACCGATTCTGAAAGGATAGATTCTAAGGTTTCCAGTGATGCCTTACACATGGAAATATGACCATATTTGAAGAAGTTGTGGCTATTTGAAAGCATGCACATCAGATTTCGCAAAGGGGTGAAAGCAGCTCCTGAACCTTCCTCACTCTAGCACTTCTTGCCTCATTTGCATGACATTAAGCTCAGCCCTCCCCCATCACTGACTCTCTGTGGTGTGGAGTTTCAGGGCAGGTCAGAATTAATGCAGAATTATACTTTGTTAAAATGGAAATGCTTTTATAACCAAAAGTCCATATAATCATTCAATAATTAAGTTAAAAAGTTAAGTTAAAAATCACCTGTATTGTCAATTTAATACAATACAAAATAATATAGGACACCACACACACACACACACGCACACACACAGTCCTGGTTTAGTCCTGGTTTAGTCCTGGTTTAGTCCTGGTTTAGTCCTGGTTTAGTCCTGGTTTAGTCCTGGTTTAGTCCTTGTTCAATCCTGGTTTAGTCCTGGTTTAGTCCTGGTTTAGTCCTGGTTTAGTCCTGGTTTAGTCCTGGTTTAGTCCTGGTTTAGTCCTTGTTCAGTCCTGCTTTAGTCCTGCTTTAGTGCCGGCTTAGTCCCGTACACACACACACACGTACACACACGTACACACACGTACACACACGTACACACACGTACACACACGTACACACACGTACACACACGTACACACAGACACACACAGTCCTGCTTTAGTCCTGCTTTAGTCCTGCTTTAGTGCCGGCTTAGTCCTGTACACACACGTACACACACGCTAATGTTGACACAAAACACTAAAAACTTGTTTATGTGGGATTCCCTAATCGCGAGGTGTGGACTAAATTGCCGTGGTGGGACACAAAATTAATCATGATTAATCGCATTGTACATTGATTTTCTAACTTGATGCATGTTTAAAGATTTTTTTCTTACAAAAATATCTTAATTATTAAATAAAGATAAATTTACAGCAAAATTTAAAGCTCAATTGGCTATATAAAACTGTATTTTCATTTTATTTACAGTCTACTAAGGACATGACTCAAGAAAATAAACTACTACTACCAATTCATAATGGGTTAATATACATGACCAAAAAACAGGTTAAGTGGGGTTAAAGGTCCTTCATTGACGCTTGTGGGTGTAACTGGCTCTTATTGTGACAGACACAAGCCTGGTGTCTTCCTTTGATCTGTAAGTGAAATATTTGGCCCATATTACTTATGGACTTTATGTGTAAATATGTGTAATGTGTAATCAGCACAGCTCTTGAGCAAAGCCCAGGGATGAAAGTGACCAGTAATGAAAAAAGCAGAAAGTCACCGAAAAACTAAGTGGGGCATGCACTCCCGGAAAATTTTTGAACTCTAGATCAGGGGTCTTCAACGTTTTTCAGGCCAGGGACCCCCAAACAGAGGGCGAACTGGGCCAGGGACCCCCTACTATATATACGGCATAGAATTGTGTTTTATATTAAATTGAGCTTAGTGTCATGTATAAACATTGCTACTCTGTTATGGTACATCCAATACAAGGAAATAATACACAGTTTATACTGTATTTTACACTATAAAATATAAAATTATATTATCTTAAAGTGAAATCAAAAGATTTCGTGACCCCCCTGCAGTACCTCCGCGACCCCCCTAGGGGTCACGACCCCCCTGTTGAAGACCTCTGCTCTAGATGCTCTGAGATGCAATCTGCGGTCATTCCAGCCAATAAAAACTAAGATGCCAACCATTCCCCCTCTTGATGATCCCACTTTGCACTACCTTCTCACAAAATTTTACAAATATATATGTTTGCAGTAAAGTAAAGATAAGATAAGATAATCCTTTATTTGTCCCACAATGGGGAAATTGCAGTGTCACAATGCAAGTTTCAGAAACAGTTGGAAAAAAAGAGCATGCATCAAAAATTAAGATAAATAATAAGTATGTACAATCAACTAAAAAAACCACAACACTGTAAGGTTAAAGGCACAGGGACGCTGCACAATAAATGTCTTTGATTCTGAGCAGTGAACAAACAAACAGCAGTTAAAGTGACTCCAGTTCAGTATTCAGACCCCCCAGGATTTCGCGGGCATTTTTTGTGATTGTTGCGGGCTAAAATGCCTGAATTTGCGGGAGCTTTTCCAAAAAGTTGCGATGAAAGTTGCGGTGCTTTTAAGGTTTTTGTTGCGATTTTGTTGCGGGAGGAAGTGAAAGTTGTGATAAATAGGGTTGCGATAAATAAAACTGTAAATTAAAGCACAAACCACATTTTATTCACAGGTACAGGTGATTCTGGTGATTCTGCCATTTTAGTGCTTTTAGACTTGACAACTGCTTTTTTTTTTAATCATTTGAACAGGTCACAAACACTTTTATCTCCTCTTGTTTAGACTACTATAATGCACTTTTCTCTGGCATTAGCACCATGCTTTCTCGTTTACAGTTGGTCCAAAATTCTGCTGCGCGCCTTTTAATTGGAACCAAAAAAATATGAGCACATTACCCAGATCTTAGGGTTTGTTGCACTGGCTTCCAGTTCATTTTAGAGTTGATTAAGATTTTATTATTTGTTTTTAAAGCTTTGAATGGACTGGCCCCACAGTACATCTGGGACCTTACAGCCCCGCGCACGCTCTGAGGTCTGAGGGCCAGCTCCAATTCGTGGTGCCTAAGACGAAACTTAAATTCAGGGGGGACACGGCCTTCCTTGTGGCCAGCCCCTAGCTCTGGAACGCTCTGCCTCTCTATGTCTGAACAGCCCCCACAGTGGAGTGTTTTATGTCTCGTGTAACGCAGATGTCAAACCCTGACCAGTCTGCCATTCTCTCTCATTAATACCACTTCTGCTCAAATCATGCAGTATTTTAGGATGATCATGCAACATTTCATGCCACGCAGTCACGTACACGCCTGGTGGCAAGTCAGTTGCACCATTCGTGGTGTCACACGGTCATGTGATTCGCGCTGCCTATCGGGTTTCTTATATCATACCATGGAGCTGTCGTCTACCGTGCCCATCATATGGGCTTATGTGTGTGATGCTGAACGTGGAACTGGCCAGGTTTCTGATCTGAATGTGATGGAGAGCTAACGGAGCAGGCCTAGAGCCTAAAAAACTAAACTCAGCTGAAGAATCTGTACTGCCAGGGCCGATAGAGGGCTTCCTGCAGCCTAGACAAATTCTTTGCACTAGTCTGAAATAAAAACCTCATAACCCAGACGTGGGTTTTTCATGAACTGTGGGAGAGTTGGGTTTAATACTGGACTGTGGCCATTATTGTTTTCTGTTACTGTGCTGGTAATTGCACTGCTGAGCAACCCTTGTGTTTTGTACATTTTGCATTTGTGGTTGAATCTTAAATTAAGCGTGTATGTGGCATGTACCACTATTATTGTTGTTATCCCTATTGTAAATATCCTGAATGGCCATTCAAACTTTTGCACTCTGTTTTTCCCTATGTCAATTTACTATTCAATATATGGTAACAACCAAATGCAATACTCTCTGCCTGCTCTCCTTGTGTGATCCCTAGTCTTCTGACATCTAGCCTAATCCTGTTACTATTACTGATTACTAGCATATTATTATTGCATTACTCTTTTATAACACGTGCTACACTCGTCTTAAAACCCACTTTTATTCTCTGGCTTCTAACGACGCATGAGTTGTGTGGCACTGTGACTTTTATTTATTTTACTTATTTTATTTAATCCAACTACATCTCTGTGAGGTAAGGATGGAACGATGTTATTTTATGGTTCAAAAATAATAAAAGTCAACTTTACATAAAATATCCCCTTAATATCCCTGTGTGTCTGAATGGGACGTGACTTGTGTATAAATCGTGCTAGTTAAGTTTAGGCCTCCACAAACATTTTCTGAAATGTGTGGGATGCCAGGATGAGTGCAGCAGTTCATGTTCAGTCTTCTCTGTATAACACATGTGATGATAGTTATTGTAAGGGCTACAGACCTGCGAAGATGACCAGTCCATGGGAGACGTCAGTGTTGCGGACTTTGCAACCTCTCAGAAGCATGTTGTCCAGGTCCAGAGGGTAGCGCTCTCGCTGCCACAGCATGGTCCCCGTGAACTTATCCAGACGATTATTGGGTTCCTCACACTCAATCAGAGCTGGAGACAGACCACAGAGACTGTATGGTCATTGAAAAGCCAAAAGAAGCACTAGCATAAATATATTGGCTATAGCTTCTTTTCAGGTTCTGTATTGTTTAATGAGCCAAATCAGCAATATAAAAAATATACATAGACTTAGACAAACTTTATTGATACACAAGGGAAATTATTTGGAGCTCACTCATCACAATATAATAGTGTAATAACAGAGAGTAACAAAATAGATGGTATAGAAAAAAAGATAGCAAGAGTCCGGTGTCAAATGAGACACAATTAGAAAAATAAAAATAATAAATGTATATCTACAAGTAAAAATAAAATAGAAAAATAAGGCCTAAACAGGGTAGGGGAGCTCACATTAACGTTCAAAAACAGAAAGTGAAAATTTCATGCCATGGGACCTTTAAGATTGAGTTGTTGTACAGTTGTAGGGAGTATTATCTGTTACATAAGGTGAGTTGTTGTACACTTGTATGGAGTATGGTATGAATGTCGTCCTGTATCTCTCACTGTTTGAGTGGAGCTGTAGGAGCCTGTTGGAGAATGAGCTCCTCTGTCCCTCTATGGTCTGGTGCAGTGGGTGAGCAGGAGTGTCCATGATGGAGAGCAGTTTGTCCAGTGTCCTCCTGTCCCTCACTGTGACAAATGTCTCCAGCTCACGGCCAATCACTTGACAAGCTGTACAGATCAGTTTGTCAATCTGCCCAATGTCCCTTTTACTGGTGCTGCTCCCCCAGCAGACCACAGCGAAGTACAGGGGGCTGGCCACCACAGACTGGTAGAAGATCTCCAGTAACTTTCTCCAGTAACTGAGCTTTCTCAGGAAGTAGAGTCTGCTCATGCTCTTCTTGTAAACAGCATAAACAGCATTACAGTTGTCCCTCCAGTCCATCCTGTTGTTTGCATGGATGCCAAGGTACTTGTAGCAGTCCACTATTTCCACGTCAAGCAGAGCACATTCCAGTCTGTGGTCTCAAAGCAGTCCTGGGGGGACTGGCTTTCTGACTCCATGTGACAGGCTGCCTCTTTACTGCAGTTACATACCGAGGCATTAACAGGACAGATCTGATCGTCCCAGTGGAGGCAGGGCAGTAGCACTGTATGCTATTGTCCTGAGTTTTTACAACATACTGGTGAATCTATTGAACAATGGCCTGTAAAACCATGCTCCCGCCTCATCTGGGAACAAGATATTAGCTTATTATTTGACAAACTAAGAAGCAAGGCTTTCAATAAAATATGTTATGACAACATGACATGAAGCTCCTGCTGATGTTCTACCAGACATTTTCAGTGTCCTCTTCAACGTTGTGATCTGCTGGGGAGGAAGACTCGAGTAAAAGGACGCTGTGCAGTTGGATAAGCTGCTGTTGGAAGGCAGGATCTGCAGTGGGGGCAGAGCGTGACTCATTCACATCTGTGGCTGAGAAGAGTGCCCTAAACAAGCTCCTGTCCATCCTAGATAACCCAACATTCCCTGCACAGCACCATCACCGGAAACGAGAGCACCTTTAGGACAGGCTGTTGCCCCTGTCCTGCTCCATGGACAGACTCTGGAAGTGGTTTATTTTACAAATGTTAAATATTACTGATGGTATTATTATCATGTATTGTTTCTGCCTGAAAAAAATAATTTCCTTTTATTATGGCTCAAATACTGGGCCACACAAAATATTTGGAAGGGATGAGAAGGGATGAGAAGGAAAAGGAATCATGTGTGCTGTGCTTGTGAGCAGTTGTATGACTTCGGGGACATGGGGACATAGAGGATGTTAAAGGGATATGCCACCCCCAGGTCAAACTTGGGCATCTCCCCACAGTCCAGAGACTAAAATAAGTGATAGAAAGCGTTTTTCTGGTCACCCAGCCATTGTCCGAGTCTGTCAGCACTGACCGCCGCTGTATCTGCAGCTACTCCGCGTTAGACTGGAGTCTAACGTCGCCAGAGAAAGATTT
Source organism: Paratrypauchen microcephalus (assembly GCA_036785185.1). Taxonomy (NCBI): domain Eukaryota; kingdom Metazoa; phylum Chordata; class Actinopteri; order Gobiiformes; family Gobiidae; genus Paratrypauchen; species Paratrypauchen microcephalus. The sequence goes on from JAVJIX010000171.1 coordinate 560,221, forward strand.
CGGCCAAAAGGAATTAATTTGCTCGATGTGTTTCCCAATTACTTTCTGTGTAGTGCGCATTCATATCGAGTGCAAATAAATGAGCAAATCAACACGGAGAGCTTGACTTGGTCATTTTGGGTGGGAACTATTTTTCAGTGCGGAAAAACACAGCCGAAGCACACACCACGCTGACAGGGGAATCCCAGTTACGCACCACGTTGGGAGTTCCCCTGTTACGCAGCGTGGTGTGTGCTTCGGCTGTGTTTTTCCGCACTGAAAAATAGTTCCCACCCAAAATGACCAAGTCAAGCTCTCCGTGTTGATTTGCTCATTTATTTGCACTCGATATGAATGCGCACTACACAGAAAGTAATTGGGGAAACGCATCGAGCAAATGAATTCCTTTTGGCCGAAATCTTTCTCTGGCGACGTTAGACTCCAGTCTAACGCGGAGTAGCTGCAGATACCGTGGCGGTCAGTGCTGACAGACTCGGACAATGGCTGGGTCACCAGAAAAACGCTTTCCACCACTTATTTTAGTCTCTGGACTGTGGGGAGATGCCCAAGTTTGACCTGGGGTTGGCATATCCCTTTAAAGAACTATGCAAGTTTACCATCAAAGTCTGCCAGCTGCGCCTCCCCCTGGAGTCGCTCGTCAGTCGCTCTGAGGCCCATTTTAAACTTTAGGTTGGTCTCCCTGAAACAATCACACATAATTACTATTTACTGTAGTATTACTTTTTCAACTCTTAACATTCCCCATGTAATGTGTAGGTAATATGGGCTATTATGGCATACTAAACAATTTTATTTTATTCTTTTTGTTTTTGTCAGGAGAATGAACTTGACAGTTTGGACTGCTGCCTTTCTCAGCAGTGTCAGATGGTCAGAGGTCTGTTCATAAGAAACTTAAAGGAAAAGTAACGTTTTTTACAATCTGAGCCTTCTTTCGGTAATAAAACAAGTTGTTTTACTCACCCATAGCACTTTGGTGTCATATGGAGCACTTCCAGAGATGTTTTACATTTGCGGTTAGCCTAGCGCGACTTCTAGCCATAGCTCAGGGCATATAATATATTCCCCAAGCATGTAATATGCCCCGTGCAGGCTCCAAATAGCACAAACTTTAGCACTTTTCAAATCATAGAAGCCCGATATCTTAGTCTACGATTGCGTTTGAATCAAAAGTGGCCTGTAATCCGAGATTTATCCATAGTTTACAGCTTTGCGTTTCATGTTTGGGTCCCGGGAGCTGAGAGCACAGTCCGCACATGCGGACACTGGCCTCCTCATCTACTCGAAACTATGGCTAAATCTCGGATTACAGGCCACTTTTGCTTCAAACGAAATCGCAGATTAAGACATCGGGCTTCTATGATTTGAAAAGTTTGTGTTATTTGGAGACCGCAAAGTAATGCCCCGAGAACTCAAGTTAACGGATACGCTACAACATAACTTCTACGAAACTGCTCAAAATGACACCAAAGTGCTATGGGTGAGTAAAACTACTTGTTTTATTGCCGAAAGAAGGCTCAGATTGTAAAAAAAAAAAACGTTACTTTTCCTTTAAATATTATATTTCCTAGTTTGCCCACTGTTAAAATAAGGAAGTGTGTTCCTTATTCAGACAGAAAAGTCCAAAGTTCCACAGGCTGCTCCACAGAGAGTAGCTGCTCTGAGCTGAGCCTAACCCAATATTATGTCAGCCATGTAACACACAGTTATTAGGTATCCATTAGTATCAGTGATGTGTGCTTTGTGTGACTTATCATATTTGCTGAGTTTACCCAGCTCTTAGAGCTAACAAAGATACAGAGCTGCAGATAAGTATGTGGTGTGTTCAACAGGACTCACCCGTCCAGTTCTGCAGTTTCCACATAACACAGACTGTTGGGATTGGATGATGACAGCAGCAGAATATCAGCCTGCAGGACACATCGGGTTATGGAGGGTTAAAGGACATACTAGTTCAACTGCTGTTGGCCTTAAAATTTGCTTTTGAGTTCCTCTGCTTTGGCATTTCATCTTTTAGAACTTAGTAATGCTTATGAACAGAAAACCACATACTCTGGTCTTGCCTTTCCCCTACTAGGATTCTGATTTAGCACACCATATACTGACAGCAGGGAGAATGAGCCATTAAAAAGTAGTGACCGAGTTGCAAATATAAACACACCGTTGTGGTTAACTTAATTTCACTGCAGAAATGCTCTGGTCTTCCACCAGTCAAAGAAGCATTGTGTTGCTGCATTTTAGTTGGTCAATATCGTTCAAGTCATGAGTACTGGGCTGGAGACCTGCTTTAAGAAGTGTATCCAGCCTGATCAAAACATTTTACAGTTTTACATAATGTTCACTACCATCGCATTCAGTGTTTTTTTTTTCTATTTTCTACAGTTTAGATAAATATGGAAGAAAAGACAAGACAAATATTTGAAGAAATGTGTATGAAATTATGTAGTAAAGAAAAAAACAATAACTTATTATTTATATATTCAAATGCTCAAAGTAGCCACCCTTTGGTGACACCACTGCAAACCTTTGGTCTTCTCTCAGTAGTCTTCATGATGAAACCTGAAATGGTTTTCACTTCACAGATGTGACGTGTCAGGGTCAAGAAATGCCAAGTATCCAAAACAGTGATCACAGTAAAGGATCACAATTTAAAGGTGTGAGGTGTGTCCAGACTTGACTGGTAGTGATGTACACTACTCAAAATAAGTTAGGGATATTGTTATTCATAGTATTTTTCCTATTTGGTCTGAATTTTGATGAAATAAGTAAAAGTTCCCTTTGATATTACTAATAATGAATGAGAAAAACACCTTTTTCATTAGGTTAATTCATTACACCCCCAAAAATTATGACAATAACAAAAATAGCCCAAAATAACAAACTTGAGTCAGTAACAGGTGTTTCCACCATTTGCCGCAATGACAGCCTGACAGCGACGTCTCATGCTCCTCACTATCCTCATGATGTTTTTCTGAAGCAAAGCATTCCACTCCTCCACAAGTGCTACGCGCAGTTCTGCCAGGTCATGTGGTGGTGGGGTACAATCATCCAGTCTCTGCTTCAACTGGTCCCAGACGTGCTCTGTGGGGTTCAGGTCAGGGGACACTGATGGCCATATCATATGACAGTGTTTTCCAACCAGGGGTACAAGTACCCTGGGGGTACGCGAGCACATTTCAGGGGGTACTCGGCAGCGGCGCTGCCAGGCGCAGGGGGAGATTTTTTTTTTTTTAAATTCTAATATGAGTAAATTTGAGTTAAAGAAAAGAGAGAGAACGCCTGAGAATTAAATTTTCAAATAAATAAATGATTTTCATTTAATAATCTGTTGTGTCACGTTCTACTTTTGGAGAATTATCAACACGTATGAGTGAGGGGGTACTCGAGGTATGACAAAAAAGGCTCAGGGGGTACACAAGGCAAAAAAGGTTGGGAAAGACTGCCATATGAGGCACTCCGACTTCCTGAAGCTGTGACAATTCTGGCTCGATGTGGTGGAGCATTATCATCCATGAACAGAAAGTTGGGGGTGTGCTGGTGGAATTGGGGGATGATGATGGGTTCTATGATGTCTCTGAGGTAAGAACGTGCAGTTATTGAGCCATCTACAATAACCAGATCCGTTTTGCTCTGATTGGTGATGCCTGCCCAAACTGCTGCACCGCCTCCGCCAAAGGGAACCCTGGGGACCGTGTTGACCTCGGCGTATCGCTCACCTCGCCTTCTCCAGCAACACTGACGACCATCATTTCTGTGCAAGGTGACCCGACACTCATCAACGGACAAGACTTTAGACCACTGCTGCATTGTCCAGGTCACATGATATTGTGCCCACTGCAAACGGTCACGGCGGTGTCTTGGTGTCAGTGGAGTCACCTGCAACGGTCGTCTGGCTTTCAAGCCAAAGCGGTGGAGTCGGTTGCATATGGTTTGTTTGAAAACCCTAGTCCCCCTCACCTCTCGTAAACGGGCCTGCAGCTGTGTGGCCGTTGCATGACGATGTCTGAGTGCGTAGGTCCTTAGGTACTGGTCATCGTTGCGGTCTGTCACTCGTGGGGCTCCACTCCTGGGCCTGTCACAAACTCTGCCAGTAGTTCTGTGTCTTGATGCAAGTCTGCTGATGACACTTTGAGACACACCAAGTTCACGAGCAACATCTGATTGCTGCTACCGACCCGAAGGCGCGCTATGGCCAGGTGACACTGCTCGTCCGTTAAGTGACGTCGTGTGTTCATGGCTGTTTGAATGATGAACTTGTAAAGACATACTGACAATACCAGCTTTTTATACCTACAGAATGTTGAAACTGATTCCACATTGAAAAGGTTTGTCTTTTGGTATTTCCTGGCATTAGCCCCAATATGTACCCAGTGAGACCAGTATGTGGAAAACACAAAATGAGGTGTGTCTATCACTCCAATACATTTGCCTCTATCCCAAAAATCTCTGAAGTGAAGCAAACACCGTATGTATGACAACTGCTGAGTCTCTGTCAATATCCCTAGCTTATTGTGAGTAGTGTATATGCAGCAAACTTGGCTTTTTTAATGACACCATTGTCACAAGTCTATTCTACGGTCAGCACTTACTGGAATGAAGTCATTTTTCTTGAGTCGAACCACATCTCCCACTTGGACATTCCTCCACTTGGATGTCTGAAACCTGGAACAAACAGGTGAGTGCTCTGTGCTATGTTCATATTTTATTCAATAATGTACCTGGAGTTGCGTTTTGTTTCATTCAAACGTTTAACACACAAACCCTGCGTATTTAGCCAGTGGTGTTCTCTCACACAGAAAACATTTCTCCCTTGTGTGATGATCTAGGAAATCCTCCACTGTGTTTTTAAAGGTCCCATGGCATGAAATTTTCACTTTCTGAGGTTTTTGAACGTTAATGTGAGCTCCCCTACCCTGTTTAGCCCCCCCCCCCCCCCCCCCATGGCTAAAAGTTGCGAAATGTCTAAACTGAGCATTTGCGGTCCTTTTCTGCGTTACACAAAACCAGTGTTGAAACGGGCGAGTTCTGACAAGGCACCTTTTTGACGTCAGATCGGCAAATGCAGCTCCAGCCCCTCCCTCTGTCTCCGCTCAGCGTCCCTGTATATCCCGCCCATAGAGTTTGGACTGTGAATGCGCTACAATGCGAAATGCGTTTTTTTATTTGCCTGGAGGCACGTCCGAGTGTTTCTAGGCTCGCAAGTCCCTTACCCGACCCTCTGGACCTCTGAAATACCAGTGGTTTAATTTTATTTTCTGTGTAAATATGCTTTTTTTCATTGCAAAGTCTCCCATCTGTCTTCCTGTGTTAAACTGGGAAGCGAGCAGACAGCGGTGCAGAGCTGCGCTTCGAGCGGGGGAACCCCCCCCCCCCGCTCCTTAGCCAATCTCTCTGTCCTTCTCATTTACACTGAAGCAGCAACACTCAGAATAAAGCATTTTAGACACATATCTAGCCTCATGAAGACTGTCAGAGTCATATCTCATGCAGTGAGTGTTGATTTTGAAGAAGGATTCATTTACAGCAGGGGTCTCAAACTCAATTTACCTAGGGGCCGCATGGGGTAGAATCTGAATGAGGCTGGGCCGCATCAGGATTTCCACAAGAAAAGTGCAAATAAATCATTCCAATGTTCTCAAATATATTTATTTTTAATACAAATGAAATAAATGAAAAAATGATAAAATAATAAATCAATCCGTAATAAATAATTTAATAATAATAATGGTCATACAGTAGATACAGACGACTAAAGAAACCGCATATTGACTGGCTGGCTGGCTAGTTATTTTTTATTCAGTTTTAAATGTATGTATTAACAGTTTTTTAAACGTTAATTGCCTGAAATGGAACATTGAACATAAACTGTTTTAAACATGGATTCTCTGGTTCAGTCCTGGTTTAGTCCTGGTTCAGTCCTGGTTTAGTCCTGGTTTTAGTCCTGGTTCAGTCCTGGTTTAGTCCTGGTTCAGTCCTGGTTCAGTCCTGGTTTAGACCTGGTTTAGTCTTGGTTTAGTCCTGGTTCAGTCCTGGTTCAGTCCTGGTTCAGTCCTGGTTTTAGACCTGGTTTTAGACCTGGTTTAGTCCTGGTTCAGTCCTGGTTCAGTCCTGGTTCAGACCTGGTTCAGTCCTGGTTTAGTCCTGGTTTTAGACCTGGTTCAGTCCTGGTTTTAGACCTGGTTCAGTCCTGGTTCAGTCCTGGTTTAGTCCTGGTTCAGTCCTGGTTCAGTCCTGGTTCAGTCCTGGTTCAGTCCTGGTTTTAGACCTGGTTCAGTCCTGGTTCAGTCCTGGTTTAGTCCTGGTTCAGTCCTGGTTCAGTCCTGGTTCAGTCCTGGTTCAGTCCTGGTTCAGACCTGGTTTTAGACCTGGTTCAGTCCTGGTTTTAGTCCTGGTTCAGTCCTGGTTCAGTCCTGGTTCAGTCCTGGTTCAGTCCTGGTTTTAGACCTGGTTCAGTCCTGGTTTTAGTCCTGGTTCAGTCCTGGTTCAGTCCTGGTTCAGTCCTGGTTTAGTCCTGGTTCAGTCCTGGTTTAGTCCTGGTTTAGTCCTGGTTCAGTCCTGGTTCAGACCTGGTTTTAGTCCTGGTTCAGTCCTGGTTCAGTCCTGGTTCAGTCCTGGTTCAGTCCTGGTTTTAGTCCTGGTTCAGTCCTGGTTCAGTCCTGGTTCAGACCTGGTTCAGACCTGGTTCAGACCTGGTTCAGACCTGGTTTTAGACCTGGTTTTAGACCTAGTTCAGTCCTGGTTTAGTCCTGGTTTAGTCCTGGTTCAGTCCTGGTTCAGTCCTGGTTCAGACCTGGTTCAGACCTGGTTTTAGTCCTGGTTTTAGACCTGGTTCAGTCCTGGTTCAGTCCTGGTTCAGTCCTGGTTCAGACCTGGTTTTAGACCTGGTTTTAGACCTGGTTTTAGACCTGGTTTTAGACCTGGTTCAGTCCTGGTTCAGTCCTGGTTTTAGACCTGGTTCAGTCCTGGTTTTAGTCCTGGTTTTAGTCCTGGTTTAGTCCTGGTTTAGTCCTGGTTTAGTCCTGGTTCAGTCCTGGTTTAGTCCTGGTTTAGTCCTGGTTCAGTCCTGGTTTAGACCTGGTTCAGTCCTGGTTTAGTCCTGGTTCAGTCCTGGTTCAGTCCTGGTTTAGTTCTGGTTCAGTCCTGGTTCAGTCCTGGTTTAGTCCTGGTTCAGTCCTGGTTTAGTCCTGGTTTAGTCCTGGTTTAGACCTGGTTTAGACCTGGTTCAGTCCTGGTCTAGTCAATATATGGATTATCGCAGTATCGTCTCACGCGCGCGCACATCAAACAACACGTAGCGCGAGTGAGGCCGTGACACTATCTGCACGTGTGGGAACAGGGCCGTCCGCCGCCTCTCCACAGATCTGACAGGCTCTGAATGGAGTCAGAGACGGACGGAGACGCGTTCACGGAAGAAGCGCCCTCCCTCCCTCCCGCCGGAGCTGAGCTGTGCGCCCGTGCGGGGAAAAGCGCGCGCAAAGCGCGCACAAATGCACCACTGTCTGCCTCCCTCGTGTCTAAGAAATGGATCAATCACTGTCCCTGTCTGATGTCTGCCTGCCGCAACCCCAAACACACAAGCACACACAAGCACACAAGCACTAAAAGCTCTAAGCACTGGGACCTCACCCTAGCCCCGCCACACATTTAGAGAAAATACGCACGACCGATGTCCCGCCCTCCAGAGCCATATATGCTGTACCACATCGTGATTGGTTCATTCTGCGTCGCACACAAGAAATGAAATTCATATTAATCTTGCGGGCCTCACTTATATTAATCTTTCATATTAAGACGAGGGCCGCAAATTATCGTCCCGTTGCAGTTGCAGTTACTGCGGCCGCGGGCCTGAGACCAATGATTTACAGTATTAGGGAACCATTAAGGAGCCATATAAAAGCATCAAGAAGTACCATGTCATGGGCCCTTTAAAAATCCATATGCATTCAACAAAATCATTTGGATCATTTCAACCCTGTAATTGCCAATCTCTACTGAAGTAAAAGGTAGGTAGGTAAAAGGTAGAATAGAGCATTTTGAGCTTTGGAGATGTAGATAGAGTAATAGTAAAATGTTACTCAAACATGTGAATGATACAAAGCACAACACCAGGTATGTTTTTGATGAGGTTACAACATATAACATGCTCACCAGAAAACATATTGTGTAATACAAGACCTTGAAATATGGCAGTTATGTTAACTATAATAATATGTTGATGAACAGGTTTGGCCATTACACATTATTCCAATAAAACAACACAGACGAAATGCATCTGAGCTCACCTGCCGTCCAGCAGAACCTCTGTCTTCCTGTTGTTGATTTCCTTGTCCATCTTGTGTCGCGCCTGTCATTTCAACATAGGTTCAGTCACATGCAGACAAATCAAACATTTATACATATGACACAATCAGGGCTCTGTGCTCTGAAGTGGGATTAAAGAGACAGTTCAATGTGGTTTATTGAGACCATGTACTCTGAGAGGTAGACATACCATAGTAGACAGCATGTTTTACTGGGGAATGTACATTTAGGTTTAAAGCAGTTGATATTCAGTTTATAAACTGCTATGACTTGAGATGGAGAATTTCAGCCAGTTTTGTAGCTCAGAGGAGGCCTAATAAAAAGATGTGCAATACTGGAACCTAGCGTTGAAATGCTGTAACATTTCAAACTCTAAACAATTAGGGATGCACGATATAGCGGCATTAACATCGGTATCAGCCGATATTGCCAAATTTCAACATGTCGGTATCAGCCCGATGTGTAAAAGGGGCTGATATTAACAACCAATATTTATCAGTACAGTAATCCCTCGAATTAACGTTTTCTCACATTTCTCTCTCGTTTAAACACTCAAACTTGATCCTGGTCTGGTCCTGGTTTAGTTCCAGTTTGGTATTTGAGTATTTGATTTTCAATCATTATGACAACCTTAGCTTCTTAGGTGCTAGCTGCAAGCCATCTTCAGGCAAAATAACGCTTTGGGTTTAATTTTGACAACCCTACTGGAACCAAATATCTTCTGTGCCATCTTGGTCCAACTACAAAAATCTTATAAAAGAAGAAGAATCTTGTGTGCAGAAAGATATGTGCTTGTTCTGTCCATCAAAACCAGGAGCCATGTTTCTAATCTAGATAAGCTTTCACACACAAAAAGTTACAAAACATAATATCTGGTCTATACATTCTCTACAGGGCAATTTTGACAATATAGAATAAGGATGCACCAAATAATCAGTAGTTTGAGTAGATTGAGCAGCCCTACATCCTGCTGTTTTTAGGGATGCACCGATAGAGCTTTTTCAGTTCCATCACAAATTACAATACTATAGCTTTAAAGCCCCAGTGTGTAGGATTCGTGGCGCATAGGTGGATGGTGCTATTGCACTTTCTGTTTTAGCTACGGCAGACCTCGAGGGTCACCCGGGCGCTACTGTATAAATAAAACACGGTCCCGGTTATTTAATTTTTTTTCTTTTCTCATGAAAACACATTCCCGATCATGTACCCTGACACTCTACACATCAAATGAAACCTTACAGTCTCCTCTTTTTGACTATGCAATTCATTTCCCTGCACAACAAACACTCCCCGAGCACATGGGGCTTTTATACAGAAAAGCACAAAACAAGGTTAGCTTACCTTAGAATGCTTTGCACAGGTCAAACTCTGTATTTCACCATAAACTTGCTCTCAATTTGTCCGTAAGGATCCAGCGAATAAAATCCAGTAAAACAATTTAGTCCAAAATACGTGTTAGATCCATTACGACGTCTGATCCGGCAGCATGCTTGTGTTGTTTACCCAAAACCACGAGCCTTGCCGAAGGCGGAGCCCAAATGTCCTTCTGCGGCTCTCGTATTCAAAATGGCTGCCTCTGCATGGGGAAGATCCCCCTTTTATGTGACTATATCTAAGTCCAAAAGAATACTTTGATTTCATGATGGAAGTGAAAAGGCTTGGAAAACAATGTATTTTTGAATGGGTATCTTCAATTTCAGTAATTAACGGGTAAAAATCTTACACACTGTCCCTTTAAGTCCAACACCCAATATCAACTGATACCAGTGCAGAGACTGAAAAGAGCATTTATTTCCATCCATCCATCCATCCATCCATCTTCTTCCGCTTCTCCATTTCTGGGTCGCGGGGGCACCAAGCTGATAAATGTTGCTGTATTTATGCCTCCAGTAACCACCAAGTTGAAACGAAGTTCAAACACATGAGACTTTCTGGATCAACTTCGACTGGTAAATAGTCTTATTACAATTGTAAATGTCCAACCAGGATATCGTCAGAACCAATATTTTGAAGCCGATATCTGATCCAGCTAATTTTTCCACTATTGGAACCATTATCTGATACCAGTATCAATGTATCCATTGTTTGTGAGTGAAAATGTGCTTTTCTTACCAGGTCATCCACCAGGTCTTTGATGGCGGTGATTCCCAACACAACCACCAGGGGGATGAGAGTGGTGTACCAGGGCAGTGTGGTGATGTCTGGGATGATCTGCAGAACACACAACAGTCTGAGCCAGGCCAGGGATGAAAGTGATCAGTAATGAAAAAAGCTGAAAATCATGGAAAAACTAGGGATGTCCTGGGGCATGCCCCCTGGAACATTTTTGAACTCTAGATGCTCTGAGATGCAATCTGGGGTCATTCCAGCCAATAAAAACTAAGATGTCAACCACCCATTTTGGGGGGAAAAATTCCCTTTCCCCCTCTTGATGATCTCACTTTGCACAACCTTCTCACAAAATTTTACAAATATATATATGTTTGCAATAAAGTAAAACTGTAAATCAAAGCACAAACCACATTTTATTCACAGGTACTAGTGGTGACATGCACATACCTGGTACATACACAATAGGGGTGGGTATTGGCAAAGAAGTCGAATCACGATTCATATGCCACGATGCGATTCTATCACGATGCATCACGATACTTGAATTATTGCGATGCATTGCAATATATTCGACATACTTCAGTGAAAATGTACCAAAAAAAGAGGATAACTTAAATATCAGTGGCTGTGTATCTGGGTCGTGTCTTCAATTGATACAGAACTCTGAGCAACTCAATTCAGAACTGAATTTATTGAATAACAAAAACAAATAAACCAAACCAATAACAAAAAAAGTGCATAGGATTTTTTCTAAAACAAAAAATGATGTTGAAACGTTTTTGGAGGTAGGTCCCATCATAACAAACAATACCCTTTCACAAAGAAAAACGTGCATAGGATTTATTAAAAAAATAAACGAATAATTTATTTATTTATTAATATTAAATACTTCCTATCTGGAAGTCATTTAATATTTATTTATTCATATTAAATAACTTCCAGATAGGAAGTTTTTCCAACTTCCTATCTGGAGTCACATTCTCTTACTGGTTTTGCAGTGGGATTTACCTCTGCACATTTACCAAATGCATGTCGTGTGAAACAGGTGTATTTGTGCACTTTTATTAGGCAAAATTCAACCACATGTTCCTGTAGACCTGCTCTGTGCTGTAGACCTGCTCTGTGCTGTACACCTGCTCTGTGCTGTACACCTGCTCTGTGCTGTAGACCTGCTCTGTGCTGTAGGCCTGCTCTGTGCTGTACACCTGCTCTGTGCTGTACACCTGCTCTGTGCTGTAGACCTGCTCTGTGCTGTAGACCTGCTCTGTGCCAACACTGTAACATAAATTTAGATTAGTTTTTGCTTTGCACTTAGTCTTAGTTGGCAGCAGCCGTAATAAAATATGATCGCAATCATCTCGAGACCAAGACCGGTGTCGAGTACTACGACACTAAGATCTACCCACGCTACCTTGGCGATCAACTGGCAGATCGCGATCAACGTATTGGGCATCCCTGTTTTAGACCCTCCTTTTGATTCACACGGTAATACGGGACAAAGTGCGTCCCTTTTCAGCTCAATACAGGACGCATACTTTTGTTTCTGAATACGGGACGATTCCGTTTTTCAAGGGACGGTTGGCAACCCTAAACACAACTATACATATATACACACAAATTTTTTCTCAACGAATAAAAAATGACCCAAGCGGCTGACAAAAAGCGGATAATTTTCATCCCTGTTTATTCCAATCTGTTTCCTATCGACATGTCTACAGCCAGTCCTGTTAGTAAAAGGAATTAGGACAATTTTTGTGTTTGTGCTAAATGGCAGTGATTTAAAATGGGCTATATCAGATTTTTACTGAAAAAAATAACTACTTCATTTTTAACAGTTTACAGTGGTCCAAAGTTATGTTCAAGAAATACTTTATAGCAGTGGCTCTCAGACTTTTCACACCAAGTAACACTAAAGAAAAGATTTGACTTTGCGAGTACTACTAGATCCAAATCACATCTATAACAGGATTATTCCAGGTCTAATCAAGGTCTAAACCAGGTCTATAACAGGTCTATAACAGGCCTATCCATCCATTTTCTTCTGCTTATCCGAGTTCAGGTTGCAGGGGCAACAGCCTAAGCAGATCTGCTGCTCAGAGGACGACCCCATGTCGCTCCTTCGGGCTGTGCCTGGCCAGGCCGCCAGACGCTCACAGTTGAGCGCCCACCCCAGGCCTGGCTCCAGGGTGGCGACGTAACTGGCTTTGCTGTGTTTCCTCATCATCATCATTCTGAACGCGCTCCTAGTCTGACATCCCCCAGGACCTGTTTGCCTTGGGTGACCCTATCAGGGGCATGAAGCCCCTGACAACATAACTTCCGGGATCATTCGGGCACTCAAACCCCTCCTCCATGTTAAGGTGGCGGTTCAAGGAGGGGTATAAAAGGACTATTCTAAACTAGAGCTAAACCAGGACTAATAGTGGAGTACAAATTGTTGAAAGGAGGGCAAAAATGGATAAACAGATAAATAAATGAAGCAAACCCACAAACTGAAGAGCTGTCAAAGAACCACCTGAAGGAGTTCACTTGTTTGAGAAACACTGGTCTAGTTGTCACCTGAATGTAGCTGATAACTTTTCTATAAATAAATATGATTTATACTGTAAAACTTGTAAAAAAAAGTGTTAAAGGTCTGTTCCAGAGCCTGAATGGAGAAAGCGTGCATTACTGAGGTGTGTGGTTGTGCAGAATGTGTGTGGTACCTGCAGGATGAGCAGAGCCAGGAAGTACAGGTTAGCTGCTCTCTTGAACTGCTCATACAGGTTCAGAGGGATGAACGTCAGCACATTGTACTTGTATGTCTTAATGGCATTCCCCTGAGAAAACATACTTACATTAAGCATCACATGTAGCATAGATGTAGTCTAGCAGTGAGCAATGAACTAAACCTGTTACAATAATGTATTTTCAGTGTACTGCCAGTGTATTGTCTACAATTACAAAGGTGTTTGCAAAGTGAATCCTGTACTCACAGAGTATCTGCTCTTCTTGATGCAGAGGAAGACTTTCTTTTGGAACTCTGGGAGTTGATGGTACGCTCTGTCGTTGGCCTTCACTTTCCAGCCCATCTCTTAAAGAACAAATTTGATAATCAGTAAACCATCCCTACAGTTTAGTATATTATATTGCGTTGTCCCCGCTTCTTTTGTTTCCTCTTGGATGGGACAAAGTGAGTCAAGCTTGGTCTGCCTGGCCAAATTTAATCTAATTTAATGTGCATGGACATTACTTGAAACACCTGTCAAACCCATGAAAACATAGTTAGCAAAGAGTGTGAGAGTGTGGTACCGCTGGGCCTGGCCTCCACAGCCTGGTGCTCTCCCCCTGGTGGTTCTTCTAGAGCTTCATCTGACGCAGGCTCCAGCTCATCGTCCGTCTCATCGTCGCTGTAGGGCATGACCTCATCATCGGGCCCCAGAGAGCCCTGGGAGTCTGCGCGGGGACGGCTCATGTTCTCCACCAATCTAAAAACACAGCAGCATCCATTCATGTTATCCAATCATCTGTAGTTAAAAACAAAAACAAAAAAACAAGTATGCCAACTGCCAGTAAGGCGGTGCAAGGTGAGCCGTCTGGTCAGGCTGTTTAAACCTGAAGAGATTTGATAAAGACAATGGTTCAAGTACTGAAAATCTAAAGATACTAATTTCAGCAAGGACTGATACTGGAAAAAAAAAAAGTTTTATTTTGATTTTCAACTTTACCAGCTTTTATTAGCTTTATGATCTCACGGTAACATACTGATTTATGCAGTATTATTTTCTGTTGAAAATTACATTCGCTTACTAAAAAAGACTTATCGTGATGGGTATTGGATCACTTCCTTAGTGTTACCAGCCTGGATGATCCCTTTAAGAGCAAGGTGTTGTGGGTAGCTCTGGGACCTTTTTGTGCCACATTTTGGCACGAGGCGCCCTTTTCTGTTTGTGGCCGCCCTACAGTACGGACCCTGTATTTACCGCTCACAGTTCTGTAATAAATTTTGTGTTGCTAACGAGTCAAATGTCTGTTCAGCCTCTGTACTACAGGAAATTACTGGGCAGGGAAAGAAAGTAACATTAGTATCAAAATTGCATCATGAGGACATTAATGAGAACAAGTAAAGCCTAAGCCATTTCCACATAATTTTAATGCTTCTTTCCTCACCTTCACCGAGAGTGGACGTGTTTTCCTTTCTCCCTGCACTGCTGCTCTATGTCTCCGTTGCCTCTCTTGTCTTTTGTCTGTGTTCCTCCTGTTGGAGATTTTCTAAAATCCTAAATTATGGAATTGATAAGCTGGTCCCTCAATGCAATTGGCACACTTTTACGAAGAAATGTGGGTTTGGGAGAGCTGACTTGTCCGGACCAAACTATTTACTTATTGGATTTTTGATGGCAGGACATCTGATTGGCCAGGGGATGTTTCTGATCCATCAGAGGATTGGGATGCTGGCAGCGAATAAGAGTCCCCCCGAGGCTGTCTGTTGTCGATTTACACCACAGCGGAGCCGTTGCTGACTAGGGAAGGACGACATGAGAAGGCGACACAGACTGAGGAACTGTACCATCTCCAATCTGTGGATACCCCCCCCGACGCTCGGATACCATCACGAATATGTTGTGGAATGGCTCAGTCCGCAATCACACGCCAGGAGGGAGGACTGGCGAGTCTCAACGGCCTGGCTTGGTGTCATGAAGTTGGGGACTTTGCAGTACCAGGTTTTAGACCAATTGTTCGTTCACCTGAGCTCTAAAGTGTGTTTGATTTCACACATCTTCCCCTTTAATTTCAACTCTTCCAGAAAATCTGCAATAAACAGGACTGCTGAATTTGTCTATCTCTTCTGCACTGGACATTCCCAAGGACACGCAGCTGTGTGTAGCTCACCATGGAATCAAAGGACACATCAATTGCCTGGAACACGATGACATGTATTTATAAAACACTTCTCACATAGCTGTCTGCCTGAGCTATCACATATTTTCTGTATTTGCATTCTTGCACTCTGCCCCCCCCACCACACCCTAATGTTTTCCAAACAAAGAGACCTCATGTAAACCATTCCACTGTATTATGTCATATGTGTTGGGACTAGGGATGTCAACAATTAATCGACTTGCAATTAATTGTCGATCAAGACGTTGGCCGAACAAAATGCATTAATTGTAACTAATCGCGGACACGCGCACCCGTGGTCACGAAACAAGGCAAAGAGCCGCAATTCTGGTTTAGACCTGGGCAGGGCGCACCGCGCTCATTCAATGGCACTGGCACGTCCCGGGACGAGGCGAGGTGCCCAGACTGCGTAGTCTCAGCCCGAGCCACAAACCAGCCGCACGAAACCAGCAAAGAGCGACACGTGGTGGTTTAATCCCGGTTTAGTCCAGGTCTAGACGTGGTCAAGTCCAGGTTTAGACCTGGTTTAGAACTGGTTTAGTTCTGGTCTAGATCTGGTTTAGTCCACGTTTAGTCCTGGTCTAGTCTCTTAGCCAATCAGGACGCAGAACACAATGTTACACTATAAAAAAAAGTTACACTATAAAAAAAAAAAAAAAAATCCGCGAAACAGCGAGGCCGCGAACAGTGAAACGCGACAGAGCGAGGGATTACTGTATTTTGTTATTCAGCATCAATACATTTGTCTGCTTTTTACTAAGGAATAATTAATTGAGGAATATACAATATAATAATACTATGATATATTTTTGACTCAGTGTTATGTTACTATAGCTTATATTCTTAAAGACCCTATTGAAATAGTAAAATTCAGGTGAAAAACGCCGCTTATCAGTTAATCGTAAGTTGATCGATAAGGTCAATCAACTATAGATTAATGAATTAATCGATAATTTGCATCCCTAGGTGTGACTACTGTCATTGATTGTATCTGCATTTTCTATTCTGTTCATGTTCCTTTTAATTATTGTGTTGCGTTTATTTTATGAGAAGTGCTCTATAAATAAAGACTTACTTAATGTGGCACTATTATTGAAATTATAAACATTTTACTTATTTATTTATTAGTTAATTTGAATGGGGGCAATGCACATTAATAAACATTTATGTAAAGGCCAGCATTATCTATACAGTTAGCCAACTGTAGTCCCCAGGCAAGACGCCAGCATAAAAGCATTAAATACAAAAAGGTTAGTAAAAGAAGCCACATAAAAGCAGAATACAGGCTAAAATGTAAAACAGCATTCTGTAACGCACAAGACATGTACAAGTCAGCTGGTTTCTCTCTGCAGCATTGAGAGCTTTCAGGTGTAACACTACAATAAGCGCATGCCTAAATCTGGTCATTTGAAGCAGCCATAAAGCACAAACCCTGCTCTAAACATGCCAAAGATGAAGCACAGGCACAGGCACAGGCACAGTCACAGTCACACTGTAAAGTACAGCTGTAGCTCATGGGATACATGGGATCCCAATACAAGTGCAGAGACTGAAAACAGCATTTATTCGTGTATCCTGCTGTCTCAACTGACCCTAAAGAGGGCAGTAAACACAGACAACTCAGCCTGGATATTCATAGAGCAAGTGAGCAAGCTTTTGAAAATAAGTGACCCCAAGTCTACTCAAATATGTACAAAAAATAAGCATCTCTTTAAACGTTGTGTGGATATTCAACTATTAATTTATCATTACAGTAATGGACAGAGGAGAGTATACAGTAGTAGCAAACACTGTACCTTACTTACAAAGTGCAGAGTATTTAAGTAAATAAGGTATTAAAGAGTACCTGTCAGGATGGAAGTTGCATCTGATTTCTGATTTAAAGTGAATGTAATCAGAATCAGAATGGTTTTACTGCCATATGTTTGAACATGTTCACAACATTAGAAAATTGCTTCGGTACTTGGAGCGGAATAAAATAGAATAAAATAAAGTAGAAAACTTAAATTTACAAATTTACAAGAATACAAGAATATACCAGTGCAGGTGCAGGTACTGATCAGGGGCAAAAAATCCAGCACAGGGTCATGTGAAGGATAAATCAATATAATATAGAGGATAGTCGCAAAATTAATATGTTCAAATATGAACAGAACGGAAGAAGCAGCTTGGATGAGCTGTGAAACATTCGACCATTCAACTTTTGTCCAGTTGACAAATTGAATTTCTCCTTTTGCCATGTTCAAATATGCTCAAATTATTTCATATTGTCCACATAAAGTCGTCCAGGTAGAATCCATGGTAAAGGGAGAAATTCAATTTGTCAACTGGACAAAGTTCATTCATTCATTTTCTTCCGCTTTTCCATTTTCTGGGTCACGGGGGCAGCAGTCCAAGCAGTGTTCTGCTGTCCAGAACACAATGCACCAGCCCCCATGAATCCTCCCGCAGGTGGTGGGTCCACAGGAGGACGGCTCACGTCACAACAGGCCTTGATGTATCTTCTGCCATGGGGGCTACCAGTGTCCGTAGACACTGGGGCAAGGTGGGGTTAAGTGTCTTGCCCAAGGACACAACGGCAGCGCTCATCTGTGGGATTGCATTGCAATATATTCGACACACTTCAGTGAAAATGTACCCAAAAAAAGAGGATAACTTAAATATCAGTGGCTGTGTATCTGGGTCGTGTCTTCAATTGATACAGAACTCTGAGCAACTCAATTCAGAACTGAATTTATTGAATAACAAAAACAAATAAACCAAACCAATAACAAAAAAAGTGCATAGGATTTTTTTCTAATACAAAAAATGATGTTCAAACATTTGCCATTTTGGAGGTAGTTACCATCATAACAAACAATACCCTTTCACAAAGAAAAACGTGCATAGGATTTATTTAAAAAATAAAACTAATAACTAATAATGTATTTATTTATATTAAATATTAAATTATTAATTAATAAAAATCCATTTTTGGCATCAAGAATCGATGCAGTATATTGTGAAAGTTAGTATCGCGATGCATCGTCATGACGATTATTTTGCACACCCCTAGTGGACACTGCTCATATCTAGCTGCAGGGAGGAGCTAACTACAATGAAATTACTATCCCACCTCTTTGGGATAGTCCCTGCAGCAAGATATAAGCAGTGTCCACCAGCACTCTAGCCAGAACTGACGAAGTAAGTTCGGCAGTTCTTTGTCCAGTTGACAAATTGAATTTCTCCTTTTACCATTGGCCACATAAAGCCTTTTGTCACTTTTAGACTTGCTCACAGTGGGAAGAGGAACCCAAACTTTTACTCAAATACTCTTATACTAATACTTAGAAGTAAAAGTATGCTGCCAAAAAAGTCACTCAAGTAAATGTAATTCAGTAAATGTACCCGAGTACTAGAGGTAAGATCGGGCCTAAAAAATCCAGCCCGACCCG
Organism: Paratrypauchen microcephalus; assembly: GCA_036785185.1. Classification (NCBI taxonomy): domain Eukaryota; kingdom Metazoa; phylum Chordata; class Actinopteri; order Gobiiformes; family Gobiidae; genus Paratrypauchen; species Paratrypauchen microcephalus. The sequence goes on from JAVJIX010000171.1 coordinate 578,946, forward strand.
ACCCGGCCCGCGGGTATTAAAGCCCGACCCGGCCCGAGCCCGGCCAATTAACTTGATTTGCAGGCCCGAGCCCGCAGCAAACCTGAAATTTCATATTTTATTTGTGAGGACTCGGGAGGAGAAGGGGTGATTTATGATAACAAATTAAAGCCTGTCTTTTGTAACGAAATCTAAGGCTACGTTCACACTGCAGGGCTTAATGCTCAATTCCGATTTTTTTGTGAAATCCGATTTTTTTGCGAGGCCGTTCACATTTCCAGTTAAATGCGAATTGTATGTGATCTCCAGTGTGAACGCTAAACTCCCCAAAAGTGTCCCGCATGCGCCTTGGAGGACACGATGACGTCACACGCAGCGAACGCGCTCAATGTTTACGGAAGTAGCCTAAAGTTGCTTTCGTACCGGAGCTAAAACATGTACAGCTTATTTGTTTTAAGGAGGAGACGGAGAAGGACGAGGTTTTTGGCCACAGCGTTTTGCGGGGCAGTGGCAGCAACGTCTGCAGAAAGGAACATGTGGGTGCGGAGTCGCAGGCAGGAGGGATGGGATTGCTACGCGCTTCGCCGCTTCACTGATACAGAGTTTATAAACTATTTTCGCGTGATGAGAAGAACGTTTCTGCACATTTGTGAACGCCTACTTGTACCACTCTCATTGGAGGAAACACACTCAGGTCGGATGAATGCGACCTGGCCGTTCAGACTGCAGTCGCATGTCAAAAGATCGGATATGTATCGGATTTAGGGCCACATATCCAAGTGTCCTGGATCACATTTGAAAAAATCGGATCTGTGTCGTTCACACTGTCATTAGAAGATCAGATACAGGTCGCATAGAGGCAAAAAAATCGGATTTGGGTCGTTTCAGGCTGCAGTGTGAACATAGCCCAAGTTAAACAAGACTGTATAAACATTTACATCTTTTATATTTGTTTCTGCAGAGGGTACATTAACCGACAATTTTCAATCATTGACGGATTTTTTAAAGAGTTGACGGGAAAAATTTAAGGCCGTCCGTCATTTTGACGGGTTGAAAATTGGGCCATAAACCACAGCAGCAGTACGTCCTTAAGAATCTAGCGCGGCACTTTAAGAGAGAGAAGCAGAGAGACAAAGAAGAACAATGACGGGTGGATAATAGACAGAGACAGGAAGGAGTTCCTCACTCTTACCGGTGCGTGTTTGTCTTTTCAGTTCTCCTGTCTTTAGTTTATCCTTATCTTCTTGCTCCTCCATATTGGGGATACCAGGTCAAAATAGATGCGGACTTGCGGAGGGGAAGATTATTAAGAGGGCGGCGTTCACGTGCGCAGAGCTCTGGCTCTGCGGCTCCTGTTTAGTAGTTAAATAGCAATTACATTACAGCGCCTTCTCTGTTTTATCCAAATTATTTATTTTAAAACAAGTATTCCTTAGTTTAGTATCCACACATCGTTTTAGTATACATTTTTATAAACATATATTTATTTTTAAAAAGTCAGCGAGAGAGAAGCCCGGCCCGACCCGACCCGAAGCAATGATTGACATTTTAGGCCCGACCCGGGCTCGGGCTTAAGATCTTACCTCTACCGAGTACTACAAAACTTTATTTGAAAACATTAAGCGCTGTCATTACTGGAAACAGGACTGAAAAGTTTTAATGCAGTTTAAAACCACAGCAACAACAAGTGCGTTAAACTAGGACTAGAGCAAAATGACTGCAGGCCAAAACCAGCATTAGCCCAGAATTAAGGACTGTAGCAGCACGAGGGCCCCTGTGTGAACTCGCCGGGGCTCACATGTTGGGGCTTGTCATGGTTTGACACTGAAGTGTGTGGGCATGTGTGCATAACTGTTTTGATTTGAAACTGATTTTAAGTGTTCAAATTAGGGATGCAAATTATCGATTAATTCATTAATCTATAGTCGATTGACCTTATCGATCGATTAACGATTAACTGATAAGCGGCGTTTTTCACCTGAATTTTAGTGTTTCAATAGGGTCTTTAAGAATATAAGCTATAGTAACATAACACTGAGTCATAAATGTATCATAGTATTATTATATTGTATATTCCTCAATTAATTATTCCTTAGTAAAAAGCAGACAAATGTATTGATGCTGAATAACAAAATACAGTAATCCCTCGCTCTATCGCGGTTTGCAGATTTTTTATTTTTATTTTTTATAGTGTAACATTGTGTTCTGCATCCTGATTGGCTAAGACACTAGACCAGGACTCAACGTGGACTAAACCAGGTCTAGACCAGAACTAAACCAGGTCTAAACCTGGACTGGGCCTGGACTAAACCAGGACTGGACCAAGTCTAGACCTGGACTAAACCAGGATTAAACCACCACGCGCCGCTGCTGGTTTCGTGCGGCTGGTTTGTGGCTCGGGCTGAGACTACGCATTCCGGGCGCCGCGGTTCGATCTCGTGCTCAGCAGCCCCTTGCGCAGTGCTGTTGAGTGAGCGCGGTGCGCGGTTGCTTTGTTTCGTGACCACGAAACAAAGCGTGTCCGCGATTAGCTATTAATTACAATTAATGCATTTTGTTCGACCGACGTATTGATCGACAATTAATCGTAAGTCGATTAATTGTTGACATCTCTAGTTCAAATCAAGATTCACATCCTTTAATCTCTCTGGAGATCTAAGGCCGATCTTGACTGGTCTTGACTTCAGAAGGCAGACAACATGGCATAATCACATGCCTGCGATATGTGCAGGAAATGGCACTAGGCCTGCCCATATGACTCAGTGCGTTATGTGGTACAGAAAATCAAATAAAGCCACTTCAACAGTGGAGGGTTATCTTAACACAGTATGACACGCTAGTTAATCCAGTTAATCCAGTCAGCAAGGTTAGCCGATATACTGGTCCAGTATTTGCACTAGTTAACATATCGGCCTTAAAATCTCCAATAGAAACTGTCATTTTGTTTTGACTGACCTGCTACACAAGAATACACATAATGCTTTATCTTCACATTCTAGTGTGAAGACATAACTACACAAAACATGAATACACTGCTCTCTCTTAAAGGGTTGTGCCAAAAAAAGCTGCAAGTTTGTACCAAATTTATATTACAGATCTGAAAATTGAACCAAAAATATCAGCAGAGTTTATCAGCCATGGGTTGCTCTGGTATCGGCATCGGCCATGGGGAAAAAAAAGAAAAGAAAAATTCAATTCAATTCAGTTTATCTCTAAATTAAATGCCTACTATTCGTGTAGAACATTGCTAAGCCTACAGTGGCTAGATGACAAAATAATAAAGTGTGGTTTTGCTGTGGTATAGAAAATCAAAAAGCTCTTTCAACAAAGTTACACTGAACTCATGAGAGCTTGCTGCCAAATGAACTGCGACGATGCTGAATCCTGTTGTGCTTGAACGTACCATCCAAACACACAAAGAGCAGGTCGCAGCCTATTGTATCCCCCGTATGTGCTCACACGTGCCACGCTCCACTGTATTTTTAGAACACACACCAGCATATGCTGATTGGACCGCTCACTTAACATTTACGACAAACTAAACCTCCTACATGACAAACAGCAAACGTCACCAGCTCACTCAACAGGTTGTGCTTCACTTTTAGAATTCTGGGTGTAACAGAACAGCTGCATATCCTTGTCCACGGAACCCTCAGAAACCCGTCAGAAAATCTTTTGTCTAATGTAACTCTATGGATGTTGCTGCCTGTTAACCTGCTGTAAAATGGCACATTTCTCTTTATGTTTGTTTTAAGACATTAAAGGTCCCATGGCATGAAATTTTCACTTTCTGAGGCTTTTGAACGTTAATGTGAGCTCCCCTACCCTGTTTAGGCCCCCCATTGCTAAAAGTTGCGAAATGTCTAAACTGAGCATTTGCGATCCTTTTCTGCGTTAGAAAAAAACACAGCTCAAACGGGCGATTCTGAACAAGGCAACTATGTGACGTCACATCGAAAAATGCAGCTCCACCCCTGTCTGTGTCTCTACTCAGCGTCTCTGTAAATCACGCCCAGAGAGTTTGGACTGCGAAGGAGCTACGCAATGCGAAATGCGTTTTTTTATTTGCCTGGAGACACGTGCGAGTGTTTCTAGACTCGGAAGTCCTTTACCCGACCCTCTGGACCTCTGAAACAGCAGTGGTTTAATTTTATTTTCTGTGAAAATGTGTTTTTTTTCATTGAAATTCCTCTCCTTTCTTCCTCCGCGCTTAAATCGCGGAAGTGGGGCCAGCACACAGCACACCGCTAAAACAAGGAACCAGCGGCGTATTTGCCCCACCCCCACCCACTCCTCTAACCTATCTGTGTCCTTCTCATTTGCATTCAAGCAACAAGGCCCAGAATGAGGTGTTCAGAGAGAGACTTTCTGACTCTGACTGTGTACATGTGTCTTTCTCATGTACTGAGTGTTGATTTTGGAGCAGGATTCATTTACAGTATTAGGGAACCATTAAGGCGCCATATAAAAGCATCAAGAAGTACCATGTCATGGGACCTTTAAGGGTTTTGAAGCTATGACAAAACACTTTGATGTTGATTTTGTAGAGATAGTAAAAAACTTCAATACTTTACAAAAATGTGGTGAAGAAATGTCACAGGGGACTGAAAAACATGATTAACTGTGTTAGTCTGAGGGGAGAGAAATGTAATTTTGTTTGAAATGATAGAGGACCAATGAGCTCCTTTGTTTCTCATGCGTCACTGAAAAAAGCTAATCAGATGGCACATTCGTCTTTGGTCAGGCTTGAGATGTGACGGAGGCTTGTGTGGGGTTGTTTACAGAGGGAGGAGGTGTGGCAGCACTGGAACCTGAAACCATCTAGTCTCTGGCAGGAAGAGTCACCTCATGCACACACACAAGCACTTTGGGTCTTGTACTGCTTCTGTGTGCAAGCCCTAAACCCTACACTTTTTGTGTGAGAGCCCTAAACTAGGGATGCAGCAAATATTTGTCAGAATATTGCAAAAAAGCCACATTTGATTTTGGTGTCATTAGTTAAATGTAAGGCTGAATACTGCCGTGTGACACAATGACATAATCAAACAACTTGCAGTGATGCAGTGATCTGCATTTCATAAAATGCTTTAAAATGTCTGGAATTACTGGAATATTTAAAGAATATTAAATAAACATTTACTTTCTTTTAAAAACATGTCTAAAAATTGATACTAGGCTATTTATGCAATATTTAAAAAATAAATCGTGAAAAACTTGTATCAAATGAGGTCATTTGATATTTGGTTTTGGTATTCGGCCAAGCGTATAATTTTTCTTCAGTTTCGGGCACAAATTTCTATTTCAGTGTATCCCTAACCTAAACCCTACAGCCTCTGTGTGTGTGAGCCCTAAACCCTACAGCCTCTGTGTGTGTGAGCCCTAAACCCTACAGCCTCTGTGTGTGTGAGCCCTAAACCCTACAGCCTCTGTGTGTGTGAGCCCTAAACCCTACAGCCTCTGTGTGTGTGAGCCTTAAACCCTACAGCCTCTGTGTGTGTGAGCCCTAAACCCTACAGACTGTGTGTGTGAGCCTTAAACCCTACAGCCTCTGTGTGTGAGCCCTAAACCCTACAGTCTCTGTGTGTGTGAGCCCTAAACCCTACAGCCTCTGAGTGTGAGCCCTAAACCCTACAGCCTCTGTGTGTGAGCCCTAAACCCTACAGCCTCTGTGTGTGTGAGCCTTAAACCCTACAGCCTCTGTGTGTGTGAGCCTTAAACCCTACAGCCTCTGTGTGTGTGAGCCCTAAACCCTACAGACTGTGTGTGTGAGCCTTAAACCCTACAGCCTCTGTGTGTGTGAGCCCTAAACCCTACAGACTGTGTGTGTGAGCCTTAAACCCTACAGCCTCTGTGTGTGAGCCCTAAACCCTACAGTCTCTGTGTGTGTGAGCCCTAAACCCTACAGCCTCTGAGTGTGAGCCCTAAACCCTACAGCCTCTGTGTGTGAGCCCTAAACCCTACAGCCTCTGTGTGTGTGTGAGCCCTAAACCTTACAGCCTCTGTGTGTGAGCCCTAAACCCTACAGCCTCTGAGTGTGAGCCCTAAACCCTACAGCCTCTGTGTGTGAGCCCTAAACCTTACAGCCTCTATGTGTGAGCCCTAAACCCTACAGCCTCTGTGTGTGAGCCCTAAACCCTACAGACTGTGTGTGTGAGCCCTAAACCCTACAGCCTCTGTGTGTGAGCCCTAAACCCTACAGCGTCTGTGTGTGTGAGCCCTAAACCCTACAGCCTCTGTGTGTGTGAGCCCTAAACCCTACAGCCTCTGTGTGTGAGCTCTAAACCCTACAGCGTCTGTGTGTGAGCCCTAAACCCTACAGCGTCTGTGTGTGAGCCCTAAACCCTACAGCGTCTGTGTGTGAGCCCTAAACCCTACAGCCTCTGTGTGTGAGCCCTAAACCCTACAGCCTCTGTGTGTGAGCCCTAAACCCTACAGCCTGTGTGTGAGCCCTAAACCCTACAGCCTCTGTGTGTGAGCCCTAAACCCTACAGCCTCTGTGTGTGAGCCCTAAACCCTACAGCCTCTGTGTGAGCCCTAAACCCTACAGCCTCTGTGTGTGAGCCCTAAACCCTTCAGCCTGTGTGTGAGCCCTAAACCCCACAGCCTCTGTGTGTGAGCCCTAAACCCTACAGACTCTGTGTGAGCCCTAAACCCTACAGCCTCTGTGTGTGAGCCCTAAACCCTACCGCCTCTGTGTGTGAGCCCTAAACCCTACAGCCTCTGTGTGTGAGCCCTAAACCCTACAGACTCAGTGTGTGAGCCCTAAACCCTACAGCCTCTCTGTGTGAGCCCTAAACCCTACAGCCTCTGTGTGTGAGCCCTAAACCCTACAGCCTCTGTGTGTGTGCCCTAAACCCTAAAGCCTCTGTGTGTGTGCCCTAAACCCTAAAGCCTCTGTGTGTGTGCCCTAAACCCTAAAGCCTCTGTGTGTGAGCCCTAAACCCTACAGCATCTGTGTGTGAGCCCTAAACCCTACAGCCTCTGTGTGTGAGCCCTAAACCCTACAGCCTCTGTGTGTGAGCCCTAAACCCTACAGCCTCTGTGTGTGAGCCCTAAACCCTACAGCCTCTGTGTGTGAGCCCTAAACCCTACAGCCTCTGTGTGTGAGCCCTAAACCCTACAGCCTCTGTGTGTGAGCCCTAAACCCTACAGCCTCTCAACAGTGTCTCAGTGCTCTCTGAGCCCTGGTAGTGGGTGCTCCCGCCATGCTCTGTGTAGGCTCTGTTTGTGATGTTGTCAAGCAGTATGCAGAGCACACTCAAATGAGCAGACATTTGCCTGCAGCACAGATGGAGGTGCGTGACAGCAGCTCCTGCTCACAGAAGCATCCTCATGTTACAAAGTGGAGTCATTCCCACACGGTCTGTAAAAGGGCCACAGTGGTCATCACAACAATCATACTTTGATCACAGTTATGGTCACAGTTATTTATCCTCGGTACGATACATCTCACGGTACAATATTTATTGTGATATTTTTTGGAGGCTAGCAAAACTGTGAATATGATTGTAGGAGCCATATTGACCTATTATTATTATTTGGTGCTTTCCTGTCGCGTTGCCCTCCACCCACTGTGTGGCAGTATGGTGTCCTATTTAAGGGCCAAGAAGCAGCCACAAGTGCTGCTGATTGGAGGCAAATTGTTTTGACTGCATTGTTTTATTGTGGAATATGTGGGGCATGGGTAAGCCAATAAAAGGACTATATGTCTGGATTTAAGATTTAAGTCTTTATTTTGGTCTCACACACAGTGACACACGGCAGAAATTTAACTTCTGCATTTGACCCATCCTTTTCAGGAGCAGTGAGCAGCCATCTTTCGGCGCTCAGGGGACCCACACTGGTTTGCTCATTGCCGGGGGGGTGGGGGGGGGGGGCGCCGGGGAAAGTCAGTGACTTTCCAGTTGAGCTAACCAGCCGGTTACAAGCGCGTCAGAATAACTTTAAATCAGTAGCCAGGCGGCCAGTGACATAGGGCCATTGGCTGGTACAGCTTTTTTCTTGACAAGACTTAATCCAAAGAATTAAGATTTAAAAGTGCTTAGAACAGTAGTTATTTCTTCATGTAGTGTGCACTGAAAAGGAGCAAAGGATCATTTTCTATGTCAGGCATGGGGGCCATAAGCTTTTTAATCCGGCCCGCCGAACTTGAAGAAATTATATCAATAAACCTTGTTAATGTTTTAATTTCCCTGCAATTGTGGTGTTTTCCAATAGCTGGCGCACTAAATACATTGACGTTTGTTGAGGTGCGGCGTTTTGCTCCACGTTTGTGCTTTACTCTTTAACCCCTCAGCCTCCTGTAAAGACGAGCGGAGCTAAGAAAAGAAAAGTGGATAGAGAATGTCGAGTGTTTAATAAGGAGTGGACAAGTAAATATTTTTTTACCGAATACTTATCAGCTGCTGTATGCCTGATATGCCAAGAGACTGTAGCAGTTTTAAAAGAATACAATATCAGCCGTCACTTTGCCACAGAACATGCTAACTATGCTAACAAACAGTCAACGAACAAAACGAACGAAAGAACCTGAAGGAGAACAGAACTTTCAGTGCTTTAAAATATTAGTAATAAAAAAAAAAAAGCTGTATTTTATTAATTAAATTTTCTGTGGTCTAAGAGTAATTTCAATAAATAGCTAAATACTGTGGAACTTGAAAGCTGGACATTTTGTTCTAACGATTTTGTTCATTTTTAATTGAAATAAAGCACATGTTTCTACATATCCCATGTTATTTTTTGCTCTTATGAGGTGGATTACCAAAATACTAAATCCACCTGCTCCTGGCCCACGAGTCAAAACGTTTGCCCACCCCTGATCTATGTAGTTCCCTACATAATTATTTTTTTAAGCTATTGCTGCACCTATTAAATTGAATAAAACTCTTGTAATATTATTGTGAGATGTGATATTTTTGGTTATTGTTACATCTTTGTCCTGGCAACACTTTTATTAGAGCTTTTATATAGAGGATTGAGGAGCTTTTATTGTATTTTTTATATTTTCTGCAGCAACTGACTCATTTCTTAGGGATCAATACAGTATTCTGATTGTGAATTGCCTAAAGGGGAAAGGCTACACTTATCTGGGTAAAGATGACCTCTGAAGAGAGTGTGACTGGTGTTGGCCCTACACTGAATAATGTGGAACATAGAATAGCCTACATGCTTTTGTTGAAACTGTTGAGATAATGTTTCGGTGTATGTTTCATAGTCATTCAGAAGAACAGATTAGGTCCTGAAAATCACATAATCAGTGGCTGATGGTGGCAGAGTGGCTAGCACTCACGCCTCACCTCCAATCCTCCGCCTGAGGTCCTGACCAAGCCTAGCAATAAGATCACGGAGATGGTCCCCGGGCGCCTGAAAGATGTGCTGCCCACTGCTCCTGAAAGGATGGGTCAAATGCAGAGAAATAATTTCTCTACAGGGTTAAATAAAGGATCATATAAAATAAAAAATAAAAATCACTGAATCTTAATGAGATAACTTGTCTCCCATTTATAATTCGATTCTCAAACCAAGTCAAAAACAGACAAAGAAACATTAGGTCAGACAAGCCAGGGCAGAGGGGTGGAGAGGGTCGTTAGGTTTTGAATAGGGACGGCAGAGAAATTCAAAAAACAAAAGAGACAGATGAGTTGAGATAGTTTCTGAGCTATTTCAGTGTAATGAGCCCCTCCTAGGGCTGAATAGATATGCTAATACTAGACGCCAGAGAAATTCGAAAAACTAAAGAAACAGATTAGTTGAGATAGTTTCGGAGCTATGTCAGGGTAGTTAGCTCCTCCCTGCAGCTAGATATAAACAGGGTCTAACCAGCACTAGAACCAGAACTGACGAAGCCTCTCGGATGAGCGGCGAAACGTTTTCGACCAAACAAACTTTGTCCAGTTGACAAATTGAATTTCTCCTTTTATCACTGCTCAGGTAAGACAGAGGTTGGAGCTGGAGTCAGACGTCACCTCAGCTCTATTTAGCTCCTTTGTGACAATTCAAATCAGTTCTCTGAGAAGGATGAGGATTTCCGTAAGACAGCACACATTTTCCTACATTTGCACCCAGCCTGGATATGAAAACAGGGTCATGAGAGGGAGTGAGCACACACACACACACACACACACACACACACACACACACACACACACACACACACACACACACACACACACACACACACACACACACACACACACACACACACACACACACACACACACACACACCATCGCATCAACAAACAAATACAATCACATACAAATTGTTTGCAACTTGTTATGCAAAATCTAGCATAGATTCACTATAGTTCAGTTGTTGATTTGGGGTCCATTGAATGTATTTTTCACATTCAGTGATTAAAAGAAGAAGAACAAATAGGGAAATTATTTCTCTGCATTTGACCCATCCATGAGGAGCAGTGGGCAGCTCGTCTTTCAGGCGCCCGGGGACCAGCTCCGTGATCTTATTGCTCGGCTAGGTCAGGACCTCAGCTGGAGGATTTTACCTGGAGCATGTTTTGTGTTGATGGGGGAAAAAGGGAAACATGCAAACTCCACACAGAAAGGCTCAGGCCTGGGGATCGAACCCGGACCATGCATGCAAACTCCACACAGAACATACACAGAAAGGCCTGGGCGACCCGGGGATCGAACCAGGAACCTTCTTGCTGTGAAGCATGAGCACTAGCCAAATAAAATATACAGATAATTGGCAAATTATAAAACAAATTAATCTTAGGCTACAACTTCTAACCCAATGCATGGGTCTAATTCAACAATTGTCTAACTTCTGGACTGGCAGACTAGATCCTCCTCAGGTCCAGACACAATCCAAAGGAAAGTTAGCATCTCATCTAAAGAATGAAATAGGTTAGGCAGAGAGCCGAGGGCACAGACCGGTCTTTCAGTGCTTTCAGTCTCGGTCTCTGTCCACTCGGGTCACAGGTTCCATCAGCCATCACAAAGTGCTCCGGCTCTGACTCACCTGCTCCCGCCTAAGCTGCCGTCCGTCCGTGGGTCCGTCCGTGGGTCCGTCCGTGGGTCAGTCCGATCTCTGAACCACTTTTTCGGGGTGTTTTGGCGTGTTTCTCGGTGTTGTCGGAGTCTGTTGTCCGCGGGGCTCTTCCTGTTTGTGCTCCCCGCCCTGCGCGCGCTCGCCTCACCTGTGCTCGCCGCTGATTGGTCCAGAACCTGACGCACCGGTCCGACCGCGAGCGTGCACGCGCCTCACCTAACGCTCAAAACCGACACCACCGTCCTCATGGATCATGGGACATACCCAGGTCTGGACTGGGACAAATGGACTGGGCATTTTTGGCTTAGACCGGCCCCTCATAATTAGTCCTGGTTTAGTCCTGGTTCAATCCTGATTTAGTCCTGGTTTAGTCCTGGTTTAGTCCTGGTTCAGACCTGATTTAGTCCTGGTTTAGTCCTGGTTCAGACCTGATTTAGTCCTGGTTCAGACCTGGTTTAGTCCTGGTTCAGACCTGATGGAGTCCTGGTTTAGACCTGATTAGTCCTGGTTTAGTCCTGGTTCAGACCTGGTTTAGTCCTGGTTTAATCCTGAAGTAGTCCTGGTTTAGTCCTGGTTCAGACCTGCTTTAGTCCTGATTTAGATGTAATTAGTCCTGGTTCAATCCTGATTTAGTCCTGGTTTATTCCTGGTTCAATCCTGATTTAGTCCTGATTTAGACCTGATTAAGTCCTGGTTTAGTCCTGGTTCAGACCTGATTTAGTCCTGATTTAGACCTGGTTTAGTCCTGGTTTAGTCCTGATTCAGTCCTGGTTTAGTCCTGGTTCAGACCTGTTTTAGTCCTGATTTAGATGTAATTAGTCCTGGTTTAGTACTGGTTCAATCCTGATTTAGTCCTGGTTTAGTCCTGGTTCAGACCTGGTTTAGTCCGGGTTCAGTCCTGATGGAGTCCTGGTTTAGACCTGATTAGTCCTGGTTCAGACCTGGTTTAGTCCTGGTTCAATCCTGATGTAGTCCTGGTTTAGTCCTGGTTCAGTCCTAAATTGTGGGCCAGTCTCTATAAGTAAAAAAAAAAGAAGGCCATCAGCCCCCAGGACTGTTGGCCCACCGGGAAAATGCCCGGTATGCCCAATTACCAGTCCAGGCCTGGACATACGTGTCCAACCGGGGAAAAACCAACACCATACATACATACATACATACATATATACACACATACATACATACATACATACATACAAATAGACATACATACATACATACATATATACACACATACATACATACATACATACATACAAATAGACATTCAATACCATACATACGTACATATATACATACATACATATATACATACATACACACATACATACAAACATATTATGTCACATGAGACACTTCTTACGCTCATTCATCAATCAATCAATCAATCAATCAAACAATATTTATAAGGCGCTTTTCATACAAAATTGTAACACAAAGCGCATTATTATTCATCATAATAATGCCACCACAACACTGTCCACAGTGGAGACTGATAGCATTTCTACTCATTTTGATAGATAGTCCTACTAGGCCTACTAGGTAAAAGAGTCAAAATAGTTTGTTTAAGATAAGATAATTTTTATTTGTCCTACAATGGAGAAATTACAATGTTGCAACACAGTTCAAAAACAGCAAGAGAATAGAATTAGGCATTAAAAATGATAATAATAAATATAGGAAAATAGTAGTTAAATTTAACACATTACTGTGTAAGTATAATACAATAAAATATAGGGCTACAACATCGTAGTGGCAGTATGTGGCTCTGACTATGTTTATGTGCAGTGCAGAAAGTGAACTAGATATGCCTCAATATTAAAGTGACTAGAGTCACTTTAATATTGAGATGATTCACATTCTGTTACTGTATTGCACATGATTATTACAGGTGGAGGATAACACTGTTCACTGTCTCTCTGACAGCAGCAGGAAAGACAGACCTGCAGAACCTCCAGTCCCTCCTGCACTGAGTCCAGAGGACAACCTGTCACATGACCAGATCAAATGCGATAAAACTCCAAGTTTTAATAAACATCAATGCTTCTACAAATGTAAAGGTTCAGAGGTGTTTGTCACAGGCATTAAAACATGTGAATAATAAAGGCTGAGTGAATCCTCTGTTATTGAGTCAGGCTGAGGATGCAATCTGCTCTGCCATCCACCCAGCCCTCACCCACCTGGACAATAAAGACTCGTATGTGAGAATGCTGTTCATAGATTTCAGTTCAGCGTTCAACACCATAATCCCACAGCAGCTCATCACTAAACTGGACCACCTGGGGCTTCAGACCTCACTGTGTGATTGGCTGCTGGACTTCCTCAGTGAGAGGCCACAGGCGGTGCGGGTCGGCAGAAACACCTTGATTAGACTGAGCACAGGAGCCCCCCAGGGCTGTGTGCTCAGTCCGATGCTCTTCACTCTGCTGACCCACGACTGCACACCAGCGTTCAGCCCCAATCACATTGTGAAGTTTGCGGACGATACGACTGTGGTGGGTCTCATCTCTAATAACAATGAGACAAACTACAGGAGTGAGGTGAGCCTTCTGACCCAGTCTCAGCGATAACAATCTCCTTCTGAATGTTGAAAAGACCAACTGTCCATCAATGGTGCTGCTGTAGAGCGGGTGAGCAGCACCAAATTCCTGGGGGTGCACATCAGTGAGGACCTCTCCTGGACAGCGAACACTGCATCACTGGCAAAGAGGGCTCAGAAGCGCCTCGATTTCCTCCGCAAACTGAGGAGAGCTGGAGCCCCCCCCACCACCCATCATGACCACCTTCTACCGAGGCACCATTGAGAGCGTCCTGACCAGCTGCATCACTGTGTGGTACGGGAGCTGCACTGAACAGAACAGGAAATCCCTGCAGCGCATAGTGAATGCAGCTGGGAGGATCGCTGGTGCTTGTCCCTCCTAGACACCCGCCTCACCCGCAGAGCAACCAGCTCCACCCCCTAGGGAGAAGGTACCGGAGTCTCCGGGCCCACTCTGTAAATAAGTGTTTATTTATTCTTTGCACTGCTTTTAGATTTTGTCTTAGTTTTTGTATTGTCTTTATATTGTATTTTGTATACTGTACACAGAATGTCAGTTCACTGTATGTCGAACACATATGGCAGAATTGACAATAAAGCTGACTTTGACTTTGACTTGACTTTGATTGATCATTACCTATAGAAATAAATACAAAGGCTGAAACATTTTTGGATGATAGGCTAATTGTATTCACAATCTCCTTCTTTCTCTCTCTTTCCTCTCTTATCTATTGCTCCTGTTGTCTGCGTGCCTCTCTTGTTTCTTCTTCCTCCCTTATCTTGCTCTGTCTGATGTCTATTTCTCTCGTCTCGTCATTTTTCGTTGCCCCCCCCTCCCTTCCTTCTGTTGCCAAAGAAAAAGATCACCGTATGTTTACCTCTCCAAATGTTTTTTCTGTCATTACATGTTGTAAAATTGTCTGTATCTTTTTTTTCTACTCTGTTGTAACCAAGTTGGCGCCGCGAATGGCCGCCCTGGTGCTCGGAGTGTCTGTCCGCTCCAGGTATCGAAGCAAGTTCCTAATGTTGTGAACCTGTTCACTCATATGGCAATAAAAACCTTCCTGATTCCTGATTTAAGAGATTTTGCTGCATTCAATTAATTCAATCTCTTAATAGTGTTATTTGCAGCAATGTGGTTAAAATATCAATATATTTATGGGAGACTAGGGATTGTTGTCACACTTTTTACTTAAATTTAATTTCTGCTAAAATGGTATCTGACAAGAACACCCTTTCTGTACATATTTAATGCTTGATCTGTCAGGTACAACGGGATAGTCCTAGATCTGATAGAATCCATTCTCTTCAAAAGGGTTGTCAAAGGCACCTTGTTGTATAATGAGTTTTATTTGATTAAAATGCATTTGACTGCTTTGTAAAAAAAAAAAAAGTTGCAGTGCATTGTGGGCAATTTCAAGCGCTCCGATGTGGCCAAGGATCCACCTGTGCATCTTTGTTAAAAAAGACAAACGGAGGAGTGGAGCATGGAGGGTGTGAGGGCTTTGGGGGGAATTGGAACATCACTTTCTGTTAGTTCAGTTTCTGATAAAAGAGAACTCAGAATTTCATGAACTTGTAAAAGATTAATGTAACTCTGTAACCCACTTATCTTCAGTAAAATCAAACCATTTTGAGCTGAATCTGGACCAGTTTGTAATCCAAACCAACAGAAAAAAACATTTTATGTGGATTCTGCCTGGAGGTTTTTCTTCCACCTAATTACAAGTCTGTAAATCTCATGTTTAGTGAGATCTGCTTTAGCTTTGACGTGGAAATTGTCAAGACCCAACTCAGTCCATCTCCAGGGACACCAGCTATACCTATTCTTATATTTACCCCCCAAAAATCAGGCGCAATTTGAAACTTTCCTTTGTGTAGAGATTGTTCCCAAGTAAAACGAGCATAGATCAGACAGAGGCCAAAACTCCAGAGCCTCAGCTTCACAAAGAGTTCAGCCATTTGCCTGCATCAGTTTCTGATCCCTTTGGAGAAGTTTGAATCGAGAGTCATTTTAGTCTGATGTTTTAGGGAAAATAGGTTGAAACACTAACAATAAACAAATATGTTGCATTTTCAGAGGGTTTTCACAGTTAAGGGCTTCCTTTCTGGTACTTTCAGTGCTTGGTTGTATAATACAGTGGTACCTCACCTTACGAAAGACCCAACAAATGAAAATTTCAAGTTACGAAACGCCTTCACGTTAAATTTTGGTCTCTAGATACGAAAGAAAATTCATGTTACGAAACGCGAAATCTCAAAAATTCAAATAATGCGTGCTCAGTCACACACATTATACACTTTTCTCAGACTGGATTTAAACTTTTCTCACATTTGTCTCTCGTTTAAACACTCAAACTTTCATAGATTTTCAACAAAATTATTAATAGTGAAGTGTGGGGGGAAGGGGGAGGGGGGAGAAAACTGCGCTCTGACACGTGTGATAGCGCAACATGACCCGGCGCGGGGCTGCCAGCAGGTCTAGACCTGGACTAAACCAGGACTGGACCAGGACTAAACCTGGACTAAACCAGGACTAGACCAGGTGGATTAAAGCACCGCGCGCGGGTTTATTTCCTGGTTTCGTTTCAAGTCACGGCTGAGGCGAGCAGCGAGGGGGACCGCACGCAGTCTGAGCGCATGAACAAACGCATGCAAAAGCCGCGGTGGTCTAGACCAGGTCTAGAGGAGGTCTAGAGTAGGTCTAGAGGAGGCACGGTTTGAGCACGGGTCTCGTTCATGCGCTCAGACTGCGTGCGGTCCCCCTCGCTGCTCGCCTCAGCCGTGACTCGAAACGAAACCAGGAAATAGACCCGCACGCGGCGCTTTAATCCACCTGGTCTAGTCCTGGTTTAGTCCAGGTTTAATCCAGGTTTAGACCTTGGTCTAGACCTGGTATAGTCCACGTTTAGTCCTGGGTCTACAGTCTCTACGCAGAACACAATGTTACACTATAAAAAAAGTTACACTATAAAAAAAAACTTGGATCGGGGCCTTGGAACGAATCAGGCTTTTTCCATTGAAATAGCTACTCAACTTACGAAAAATTCACGTTACGAAACCACTTCTGGAATGAATACATTTCGTAAGGTGAGGTACCACTGTACTTCCAAAGCTTTTATAGTTGCATACATTATATGAGTGAGGCTGATTGAATGAAGGTACATTTTAGCAGCTTGTAATTTCTCAGAAATTTGATAGACTCAGGTCATTTTCTTTCACTGTGTGAAGCCAGTAGAGCGGCGTCTGCGGAAGTCCACACACCACCATCTCCTTGGTCTTCCCGTGCTGATGAGGAGGCGGTTCTCCTGACAACAGTCCACAAAGTCCTGCATTAGCCCTCTGTACTCCACGGTGTTGATGAGACCAAAAATGTCATCGGAGGATTGTGCAACAGCTGTATGTGTTGTATCTGAAGTCTGCAGTGTAGAGGTTCAAGAGGAAGGGTGCGAGGGTGATCCCCTGGGGGTGTCCACCCTGCAGGTCAGAGGTCAGATACACAGTCCAGGGCTGGTGTGTGAGGTTGTCTAGGATCCACTCTGCCAGGTCACAGTCCACACCAGCCCTCTCTCGCTGCTCCCTGAATAACAGCGCCATGACAATAATAATTTTACCTGTCCATCAATAAATAATATTGGCCTTAAGAATTGTGTGATCTCATCTGAAACCCAGTAACTGACCTGGAGAGCAGAGCAGAATTTGCTGTCTTTTGTTTGTTTGAAGATCTGTTTATGGCTTGTTATGGTTAATAATAACACAATTAGATTGGAGTTTGGAAGTGACTAACGCTGATGTAAACCAGAATTTACCCCAAACTCAAACTAAACCATCTAGCAGCATATGTGCTATATCACAGGCTCAACTCAGTCCGCTACTGTAAATGCTGGGTATAAAGATACTGTCTTTATACCCCCACCTCTACCTCACTAAGCTCTGTCCTCTTTGTGCTGCTGTGGCTCTTTCTCCATTTCTTTTCTGGCTTGTATAATGGAAAATGTACTTACACTTACTCATAAAAAGGTTCATTCACACACATTTAAAGGTGCACTCGTTAATTTTTCACCACCGGCATGTTGCCATGTATATATATATTTTTTGCCTGGAATTCCATAGTAGGGTATGGAACATATCTTTGTTTCATTTATCCAATTACAAGTGCTTTTATTGGTTGAGCGGGGCTGCTTCTCCACAGGTATGACCTGTAACTTAGCCAGGTCACCTGCTTGTCTCATTTGAATACCGTACAGTGGAACATTCCAGGCAAAACAATAAAGCTGACCATACCATCCACCAGAAAAGCACTGAAATGTGCTTTGTTACACAAAATTGAATGGTGTGTTAGAGTGCTGTTACCTCCTCAAAACACACCTGGAGTTGGGTTTTCTTTCATCCACATGTTTGAGTTACCCTTTATTATTAGTCTGTCTACATCTCCAAAGTTCAAAATGCTCTGTTCCACCTTGTGATGTCATGTAGTGGTAGTTTTCAAGTTAACTGCTACTTTTACCTTTAGTTCAGTAGAAACTGGCTATTACATGGTTGAACGCATTCAAATGATTCCAGTGAATCCAATCCAATCCACTTTTATTTATATCGCACATTTCATAAACTAAAAGTGTTTCCAAAGTGCTGCACAGAAATATAATTTAAAATAAACAACTAATCACAGAAACAAGTGTGCATACAAATATACCTTAAAATAATAAAAACAATATAGAATAAAAAAACAAAACAAAAAAAAACAAAACCAACGTAAAAATAAATAAATGAATACTCTAAGAAAAATAAAATAATAAAAAACCCTAAAATACAATAAAAGACAACAGAGGAGCACACAACTCAGGTGGTGTTAAAAGCCAGAGAATAAAAGTGGGTCTTAAGACGAGACTTAAAACTCTCCACTGAGGGAGCTGCTCGGACGTGAGGGGGCAGGGCGTTCCAGAGCTTAGGACCAATCACAAAAAAGCTCTGTCCCCTCTGGATTTAAGTCTGGTCCTAGGCACCACCAGCTGGTCTAGGGCCAGCCCTCAGACCTCAGGCCGGAGTGTAAATTTGGATGAGGTCCGAGATGTAATCCAGGGCCAGTCCATTCAAAGCTTTAAAAACAAACAATAAAATTTTAAAATCAATTCTAAAATGAACAGGAAGCCAGTGCAAAGACGCAAGAATTGGGGTGATGTGCTCACGTTTTTTGGTTCCTGTTAAAAGTCGTGCAGTGAAGGTTTATGGAGTTTAAAAACACAGTGGAGCTTGCAAATTACCAGACTGATCTGTGTATTTTTTTTTAATACAGATTGATATCAGTCTGGCCCCCACACTCTCCACCCCACCTTACAGTCAAACGTGATCATCCAGTCAAATGTCTGACACGTGAAATGAAAATCTTTGCATTTAATTGTACATTCTGGATCCCAGGCAACAAGGATCACAAGGTGGAATAGTGTTTTCAGTTTGCCAAAAGAACAGAAACTGTTTAACTAAGGAGTACAAAAGCATCAAACCCCCGCGCCAACCTACCGTACCTAAGGATTCTACAAAGGTTTCTTTCTGCTCTTCCTTCTTGCGTAACTCATCAAAGTTGAGGTGTCGCACACACTGTGATTCTATTGAAGGGAGAGTGAATTCAACTGATTTTGGCACATTTTCATTCAGAGCTCATTTTGAATTCGAGCCAGTCTGGAGATTTAGCGACTTTTGGCCGTCTCTGGTGACTAAAACCTCATCTAGCGACTTACCAACATAGGTGAATCTGTGGAGTGTCAAAATTGTGAC
The DNA here is from genome assembly GCA_036785185.1 of Paratrypauchen microcephalus. Classification (NCBI taxonomy): domain Eukaryota; kingdom Metazoa; phylum Chordata; class Actinopteri; order Gobiiformes; family Gobiidae; genus Paratrypauchen; species Paratrypauchen microcephalus. The sequence continues at coordinate 598,249 of JAVJIX010000171.1, forward strand.
GCGGCGCACAATTGATCGAGGGCTAGACACTTAAATGATGAGTGGAAATTGTTGTCCAACAACGCCACCCCAAATTTAATTGGGGAAAGTTAGTCTACATAAGGCACACAGGTAAATTTATCAATAAATTAAGAGAGCCAGGTTCCATATTTTTACAACAACTTTATTTTGCAATACGTGTTAAAATGCGTTATTTGTAAAAGAAACAGTGTAATTACGATGAACAATAATAATAAAATCACGGAGCCAAAAAGCGGCAACGGTAGTAGCGAAACAAACAACAGTAGTAGCAAAGCCACAAAACAGTAGTGACAACGAGGCAAAAAAAAACAAACAGTAGTAGCAAAGCCGACGTGCCCTGTGCCGCTGTGGACCGCACTGCACACCACTGGTGGAGTGGGGCGAGTGCAGAGGTTGGAGCTGAGCGCCACTTAGTTTGCGCACCGGCGCAGATTCGCTCGTACTCACTGGCCTGATTTATTAAAAAGGTGCACCCAGGGATAAACGGGATATGGTACGGCGGGTACAGCCGAGCAGCGTGGCTACAAGGGACAGATACATGAAAACTGGGGTATTTTAAATGAATGAATGAATGAAGACAGAGCGGGTATACCTGTCGCTGTGGAGGAGGGCGCACAGCGACGCACACTTGGGCCAAAGCACACACCACAAGCCAACGGTCAAGCTAAAAGAAAATAATCATTGTGACCACTTGGACATTTCAAAAGGGACAGAGCAGAAGGTACCACCACTACCTGTTGCAACTGACGAGAGCGCACGAGGATGCGCCGTAAAGCTCAGCGTCGTGCAAAAAAATGGAGCTGGGCGCGCGGTCAGACGGCGGCACTAAAGGAGGATAGAATGAGAATTTGGAGATAATGCGAAATACAGGTTCAAGGATTGGATTGGATTGATTTACCTGGCCGTGGAGGACAGAGCAACCTGCACGGGGACCCGGAAATGCGTGTGGGCAAAAGGAGGAGCAACGAGAAAGGGAGCGCTTATAAAGTCCACCAGCCCGCGCCGCGGGGTGCCAGGCAAGCCTACGCGCACACCATTGGCCTCAACAGCCATCTTACCACAAAATCATTGTTTTTCTGCACCACCAGCAGAAGCTTATTTCATGGTTAAGCAGCACTGCACATTAGCCCCGATCTCGAAACTGTACCTTTGGGATTGTCAACAGCCATGTAGACACATTTTCTTGAGATCAGTGAGTCGTGTGTGATGTTATGACATCATAGTAACGTCATGATGTAATCTAGCGATTTTTCAGAGAGCCAGTAGTGACTTTTGGTGATTTGTTTTTGGCAACACTACCAGTATCGTGCGTACTGCTCTGATCATTCTGCTGCAAGTATGTGCGGTTGCACGCGTAAATTAAGTCACACAGCTGCATACGGCGGCACGGTGGCTGAGTGGCTAGCGCTCATGCTTCACAGCAAGAAGGTTCCGGGTTCGATCCTCGGGTCGCCTGGGCCTTTCTGTGTGGAGTTTGCATGTTCTCCCTGTGTCTGGGTGGGTTTCCTCCGGGCACTCCGGTTTCCCCCACCAACCCAAAACATGCACCATAGGTAAAATCCTCCAGCTGAGGTCCTGACCAAACCGAAGCAAGAAGATCATGGAGATGGTCCCCGGGCGATGGTCCCCGGGCGCAGGAATGTGTCGCCCACTGCTCCTAATATATATGTATATGTATATATATATAGGATGGGTTAAAATGCAGAGAAGAATTTCTCCAGTGTGAGATCAATAAAGTCACTTCTTCTTCTTCATATCCTGGGCTTAAGGGCTCGCTGAAAGGACTTTCATTCAAAACCCTTGGTAAATCAGAGGCCCTTTGTAATCAGAGGGCTCTCTTAACAGTATGCTCTCCCATTAGGGCTCTCCCTAGGGCCCCCACATAGCCAGAAGCCCCTGGGCACCGGCCCCACTGGCCCGGTCCGTAATACGGCCCTGGGTTCAACTATGGGAAAAGAATCCTTTCACAAGTATTTCCATGTGTGGCAAAACGAGAAATTAAATTTGTCAACTGGACAAAAGTTTATTTGGTCGAATACATTTTGCAGCATATTTCCATGTGTGTAAAACAGTTTCTGTGGGACTTAGTGAAGTGACTTTGACTTTGGGTAGTTGAATGTGTAAATTCCTGATGTGGGCGTGACTAAGTGTAGTTGCATGTTTTTGTTTTCATTCATGCACAAAAATAAAGCCCTGATAAATATGAAACAAAATGTATGCACAAAAATAATTTTACAGATGCACAACTGTTTAACATACCCACATACACTGGTTTCACACTCGTATTCACACACATTTTGGTAGTTCCATGTGCACAAACCTCCAGCAAGGACTTCTGACACCATCCTCTCCAACTGTGATTATTCAGGTCACAACATAACAAGTACTGGCCATTTAGAAGCAAAATTACATCTTCCAGTATAAACTCCCAAATAATATCTGTCAGTTTATGACATTAAAGGTCCTAAATTACACAAATTTGTCTCTTGTCAACTTTAAGCCATGTTAGAATGTTGTTACTTCATCATATCATCATCTCATGTTTGAATAAATGCTGATTTATTAGTGTCTACATCATCCAAACTGTACCGTGTGATGTTATGTAGTTGTTTTCAGGTTAACAGCTACTTTTTACTTGCAGTTCAGCAGATTGGCAATTCCAAGGATGAAATTGATTCAAATGATTTTAGTGTAGGTGTTTAGATATAGATGTAGGTGTTTAGACAGGTGTTTAGTTTAAAAACACTGTGGAGAACATTGTATTACCACGTGACATCACAAGGTGAAACAGTGTGTTTTCAGATTGTAAAAAGAACCATTGTGTCCTAGTAAAAGGAGAAATTCAATTTGTCAACTGGACAAAGTTTAGATGCGAAATGTTTTCGACCAAACAAACTTTGTCCAGTTGACAAATTTCTCCTTTTACCGTGGATTCTACCTGGACGACTGAGGGACTCTTCACACATTGTGTCCTAGTGTCAATAATGGTTAAATCATGATCCTTCTTATAAATATCACAATAATCACACAATTTTAAAGATCCCATGACATGGTACTTCTTGATGCTTTTATATGGCTCCTTAATGTTTCCCTAATACTGTAAATTAATCCTTCTTCAAAACCAAGACTCAGTGCATGAGATATGACTCTGACTGTCTTCACGAGGCTAAATATGTCTCTGAAACGCTTTATTCTGGGCGTTGTTGCTTGAATGCAAATGAGGAGGACAGAGACAGGCCAGTGCAGCAGGTGGGGGTGTGGCCAAATGCGCCACAGTTTCCTGGATTAGCGGAGCGATGTGTGCCGTCACCCACTTCCGTGTTTTAAGAGCGGAGGAAGATATGAGACGCTTTCCATAAAATAAACACATTTCCACAGAAAATAAAATTAAACCTGCTGTTTCAGAGGTTCGGAGGCTCGGATAAAGGACATCCGAGCCTGGAAACACTCTCACGTGTCTCCAGGCAAATAAAAAAACACATCTCGCATTGCGTAGCTCGTTTGCGGTCCAAACTCTCTGGGCGTGATTTCCAGAGACGGTGGGTAGACATCCAGACGGGGGGTGGAAACCTTTCCGCGAGTGTGACGTCAGAAAGTTCCCTTGTTCAGAATCTTTTTTTCAAACGCGGAAAAGGATCGCAAATGTTCAGTTTACACATTTCGCCACTTTTAGCCATGGGGGGGCCTAAACAGGGTAGGGGAGCTCACATTAACGTTCAAAAACCTCAGAAAGTGAAAATTTCATGCCAGGGGACCTTTAAGATTCCTAGTAGAGAAAATCTCCACACGTGCCTTTGGAAAAGATTGACTTTATTTACAGAGAAATGTGCAGAAGCCCAAACAGTTCATCTGTTGTCCACATGGCACGTCCCGACCACGGCCTTCTACCGCACCATCAATGGCTCTCTCCCTTCTTCCCCACAACCTGCACACAAGCATTCAAATCACACAGCTTTAACTACACAAACTGTTACTATACATTCATGTTAGGGCTAAACAATCAATGGCTTATTTGGTGTCATTTATGGCACCTTTTTGCCGATCAACTCCCGTTTTCACCACCACCAGCACATGATTTGTCAGTGCTGCGTAGTCATTTTGGGAAAAAAAAAAAATCATTATCAGCTCCCATTGGGTACTGAAATTTCCTAATGCAGAAGTCAAAAGCCTTGTTTCTTTTATCAAGTCGTTTTAGATGAATATTATGATTTAAAATGTCCAAAATATAACATAATGATCAATGGGTATTATAGATTTTAACTATAGCAGACACAAGCACAGTAGGTCTTCTTTAAGAGTTTAAAGGAGAATTAACGTTTTTAACAATCTGAGCCTTATTTCGGTAATAAAACAAGTTGTTTTACTCACCCATAGCACTTTGGCGTCATATGGAGCACTTCTGGAGATGTTTTAGATTAGCGATAGCCTAGCGCGAGTTCTAGCCGTAGCTCGGGGCATATAAGATATTCCCCGAGCATGTAATGTATGCCCCGTGCGGTCTCCAAATAACACAAACTTTAGCACTTTTCAAATCATAGAAGCTCGATGTCTTAGTCTACGATTTAATTTGAGTGAAAAGTGGCCTGTAATCCGAGATTTATCCATAATTTACAGCTTTGCGTTTCATGTTTGGGTCTTGGGAGCTGAGAGTGAAATAAACTGTGACTCCGCACATGCGCACTACTCGAAACTATGGATAAACCTCGGATTACAGGCCACTTTTGACTCAAACGAAATCGCAGACTAAAGACATCGAGCTTCTATGATTTGAAAAGTGCTAAAGTTTGTGTTATTTGGAGCCCGCACAGGGCATATATTACATGCTCGGGGCATATATTATATGATTGGGGAATATATTATATGGTAAATGGTCACATCTTTATATAGCGCTTTTCCACCTTCAAGGCACCCAAAGCGCTTTACAACAAGGAACTACTCACCCATTCACACACGCATTCACACACCAGTGCACGCAGACACTGGGGGCGAGGTGGGTTAAGTGTCTTGCTCAAGGACACAACGGCAGCATTCATCTGTGGGAGCTGGAATCGTACCAACCAACCTGTGGGTCAGTGGATCTGACCGCTCAACCACTGATGTTTCTTATGTCAAGAGCGGGATTTGAACCGCCAACCTTTGGATCAGTGGACAAACGCTCTACCAACTGAGCTACTGCTAGAACTCGCGCTAGGCTATCGCTAATCTAAAACATCTCTGGAAGTGCTCCATATGACACCAAAGTGCTATGGGTGAGTAAAACAACTTGTTTTATTACCGAAATAAGGCTCAGATTGTAAAAAACGTTACTTCTCCTTTAACCTGGGGAGCAAATGGAGGGGACAGAGACAGAGGCTAACACAATTGTTTTTAGTCCAAAAAGACATTTAAAAGTTCAAATCTGGTGAAGTGTTTGGTGTTACTGCTGCGTATGTGCTCAGAATAGACGGTTGTTAATATTGTGGCCCGTATGAGTGGTCAGTACCCGTTTGAAGTCGTTCATGTTGGTGGCCTGGACTGGCGTTCCGATAAATGTGAGATAGTTGATTTTGGTTGTCTCCTCATCTCCTTGATTTGACTTTACAAACATCTGCAGAAAAAAAATAGATTCAGAAGAGATTCAGAAGAGACAAATGGCAGCATTAACATTCCCTTCAAGTCCCCTCTACTGACGGCAACTGTATTTCTGAATATCACTTTAGAATGAGGGATTACACAGACAGCCACATGCTAATTTTAAAAAAGTACTACCATTTAATTGAAAATCACATTCTACTGCCTAAATCAAGGGTGTCCAACTTTTTTTTTAACACAGGTTTTTAGTTTTGAGTGCCACCACCTTTAATACAACTTGGAAAATTAATTACAGTGGTACCTCACCTTACAAAAGACCCAACAAACGAAAATTCCAAGTTACGAAACGCCTTCACGTTAAATTTTGGTCTCTAGATACGAAAGAAAATTCAAGTTACAAAAGGCGAAATCTCAAAAATTCAAATAATGCACGCGCCACACACATTATACGCTTTTCTCAGACTGGATTTAAACTTTTCACACATTTGTCTCTCGTTTAAACACTCAAACTTTCATAGATTTTCAACAAAATTATTAAAGGAAAAGTAACGTTATTTTACAATCTGAGCCTTCTTTCGGTAATAAAACAAGTCGTTTGACTCACCCATAGCACGTTCGTGTCATTTGGAGCTGTTTGGTGAAAGTTATGTTGTAGCGTATCCGTTAACATGAGTATTCGGGGCATTACTTTGCGGTCTCCAAATAACACAAACTTTAGCACTTTTCAAATCATAGAAGCCCGATGTCTTAATGTAAGATTTCGTTTGAAGCAAAAGTGGCCTGTAATCCGAGATTTAGCCATAGTTTCGAGTAGATGAGGACGCCAGTGCGCATGTGCGGACTGTGCTCTCAGCTCCCGGGACCCAAACATGAAACACAAAACTGTAAACTATGGATAAATCTCAGATTACAGGCCACTTTTGCTTCAAACGAAATCTTACATTAAGACATCGGGCTTCTATGATTTGAAAAGTGCTAAAGTTTGTGTTATTTGGAGACCGCAAAGTAATGCTCTGAATACTCATGTTAACGGATACGCTACAACATAACTTTCACCAAACAGCTCCAAATGACACGAACGTGCTATGGGTGAGTCAAACGACTTGTTTTATTACCGAAAGAAGGCTCAGATTGTAAAATAACGTTACTTTTCCTTTAATAGTGAAGTGTGGGGGGAAGTGTGGGCGCGGACACGTGTGTGATAGCGCAGCATGACCCGGCGCGGGGCTGCGAGCATGAGACCCATGCTCAAACCATGCCTCCTCTAGACCAGGTCTAAACCAGGTCTAAACCAGGAATAAACCAGGATTAAACCACCGCGGCTCTTGCATGCATTTGTTCATGACTGCGCTCAGACTCCCCTCCTCGCTGCTCGCCTCAGCCGTGACTCATGAGGTACACCGGCAGAGCTAGCACGAAACCAGGAAATAGACCCACACACGGTGGTTTAATCCTGGTTTAGAGGAGGCACGGTTTGAGCACGACTCTCGTGCTCGTGCTCGCGCCCCGTGCCGGGTCATGCTGCGCTATCACACACGTGTCCGTGCGCACACGCACCGCCCTCCCCCTTCGCCTCAGCCGTGACTCGTGAGGTACACCGGTGCTGCTGCTAATAGCAGAGCTAGCACGAAACCAGGGAATAGACCCGCACGCGGCGCTTTAATCCACCGGGTCTAGACCTGGTTTAGTCCAGGTCTAGACCTGGTCCAGTCCTGGTTTAGTCCAGGTTTAGTCCTGGTCCAGTCCAGGTTTAGACCTTGGTCTAAACCTGGTATAGTCCATGTTTAGTCCTGGGTCTACAGTCTCTTAGCCAATCAGGACGCAGAACACAATGTTACACTATAAAAAAAAGTTACACTATTTAAAAAAAACAAAAACTTGTATCGGGGCCTTGGAACGAATCAGCCTTTTCCATTGAAATAGCTACTCAACTTACGAAAAATTCACGTTACGAAACCACTTCTGGAACAAATTAATTTCGTAAGGTGATGTACCACTGTATAGGCAAGTATCACAACACAATGTTGTTAGTGGTAGAATTTCTTAAATTTGGTGTAAAAAATGACTGCCCATCATCAGGTGGGTAAAGTGTCTTGCCCAAGGACACAACAACAGCACTCATCTATTAAAGGGATATGCCACCCCCAGGTCAAATTTGGGCATCTCCCCACAGTCCAGAGACTAATATAAGTGGTGGAAAGCGTTTTCCTGCTCACCCAGCCATTGTCCGAGTCTGTCGCCACTGACCGCCGCGGTATCTGGTGCTCCTCCGCGTTAGACTGGAGTCTAACGTCGCCAGAGAAAGATTTCGGCCAAAAGGAATTAATTTGCTCGATGAGTTTCCCAATTACTTTCTGTGTAGTGCGCATTCATATCGAGTGCAAATAAATGTGCAAATCAACACGGAGAACTTGACTTGGTCATTTTGGGTGGGAACTATTTTTCAGTGCGGAAAAATAAAGCCGAATCACGCACCACGCTGTGCAACAGGGGAACTCCCTTCCTGGTGCGTAACTGGGATTCCCCTGGCAGCGTGCTGCGTGATTCGGCTTTATTTTTCCGCACTGAAAAATAGTTCCCACCCAAAATGACCAAGTCAAGCTCTCCGTGTTGATTTGTACATTTATTTGAACTCGATATGAATGCGCACTACACAGAAAGTAATTGGGAAACGCATCGAGCAAATTAATTCCTTTTGGCCGAAATCTTTCTCTGGCGACGTTAGACTCCAGTCTAACGCGGAGGAGCACCAGATACCACGGCGGTCAGTGGCGACAGACTCGGACAATGGCTGGGTGAGCAGGAAAACGCTTTCCACCACTTATTTTAGTCTCTGGACTGTGGGGAGATGCCCAAATTTGACCTGGGGGTGGCATATCCCTTTAAGAGTTGGAATGACACCACCAACCTGTGGGCCAGTGGATTTGACTGCTCAACCAATGTTGTTTTATGCTGGAAGTGGGATTCAAATTGCCAACCTTCGGACCACTGTACCAACTGAGCCATCAAAATGGACTCTGAAATGTTACTATGGTGACAACACTAGCCCCTCACCGTGACACTCTGCACATTCTGGAACTTGACGTAACGCAGCGGTATGAGGCCTTCGTCCTTGTAGTCTTCCTCACACAGCTCCAGGCTCTGAGTGGCTTCGCTGTGCTCGGCGTCGTCAAAGTCCATGGAGCGAGGCAGGTTAATGAAGAGCTTCACCTGTTTAGGGGCCTGTGCTGTGGATAGGCACAGAACACGCTCATACCACCATCATGCAGCAAGTGTCTCACATCATATACATAACAACATATACATTATATTATCTAGATGGAAATCCAGGAAGTAAAATGTCCAAAGGAAGTAAAAAAAAAAGTCATTTTACTTTGGACAATAACTGTTACCAGGCAACCATAATGTAAGTAAGCTCTTCTGATTTGCAACATAAAATAAGACGTACATTTTCTTAAAGAAGTATAACACTTCTATGGAGTTTTTAATATTTAGGTCACCATGTTACTTTATTGTTTTGAAATCACAATTAACATGTTTTATAAGTTTCAGTTTCATATCAGGTTTGTGAAGTTATGTATTGTTTTCTATCCTGCTCTTGTATACTCATGGAAAAGGGAGGAGTGTGGGTGTAGGCTTGTGGACTAAGCACTGGACTGAATCAGAAGTGTGCACGTGGACACGTGCACCCGCTCATCGTGGTCAAATCCGTGACAGACCAACATGACCGGCGTCCCACCCGGGGCTGCGAGCACGAGACCGAGGCAGTGTCCGGACCGTGCCTCCCCCTCGGGACCACGTCCAACGACGCAGTCGAAGCGAACATGCACAAGAGCCGCATGAAACAAGGCAAAGAGCCACATGCGGTGGTTTAATCCTGGTTTAATCCTGGTTTAGACCTGGTTTAGACCTGGTTTAGACCTGGTTTAGACCTGGTTTAGACCTGGTTTAGACCTGGTTTAGTCCTGGCTTAGTCCTGGCTTAGTCCTGGCTTAGTCCTGGCTTAGTCCTGGCTTAGTCCTGGCTTAGTCCTGGCTTAGTCCTGGCTTAGTCCTGGTCTAGTCCTGGTCTAGTCCTGGTCTAATCCCGGTCTGGTCCCGGTCTAATCTCGGTCTGGTCCTCATTGTCTAGTTCCAGTCTGGTCCTTGTCTAGTCCCGGTCTGGTCCTCATGTCTTAGTCCTGGTTTAGTCCCGGTCTGGTCCTCATTGTCTAGTCCCGGTCTGGTCCTCATGTCTTAGTCCTGGTTTAGTCCCGGTCTGGTCCTCATTGTCTAGTCCCGGTCTGGACCTCATGTCTTAGTCCCGGTCTGGACTTCCTACAGATCCAGTGACTCATGTCTGGGCTCCTCGTGCATCCAGCGGGACTCCCGGAGCCCCCCCGGGTCCCCCCTCTATAACATCTATAGAAATGTGTCAAACTGAACACATTCTGTACTGTACAGGAGACACGGAGGAGAAGACAATCAGGACGCAACACAATGTTGATACACTATAACAAATTTTTGAAATAAAAATAAATAAATAAATAAAAATCCGCGAAACAGCGAGGCCACGAAAAGTGAACTGCGATAGAGCGAGAGACCACTGTATTATAACATGGCAGAAAGCTCCAAAAAATAGATTAGGCATAATACACCCCCTCCTCCTTGTTATAGTCGTTTCCCCTTCTCACCCTCTGGAAGTTGTATTTGGAGTGACTTGTGCATGTTTGAGCAAACTTTAACCACTTATTTTCAAGATGCCATATGAAATCAACCCCTGATTTCACCACCAATATTACATGCCCACTGCTCTGAATTTACTCTGTTCTCCAGGTTTAGTTTTCTTAATTGTTTTTTTTTTTAGAAATCAGCCCTACTATCTTTTAAATTTTCTCCACAAAACTTAAAACACAACACAAAAAAACATGCTCCATAGGTTAAATCCTCCAGCTGACCAAGCCTAGCAATAAGATCAAGGAGAGGGGCCCCCGGGCACCTGAAAGAGGTGCTGCCCACTGCTCCTGAAAGGATGGGTGAAATGAGGAGGATAATTTCCCTACAGGGATAAAGAAAGGATTAAAAAATGTAACGTGACTAGTGTAAAACTCCTTAGCACATAACAACATAATGATATAATTTAAAAAAAAAACATGAAAGTCTGTGGTATGCACTTGAACAGCACTGGAGGCTAACACGGTGTGAGCAGAGGCCTTACCGAAGTCCGAGCACTGCAGCTTCATGGAGAAGAGTTTGACAGGCTGATTGAAGGCAATGGTGATGAGCAGCTGCACAAACACAAGCACCACATGTTAGCACACGGACACAGGCCATTGCACTAGTGTGTTTTGTATATTCTGCTAATGACAATAAATAGGTTTTTTGTAAATGCCTTAGTTGCAGAGGAGGGTAGAGTGGCCTAAAATTGTAGTCAAGGAAGAAAAACATACAAATAATATTACTCAGGTAGAAGTACTGGTCCAAGAAATTACTCAAGAATAGGGATGGGCATAATTAATCGATTAACCGATAATTGATCATTAAGAATTTCACCGAGCAAGTTCATTTTCGTCGACAAACCGATTTAAAAAACAAAAAACAATCGCCTCAGTTGGTGCGCCTCAGTTGATATATGCAAGCTTCCGTAGGTCAATGGCCAAAACATGAAGAGGTCGCGGCGAAGTGTTGTGTGGGACCACTTTAATTTAGAAAATGACCAAGCGCACTGCAAGCACTGCAATGCAGCATACAAATATACCTCATCGACAACACAAATGATTTATCATTTGAACACCGCGCATCCAAGTCTGGTAAAAGAAGGTGGCGGCGGTTCATCATCTCTATCACAGGCTAGCCTGGACTCTGTGCTAGCACAGACCAGGAGGAGCTGCAGTGCTCAACGAGCAGAGAAGGTCACCGAACTGATAGCGAAGATGATCAAAACAGACATGCTCCCCATCAGTGCCGTGGAGGGCAAAGGTTTTCACGACTTAATATATTGCTGCAGATACGGCTGGGTTGTGTGGAGGAGGTAGGACAGAGACAGCGGGCTAGCAGCGGTTAGCTCGGATCCCAAAGTGGCTAACTCCGAGAGCGCTAGCAGAGGCTGCAGGATGCGTGTCGCCTCGCTTTAATCCACCTCTACGCATGTTGATTTGCAGATTTACTTTCCCGTGGAGAAGCGCCTGTTCCCACAGCCTCGGCAGACATAGTAAAAGCGACACACATGAGTGAATGGTTGTTGTCTTTTTAATACAAAATATGTTAACGATTAACCGATTATTACTCATCAATTCTCCCGACAATCGATGAAGAAAACTTCACCGAATGCCCATCCCTACTCAAGAATAAAAGAATTTGGGAAAAGTACTACTCAAGTAACCGTAACTTAAAGCGTAACTGTTGGGATGCACTATTTGATTTAAAGGCCAATATTAAATGTAGCTGGGAGGATAAAACATTAAATAATGTACAAAAATGGAACTAAATCCCATCTGAAGAGCAGTAAAGAAACACAAATGTTCAAATCATTTCATATGGTCAACATAAAGCATGTGTCACTTGCTTACACTGGGAAGAATAAATAAAACAAATAATTACAAAAACAAAATACGACTTTTTCAATAGAAATATTATTCAAGTAGGAGTAAAAGTATGCTGATAGAAAAGTACAATTTCTTTTAAAAGTTACTTAAGTAAATGTAAGTGAGTTCTACTCCACTTGGCTGAGGTTCATGTACTGCACAGAAAGAAAAAGGAGCTGAAATGTGACCTTGCCGCCTTGTGTGGAAAATACACCACAGGTTTCTATTTACTTTCAATCAGCTACATTTAAAGCCCTTATGCAGCTAGGAAAAATATATTTGATATTCTGATGAAACCATCAAAATGTATGTTTTTAATAACTATAATCTGTAGTATTTGTTTGATTTCATCAAGGCAGTTATAGCTTTTTTAAGTGTGATGTCACTTCTTGGTCCAAGGCGCAACATCCAATTGAAAATATTGGACACTTTACAATTCCTCTTTGTTTTTAAAATCAACAACATATCTGGCATTAAAGGAGAATTCACATTTTTTACAATCTGAGCCTTATTTCGGTAAGAAAACAAGTGTGTCATATGGAGCACTTCCAGAGATGTTTTAGATTAGCGATAGCCGTAGCACTAATATATGCCCCCTGCTGTCTCCAAATAACACAAACTTTAGCACTTTTCAAATCATAGACGCTCGATGTCTTAGTCTACGATTTCGTTTGACTCAAAAGTGCCTCTAATCCGAGATTTATCCATAGTTTCGAGTAGATGAGGAGGACAGTGCGCATGTGCGGAGTCATATCTTATTTCACTCTCAGCTCTCGGGACCCAAACATGAAATGCAAAGCTGTAAATTATGGATAAATCTCGGATTACAGGCCACTTTTGACTCAAACGAAAGTGTAGACTAAGACATCGAGCGTCTATGATTTGAAAAGTGTTAAAGTTTGTGTTATTTGGAGACCGCTCGGGGCATATATTAGCGCTACGGCTATCGCTAATCTAAAACATCTCTGGAAGTGCTCCATATGACACCAAAGTGCTATGGGTGAGTAAAACAGCTTGTTTTATTACCAAAATAAGGCTCAGATTGTAAAAAACGTTAATTCTCCTTTAAAAACACATTACTCAATGTTCACAAGGTTTTAAGTGTGACAGAAAGTGTACAAGGTTGAGGTTAAATGCTAGGCTAAGATAGCCAGGGATGAAAGTGGCCAATCATGAAAAAAGCGGAAAGCCCCTTGTGAGGAAAATAATCTTTGTTATGTAATACGTCAAAGGTCGCTGATGTTCTGTTCTTGTGTTATCAATCAATAGTTACCAATACATTGAGGTTTACGACAACTATGGCTGATTTATGCTGATTCAGTGAAAAACCTAGAAGACGTGGTCTTTTAAACTGGACTTTGCCTGTGTTTTACTACCATGTTATGTATGTTGTTTGCATAAGTTCATTACCTAAGCGTCCTAGTAATGAGTTAATGGTTAACTACTCTGTAGGTTAAATTTAGCTCAGTTCTGTACCAAGACAGGAGACGATGGGAGACGACAGGACATCTGAAGAATCATGTCTGTATCCTCTGCTGTTCAACATTAAAGTGCCTGCATTTTTCCTACGAGGTCTTGTGAATTTCTTCCAACAATTTGGTGACACCGCGACGTGAAAGAACTATGCAGAAAGGACCAGGCCGTCGTCTCCCCCAAAGGCCCCTTTGAGAAACAACGCATCCAGAAGCGCTTCACAAAACGGTATGGCAGTGCCTTTTTCAAAGAATATCTGTCACATTGGCCAAAACCAAAATTATATGTGATGTTTTGTGAGGGACCTTTGTAATAAATTAAGTGGTAATTTTAAAACAATATAAAATCAGTAATTAAGAAGTCCGTGTTTGTACGCCAACACGTGAGAAAAGAAGGAGCGTAGAATCAAAATAATAATGAACGTTTAAGCTTTAAATTTGATAAAGCGTGATTAAAAAACAAAGTTATTAATTAAGTTCCGTGTTTATTGCTTTGCACGAGAGAGAAAAAAGCGGATTTTGTAAGAAAAAACACTTTTGTGGTTAAACTTTACACAAAAAGAAAAAACAAAAACTCCTAATTTGAGTTTACAAAAAAAAGGAATTCCAAAAGTAACATTATTGGTGTTTTTGATTGCCTTAAGCTCTCAAGACACCCAGGATGCAGAAGTAACAGTTCGAAGAACATGACGTCACTTGCTTCTGTAAAATTGGCCGAAGGCCAATTGTCCAACTAAACGCAACTGATACAAATTGACAGACACTCGTAGCATACTCAATTTTATAGGGGATGCGCAATTTTGTTTGTGACGAAATTAATAATACTTTGGTACAGGAAACTGATGTGACCGAAATTAAATTGAGTTGTACCTGGAAAAACCGACCTAAATTACAAGCAGGTTGTCTTTGTATGATTTTCCCCGTCTGGTAGTACTGTTACGAGAGCGTCATCAAAAGTTTGTGAAAAAGAAATACACTTGAAACTAAAAGCTGAGCTTGTAAAGGAGATTACAGAAAAAGCTGAAAATATAACGAAAAGTCTGTGTTCGGCTAATTCCACCAAAATTACGCAGATACTGAAAAAATTAAAAGACGAGTATGACACAGTTAGTGATACCTGGGAGATTTGTTTCTTGGTGTCGATTTAAAGAGGAAGACAGTATAAATGAATTGTTCAAATTGATGGCACTTTGTAAATGGTTTAAATTATTAAGAAGCACTTATTTGAGCAAGCATGAGATGAGGTGTTCAGAGTTGTTTATGATGGATAAAACCCAGCTTTGATCTGAGTTAAATATTGGCTATGGTGGTTTATGTAAAGTCTTGTTGAAAGCTTGGATTATAAATGAAATGTGATAGAAGAATGTTGAAAGATAAGAATTATGGCATTTATTGGAGAGATGTTTGTGGAAATTCTGGTTGTGTGAGTGTCATGATCTTACAAATGATACTTGGATCAAATAATTCTGCATTTATTGAATAATTTAAAATTGCATGTTCTTAGAAATAAATTGCATGTTCTTAAAATTCGGAATAAATCTCTGAAATTATTGCATGTCCTGGAATATTTGGAGAATAACCTAAAACGGGAGATTTTTCTATTTACTGAAAATTGTCTTGTTTTGGCGAATCCCAATTAAAAGTCTTGCATTGTGTAATTTACTTAAACCAATAAATTCTAAATTTAATACAATTGTAAATATTTTAAATTCAGCTCTCAAAGATTTGCTAGCTTAATCAATTTCATGGGAATAATAAATCTTGTTATGAGTGTTTGTCTATTTCTGCCTGCGGTCTCTCTGTGTGTGTGTGAGTGTATGAGCGGCAGTGAGCAGAGAGGTCAAGAGGTCACAGGGAAAGATATGAGCTCTTTGTTAGCTCTTTGTAATTTAGCTCTATTAATGTTGTTGTTCTTGTTAATGTTGTAAGAGTTGAGAAAGGAATTAGAAAAATTAGGGACAAGGATAGGATAGTGTTAATCTGTATTTTGAGTGTTATGTGGGAATTAAAGAAAGCGCTTTGTTGCTTCAGGCTCGGAGCGCCTCTGGTCTGTATGTTTGCTCAGTACGAGTTGGACTAGTTTGAGTTTAAAGGAGCAGTGTGAGAATTACTCTTTGCACGGTGCCATCAATGAACGAAATAATAAATAAATAAGAAACAGTTTAAGCTATTGACAGCATTACCGGCTGGTTAGCTCAACTGCATACCGGCTGGTTAGCTCAACTGGTAAGTCATGGACTTTCCCCCTGGAGGTTGTAGGTTCAAACCCCCCCCGGGCAATGAGCTAACCAGTGTGGGTCCTTGGGCAAGACCCTTCACGGTACTGCCCCCCGGGCGCCGAAAAAAAGATGGCTGCTCACTGCTCCTGAAAAAGGATGGGTCAAATGCAGAAGTCAAATTTCTCCCGTGTGTCACTGTGTGTCATTGTGTGTGAGACCAATAAAGGCTAAAAAGCCCAAGCTTAATCTTAGCATTGCAATTATTAAAGTAAATATTTTATCGGCAATCAGGTCCTAAAACAATTGAGGAGGTAGATACATTTCAAAATTTAACAAATAATTGGAGTATAGAGGTTTAAATTGCTCAAGGTTATTTTTAATTTATTACAGTTCATTTTTTCGGGTACAATTCAAAAATATAAAAGGTTGTATCACCTGTCACATTAAAGGAGGTACTGGATAAACTAATTGCTTTTATAATTAACTTAAGATTGGGAGTTTTTTTTGTTTTATCTAAATTAAATATTAATAAAATAATTATTTTCAAAATTCTACGTTTACTCCTACGCTACTTTTCTCTCTCTTTGTTGCAGAAGCTTAAAACTTAATAGCTGCAATTCGGACCGTCCCGCAGACAACAAAACGTGATAGACACATATTCTAATTGAGGCAAAAACACTGTGCGTAAATCAGGTGATTAAAATTTTAAATTAAATATTTTAAACTAATTATAACCCGAAGTCACAATTATCTAAATCAAATTTCTTCTCCCTTCTAGAGAACTGTCTATAGAACGGAGAAGCCCCCAAGAATTAAATTTTTTAGAGCCAAAGGTAGAATCAAAAGTATACAGTACTCAAAATAGCGATACATTCACTAAAAAGCCATAAACCGGACGTTGTGCCCAAAATTTGTATAATAAGTAAATAATTCAACTTTTAAAAAAACAAATTACCACAAAATGTCCTCACACTTTATCATGGTTGGCCAGTTGACAGAATATTGGTTGAATAAAGCACTCCAGGATGAAGCAGACCCCAAACAAGCCCGAGCAAATCAAAAGTCCTGAAAGTCCTACAAGATACCAAAGAACTGTCTTCTATCTTGGTCCTAAAGAAAACCGGAAAAGAAGTGAAAATAAAGGAAGATTCAGTGTTAACTCGCAAACAATTCAGAGACTCTTGTTGTGACACCGAAGATGAAAAAGGGTCTGCTGAGAGAAGAGGAAGGTCACACAGAAGAAGTAGAAGGGCATGGGATGAGGACACTGACAGAGAGATTTCTCTACTTGATAACATGTACCGATCATTACCCGACCCACCTATTGAACGAAGAGATTATTACCACAAGTCACCAAGACCATACCATCCCTCACCCTACACCAGCGGCAAGCTGAGAACCCCCGATACTAAAGCTGCTACATCCTCGAAGCCCTCCCAATTTGGAGAAGACTCATCCTCCAGAGCAACGCACAAAGTACTGACAGGAGTTTATACTCCCAGCCAGCGGAAGGAACGAGGGCCAAAAGCAAGTGTGTATCCAGTGAGAACAGATGGTCAAACTGTGGTCTATCAGCCATTTTCAATCAAAGACTGGAGTGCTTTGATGTTGACACTTCCAAGACTTACCAAAGGTGGCTTACCATGGCTAAGAGCTCTTTTCAAACAAACCGCAGGAGACCAACTTTGCTGGGGTGATATTCAGGCTGCTCTGACCAAAGCTGCTGACGAAACTGTTGCCAGAAACATCAAAAAAGCTATCGAAAGGAGCTTGAGGTATACACTGCGTGATCAAGAAGGTGTATACAACTATTGTGATGTGCTGGAGAGAGAACTCAGTCAACGCTATCCTTCTGTCGTGACTGAAGAATTGTTGTCAATGCAAATGAAAGACAACGAAGACTACTACAGTTACAAACAACGTGCTACTAATCTATACCATGATGCCACAGGAGAGCGGATCGATGCCAGAACAGGAATGTCAATCATCTATCGCTCAGCTCTGGTGAAAGGTATGCCAAAAGCAGTGCAAGACGCTTTGGACGATGTGATGGGCATATACACTAAATCTGATGATGGGTTCGATGCACACTGCAGCCATCAAATAAACAAGTACCATAGGGGGAAAAAAGAGGCCGAGGAGAAGAAGCAAGAGCTGGAACTGGCCACTATGAAACTCCAACTGCAGAAATACCAAAATGAACTCAAAGAAGAACAAGCAGCAGGAATTTAAGAAACCATCAATGGACTACTGGAATCAGGATGAAGCTGCCTATGCAGAACCGGATGCTGAAACCGATGAACAGCTTGATGACCCCATCTGACCCTTCGTCGCTGAGGCTCCAGAAGGGGAGGAAAAAGGGAGGAGATCGAGGAGATAGAGAAGAAAAAGGACAGTATAGGCCATATTATGATAATTTGTTAAATTTACAATGTATAATCTTGACTACGCTGATTATATTATTCTCTGTTATAGTATGGGGATATATTCTACTGACTGAGACTGATCTCGGACGGCTGGCAAACAACACGACAACCACAACGACCACTCACGGCACGACCAACTCAGCCAACTATATGGGTAAGACACAAGGAGCACTAAAAAGGGCAAAAAGGGAACTTTCTAAAATTTCCAGTATTGAAAAATATTGCTATGAAGGCCAAACATGTAATGTTTTATTCGACGTATGTGAAAGATTGGACTGTATGTCAAACATACCCGCTATAGATTATGTTTTTAATACCCAAATTGTTTGTAAAGACACTTGTCTGACCAGAGTTAATAATTATGAGGACCACAGGGTCACAAACAATACCAGAGCAATTTCTAGTACGGACGATCATCATAATACAGACCAAGGTGATTTTAGAACTGATCAACAGCAGAGAATTACCCTAACAAAGATCAGGAAAGATGAGGCATCTTATCAAGCAGATCTAAAGCATTGCAGAGGGAGTAAATCCCCTACTCAGCGATGCAACTATCTATTCAAAATCCAGAAGTTAGTGACTTAGGAATATATGCTATAGGTTTCCGGTGCTCAAAAATCCCCACTGTTTCATGTAATCGGAGAATCAACTTAAATTTTGAAGGCTATATCCACATAACCATATTAGTAATTAATAAGATTGCTCCAGTGAATGAAATAAATTCTTTGACTGAAGCAATAAGAATAGAGACAGGATTGGAAATGACAGAAAAATGAGTACAATATACGGTCCATACTCTGACCACAGAAGATTGTATTGTATGTTCGACTGCCAGACCACAACTAACTACTGCATCCATACCATATTCCAATAACAAGGACCTGACGAGTATACTTAAGCTCTTTATTAGAAAATCATTTGAACGGACTGATGAGTGATATTAACTCCATGACAAGTTACTGGTTGTAACTTCAAAGGACATACCCACCACTTGGAAAATGGGAACTGCAATGTATACATGTTTTCTCAGAGATATGATTACAAACGCAGACATAAGGACTGACAACAGAGTTGACATTGAGGGTTTCACTAATAATTTTTGTAATCAGACTTTTACTTCTGACAATTATGACAATTTTGCACTTTTGACTAACCAATCCATTTCATGAGCAGATATTTGGTGGTTATGTGCAGACTTCCGTCTATATGCAATACTATCTCCAACATGGTGAGGTGTGTGTGTGCCAATTATGCTAATTATCCCATTCACTATAGGTCCTACAGATTCATTGAATTTAAAACCGACTCAAGTTCTATATAAAACGGGACCGGACCATGTCCATAAGAGGTCCTTGTCCCCACAGCCTAAAGAAACTCTGGTGTACTTGAACATGCCTGGACAAGTTGGTTTCATAAAATGTTTGGCCCATGGGCTACGACAATTGTCTCCATTATCACTATCATAGTGACTGCAATTGCTATTTTAATTGTAATTGGCTGTTGCGTTGTCCCTTGCCTCAGAGGTTTAATAGAGAAATTTTGACTTACTGATACATCAATCTAGTCTGATCAAAATTGAACGAATTAAGTTCTGGCTGAATAAATGAATAATCTAAATTCTAAGCCCTAAGGTGTTGCTCCTTGTGACTTATTCTGCCGTCCGAGTTTTGTACAATGATTTACATGATATATTGACATAAAGACATTGAGATGTGTTATGCTCTATGAATGCTAAGGTTAAATTGTTATGTTGATATGATTAATTTTATTTGTAGAGGGAGCATCTTGCCACTCTACTATGTAAGTGTGATCACATGTGTTTATGTGATCAAAGAGAGGAGTCTGTGAGGAAAATAATCTTTGTTATGTAATACGTCAAAGGTCGCTGATGTTCTGTTCTTGTGTTATCAATCAATAGTTACCAATACATTGAGGTTTACGACAACTATGGCTGATTTATGCTGATTCAGTGAAAAACCTAGAAGACGTGGTCTTTTAAACTGGACTTTGCCTGTGTTTTACTACCATGTTATGTATGTTGTTTGCATAAGTTCATTACCTAAGCGTCCTAGTAATGAGTTAATGGTTAACTACTCTGTAGGTTAAATTTAGCTCAGTTCTGTACCAAGACAGGAGACGACAGGGAGACGACAGGAGATGAAGAATCATGTCTGTATCCTCTGCTGATCAACATTAAAGTGCCTGCATTTTTCCTACGAGGTCTTGAGAATTTCTTCCAACACCCTCCCCGCTGGAAATTTTTAAA
Source organism: Paratrypauchen microcephalus (assembly GCA_036785185.1). NCBI lineage: Eukaryota > Metazoa > Chordata > Actinopteri > Gobiiformes > Gobiidae > Paratrypauchen > Paratrypauchen microcephalus. The sequence goes on from JAVJIX010000171.1 coordinate 618,789, forward strand.
TTTCTGAAATTTGGATTTCTATATGCTATATGTTAGCAATAAAATAAAACTGTACATAAAAGTACAAAAAAACACATTTTATTAACAGGTACTAGTAGTATATATTGGATTTATTTTTGCGTTACACTTTGTCTAATCAGAGGCATTGAGGAGGAGCTTATGCGCGCTGAAAGGCGCAGGTGAAAAAGCGAGGAGCGATGCGTTAAGTGAGGCACGGCAGGTAGGATGAGGTATAGGATGTTTTATAAAGTTTAACCTGTGTACACACAATGGTACACGCTGTTGTGAAAGAGCTGCGCTCACTCGGTCCGCGGCTCCAGACACGGGCTCGCGCCCGTGTTTAATACGAAGTTTAATACGAGACATGTACTTTTGTTCTGAATACGGGACGATTCTGTTTTTCAAGGGACAGTTGGCGACCCTAAACACAACTATACATACAGTATATATACACCCAAAATCTTTCTCAACGAATTTGCACAAAATTACCCCGCAGCTGGAAAAAAAAGCGGAGATCCGCTAAAAAACGGAACTCTTTCATCCCTGGATAGCGTAGCAGTTACCTTCAAGTTAGTGACATACTGGTAATTCAATTTAATATGTAATTACTACATTATTTACATTTCTGATACAACTTGTGAATACACTTATGTTATGTAAAAGGTAAAGGCGTCTCTTGTTTGAGCTAGGAAAAGCTAGAAATCAGCTGTGAACAAAATCTCAGCTTGTGGAAATTAATTTGTCTTGCAAGATTTTGTCCCATCCCTGCTAGTGAATATCTACTTAATAATAAAGGTCTTTGAATCTGCTCAGGCCTAGTAATCGCCCACCCCCTGGTTCCAGGTATACATTTCTCATTCTCAAATAAAAAAAACACAAGTTCGAAAGGTTGCCCAAGGCTAATCAGCTCTCTGATAATTAATGACCACAAGACCTATAATTTCATTTAAAATCTTTCTGAATCTTTATAACCCGCCAAGTTATTAAAGCATTTCGACAAACCTTTCAATTTAAATGTGCTTCATGCTTAAAATGACTGCGCTATAGATAATAGTTACCATGTAGCTGGTTAGCCTGTCATGCCTTTTAACACTTAATATTTGAATTTTTTCAAAGGTTTACAGTAAAAATGAATGGAACATATACTTCCAGGACAGGCGGTCACAGTAGTGCGCCATTGCCCAGGCGTGCTACAGTGATGTGGCCCTCTAGTGGTCAGCGCACTCACCTGCTCATCACAGTCGGACTCCAGGAAGGAGGCGTCTTTGGTCAGGCAGTTGTCGAAGCTGCTGTCGTCGCTCTCGTTCAGACACTCACAACCGGCTTTGTTCACGAAGGGCATCAAGTCCATCTGGAGCGCACACATAACAGAGACCTTTAACAAGCCTGTATTTCTGTTTAGAAGGGCTTAAAGGCCTATAGTATTTCTGTCATCATTTCATCTGTCATATTTCTCATTCAAAAAAAGAGCTACTCAGGCCTTTACCCCCATTTAAAAAACTGAATAATGAGCTAGAAATATGACTGTTGTGTAGATAACTAAGATGTATGTAGAGCATATGTGTAAAAATACCCTCCATTTTCCGTGGATGGAGCTAGAATTTTAATTCTTAAAGAAACCATATGCAAGAATTTGATTTGAAATTTCAAAAACTTCTGTGCCCCCAGATAAAAGGTAAACACACTCAAATCCATCTTAAGCCAGCATTATAACTGTTAATTACAAAAACATTGGACATGATGGCCAAGATATTTATGTTATAATTTGTTATTTTGGTTCTCAAGAAAACAGAAAGAGCCTGACACAATTATCTCATTTGGGTTGCCAGTTCCAATGGTGAAATCCAGTTGTTTAAACCTAAAATGGCTCTCTCTGATCTAAATGGTCACTACCTAAACCCCAGCTGCACTAGCGCTGATCCAATCATGGATCAAATCATGGATCAAATCATGGATCAAATCATGGATCAAATCATGGATCAGTGTTAGTGCAGCCTCTGTACTAGTGCTGATTAATGAGCTTTCCCATGAGGCATGCCTGTCCATATACTGAGAATGAGAAGAACTTGTACGTGTCCTCCATCTGTAGGTTAAGGCACTTAATAAAAATTAAAAAAAATCAATTTATGCTTTAGGTTTATTATGTCATTAGCATGAAGTTGTTTGAATAATAAGGTATTATGTGTTATTGCAATAGGCCTACATGTGGCTGAACTGTCCTAGCACTAAACAAATCCCAAATGCACAGACATATCCTTTGGGAATGTCGGAATCCTCATTGCTGCCCGGGTCATTCTCCGTGTGCTGTCTGATCTTCTCCTCCAGCCCGTTGGCGTCGGCGCCCTGGTACTGGTCCACCCGCACGCGGTTTCGGAAGAACAGGAAAGTGGGCGTGGCTGAGATGTTGTTGGCTGCTGCTGTGCCCTACACACACACACACACACACACACACACAGTCAGTACAGTACAAAGAAGCTGGACAAGCAAAGGACATGCCTGTGATACTAAAGCTTAGTTTGGTCCTCTTGTTCAGTAGTTGTTGGCACGGCTGGTATTAAATAACATTTTGTACTGGTAGAGATGAGAATTCCACTGCAAGTGTAACTATCCGGTGTGTCAAACTACTCTGTACAGTTTAGTGTAGTGGGCTGAGCATTGTACAGAATCTTACTGCTAATGCTAAGGAGGGTTGGAATAGGGCCTGGAAGCGATCACTGAAATACAGTGGTACCTCACCTTACGAAAGACCCAACAAACGAAAATTCCAAGTTACGAAACGCCTTCACGTTAAATTTTGGTCTCTAGATACGAAAGAAAATTCAAGTTACGAAACGCGAAATCTCAAAAATTCAAATAATGCGCGCTCAGCCACACACATTATACGCTTTTCTCAGACTGGATTTAAACTTTTCTCACATTTGTCTCTCGTTTACTCTCAAACTTTCATAGATTTTCAACAAAATGATTAATAGTGAAGTGTGGGGTGAAGGGGGAGGGGGGAGAAGACTGCGCGCTGACACGTGTGATAGCGCAGCATGACCCGGCGCGGGGCTGCCAGCAGGTCTAGACCTGGACTAAAACAGGACTGGACCAGGACTAAACCAGGACTAAACCTGGACTAAACCTGGACTAAACCAGGATTAGACCAGGTGGATTAAAGCGCCGCGCACGGGTCTATTTCCTGGTTTCGAGTCACGGCATGAACGAACGCATGCAAGAGCTGCGGTGACCAGGTCTAGAGGAGGTCTAGAGGAGGCACGGTTTGAGCACGGGTCTCGTTCATGCGCTCAGACTGCGTGTGGTCCCCCTCGCTGCTCGCCTCAGCCGTGACTCGAAACTAAACCAGGAAATAGACCCGCGCGCGGGGCTTTAATCCACCTGGTTTAGTCCTGGTTTAGTCCAGGTTTAGTCCAGGTTTAGTCCTTGGTCTAGACCTGGTATAGTCCACGTTTAGTCCTGGGTCTACAGTCTCTACGCAGAACACAATGTTACACTATAAAAAAAAGTTACTCTATTAAAAAAAACTTGGATCGGGGCCTTGGAACGAATCAGGCTTTTTCCATTGAAATAGCGACTCAACTTACGAAAAATTCACGTTACGAAACCACTTCTGGAACGAATTAATTTCGTAAGGTGAGGTACCACTGTACTCAAAACATGCATGGGTGATATTTAAAACCTCTTCAGGCATGTTTTTGATGAAGGAAACAATGTTGAAACATGTAGCATCGACTACAGTTCCTACTACAGTTCCAATTTCAGTATTGGGTAAGTCAAGCCAAAACAGGCAGCCAATCTACATTCTTTCTTGTTTTGGTTCACTAGCCTTTATAAATTTGCATGTTGCACTGTCATCGTCTCTGAACTGAGCTCAGGCTGAGAGAAATCAGACAAGCTACAGTATATCCAACAGGCATCAGTGTTCCCATCTGTACTCACCTGACAAACATGGACATCCACCTCCAGGAAAACTACTTGTGGATATTTGTTGCTCAGCATGGTGAAGGCAGGTGCAATTCTGACACAAGGGTGGCACCTGAGAACAAGATGCAGAGGAATCACTTACAGGAAGGGACAAAAAACAAAACTAACATGACAGGATTTGATATGAGAAATATCACAATTAAGTGAAGAGTGGATGCTAAATAATTATCCTACCCAGTATACCCACAGGTCAGATGTAAATGACTGGGTCTAAAGCAGCCCTGTGTCATTTTATAGAAGGACCTGGAATATGTCAGGTGAGTAACAAGAATTCATCCAACCATCATTATGTCTTTTAGTGAACTTTTATATGTAGAATACACTTCACTGGTGCTAAAGATTCATGCTTGTTTTAATAGTGGTGCTTCCAGAAAGAAAGAAAGAAAGAAAGAAAAACAACAACAACCTTTCTTGTGTTTGGTTTGATGTACTACACTCAAGTATTGCTATGTCATCCTCTGCAATCAGGCATTTGCGTAAGAGCCTGAGCTTCACACTTCTAACAGGGAAGCAGATTATAAAATAATCAACTATACATGATATTGTTATTCACGTTTTGGTACGTCACTGCATTAGAATGACTGCTCCCACTGATTTTCCAGTAAAGCCTCTGTAAAGCCCTGTTCCCCTGACAGGCCTCGGGAGCAGCTCAGCACTTACCCGGCCATTGTGAACTTCACCACGGCGAGCCTGGAGCCGGCCGCCGCTAGCTCCGGCTGAAAGTCTGGGTCGCTGCCAATTACTTTGACACCGACCATGGTGAAGTCTTGGCTGTTTCCCACCAATGTAAGGGGGCTCTTCGGTGTGTGGGAGCTGCGAATAAACCCCGAGCTACAAATACCTCCGTGTTTTTAGCTCCGCTTAGCGATAGCCACTCCGTTTAACTGAACATGTACACACGCGCATGCGCACTGAGGGAGTCCAACCCAAACCTACTGCCGCCGGCTCTGACAGCTCTGATTGGTCCTGTCATTCAAAGGGCGGGTTCCGTGTGCTCTGATTGGTCCTGCCATTCGAAGGGCGGGGTCCGTGTGCTCTGATTGGTCCTGTCATTCGAAGGGCGGGTTCCGTGTGCTCTGATTGGTCCTGCCATAGGAAGAGCAGGTTACGTGAGATTTGATTGCTCAGTGTCCTATAAAAGGCGGGTTCAGACAGGTTGTTGTTGCCAACAACAACCTGTCCAGTGTTGCCAACTTAGCGACTTTGTCGCTATTTTTAGCTACTTTCTGGACCCCCCTAGAGAGAAAATTAGACAAAAGCGACTAGCGACAAATCTAGCGAGTTTTTTTGGTGGTCAGAGGCTCCAAGATCGTGGGAGGGGGAAAAAATAATTGCGCCGTTTTCCCTCTTTCCCCGTTCAGAGAAAGAGACAGAGGGACACAGACAGAGAGGGGCGGGGGCGGAGTTGACAACAGCGTGGACTGTCGCTTCCTTGTTTTTTTTCCCTCACTCACTCACAGGCAGATAGACACCACTCACCAGTCTCTCCTCTGCTCCCTCCCATCTCGTCAGATCGCCTCGGAGTCTGGTCATTCCTCTGCCATAGGCTCTGATTCTCAATAAGTGGATGCCTATGCGCTCTGATTTGTTTTCTTTTTCTTTTTGGCGACACAAAGTCACAAGTAGCACTGCTTAAGAAGCTAGTTGTACAGCACAGAAAAGTTTTTAAAAAGCTAGTTCTTTAGCACCAAAAAACAAAAAATAAAAAGCTATAGTTTGCCCACTATAGCTCAAAAAAAATAATAAATAAATAAAAAGCTTTAGTTAAACTACAGCACACAAAAAAAAACACAAAATAAAAAAGCAAGCTATAGATCTTAAACTACAGCTCAAAAAAAAAAAAAAACAAGTATATGTAATAACAACACCAATAAAAGGTTAGTGTCACGGGGTAAGGAAGGTTAGGACGTGAGCCCCCCCCCCCGCCGCTCTCACGTTTGGATTGGACCGCTCGCTCGTCTAGCTACTTTTAGCTACTTCTGGGCGGGCCAATAGCTACTTCCGATGCTGGGGAGTTGGCAACACTGAACCTGTCTGAACCCGCCTTGGGTTCAGACAGGTTCCTTTTCCAGACCCGTTTCCTTTCACTGTGAAAGAAAACAGATATTTCCTGGTGCTGATCACTTTGTGCCTCTCAGACACAACCACAAATCTGCTAAAATGTCTGATAGATTGTACTGGGTTGTAGTGGAGGACTTAAGAGGAGAGACAATGGAGATACCTCTTACGGAGGAGGAGTTCAGGAGTTTAACTGTTTTGGATCTGAAGAGAAAGATTCATCAGCAGCAGTCGGGTTGGCCTATAGGTATGACTATAATTCTGCACATCCATCTTGTGTGTAATTGTGTGTTTGAATTAAAGCTTACATTGATTCCACAGAGAGGATTTCGTTAAAATTTGCTGGTAAAGGATTGGAGAATGACAAACTGCTGACTGATTATGGGATACAACATATGTCGGTCATTCACTTGGTTTTACTTCTTCTCGGTGGTGGTGATCTTCTTCCAGTGGAGGGAAACATGGGTGACCGGGATAAGAAGAACAAGAGTATGGACTGTGTAGCCGATTTTACAACTCCACCATCCTCAACACCAGAAGATCAGAGCTGTGTGCTGCTGTGACAAATATTGATAACATATTGAATATTGCCCGTTCCTGTATTCTCTGATTTGTAAGAACTTTGATAGATTTCCTCTTTAAATTTGAGTTTCTTAAAGAGTAAAAACTCACATAACCTAAACAAACCAGCTAAAACAGCCTGGTGTGTTTTCCATGTTTCTGTTTTCTCTCCTGCTGTCAGTGTCATTCCAATATAGCATGTAAGCTAAGTCAGATCACTTTCTTGTAGTGAAATGTTTTGTTTTTGTCTGCTTGTTTTGCATGGATTTTTTCTTATGCATTGTTATACTGAAAACAAATTAAAATATACAGGGATGAAAGAGTATCGCTTTCTACCTGGATGCATGTGTGTGTTTTTTTTTTTCCAAATACGTTGGAAATTTTGGGTGTGTATTATTATGTATAATTGTGTTTATGGTCGCCAACCGTCCGTTGAAAAATGTAATCGTCCCATATTCAGAAACAAAAGTACATGTTAGGGAATGTTGCTCTAGAGTCTGTGTTGCACTGGGACAGGTTATGCTGTTGCACACGCTAGCAAAACAAGGGCCGTTTCCCAATTCAGCGACGGCACGCTTGTGAGTGTGCCGTCGGTCTGTCGTCGAGACGGCGCACACTCGCTCTGTCCTTAGTGCACTACGTTTCTCACATGGCCGCCTGCGAAATTGAACAGGTCCCGCCTCAGCTCAATGAGCCGGGTGGTCTGCTCCTTGTTCCCTAAAGACTAGTAATACTTGGAATTGGGACATGGCCAATGTTCCCCCTAATTTTTAATGTGTCTGAGCAAACACACTAACTCCACATCCGAAATGAACCCCCCCCCGCGCGGCTCGCACTTTGCAGATATAAAAAAATGACCCCGCGGCTGAATAAAAAGCTCTTTCATCCCTGATTTACAGTGCGCTGCACAAGTTTTCTTGTGCGCTGAGAATGTGCGAACAATGCGCAGCTTAGAGTAAACGTTGGACATGGCGATACTGTAGAATATCCAGCATTACAACAGCAAAGGAAATATAGAAGTGTAAGGGGAAAAGCATGTGAACGGTAATACAGGTGCCGTGATCTATGCCGTTACGGCTACTGTCACACATGTTTAGTGTAGTTTATGAAGAGTTTCATGTAGCATAGTTGTAGGTGAGGAGAACCAGTACGTATATTTTATAGTGACGTCGCAACTCTCACTTGTGGATGTCGCTGGCGAGTCGGTCTTTGTAGTCCCGCGCTGTGCATGCTGGGGCTTTTAAGTGTGCGGAGCGTGCATGTTTGCACACTTGGTCCACGCCCCGATTTCCATGGAAACGACGGCGCCGTTCAGAGCTCGTCTTGACGGTGCAGGTGGAAAAAAACGAATGGAACGGCCCTTGTCGCGCCGGATATGACGCATATCCCGTTCCAAGGACGCTAACAAGCGTGCCGTCGGTGAATTGGGAAACGGCCAAGGTGTTAGTCACACACAAACCTGAGCTGTTCACTGCGTGTTTGATTATTGTCTTTTCACTGCTGCCATATCAAAATAAAGCAGGTGAACAAATAGAACATGGTTCTTATTTATAATCAAACACCTGGAAAAGAACGCAAGTAAACGGAGCAGACTGTGAGTACATCAACAAGCAAGCTAATGTGGCTAAGAACCTAAATGAGTGCATCGGTTAAAACAAAGCAAAGAAGAAAGAAGTACAAACCAGTGAAATTAAGAATGAATGTGCCCTGCCCCATTGAGAATTGTGACTATGTGGCTATGCACGCGGAGACAGCAGTAGTAGCGGCCATGCTGAACATACACGCAACAACGCACGCTGCAGCTGCCAGGGAATCACACGCAAGCGCCAGAGTGGAGAAACTCCGACGACCCTCCATTGCTTTAGCTGGAACAGCCGAAACCTGGTCATACTTCCTCACTCGTTGGGGTGAGTACAAACGGGGCACAAAATTAGTCGGGTCTGATGTTGTCACACAACTACTGGAATGCTGTGAGGAGGACCTGAGGAAAGACCTCACCCGCGCGGCAGGCAAGAGCCTAGTAGACGGTGACGAGAAAGACGTTCTCTCTGCCATGAGAGCGCTTGCTGTCCGTGCAGAAAACACAATGGTGGCTCGAGTAACTCTATCTAACATGCGTCAGGGGCATGAGGAGCCCATCCGATCGTTTCATGCCCGCCTGAAAGGGCAGGCAGGCACGTGCAGGTACGAGATGAAGTGCACTAAAGAAGGGTGTGACCAAGTTAATGACTTTACAGAGGAAATACTGCGTGACGTGATTGCCCGCGGCATAGCAGATCCAAGAGATACAGCTTGACTTACTTGGCGAGAAAAATCAAAATATGCCATTAAAGGACATGATAGAGTACATTGAAGCTAAAGAGTCTGGAAAGCGGTCAGCATCACGCTTGCTCGACCCTCAGAGCACAGACACAATCAGCAGCTCATATCGACAAAAAAGGCAGCAGGACGTCCGCACTAAGGGAGGCACTAGGGCAGAAAAATTAAAGGGCAAGTCCGAAGGAGTGTGCATCTATTGTGGTGAGACAGGCCACGGAAAAACACCACAGTGGCGCATCAGACGCGCCGAATGCCCTGCATATGGAAAGCCATGCAGGAAATGCGGCCGTCAGAACCACCTCGACAAAGCCTGCCTAGGCGGCCGAGCGCCCAAGCCCTCAACAGAGGAGGCAGATGGGGTGTGCAACGAACAGCAGACAGCCGCATTTGTTGAGCTGTGCACACTCACCGTAACCAACGCTGGTGACAAGGTATGCACACTCCCCCTTGACCATCACCTGTACGATGACATGTGTGACAAGTGGATGAAACGCCCATCCAACCCACAGCCCTACATCCACCTCACCCTTTCCATCAAACGTGAGGACTACAAAGCTCTTGGCCTCGACCTTCGAAAACGCACCCGTGCCGTGACACTGCCCGCCATGGCCGACACAGGGTGCCAGAGCTGCTTAATCGGCGTCAAGGTTGCTCAACAGTTGGGCCTGAGCACAGAGGACCTCATCCCCGTCTCCATGATGATGAAGGCCGCAAACAATGAGGGTATACGAATTCTCGGGGCCGCCATCATCAGGTTCGCCGGGAACAGCAGTGACGCCCGCAGGTTGGAGACACGCCAGATAACGTACGTGACCAACTCCTCAGACCGCATATTCCTTTCCCGCTCTGCCTGCGTGGACCTAGGCATGATCTCGGACAAGTTCCCAACGCTCGGGGAGGTCAACCTGGCAACTTCGGACACATGCGACTGCCCACGCCGCGCAGAACCCCCAACTAGGCCAACCACGCTCCCCATGCCGGCGACAGAAGCTAACAGGGAGGCCTTACGGAAATACCTACTTGGACTGTATGCTCAGAGCACATTCAATACATGCCCCCACCAGCCTCTGCCGAGGATGTCCGGTCCACCACTCCGTCTCATGCTCAAAGATGATGCCACACCAGTTGCCTATCACACACCCATCCCTGTGGCCCTCCACTGGCAAAGTGAAGTGAAGGCAGGCCTCGACCGAGACGTTCGCCTTGGCGTGCTGGAAGAAGTGCCCGTCGGCACGCCGGTGACATGGTGTCACCGCATGGTTATCTGTGCGAAAAAGGACGGCAAGCCACGTCGCACCGTTGACTTTCAAGCCCTGAATAAGCACGCACTCCGTGAGACCCACCACACACAGTCCCCCTTCCATCAGGCAAGGCAGGTGCCCAGTGGGAAACGCAAGACCGTGTTTGACGCCTGGAACGGCTACCACAGTGTCCCACTGCATGAAGATGACCGTCACAAGACCACATTCATAACCCCATGGGGGCGCTACCGCTACTGTTCGGCTCCACAAGGGTACCTGGCCTCGGGGGATGGCTACTCTCGGCGCTACGATGAGGTGGTTGCAGACATCGGCAACAAGACCAAATGTGTGGATGACACGCTACTGTGGGCTGACACGATCGAGGAGTGCTACTTCCAGGCGGTACAGTGGCTTGACGTCTGTGGTAGGAACGGCATCATCCTTAACCCAGACAAGTTTGTCTTTGCGGCACCCACAGTAGACTTTGCTGGATTCACGATCTCCATGACCGACGTGCGTCCATGTAGCCGCTACTTGGAGGCGATCCGAGACTTTCCACGCCCACGCAATGTCACTGATGTCAGATCCTGGTTCGGGCTGGTCAACCAGGTGGCCTACACCTTCAGCATGGCCGAACGCATGCGACCGTTCCGGTCACTTCTGCAGAACGGGGTGCGCTTCGAGTGGTCTCCGGAATTGGAGGAAGTCTTCCGTGAGTCAAAAGAGACCATCGTCCGGGAGATTGAGCATGGCGTTCGCATCTTTGACAAATCCAAGCCCACGTGCCTCGCCACGGACTGGTCAAAGGAGGGTGTCGGCTTTTGGCTGTTTCAGAAGCACTGTCAATGCATGCCGGTCAAGCCCTTCTGCTGCGCTGATGGGTGGAAGGTGACCCTGGTCGGCAGCAGATTCACACATGCTGCTGAATCCAGATACGCGCCCATAGAGGGTGAGGCACTCGCGGTTGCTGATGCCCTAGACAAGGCACGCTACTTTGTATTGGGCTGCAAAGACCTGATTGTGGCAGTCGACCATAGACCGCTGCTCAAGCTCCTAGGCGACAGGGACCTTGACGACATCCCCAACCCCCGCCTCAGGAACCTGAAGGAGAAAACCCTACGCTATCGTTTTCGCATCATTCACGTGCCAGGCATGAAGAACAGAGCTGCGGATGCCATGTCACGCAGGCCGGTTGGCACTCGAAGCCCGCCGCCTATGGATCTTCCAGACGACCATGCTGCCGTGGTGACCCACCTCTCACCCAGCACACATGCTGATGTCCTGTCCCTCATTCGGCGGACAACCCCAGTGAATGATGACATCGATGGGGGCGACCTGACCTGGTGCGCTGCGGGACTCGAATCACTGCAGTCCGTGACATGGGACCGCGTCAGGGAGGCCACCTGTAGCGACGACGACATGCGCGCACTGGAGGAGATGGCTGCGGATGGCTTCCCCGAATCAAGATCTGGGATGCCAGCACCAATTCGTGCCTTCCACCAGTACCGCGAGGACATTACGTCGGCCGATGGGGTAGTCCTATACAAAGACAGGGTAGTTATTCCACCCTCACTCCGTGCCGAGGTGCTGAGTGCCCTCCACGCCGCTCACCAGGGTGTCTCAATGATGACTGCCCGCGCGGAGTCATCCGTGTTCTGGCCGGGTATGTCAGCTGACATTTTCGCCACTCGGAATGACTGTGAACATTGTCACCGGATGGCCCCCTCTCAGCCCGCGGCGCCACCAACCCCCTATCCTGGCTGTTTACCCCTTCCAAGCTGTGTGCTCAGACTTCTTCACACACAGAGGTGTGCACTATCTTGTGATAGTGGACCGCTACTCGAATTGGCCAATCGTCTCAAGGTCATTGGGTGGCGCTGCGGACCTCATATGCCACCTCCGCCGTGCCTTTGCCACATACGGGACGCCTGAAGAACTTGCATCCGATGGGGGCCTGAATTCACCTCCGCTGAGACCAGATCTTTCCTGCGCAGATGGGGTGTGCATCACCGCCTCTCGTCTGTGGCCTTCCCGCACAGTAACTGCCGCGCGGAGATAGGGGTGAAGACAATGAAAAGACTCATCACCGACAACGTCGGCCCGAATGGCGACCTAGACACTGATGCTGTACAGAGGGCTGTATTGCAATACCGCAACACACCAGACCCTGACACAAAGCTGTCCCCCGCCATGTGTGTCTTTGGCCGGCCCATACGCGACTTCATACCAATTCCCCCCGGGAAGTACAGGCCGCATGAAACGTGGCGTGAGACACTGAAGGCGAGGGAGGAGGCCCTCCGCAGGCGTCACATTCGCACGGCCGACATTTGGGCTGAGCATACCAAACGGCTTCCTCTCCCTCAAGGTGGGGGACTTTGTCCGCATGCAGAATCAGACGGGGCCTCATCCCAGCAAATGGGACAGGACAGGCATTGTTGTGGAGGTGCGCCAACATGACCAGTATGTGGTCAGGGTCGACGGGTCTGGCAGGGTCTCTCACTTCGGAACCGTAGATTCCTGCGCAAGTTCTACCCGGTTCGCAACGTCCAACCTCCACCCCGGTCAGTCTATGACGATCTTGTGCCCCGTATTGCCTCACCACCTTTCGTTGTGCCCCAGCAGCCACCGGACCCCGTGGGTGGCCAGGTGATGCCTGCAGCGGAGCCAGGGACCACATCGCCGCCTATGCAGCCACCCATCGGCTCTCCCCAGCGCGGTTCGCAGCCTGCCCCCATCATCCCTATGGTGCCTACCCAGGCCGTTCCTTGCGCCACACCGCCGTCCCCCTCGGCGCCCGCTATGTCACCGTCGACGGGCCTGCGCCGGTCTACCAGGGCTGCCGGCGTGCCGGCATGGCACAAGGACTATGTTGTGGGGTAGTCTTCTTTACATTCTATGGATGTTGTGTTTATGTTAATGCACTTTTTGATTTATTTCTGGGCTGTTCTTGATGTCATGTGCTATTTGTTGTTTACATTACGTTTTGATGTTGCAGTGTGCTATTTTTTTCTCTTTCATTTTTTTTCAGCCTTTTATTCATGTGTTAAAGGCTCGGGGGGAGATAGGGAATGTTGCTCTAGAGTCTGTGTTGCACTGGGACAGGTTATGCTGTTGCACACGCTAGCAAAACAAGGTGTTAGTCACACACAAACCTGAGCTGTTCACTGCGTGTTTGATTATTGTCTTTTCACTGCTGCCATATCAAAATAAAGCAGGTGAACAAATAGAACATGGTTCTTATTTACATGTCTCGCATTAAACTTGTACATGTGTGCGGGGCCGCGTGAGCTTGTGTGCTCTTCTGGTGCTGCGGACACCGCACGTCCTGAGCTGCGCCGCGATGCGCTCTCTCGGCTCCTTATCAGACTTTGATGTCGCAAAATCGGGGTCAGTGCCTTGTTTTGATATCAACTTTCAAATAAAAAACACTACAATTGTTTAAAAATGTGTTTTATTGCTATTTATTAAAGCCCCCCCCCCCCCCCCCCCGGAATTTTTTTTTTCCTGGGGGGGGGGGGGGGGGGGGGGCGTGACTTTCTGCTTTTTTCATGATTGGCCACTTTCATCCCTGAATATAGCCGCAAGCACTTGCACTTCTACCTGAATGCATGTGTGTGTGTGTGTTATCTACATGTGTGTGTTTGTGTTATCTGCATGTGTGTGTTTGTGTTATCTGCATGTGTGTGTGTGTGTTATCTACATGTGTGTGTGTGTGTTATCTGCATGTGTGTGTGTGTGTGTGTTATCTGCATGTGTGTGTGTGTGTTATCTGCATGTGTGTGTGTGTTATCTGCATGTGTGTGTGGTATCTACATGTGTGTGTGTGTGTTATCTACATGTGTGTGTGTGTGTTATCTGCATGTGTGTGTGTGTGTTATCTGCATGTGTGTGTGTGTTGCCAACTCCCCAGCACCGGAAGTAGCTATTGCCCCGCCCGGAAGTAGCTAAAAGTAGCTAGACGAGGGGGGGGGGGCACATCCTAACCTTTCTTACCCCGTGACACTAACCATTTTATTGGTGTTGTTATTACATATACTTGTTTGTTTTTTATTTTTTTATTTGGTTTTTATTTTTTAGATATTTTTTTTGGAGCTGTAGTTTAAGATCTATAGTTTGCTTTTTTATTTTGTGTTTTTTTTTGTGTGCTGTAGTTTAACTAAAGCTTTTTATTTATTTTTTATTTTTTGTGCTATAGTGGGCAAACTATAGCTTTTTATTTTTTGGTTTTTTTTTGGTGCTAAAGAACTAGCTTTTTAAAAAACTTTTCTGTGCTGTACAACTAGCTTTTTAAGCGGTGCTACTTGTGACTTTGTGTCGCCAAAAAGAAAAAGAAAACAAATGAGAGCGCATAGGCATCCACTTATTGAGAATCAGAGCCTCTGGCAGAGGAATGACCAGACTCCGAGGCGATCTGACGGGATGGGAGGAGCAGAGGAGAGACTGCCCCACCTGGTCCCTCTGTCTCTTTCTCTGAACGGGGAAAGAGAGAAAACGAGAGAAAACTAGCGACAAATCTACCAAATAAATCTGGAGTTCCCCCAAAATGTCATTTCCCTCTTGTCCCACCCCTCGAATGACCAAACTGAATCTCAAATAAAACAGTTAAAATTGAATTGAAATGTCTTGTTTTTTGTATAATTTGTTTCATTTCCATCTCTTGTAACTGTGGAACATTTGTTTTAATAGACATAATATTTCAAATAATTATTATTATTCATGGAACATGTGTCCCACAACCTGCACCAACCCTGTTACCAAAACATTTTTAGTCTGGTAGAAGAAGAAGAAAGCAGAACCACATGATCCCCTGGACTTGACATCATCAAACAGTTTTCCAAAAGAATGGGCAGAGCAAAGGTTTGTCTTCTCTTCTATTTTTCATATTTTTATAACATCGTTAGTCTTGATTGAATGTCTCACTCTGCCTCATGCAACCCTGTTATGCAAATGATCAGAATAAGACAATTATTATTATTATTCCTTTACTTATTTGCATAAATAAGTTTTTCCTCTTGATTAGCAGTAACAGCTAAACAGCTTCTCCTCCTGAGATAAAGTGAACATTAGTGCAGATCTGCAACCCTGTTACCTGCAACCCTGTTACTGCGATTAGAGCAAATCAACAAATAAACCAAATAAATCATTTAATACAAATTTTACCATTGACCGTCAGCTGAGCTAATCAATCATTTAATAGTTCATTACCGATTATTGATGAATATGTAGCAGAAAATCAGAAAAGTGAAGGTTTATTTTTCAAGAATTTTAAAGCTAAAATGTCCTCTAATTCTGGAACGACCCAATTAATGTGTATAATGTGTGTTGTTAATAAGACAAATATTTGATGTACTACGATAAGCTACAGGTTTTTGCTTTGAATGTAATAAATATATTTATAATGTAGTTACACAAAAAAGCAGTAGATGGCGCCAAGTTTGCCTTTTGTTACCACGTACACCACGAGAATGAAAGTGAAAGAAAACAGATATTTCCTGGTGCTGATCACTTTGTGCCTCTCAGACACAACCAGAAAATCTGCTAAAATGTCTCACAGATTGTACCGGGTTGTAGTGATGGGCTTAAGAGGAGAGAGAATGATAGTGCCTCTTTGTAATACGGAGGAGGAGTTCAGGCGTTTAACTGTTTTGGATGTGAAGAGAAAGATTCTTCAGCGACTGTCACAGGATCACGATATCAGTAGGACTATAATTCTGCACATCCATCTTGTGTGTAATTGTGTGTTTGAATTAAAGCTTGTATTGATTCCACAGATAGGATTTCGTTAATATTTCCTCCTGAACTATTGGACAATGAAGACAAACTCCTGACTGATCATGGGACACGTCCTAAGTCAGTCAACTTGATTTCAGAAATTATCAGTGGTGGTGGTCTTCTTCCAGTGGAGGGAAACATGGGTGACCGGGATCAGAAGAACATGAGTATGGAATGTGTAGCCGATTTTACAACTCCACCATCCTCAACACCAGAAGATCAGAGCTGTGTGCTGCTGTGACAAATATTGATAACATATTGAATATTACCCATTCCTGTATTCTCTGATTTGTAAGAACTTTGATTGATTTCCTTCCCTGGAAGAATCCATGACTCATCGCTGTACCAGCGGCGAGTCTGGTAACGCTTGGTCCAGAATGCTCTGCCGTTGCGCTTAGACAGACAGCTAAGTGAACCAATCAGAGAACAGTTAACGGACAGCGACGTGAACCAAGCCGGTAGGAAGCAATGCAAAAACATCTTTTTTGAAAAGAAAGGCCTCTAGAGCTGTCAGCTGCTGTGGTTTTAAGGAATCGATGTGTTTTAGGTAATTTAAGACCAATTTTACAGCTGAATGGAAGGGACGTTGCGGGCAAAGGCGGGTGCACTGACGTCACCATCTTTAAACGAATCAGAATCGCGGAGTCCGTTGTTAAAGGGATATGCCACCCCCAGGTCAAATTTGGGCATCTCCCCACAGTCCAGAGACTAAAATAAGTGGTGGAAAGCGTTTTCCTGCTCACCCAGCCATTGTCCGAGTCTGTCGCCACTGACCGCCGCGGTATCTGGTGCTCCTCCGCCTTAGACTGGAGTCTAACGTAGCCAGAGAAAGATTTCGGCCAAAAGGAATTAATTTGCTCGATGCGTTTCCCAATTACTTTGTGTGTCGTGCGCATTCATATCGAGTGCAAATAAATGTGCAAATCAACACGGAGAGCTTGCCTTGGTCATTTTGGGTGGGAACTATTTTCCAGTGCGTAAGAATACAGTCGTATCACGCACCACGTTGTGCAACAGGGGAACTCCCTTCCCGGTGCGTAACTGGGATTCCCCTGGTAGCGTACTGCGTGATACGGCTGTATTCTTACGCACTGGAAAATAGTTCCCACCCAAAATGACCAAGGCAAGCTCTCCGTGTTGATTTGCACATTTATTTGCACTCGATATGAATGCGCACTACACACAAAGTAATTGGGAAACGCATCGAGCAAATTAATTCCTTTTGGCCGAAATCTTTCTCTGGCGACGTTAGACTCCAGTCTAAGGCGGAGGAGCTGCAGATACCGCGGCGGTCAGTGGCGACAGACTCGGACAATGGCTGGGTGAGCAGGAAAACGCTTTCCACCACTTATTTTAGTCTCTGGACTGTGGGGAGATGCCCAAATTTGACCTGGGGGTGGCATATCCCTTTAACCGGGGGAGCGAGGGTGGAGCGAGGGTGTCCAAATGGTATCGCGCTGTATAGGAAATACAGAGAGATATCATTTGGATGGCCAGGTAATTGATTTCCTCTTTAAATTTGAGTTTCTTAAAGAGTAAAAACTCACATAACCTAAACAAACCAGCTAAAACAGCCTGGTGTGTTTTCCATGTTTCTGTTTTCTCTCCTGTCAGTGTCATTCCAATATAGCATGTAAGCTAAGTCAAATCACTTTCTTGTAGTGAAATGTTCTGTTTTTGTCTGCTTGTTTTGCATTGATTTTTTCTGATGCATTGTTATACTGAAAACAAATTAAAATATAGCCGCAAGCACTTGCACTTCTACCTGGATGCATGTGTGAGTTTGTTATCTGCATGTGTGTGTGTGTGTGTTATCTGCATGTGTGTGTGTGTGTGTGTGTGTGTGTGTTATCTGCATGTGTGTGTGTGTGTGTTATCTGCATGTGTGTGTGTGTGAGTTTGTTATCTGCATGTGTGACGCACACAAGCAGATATAAATACTAATGTTTTACAACATTATAACAAAAAATAAACAACAATTTTGAATTTCCAAGGTACAATTTTTTTTATTTCGAACCTCAAAGTTGTATTTGAGCTTAACAAAAAGTATAATTTATGATGAAATGTGTAATATATCTGTAGATAAACTGTTTTTCTATGTCAAAAATGCTTAGTGTTTATCACCATCTCTTCTTATGTTAACAAATAACATAAAACACAATTGTAAATGGCTCTGATCTCACATGTATCTGAATGGTTTTCATTTGCCAAATTTCCTTCTATTTTTCATATTTTTCTGAAGTTAATTCCCAATTTCCCATTGAAACAACATTATGTTCCACTGGTTTAGTGCCGGGTTAGTCCCGGTTTAGTCCTGGTTTAGACCTGGTTTAGTCCTGGTTTAGACCTGGTTTAGTCCTGGTTTAGACCTGGTTTAGTCTTGGTTTAGTCCTGGTTTAGTCCCAGTTTAATCCTGGTTTAGACCTGGTTTAGTCCTGGCTTAGTCTTGGTTTAGACCTGGTTTAGTCTTGGCTTAGTCCTGGTTTAGACCTGGTTTAGTCCTGTTTTAGTCCTTGCTTAGTCTTGGTTTAGACCTGGTTTAGTTTTGGTTTAGACCTAGTTTAGTCCTGGTTTAGTCCCAGTTTAATCCTGGTTTAGACCCGGGTTAGTCCTGGTTTAGTCTTGGCTTAGTCCTGGTTTAGTTCTGGTTTAGTTCTGGTTTAGTTCTGGTTTAGTCCTGGTTTAGACCTGGTTTAGTCTTGGATTAGTCCTGGTTTAGTTCTGGTTTAGTTCTGGTTTAGTTCTGGTTTAGTTCTGGTTTAGACCTGGTTTAGACCTGGTTTAGTCTTGGTTTAGTCCTGGTTTAGTTCTGGTTTAGTTCTGGTTTAGTCCTGGTTTAGACCTGGTTTAGACCTGGTTTAGTCTTGGTTTAGTCCTGGTTTAGTTCTGGTTTAGTCCTGGTTTAGTTCTGGTTTAGTTCTGGTTTAGACCTGGTTTAGACCTGGTTTAGTCCTGGTTTAGTTCTGGTTTAGTTCTGGTTTAGACCTGGTTTAGTCCTGGTTTAGTTCTGGTTTAGTTCTGGTTTAGACCTGGTTTAGTCCTGGTTTAGTTCTGGTTTAGTTCTGGTTTAGACCTGGTTTAGACCTGGTTTAGTCCTGGTTTAGTTCTGGTTTAGTTCTGGTTTAGACCTGGTTTAGACCTGGTTTAGTTCTGGTTTAGTGCCGAAATAGATGCAGAAATAATCTGATAATATGACTCACCCATAAGAACGCGGTCACTCCCGATAGTTTGCGTATCCATGTATGCACGTGTCACGGTCTTTAATAATCCGGAGCTCCGGAGAAAAGGACATAATCCCGAACTTATCCCGTGTCCCGAGGCGAGAGTTCCTTCTTACGTAGCATTAACGTAGTTAAGGATTCTTCTTCTCTTGGAAATGCCGCGTAAATATCACGCGGCTCGCTCACAGCTGATCGGCGAACAGGCCGATCAGCTGTGAGCGATCGGCCTCACAGCTGATCGCTCAACTCGAGTACTGGTGTGCGAGTGACTTTTTTTTCGCTGAAAACGCGTGGTGCCTGCATTAACTTACCAATTTTCTAGGCACAGAAGCGCTGTGAACAGTAGCTACAGTTTTGAAATGCTTAAAAAAAATTCAACGTGAGAAATGCCATGTGTGGCGTGTGAGCGTGTGAACACGTCGAATTGCGTGTGTCACACTCTCAATGTGTGAGACTTGAGAGCCCTGATACAATTCTACTATCATTATTATAAAGTGCTGCTAATGTGTATAATGTGTGTTGCTTAATAAGACACAAATGTTTGATGTACTACGATAAGCTACAGGTTTTTGCTTTGAATGTATTAAATGTCCCATGGCATGAAATTTTCACTTTCTGAGGTTTTTGAACGTTAATGTGAGCTCCTCTACCCTGTTTAGGCCCCCACCCCCCATGGCTAAAAGACTAAACCAGGACTAGAGGGGAGGCACACAGTCCGAAAAGAGCAAAGGCAAATTTTTGTTGAAAATCTACGAAAGTTTGAGTGTTTAAAGGTCCCATGGCATGAAATTTTCACTTTCTGAGGTTTTTGAACGTTAATGTGAGCTCCCCTACCCTGTTTAGCCCCCCCCCCCCCACCCCCCACCCCCCATGGTTAAAAGTTGTGAAATGTCTAAACTGAGCATTTGCGGTCCTTTTCTGCGTTAGAAAAAAACACAGCTCAAACGGGCGATTTTGAACAAGGAAACTATGTGACGTCACATCGAAAAATGCAGCTCCACCCTCGTCTGGATGTCTACCCACCGTCTCTGTAAATCACGCCCCAGAGAGTTTGGACCGCGAAGGAGCTACGCAATGCGAAATGCTTTTTTTTTTTATTTGCCTGGAGACACGTGCGAGTGTTTCTAGGCTCGGAAGTCCCTTACCCGACCCTCTGGACCTCTGAAACAGCAGTGGTTTCATTTTATTTTCTGTGAAAATGTGTTTTTTTCATTGAAATGCCTCTCCTTTCTTCCTCCGCTCTTAAAACGCGGAAGTGGGAGACAGCGCACAGTAACAAGGAACCAGCAGCGCATTTGCCCCCCCCGCTCCTCTAACCTATCTGTGTCCTTCTCATTTGCATTCAAGCAACAAGGCCCAGAATGAGTCGTTCAGAGAGAGATATTATGACTCTGACTGTGTACATGTGTGTTTCTCATGCACTGAGTGTTGATTTTGAAGAAGGATTCATTTACAGTATTAGGGAACCATTAAGGAGCCATATAAAAGCATCAAGAAGTACCATGTCATGGGACCTTTAAATATATTTATAATGTAGTTACACAAAAAAGCTGTAGATGGCGCCAAGTTTGCCTTTTGTTACCACGGACACCACGAGAATGAAAGTGAAAGCAGTGTTGCCAACTTAGCGACTTTGTCGCTATTTTTAGCTACTCTCTGGACCCCCCTAGAGAGAAAATTAGACAAAAGCGACTAGCGACAAATCTAGCGACTTTTTTTGGTGATCAGAGGCTCAAAGATCGCGGGAGAGGGAAAAAATAATTGCACCGTTTTCTCTCTTTCCCCGTTCAGAGAAAGAGACAGAGAGAAAGAGACAGAGAGAAAGAGACAGAGAGAAAGAGACAGAGAGACAGAGAGGGGCAGTGGAAGAGAGACACAGGCAGAGAGGGGCGGGGGCGGAGTTGAGAACAGCGTGGACTGTCGCTTCACTCACACACACACACACACACCAGTCTCTCCTCTGCTCCCTCCCATCTCGTCAGATCGCCTCAGAGTCTGGTCATTCCTCTGCCAGAGGCTCTGATTCTCAATAAGTGGATGCCTATGCGCTCTCATTTGTTTTCTTTTTCTTTTTGGCGACACAAAGTCACAAGTAGCACCGCTTAAAAAGCTAGTTGTACAGCAACAGAAAAGTTTAAAAAAGCTAGTAGTTCTTTAGCACCAAAAACAAAACAAACAAAAAAAGCTATAGTTTGCCCACTATAGCACAAAAAATAAAAAATAAATAAAAAGCTTTAGTTAAACTACAGCACAAAAAAAACACAAAATAAAAAAGCAAACTATAGATCTTGAACTACAGCTCAAAAAAATAAAAATCTAAAAAATAAAAACCAAAAATAAAAAATAAAAAACAAACAAACAAACAAGTATATGTAATAACAACACCAATAAAAGGTTAGTGTCACGGGGTAAGGAAGGTTAGGATGTGCCTAGCTACTTTTAGCTACTTCCGGGCGGGGCAATAGCTACTTCCGGTGCTGGGGAGTTGGCAACACTGGTTGTTGGTTGTTGTTGATTCATTTGGAAAGTTGCGCTAGGACAAAGCTTCCAAAGCTTCCTCATCTTCTCCCATATGTGCTCAACAAAGACGACTGAGACGCGCAGTGGAAATGTTGCACCAACATCATCTGCAACAGTTTGCCGCAAAACTAGAATTTCCCTCAAGATCAATAAAGTATTTCTGTGAATACATTTTATTTGTGCACAAGCATGGCCAACAACTAACGCACAGTATACAGAAGCTCTGTTTAATCCAGCCTCAGATTGGAGCGTCTTGACTGCCCTCGGCCTGGACAAGATTGCATGGGTGTAAAACCTGCCTCATCTGTGTGGTTTAAGTCTTTCTAAATTAATTGTACCTAATTTAATGGATCAGCCCTCTCTAGTGGTCCACTCATGTGTTTAATGACCTGGTCTGCACGTGATTCAAACTTGACTCGTGTAATGTGCGGGTTTGTTACTGGCCTGGGGTTAGTTACTGAAATACTGTGCTCATGTACAGTATACTCTCTCTACGGGTTGTACTGAATAATCAGCTCATTCATTTGGCTCATTCATTTGGATTATAAATGAATATAAATGATAAATGATCAAAGGAGAAGTTCAATTTGTCAACTGGACAAAGTTTGTTTGGTTGAAAACGTTTCGCCGTTTTCGCCGCTCATCTGAGAGGCTTCGTCAGCTGACGAAGCCTCTCAGATGAGCGGCGAAACGTTTTCAACCAAACAAACTTTGTCCAAAAAAGTTTGTTTGGAAATTGAAATTGAACTTCTCCTTTGATCATGGATTCTACCTGGACGACTGAGGGACTTTTCACGCATAAATGATAAATGTTAATTTTCTTCTTATATGTTGGCTGACTAGCTCAACTGGTAAGTGTGGGCAAGACCCTTCACGGTACTGCCCCCCGGGCGCCGGAAAGAAGAGCTGCCCACTGCAGCCCATTTGGGTCAAATGCAGAAGTGAATTTCTCCTGTGTGTGAGATCAGTAAAGTGTTAATCTTACATATATAGTACTGTACATCAATGACAGAGTCCCAACTGATGTGCTAAAGGGACCACCATGGCACTGGTATCAAGAAATCCTACCAGCAATAGTCTGGAGGACAGTGCTCATCCTGGATACACAGGAGCAGGCCTCGAGCACCTGTCACCTTCTCTATCAGATCCATGCGTTTGTCATTTTGTATTTTTATTTTTTACATGTCGTTTAAATCGGGGTCTTCAACGTTTTTCAGGCCAGGGACCCCCAAACAGATGGCGAACTGGGCCAGGGACCCCCTACTATATATACGGCATAGAATTGTGTTTTATATTAAATTGAGCTTAGTGTCATATATAAACATTGCTACTCTGTTATGGTACATCCAATACAAGGAAATAATACACAGGTTAATACTGTATTTTACACAATAAAATATAAAATTATATTATCTTAAAGTGAAATCAAAAGATTTCGTGACCCCCCTGTTGAAGACCTCTGGTTTAAATAGTAAAGGACAGCCTAATTTGTGTTGATTTTTTGTGATTTTTTAGTGTGTCTGATGCAGTTGACTTTTTTTTAAAAAAATTATTTTTTAGGAAAAAAAAAGGCTTTGACATTTATATACTTGAGTAGACATTTGCTGTACTTCACGGGATTCATGGTGTCAGAACTCTCAGACTGGACCACAAGAGGGAAACAGAGACCTGTGACAGACTCTACAGTGACTCTGCTCCTGCCTCTGCCAAGCTCCGCGTTTCACTCTTTAAATGTTTTTCTTTTTTCCTCAATAACCTACATGCTCATTCTCACCTGTGAGTGAGTTAGGTCTGCCTTATAGTTTACAATTTAGACATGTCTAAAAACATTTGAATAAACATTATGGGCACACATATAGACCGCACTTGTAGCATAAACTGTTATATTATCTCAGGCAGTTTGTAAAGGATCAGTCCACATGGTAAAATATGATTTATGATGCAATGATTTTTATTTTATTTTTATTTTTTATTTTCAAATATGAAGCCTGTGCTAATAACTGTCACTGCCTCCACGTGAGAGTCACATTAATATATGGCCAGACACTGCAAAAACTATCCTTCAGAAAAACAATGGGATTTTTTTATATTGTATTTTAAAATTTGAATTAAAAAAAATTCTGATGTATAAATAAAAAAGATCTTGGTTAACATATACACTACAAAACACTGTAATCTAATTATAGAAACAGCCTTTTCTCCATTGTGGGATTCATACATTCATTTCACATTTCTTCTGATTTTGAGAGTTTAAATCTCATTTAATCAGACTAGGAAATAACACAACCTTCTATAAAAACAAAACAAACAAACAAACATGACATTATGAAGCAGAACATACAGGGGCTTTCTGAAGGACAAAAAAAAAAAAAAGAAGCTTTTTCTCATCAGCCTTTTGTGCATGTTTAGTCCTTATATCCCTGTAATGACCTGGTAAATCCACAAAGCTAAAATAAATTAATACATAAAAATAAAATACAATTTAAAAAAAAAATGAATCACCCAGAAAGACAAAGGCCTAAAATATAATCTTTAATCTGAAATAGTGAAAGTGTTTCCGAGGATAGACCTATTATTAATTATTTAAAAAATAATATATTTCGCTTTTGTTTATTCACACTGACAAAGAAAATCTGGAAAGCTCAAAGTGGAATGTTTTAAGTCTTATCTTTTACTCTTTGTGTGGTCCTGTTCTTTTTTCACTATTTTTGTTTGGTGATATTTTACGCTCTTATTTGATTTGAACAGGTTTAATGTTTTACAATGCATAACTTTAAACTGGGTAATATTGTTTTGACCCGTCTCTGTGCACCACTTGATCATGTGGATAGGTTCAATAATAATTACACAGATATGAACCATAAATATGTATGTCACATCTGCTGTTCGTGTCCAACCAGGAAGTCAAATGATAAACATCAGCAAAATTAAAAAATAAAAATAAAAAGTTGGTGAGTAATTCGTCAGTTCTTCCACGGACTAATCCAAGGACTAATCCAAGGACTAATCCAAGGACTAAACCACGGACTAAACCAAGGACTAATCCAAGGACTAATCCAAGGACTAAACCAGGGACTAAACCATGGACTAAACCACGGACTAAACCACGGACTAATCCAAGGACTAAACCAAGGACTAAACCAGGACTAAACCAAGGACTAATCCAAGGACTAAACCACGGACTAAACCACGGACTAATCCAAGGACTAAACCACGGACTAAACCACGGACTAAACCACGGACTAATCCAAGGACTAATCCAACGACTAAACCACGGACTAAACCAAGGACTAATCCAAGGACTAATCCAAGGACTAAACCAAGGACTAAACCAGGACTAAACCAAGGACTAATCCAACGACTAAACCACGGACTAAACCAAGGACTAAACCAAGACTAAACCAGGACTAAACCACGGACTAAACCAAGGACTAATCCAAGGACTAATCCAAGGACTAAACCACGGACTAAACCACGGACTAATCCAAGGACTAAAACAGGACTAAAACAGGACCAAAACAGGACTAAACCAGGACTAAACCAATACTAAACCAGGACTAAAACAGGACTAAACCAGGACTAAACCAAGACTAAACCAGGACTAAAACAGGACTAAACCAGGACTAAACCAAGGACTAATCCAAGGACTAAAACAGGACCAAAACAGGACTAAACCAGGACTAAACCAAGACTAAACCAGGACAAAAACAGGACTAAACCAGGACCAACACGGGACTAAAACAGGACTAAAACAAGACTAAACCAGGACTAAACCAAGGACTAAACCAAGGACTAAAACAGGACTAAGCCAGGACTAAACCAAGGACTAAAACAGGACTAAACCAGGACCAACACGGGACTAAAACAGGACTAAAACAAGACTAAACCAAGGACTAAAACAAGACTAAACCAAGGACTAAAACAGGACTAAAACAGGACCAAAACAGGACTAAACCAGGACTAAACCAAGACTAAACCAGGACTAAACCAAAACTAAACCAGAACTAAACCAGTTCTTGGTATTTGAAGGAAGTCATATGCACTTTAAGCCAGAAGATTAGGATGATACATTTGTGGACCCAGCGCCAAATAAGGTTCAATGTGCTGTATGTGCTTTTCTATTTTGTAGATTTCTTTCCAAAATCTGATTCTCCCATATAGACCTTTAGTTGAGTTGTATAGGCCTTGCCCACAATCTGACATTTTGACATAATCATCATTTATGGAAATTATGTTTAATAGTCAATAATGCTCTTTTGTGTAAGTCTTATTCATATTCGTTTTCAAAAGCAAGGGAAATCAGATACTAATCAATTCTAAAACTTGTACTGAAACTAATATACTCATTTGAAAATCACATTCTATTGTCCAAAGAAAGACTGTTTTTTATTACCATTGTGGTACTGGAATTGATTCTTATCATTGTGGTACTGGACTTGATCTATTCCTTATCATCTGTCCAGGGTGTACAGATAAAATACGTATATTAAATTCTAGAACATGAAAACACTATATTGTGAGGGGTTTGAGCAGGGCTACACAAAGCAGAGCATATAGAACCAGTAATTGAATGAGAGCTGCTTTCCTCAGGTTCACAAACAGCCTGGTGCTTTCAGCTTGTTTGGACCCGTGCCACGTTACCATGGAGACCAGCGTGTGGAGCTGAGAGCACAGTGTGGGGACCACGAAGCACAGAGAACAGTCACCTGTCCTTCACAACATCCACATGATCTCTAGCATTCCTGTGCATAAAGGCTGGAAGGAAACATGTTTGTACAACCATCATTACTGAAAGAATTTGAATGAGATCAATAATTCCCTTAACGATGCACAAAATCAAACTGCTTAAAGGAGAATTAAAGTTTCTTACAATCTGAGCCTTATTTTGGTAATAAAACAAGTTGTTTTACTCACCCATAGCACTTTGGTGTCATATGGAGCATTTCCGGAGATGTTTTAGATTAGCGATAGCCGTAGCGCGAGTTCGCATATATTTTTTGCCCCGAGCGGTCTCCAAATAACACAAACTTTAGCACTTTTCAAATCATAGAAGCTCGATGCCTTAGTCTACACTTTCGTTTGAGTCAAAAGTGGCCTGTAATCCGAGATTTATCCATAATTTACAGATTTGCGTTTCATGTTTGGGTCCCGGGAGCTGAGAGTGAAATAAACTGTGACTCCACACGAGCACTGTCCTCCTCATCTACTCGAAACCAGTGGTGAAAGTAGTTTTCATTTCTTACAGGTGCTATAATGTCCAGTGCATCACTTTACCGTTAAAAAAAAAACAAAAAAACAAAAAAAACACTTGTTTTACCTGGGTTTTTAAAAAAACATTTTACACCTTAAAGGTCCCATGGCATGAAATGTTCACTTTCTGAGGTTTTTGAACGTTAATGTGAGCTCCCCTACCCTGTTTAGTCCCCCCCCCCCCATGGTTAAAAGTTGCGAAATGTCTAAACTGAGCATTTGCGATCCTTTTCTGCGTTAGAAAAAATCAGAGCTCAAACGGGCGATTTTGAACAAGGCACCTTATTGACGTCAGATCGAAAAAAGAAATGCAAATGCAGTTCCACCCCCGTCTGTCTCTACTCAGCGTCTCTGTAAATCACGCCCAGAGAGTTTGGACTGCGGAGGAGCTACGCAATGCGAAATGCGTTTTTTTATTTGCCTGGAGGCACGTCCGAGTGTTTCTAGGCTCGGAAGTCCTTTATCTGAGCCTCTGGACCTTTGAACAGCAGTGGTTTAATTTTATTTTCTGTGGAAATGTGTTTATTTTTCAATGGAACGCTTCAAATCTCTTCTCCACGCTAAAACGCGGAAATGGATCAGAGCGCACAGCTGAGAGCTGAGAGTTTGGCCACGCCCCCACCCTCTACTATAGGCTATCTCTTTTCTCCTCATTTGCATTCAAGCAACAACGCCCATAATGGAGTGTTCAGAGAGAGAAAAATTACTCTTTCTCATCTTATCTCTGTTTCTCATGCACTGAGTGTTGATTTTGAAGAAGGATTCATTTACAGTATTAGGGAACCATTAAGGAGCCATATAAAAGCATCAAGAAGTACCATGTCATGGGACCTTTAAAATATAACTACAGTGCTGACTCAGCATAAACCGTCTCTTGCCGGGGGGGATTCGAACTCACAACCCCCAGGGGGAAAAAATCAATGACTTACCAGTTGAGATAACCAGCCGGTAGCTTTCAGTTATTCTCGAAAGGCAGAGTGTGGTTGTATGTGTTTTCTACTTAAATAGCGCACCTTACTTTTTTTTTTCAAATGTGGGTTTTGGCCACCATTAACCATATTCTCTTAGCGGTGCTGTGTACCGGCTGTGAATTTTATACCGGTGCGCCGTTCCGGTGCTCACCGCTTTACTTTCACCACTGCTCGAAACTAATGGCTAAATCTCGGATTACAGGCCACTTTTGACTCAAACGAAAGCGTAGACTAGGACATCGAGCTTCTATGATTTGAAAAGTGCTAAAATTTGTGTTATTTGGAGACCGCTCGGGGCATATATTACATGCTCGGGGAATGTAATATATAGGGTGACCACCGGCATGAAATAGGAAAGGAGGACACTTGTGTCCAAAAAGGAGGACAAAGGCCCTAAAGTGAGGACACCTTGTTTTTGTTTTGTTTTTTTTTCCTCGGGAGGGGGAGGGGTGTGTGTGTAATGCTGGATATTCTACAGTGTCGCCATGTCCAACGTTTACTCTAAGCTGTGCACTGCTCGCACATTCTCAGCGCACAAGAAAACTTGTGCAGCGCACTGTAAATCAGGGATGAAAGAGCTTTTAGCGAATCTACGCTTTTTATTCAGCCGCGGGGTCATTTTTTAAAATATCTGCAAAGTGCGAGCCGCGCGAAGGGGGGGCACAGGGATCCAAGGAGCGCTCAGGGAGTTAGTGTGTTTGCTCAGACACATTAAAAATTAAGGGGAACATTGGCCATGTCCCAATTCCAAGTATTACTAGTAGTAATAGAATAATATTTTGTCCGTAGGGAACAAGGAGCAGAGCTGAGCTGAGCTGAGGCGGGATCTGTTCCATTTCGCAGACGCCCATGTGGTCCCCGGACTGCACTCAGGGCTGAGCGAGTATGCACCGCCTCGACTGCAGACTGAAACCACACTCCGAACCGTGCACTCGCTGAATTGGGAAACGGCGAACATCGCAGAGTAGCAAGTGTAAATAATGGGTGGGGATTTATGACGATTTATGCAGCGGTGGCCGACGAGGGTCCAAAAGGAGGACAAAACGTAAAAAAGGAGGACACGTGACAGACGGCCGGACAGACAGCTCTAAAACCGAAATCCGGACGAATGGTCACCCTAATGATATATGCAAACTCACACTACGGCTATCGCTAATCTAAAACATCTCATATGACACCAAAGTGCTATGGGTGAGTAAAACAACTTGTTTTATTACAGAAATAAGGCTCAGATTGTAAAAAAAAAAGTTAATTCTCCTTTAAAACTGGCCCATTGACTTCAAGCCTCACCTCGTCTTAGTGCCACAGTGTGATTCTCCATCACACCACGAGCTCAACCAAACATGATCACACAATCGGAATTGTTTTTTTTACTATGTGTGAAACAAAGGAGCTAACTGGTCAACTTTCATCACGTCTCCCCTTAAATGAACTGTTTAGTGTGTCACTCTTCTGCAGAAATATGCCATGAGACATTCACCAGTAACCAGACTCACATTTTCACTTTTTATTTTTATTTTTTTTATAGCTACGCAACATTTTTTTAACCCTGTGGGACCCAGAGTGTTATTTAGTCATTTATTTGAAGCAAGTACAGAGCTGTGGTAGGTGAAATTAACACTCAACACTCAAACTATACAGAAGAATACAAAATACAGAACTATATGAGGAAGAACAGTAGAATATATACTGTATTTTTAATGTCAAAATAAATACATAAACTTGTTCTGGCAACTTCTTCAATACAAAGGTTTGCAGATATTAGGATATACTAACATACCCCTTTCTTGTCATTTGTAGTTGCTGGATTTAGAAACCTATTTTCTGTAATTCTCTTAAAGGAAAAGTAACGTTTTTTTTTACAATCTTATTGCCTTCTTTCGGCAATAAAACAAGTAGTTTTACTCACCCATAGCAGTTTGGTGTCAATTGGAGCAGTATCGCAGAACTTATGTTGTAGCCGTTCTGTTCTACTAATGATCCCGTATCCGTTAGCGTGAGTGCTCGGGGCACTGATTTGCGGTGTCCAAATAACACAAACTTTAGCACTTTTCAAATCACAGAAGATCGCTGTGTCAGCGTAGACTTTTAGTAGATTCCAAAACGGCCTGAAACCCGATATCGCAACAGAAAAGTAAAGTTCAGAGCGGTGTTAGCTTCTTTCGGACTAGCGGTGTTTACAAAACAGCTGAGTTCACGCATGCACACTGTCCTCTCTGATGACGTCATCAAATGAAACTATAGCTGCATATCGGGTTTCAGGCCGTTTTGGAATCCACTAAAAGTCTACACTGACACAGCGATCTTCTGTGATTTGAAAAGTGCTAAAGTTTGTGTTATTTGGACACCGCAAAGTAATGCCCCGAGCACTCACGCTAACGGATACGGGATCATTAGTAGAACAGAACGGCTACAACATAACTTCTGCAATACTGCTCCAATTGACACCAGACTGCTATGGGTGAGTAAAACTACTTGTTTTATTGCCGAAAGAAGGCTCAGATTGTAAAAAAAACGTTACTTTTCCTTTAATATAAATATTATTGTGAATCAATCAAATTTACAGTTGTTATCAGTAAATACAATGTGATTCCAACCCGTTTCTCAGTCAGCGTAGTCTTGGTCTGATCCAAAACATCCAAACATCTGATCCAGTTTGACACTGGTTTGGTCCTGGTCTGATACTGGTTTGATCCTGGTTTGATCCTGGTCTGGTCCTGGTCTGATCCTGGTCTGATCCTGATCTGACTTTGGTCTGATCTAACCGCAGGCATTTGTGCTTTCTCTGTTCGCATTCAGGTTCAGTGAGGAGTGATCAAATGCTTCTTGTTAACATTAGCGCGTAAGCAGCTAATTACTGCTGGAGAAGAGGAGCTGAGGCTGTTACCGATGGGGACGCTGGAGGCCGTGCACCTGTCCCGCTTTCACATGACACACTGCCCTTTGACCTCTGGCTGTCACACATCCGCTCTTAGGATCCTGACTCTGGTGCGGTTCAACAAGCAGCACTGCTGAAATATGCCCCGACCACATCCAGGGAGAGAAACCAATAATTCTGTATTTATGTATGTAATAATAATAATAATAATAATAATAATAATAATAATAATAATAATAATAATAATAATAATAATAATAATGATAATAATAATAATATATTTAGACTTTACTGGTGTTATTATTTATTTATTTAATAGACATTATTGATTCCCAAGGGAAATTACTTGGACACAAAAGCTCATACATCACATAATATTATATTATAATAACAAAGAGTAAAAAAAATAAATGGTAATAATACATTCTAAATAAGTAGTAAAAAAAAGACAGCAAGAGACAGGTGTCAAATAAGGCATAATTATATAAATGTATATGTACAAGTCAAAATAAAATAAAATAGAAAAATAAGTAATAAAAAATGTCAGTTATGTACAAGATGTCATAAGAAAAACAGTGATGATTGACAAAACATAGGGTTATCTGTTACATAAGGTGAGTTGTTGTACACTTGTATGGAGTATGGTATGAATGTCATCCTGTATCTCTCACTGTTTGAGTGGAGCTGTAGGAGCCTGTTGGAGAATGAGCTCCTCTGTTCCTCTATGGTCTGGTGCAGTGGGTGAGCAGGAGTGTCCATGATGGAGAGCAGTTTGTCCAGTGTCCTCCTGTCCCTCACTGTGACAAATGTCTCCAGCTCACAGCCGATCACGTGACCAGCTTTACGGATCAGTTTGTCAATCCTCCCCGTGTCCCTTTTACTGGTGCTGCTCCCCCAGCAGACCACAGCGAATTACAGGGGGCTGGCCACCACAGACTGGTAGAAGATCTCCAGTAACCTGCTGCACATGTTTGAAAGACCTGAGCTTTCTCAGGAATTCCAATCTACTCATGCCCTTCCTGTACACAGCATTACAGTTGTCCCTCCAAACCAGCCTGTTGCTCACATGGACACCAAGGTATTTGTAGCAGTCAACTATTTCCACCTCATGGCCCTGGATGGTTACCAGCTCCACTGGTGTCAAGTCAATCACCAGTTCCTTGGTCTTGTCAATATTCAGGAGCAGATGGTTTGTCTGACACCACTCCACAAAATTTACAATCAGTGTCATCTACTCCAGCTGCTGTCCATCTCTGAAACACCCTACTACAGTGAACCCTCCCTTCACTCTTCGCGGCCTCGCTGTTTCGCGGATATTTCCAAAAAATGTTTTTCTTTTTTTTTTTATAGTGTAACATTTTTTTTTATAGTGTAACAATAAAAAAATGATTGACTAAGAGACTAGACCAGGACTAAACGTGGACTAAACCAGGTCTAGACCAGAAGCTCCGTGCGGCTTTTGCGTTCGTTTGTGCGTGTTCGGTTTGTGGCTCGGGTTGAGAGCACGCGGTCCGGGCGCCGCAGTTCTATCTCCCCGGTGTACACGCGGCCTCGCGCTGCATTTTCTCATATTTGTCTCTAGTTTAAACACTCAAACTTTCATAGATTTTCAACAAAATGTATTAATAGTGGCGTGGGGGGAGACACGGCTCCGGGAGCCGGGAGCCCCACTGGTGCAGTGCCACGTCCCTGGACGAGACGCGCACCAACCCCTTGGAGAAGGTGGTGGCTCAAGGAGGGGGCAGATTTTCCAAATTCCTAAAATATGGATTTGATCAGCTGGACCCTCAGCGCAATTGATACTCTTTTTTCACGGAGGAGTGCCGCTCCGTGAGAAGCGGTGTGTCTGGACGGTACTTTTGCTGCTGGATATGCGAGGAACTTGTATAATGCATGGCAAGTTGTATGTTTGGCACCAATGTACCTGGAGGATGTGGAGGATATTTATGTATTCGGATTTCTGATAGCTGGACATCTGTTGATTGGCCTGGGATTGTCCATCATCTATCGCAAAATTTGTAAGCTGGCAGCAAGTAAAGAGTCCCCCAAGCTGTCTGCAGCAATTTCAAGCCACTGTGAAGCCGTGGGAGATCTCGTGAAAGGAGTACATCAGAAAGTGGCACAGGTTGAGGACGTTTTGGAAGGGTTTCAACCGAAGGAAACATCTCGACGTTTGGATATCATCACGGGCATGCTTACAGAACTGGGCAAAGGCAATGCAGCGCAGTCTGTGCGCCAAGAGGAACTAACGAGATCTTTCACCAATCTTCATGGGGATATGAAGATGGGGGTTTGGCAAGGAACCAGGGCTCCAGCTAAATTGCTCGCTCACCTGGGTCGCTAAAATGTATTTCACCATGCTAAATTAATGCCCTGTAAATCTGTCCTGTCTCCTGCGAAAATCTGTCTCCATGGTTACCTTTGTTTTGACTTGCCTTCCTTGCAAGAACACTCCCAAGGCCACAGATGTGGCTTGTTATCATGGACTCTATAAAATCATTGGCACACACTATTCGGTCTATTCACACTGACATGATTAAGTAAACATTTCCCTGTCTTTTTAGAAAGGTCTGCTCTCTGCTCTCGGTTTCTGGAAACAACAGAGGGTACCAAGTTGAGCCGAAAGGGAGATATTGAGCATTGGCGCCCGTGGCCTAGAGAAGCAGTGGGATCGAATAGTTCAAAAGGATGGTCTTCTGTACCGTCGCTTCTGGAGGTCTGATGGAGGAGAGGAGGTGCTCCAGCTCCTTCTCCCAACGAGCTTAAGACAGGAGGTGTTGCAGGAGCTTCACCAAAACCATGGGCACCAGGGGATCGAGTAGACGATGGAGGTGGTGAAGCAGAGGTGCTTTTGGCCAGGTATGGACAAAGATGTAAAGGACTGGTGTCAGCAGTGTGACCGCTGTGTGGCGGCGAAGAGTACCCAGCCACGAGTCCGGGCCCCCATGGGTCACTTGCTTTCTGCCAGGCAAAACCAGGTGCTGGCCGTGGACTTCACGCTTTTGGAGTCTGCCTGTGATGGAAAGGAGCTGGTGATGGTGATGACTGATGTCTTTTCTAAGTTCACTCAAGCAGTTCCAACCAGGGATCAGAGGGCAAAAGTGGCAAAAGTTCTGGTCAGAGAGTGGTTCTATCGTTTCGGAGTCCTGGGCCGTGTACATTCTGACCAGGGGAGGAACTTTGAAAGTGTTCTGGTGCAACAACTTTGTGAACTGTATGGGGTCCAGAAGAGTCGCACAACTCCTTATCATTCCCAGGGGAACGGACAGTGTGAGCGCTTTAAACGAACTATGCATAATTGCTCCTTTCTCTCCCTCCAGAGGAAAAAAGCAACTGGCCCGAGCACCTTCCACAACTGGTTTTTCACTATAACGCCACCGCCCACCGGTCCACGGGTGAGTCACCACACTTTCTGATGTTCGGTCAAGAGCCAAATCTACCTGTCGATTTCCTGCTTGGCCATCTTCCAGAGTCTACCGCGGGTCCATTGTGTGATTGGGTGGCTGAGCATCGGAGGCGGCTTGTCGTAGCAGTGGATGTGGCTTGGGACCGCATGAAATTAGCTGCGCAGAAGAGGAAGGCAAGGCATGATGAAAAGACTCTGTGTGACGATTCTTGATCCTGGCTTGTTTCGAGAGAGCCTGCTAGCCATCCATCAAGGCCTGTGAACTGTGAGCCACCTGAGGGAGGGAGTGTCCCCACTCCTGGAGTAGCAGCATCAGCCCATCAGAGTGGTGGAACAGGGCTACGGAAAACCACCCAAAAGACTGCTGGTAAACACTCGAATCCATATCACCTTCCGGGGTCAGCCAGGGGCGGGGGCTGTGGGGCTGCTGCCTCTCCTCTGATTCAGGGTGCCAGTAGCATGGCTACAGCCATCTTTAGACCATGGTCTTAGTTCTAATCGGTGGGACATCAATTCACTTGCCGGGGGAGAATGTAAAATGAGGGTTTCAGGCAGTCGTTGTAAATTCATTTTTTTGGTATGAAGCTGCTCTCGGGTCAGTCTGCTTATTTTTGTTTTGTTTGCTTAACAGCAGACCACTATCGGACAAGTGTGCTCTCTCTTAGTTTTGTGTTCAATACTGTGCTCTTTGTTGAAAAATTAGAGGTGCTTGACAATCCATTTGGGGTTACGCATGTGGAGTGAATTAGCAACTGTCCTTGCTGTAATTGTGAACCTAACGTACCTTAACCCAGTGAAACGTGTGTGTAAACCTAACAAACGCACCCTAACCCAGTGATTTCTCCAAGTGTCACTCAAACTAATGCACTTTATCCACTTGACTATAGCACTTTATTGTATTCCAGGATTTAGCATTTTTAAACAAGTTAAATAAATTGTTATCTATTTTTACACTATCCCTGCCTGTCAGATTTACCTGCTGCACACACACACACACACACACACACACAAAAACTATAAGTGGGGCCTTACAGCTCAGTTACACTTTATTTCATTTATTTGACAGGGACCATGTACAGGAGCATTAATCACAATCAATGAAGAAGTAGTCCAGACTAAAACAGAGTGCTGAGTGAAAACGATGTAATACATATGCCACACCGATATGTGGTGCTGTAAACAGGAAACAGCCAGAGCCACCGGAAATGCAATACTACAAAGAGTGCATACGCATAAAGTCCTTTCTCTTCCGCAAACAAACGTCGCAACATCATCGTTTTTCAAAAGCTGCGTTTTGCTCGTCCCCACAACAATGCGACTCCAGCATCCTCAGATTTCTCCACTCTGGAACCTGGTTTCAAACCCCCCCCCCAAAAAAAAAAAAAATGCCGGAACTGTGTGGACGAAAGGCTAAACGAATACAAACTTCTCCATTTCCACCAAAAAACATTGTCCTTATTGCCCTTAGTCACAAGACAAAGGTGGTGTTATAAAGTCCATGCAGTTATTGCTTTTTGGCTTTGAAGGGCAGACTAGCCTGCTAACCGAGCTGATAACTGTTAGCTGCACAGCTAGCACATTCTACCAGTAACAAGCTAGACAAACATATACAGCACAGACACAAAATTATGTAGTTTTATAGTTGACTTACTTGTTCGGCATCTGTAGCTGATGCGGTGTGGAGAGTTGGTACTGACCCAGACTTCAGTTTCAGTCAATTTGCAAGTCCAGCTCTGTATTGTCCCATGAAAAAAAACACTTGTCCGTGTTTGGCACAGACATACAATGTTTTAGGTATACGTGTCCGCACATTTCCACAGAAAATAAAATTAAACGACTGCTGTTTCAGAGGCTCGGATGAAGTAACTAAAACACTCTTTTCTTCATCATCACATCCAGGGACAGAGCAGTGGCCGTGGTTCACTCGTTTCGGAGCCCTGGCTTCTCTTCCGGAAAAAACAAACCGCAGCTACTAGCTAGTAGCTCATAGCTTGTTTGCGCAAGGGCTGTTCCAAATTCTGCCGTCATAAGGGGAGCTTGTTCCAATCCGCCCATTTGGAATCCGCTGTCTTTTTTTCAGCACCAGACGCCTGCGCTCATTGAAATACTATATACTATTTCAATAATAATATAAGGAATTCAACTGCTACAGCTACAAAAATGTAGCGTACATTTTAAAAGCTTTATGTAAGTGTGCCAGCATTGCGATGCTCATTGAACTGCATTCACTTCCCCAAGTCCAGTCGCACACGCACACATGAAACAGGCACCGAAGACAATCAACCGCTATCAACGCTTCTCTTAAGCAATCATTAAATGCAGTAATCTAAATGTTGCCTATAGAACTTGCAGGGGCTATCAGGAAGTTTTTCAACGGGCCTGGAGACAATCACTCCTCCTCCCTGTGGAAAAATGAGGGAGTGCAACTGGTTTTCACACAGGCTGCTAAGGGGTGTCACCATTCAATGCTGTGCTGACTACGTCATTGGGGGATACATTATCTGCACGGACCAGTCACGGACGAATCAAGGAGCAGTCAGGGTCCAGTCATGGAAACATGTGAAAAAAACAATGGCTACTACTGTAACAGAACACGCTCGGGTTCAGATCAGGGAGGCCGTTCCTCCCAATCACCCATCTCCAGGTGTCACTGTCATTGTCCACAAGTTGGGCAAGTTGTTCAGTAGAACAACAGAGTCCTCGGTCGGTGCACTATCCCAGAGGCTCCAAGAAGGCCGGGTACTCTGCACTGCTGTTCGGCCCGTAGGCCGACACAACAGTGAGAGACCTGTCCCTGACCCGAAGAAGATCCGGTGGTCGAGGCCCCTGCCTTTGACTTCCTCCCAAATCTCCTCGCACTGGCCCCCTATCCTGTGGATGGTGGGTCCACAGGAGGACGGTCTCTCCTTCGAGCTGTGCCTGGTCGGGCCCTGTGGGGTGAGCGCCCACCCCAGGCTAATCCAGGCGACATGACTGGCCTTGTTGTATCTCTTGTCATAGGGGCTTCTGAACCGCACTTAGGCTGACCAATCCCCCAGGACCTGTTTGCCTTAGGTGACCCTACCAGGGGCATGAAGCCCCTGACAACATAGCTCCTGTTCGTTGTATTTATGGACAGAATTTCTAGGGGCAATCAGGGGCCAGAGGGGATCTGGTTTGGGGACCACAGGATCTCATCTCTGCTGTTTGCAGATGATGCTGTCCTGATGGCTTCATCGAGCACCTGGGATGAGAATCAGCTCCTCCAAATCCAAGGCCATGGTTCTCGACTGGAAAAAGGTGGCTTGCCCTCTCCGGGTAGATGGAGAGTCCTTGTCTCAAGTGGAGGAGTTCAAGTATCTCGGGGTCTTATTCATGAGTGAGGGGAAGATGGAGCGTGAGATTCACAGGCAGATCGGTGCAGCATCGGCAGTGATGCGGTTGCTGTTCTGGACAGTTGTGGAGAAGAGGGAGATGAGCCAAAATGCAAAGCTCTCAATTTACCAGTCAATCTACGTCCCTACCATCACCTAATGACCGAAAGAACAAGAGCGGCCGAAATGAGTTTCCTCCGCAGAGTGGCTGGGCGCACCCTTAGAGATAGGATGAGGAGCTCAGTCACACGGGAGGGGCTCGGAGTAGAGACACTGCTGCTCCATGTCGAGAGGAGCCAGCTGAGGTGGCTTGGGCATCTGTTCCAGATGCCTCCTTGAACGCCTTCCTCAGGTCCCACCGGGAAGAGGCCCCGGGAAAGACCCAGGACACGCTGGAGGGACTATGTCTCCCAGCTGGCCTGGGAACACCTCGGGGTCCTGACAGAGGAGCTGGATGAAGTGTCTGGGGTGAAAGAAGCCTGGGAGTTCCTGTTTAGACTGTTGCCCCACGACCCGGCCCCAGATAAGTTGAAGAAAATGGATGGATGTATGGTTTTCAGGAAATCTTCAGGAGCTACTGAGACCCTACAGCCACTCTCTCTGGTGCTCAGTGAATCAGATCTCAGAAGCTAAGCAGGCTTGGGACTGGTTAGTACTTGGATGGGAAACCACTGGGAACACCAGGTGCCACAGTGGGACACCAATGGCAAAAACTCTGTGTCCTTAGTCAAGACACATTTTCTAGTAAGAAAGGGGAGTAATGGTGGTGGGTAGCAGTTGACACACACACATACACACACACACACACACACACACACACACACACACACACACACATGGTTTGTATAACCTATTTATTTCAGATAGTCTGTATGTGCGCTCTTCAGTGCAATGGATGATACGACTTCATTGAAAATAAACGAAAAATACATGAATAAAATGGAAAATGAGTATAAATCAGATGATTCATGACAGAATTATGGCCAAAAAATTATTTTGTCCAAAAGTTAATAGGGTCATCTAGGAGACATTGTCCATCTTTTCTGAAAATTTTGTATAAATCGAATCAGTAGTTTTTGCATAATGTTGCTAACAGGGAGACAGACAGGCAGACAGACAGACAGACAGAGAAGTAGGTGGTAAAGTAGGTTGTAAAATAGGCAGGGTCAAATGTTGAGCTCTGCCCATGTTGACCTACTCTCTGATATGCGGGCTGCAGCTAGGGTTTAGTAGTTTGCCACCACTGGAGTGAATGAATAATGCTCTGTAAAGTGCTTTGGGTGTTTTGAAAGGCAGTATATAAATGCAATGATTAATTAATCAATTGAAAAAATATACCTTTGCAAGTGGGACTGGCATGTCAGGAATTCAATTTGAGCTATTCAATTTAATGTGTATTTCCCATAAATTCTTTGGGGATCTACTTTTAAGGCGGTGGAGAGCTAATCTTAGCTCCCAAGCTACTGGTTGGAGACACCTGCTTTAGAATCATCTTGAGCTGTATCAGAACAGGTGTAAGACCACAGACGACTGAGGGATATACAGATATAACGCCACATGGTAATATAAAGAAAGAGTATACTTTTTTTTTTAAATTTCACTGTGGTATTGGAATCAGTTTTGAGCATCTAGTCTATTAATATTGAATTTGAGTTTGAAATTTTAGTATCTTTAGTAAGTGAGTGAAGAGTCCCTCAGGCGTCCAGGTAGACTCCATGATAAAAGGAGAAATTCAATTTGTCAACTGGACAAAGTTTGTTTGGTCGAAAACGTTTCTCCGCTCATCCGAGAGGCTTCGTCAGCTCTGGTTTTAGTGCTGGTTAGACCCTGTTTATATCTAACTGCAGGGAGGAGCTCCCTACACTGAAAAAAGGTTCTGAAACTATCAACTAATCTGTCTCTTTGTATTTCAAATTTCTCTGGCGTCCATTTTCGTCTCCCTATTCAAGACAAACGACCCTCCCCACCCCTCTGCAATGGCTTGTCTGTCCTAATGTTTCTTTGTCTGTTTTGACTTGGTTTGAGAATCGAATTATAGATGGGAGACAAGTTGTGTCTAACTCCCCCATTTCTGTTTAACGACGGATTCTCTTTTTTGACAAAAATAGCCTCTTTAACTCCCCTCTCAAACCAGTTCTTTTCCCTGGCTAAGATCTGAACCTCACTGTCCTCAAAAGAATGGCCCGTGGCTTCTAGGTGAAGATGTACGGCAGATGACAGTCCACTCTGGCACGCCCGTCTGTGTTGGTACATCCTCTTGTGAAGTGGCTGTTTTGTTTCTCCAGTGTAGCGCTCACTGCAGTCTTCACTACACTGCATGGAGTAGACCACATTGCTTTGTTTGTGGCTCGGTGTTTTGTCCTTTGGGTGGACAAGTTTTTGTCCAGCACTTCCAGTCTGATCGGACCCAGTTCGCTTGGGCTCTCCATCTCACACATTCTATTTATATTAAAACATTCAATTTCTATAAAAATGCGTTTTTATTCGCTTAATGTTGTCTTGCAAAAGTGCCAAACAGGAATTTAAAAAAAAAAAAAAAATCTCTCCAAGGTACGCCTAGTGTGTATGGCCGTACGCCTGGCGGCGCCACTGGGTGGCGCCCCTTCCTGAGGCGCCGAACGGTTTGCCAGAATTTCTTTGAGGCCGTCCGTTAGTCTTCCTCCATGGCCTCTCCGAACTCCTCCCAAACCCGAGTTTTTGCCTCTGTTACCGCCCGGGCTGCAGCACGCTTGGCCCGACGGTACCCGTCAGCTGCCTGAGGAGTCCCATGAGCCAACAAGGCCCAATAGGACTCCTTCTTCAGCCTGACGGCATCCATTACTTCCGGTGTCCACCACCGGGTTCGGGGATTGCCGCCACGACAGGCACCACAGACCTTACAACCACAGCTACGGGCGGCTGCATCGACAATAGAGGCCGAGAACAAAACCCACTCGCACTCTATGTCCCCACCCTCCCCCGGAATCCGGGAGAAGCTCTCCCGGAGGTGCGAGTTGAAGGTTCCCCTGACAGAGGACTCTGCCAGACGTTCTCAACAGACCTTCCCGATACGCTTGGGCCTGCCAGGTCTCTCTGGTTTCCTCCCCCGCCAGCGGACCCAACTCACAACCAGGTGGTGATCAGTTGACAGCTCTGCCTCTCTCTTCACCCGAGTGTCCAAGACACGCGGCCGGAGGTCAGATGACACGACAACAAAGTCGATCATCGACCTCCGTCCTAGGGTGTCCTGGCGCCACGTGCACTGGTGGACACCCTTGTGCTCAAACATGGTGTTCGTTATGGACAAACTGTGGCCAGCACAGAAGTCCAATAACAGGACACCGCTCGGGTTCAGATCAGGGAGGCCGTTCCTCCCAATCACCCCTCTCCAGGTGTCACTGTCGTTGCCCATGTGGGCGTTGAAGTCCCCCAGGAGTCCCCGATAGGTGCACTGTCCAGTACCCCTCCCAGGCACTCCAAGAAGGCCGGGTACTCTGCACTGCTGTTCGGCCCGTAGGCCGACACATCCGGTCGTCGAGGCCCCTGCCTTCGACTGCTCCCCAAATCTCCCTGCACCAGCCCAGATGGAAAGCAATTAATTACAAATATAAAGGTAACTATAATTGAATAGATTTTTGGGGAAAATTGTTCTTTTTGACAGCACCTCATCGCCGGCTCTGACATTTAGTTCAGAGAGTGAGTGGATTGTAGTTTGTAATTCAGTTTATTTACTACAATATTCAGTTAATTGTACCATAATTGTACATTTTTGACTGCTGTAAGTTTTGAGTAATTTTTGGTATGTAACAATTTTTCATACGTACATATTTTCAGTAGCCAATTTTTTCCACTACTAAACAATAATAATAGATACAAAGATAAAATTGTTAAAACAAAAACACAACAAAACAAAAACAGCACATGAACCCTGCAGAACAAACTTAATAATGGTGTTGTAAGAAGCTGAAGAAGCAGCTTAGATATGGTGTGAAACATATTCGACTAAATAAACTTTTTGAATTTCTCCTTTTCCAGTGGTATTGTAACTTTTTAATATCTTACAGATCTCCACCCAGACCAGGAAGGGCATCCAGCTCAAACAGGTGTCCAGTTCACACAGCTGCTTTGAACGAGCTTGTGCTTGTGTCTCTGCTGAACCCTTTAAGAATTTTCCTCTAACTTTCCCCCAGTGCGTCTGCCCAGCTCCAGGTGATGTGGAGGAGGAGGCCCACTCTACATCTGCTGTAGCAGGGCTGGCAGCTGCACCCAAGCACCGTCCGAACCCTGTCATCCTGCCCCGCCCCCCACCCAGTCTGACCGTTAGCATATGGATCCCTCACCTGTTTACATTGTCATTATGCACAAAGCAGGACCTGGAGAACAGCAGTTTTTTATTTTCATCAAAATGTATAGAATTTATTAGTGAGAGTTGGCTTGTGAATAGTTACACTTTGTTCCTGCATGTATACTGAATGTATACAATAACTAAAGGATATCTGTGGTTACCAGTCTTGCCTCACAGCCATAAAGTTTGTGGTTTGATTCCCAGATTGTGAAGACCTGCAGTCTGCATGTTCTACCCAAATGTTGGTGGGTTTCCTATGCCTGCTCCTGTTTTCACCATTAATCACATTTGTAACAGACTAATCCTATTGACAAGGTATCCATTTGATGTTAATGCTAACTAAACTAAAAACAAACACAGTATATTACATATGTGCTAGCATTATTAGACTTGCTAAGTAAGCAGGATAAAGATTAAAGGCCTCCTGTGGACCCACCACCCGCAGAAGGATTCATGGGGGCTGGTGCATTGCGTTCTGGGCAACAGAACACTGCTTGGACTGCTGCCCCCGCGACCCAGAAAATGGAAAAGCGGAAGAAAATGAATGAATGAATGATGAAAGATTAAAGGCGCTATGTAACTCCACTGAGGCTTGTCTCCATAGAAGTGAATGGTTTAAAGATCCCATGACATGGTACTTCTTGATGCTTTTATATGGCTCCTTAATGGTTCCCTAATACTGTAAATGAATCCTTCTTCAAAATCAACACTCAGTGCATGAGAAACAGAGATAAGATGAGAAAGAGTCATAAATGTCACTCTGGAACACTCCATTATGGGCGTTGTTGCTTGAATGCAAATGAGGAGGACAGAGCTGGCCTATAGTAGGGGGTGGGGGCGTGGCCAAGCTCTCCGCTCTGCTCTGTGACCCACTTCCGTGTTTTTGCACGGGGGGAGAGATGAGAAGCGTTCCATTGAAAAATAAACACATTTCCACAGAAAATAAAATTAAACCACTGCTGTTTCAGATATCCACAGGCTCAGATAAAGGACTTCCGAGCCTAGAAACACTCGCAAGTTCCTCTAGGCAAATTAAAAAACGTATTTTGCATTGTGTAGCTCCTCCGCAGTCCAAACTCTCTGGGCGTGATTTACACAGACGCTGAGTACAGACAGACGGGGGTGGAACTGCATTTGCATTTCCTTTTTCGAGCTGACGTCAATAAGTTTCCTTGTTCAAAATCGCCCGTTTGAGCTCTGATTTTTTGTAACGCAGAAAAGGATCGCAAATGCTCAGTTTAGACATTTTGCAACTTTTAACCATGGGGGTTGGGCTAAACAGGGTAGGGGAGCTCACATTATCTACCCCCCCCGAGCAATGAGCTAACCAGTGTGGGTCCTTGGGCAAGACCCTTCACGGTACTGCCCCCCGGGCGCCGAAAAAAAAAAAGACGGCTGCTCACTGCTCCTGAAAAAGGATGGGTCAAATGCAGAAGTCAAATTTCTACTGTGTGTCATTGTGTGTGAGACCAATAAAGGCCTAAGCCTAAGCCTAATCTAACGACGTTTGGCCCAGATCCAGTTCCAGTCCAGTTCTTGTATCTGATTAACGTTCAAAAACCTCAGAAAGTGAAAATTTCATGCCATGGGACCTTTAAAATTAAACTATCTCGGAAGCTAAGCAGGGTTGGCCGTACTGAGATGGGAGACTCTTCATCCACGAACCACTAGTATGGAGTGAATGAAACGTGTATTTGAAGCCTGCTGAATGTATGGAAAGGTGGTAAGGGCAACTCTTTTCATGGGGCCAAATTTTTCAAAGGACCATAGGACCATGGGTGCACAATATAGCATTTGGAACCACACAAAATATCTCCCCCAACTAGATAATAATAATAATAATAATAATAATAATAATAATAATAATAATAATAATAATAATACAGCAATATAGCAGTTGCTGTATAATAATAATAATAATAATAATAATAATAATAATAATAATAATAATAATAATACAGCAACTGCTATATTACTATTATCAAAGACATAAAAAAAATAAAAATAAACAAATAAATAAATACATTAGGATACATACAGGTCAAATCTGTGGAACGAAAAGTGATATTTTGTTAGCAATAAAACACCTGTAATTAAATAAATTCAGTTTTTTGCCTTTTTTACCAATCATGTCTTCATGGAGACAAGCAGGTGGCAAGGACCTTTTAGATTTAGCACCATAAGCTTATACATCATGATGGTGGTATCTATGTA
Organism: Paratrypauchen microcephalus; assembly: GCA_036785185.1. Classification (NCBI taxonomy): domain Eukaryota; kingdom Metazoa; phylum Chordata; class Actinopteri; order Gobiiformes; family Gobiidae; genus Paratrypauchen; species Paratrypauchen microcephalus. The sequence continues at coordinate 662,861 of JAVJIX010000171.1, forward strand.
GCAACTTGCGAAGTCATTCTACTGACAGACATATCCGACTCCCAGCACAAGCACACAGTGCACCAACAAAACGTGAACGTACTCAAGAGTAAGCACGGACAAAACTCCTCTCTGAAAAGCACTTGAAAACAGCATGTTCCACCTTAACTTGCTTGCGTTGTGTTCCACCTTAAATCGGCTCTGTGGGCTCATTGTTTACTGACAGAATTTGGCAGGCAGCCATTTTGTTTGGCTCATTTGCATAAACGCCAAATGGTGCCTGCTTCCTGTGTGTTCATGAATATTTCTAATACAGTCTGAGGACGACCAACTTTGTTACGCATTTCAGGATTTACAAAGGCGTTACATACCGACGCGAGGGCCAGTCTGCTTCCTGATGACACAGCGGCATTATGCGCTCGGAAAATACATGCACTTCCCTAACTGTATTCAAACTAAGTCATGAATTCTTGTCTAAACAAACACAAACTGAACCCAACCATCTTTAACAAAACATTAACATCAATGTTTTGGGGATCACTGTTTCACATTTGAGATCCTTTTGTGAAATGGAAAATGCATGCCAAACAGCCAAGAACCGTGGGGTCCAAGTGGCTGGCATCCAGGGGGAGCTGTTGTTCCTCCAGTCCTTCATTACACTCAGCCAGGTCAAAGGGCAGGTCATTATAACTATAATACAGTCATGTGTTTTATAAATGAGTGCATATGATGAAGACTGCATGCAAAGGGGGAGTGGGAAGGGAGGATTTTCAGCTCTGGTGTATTTAGGACATAAAGGTCACACAAAGTAGCAGATAATTTGTCTGTAATAAAATGATAACTATTATCTGATTAACAGTTCTTATGATTCTAATGTAATGAAGGGAAAAATCCACTTCTCTGTGGGATTACAGATAATATTATGATTATTACAGGATGATGTTGTCATGAGGACAGTTGTGATTGTGCTCTTCTTAAAAAGCGGCTATTTTACTTTTATGGAATATTAAATGCTAACACATAATGTACCCACTAAAACATTAAAGGTCCCATGGCATGAAATTTTCACTTTCTGAGGTTTTTGAACGTTAATGTGAGCTCCCCTACCCTGTTTAGGGCCCTCCCCATGGGTAAAAGTTGCGAAATGTCTAAACTGAGCATTTGCGATCCTTTTCTGCGTTACAAAAAATCAGAGCTCAAACGGGCGATTTTGAACAAGGAAACTTATTGACGTCAGCTCGAAAAAAGAAATGCAAATGCAGTTCCACCCCCGTCTGTCTGTACTCAGCGTCTCTGTAAATCACGCCCAGAGAGTTTGGACTGCGGAGGAGCTACGCAATGCAAAATGCGTTTTTTTATTTGCCTGGAGGAACTTGCGAGTGTTTCTAGGCTCGGAAGTCCTTTATCTGAGCCTGTGGATATCTGAAACAGCAGTGGTTTAATTTTATTTTCTGTGGAAATGTGTTTATTTTTCAATGGAACGCTTCTCATCTCTCCTTCCGCGCAAAAACGCGGAAGTGGGTCAGAGCGCACAGGGCACAGCTGAAAAGGAAAGAGTGGAGAGTTTGGGCACGCCCCCACCCGCTACTATAGGCCATCTCTGTCCTCCTCATTTGCATTCAAGCAACAACGCCCATAATGGAGTGTTCCAGAGTGACATTTATGACTCTTTCTCATCTTATCCCTGTTTCTCATGCACTGAGTGTTGATTTTGAAGAAGGATTCATTTACAGTATTAGGGAACCATTAAGGAGCCATATAAAAGCATCAAGAAATACCATGTCATGGGGCCTTTAAGGGAACACATTGAAAACACATCTGATCTCAATGTGAAAAAAAAATCTGTTAAATATCAATACAAATATGGACAGGGCAGTGTCTTAGGAACAAAAGGAAAATGGAATTAATGGAAATGAACAACAGGTGTAGTCCAAGAGCCAGACCTCCCCACTGTGATTATTTTGCTATGTTTTTTTACTATGACTTTTTATTAGTGCACACCTCGGCACAGTACAAGTTCAGGGTCTTTTGTTTCACTCCTTTTGCGGGTCCCATCTTGTGCAAAATGATATGAGTCTGTTAAAATTGGTGCTATAGTCACATCCAGTGTCACATAGTCATGAAATATGAAACAAAGTCCCATGATGAGGAATAAAAGAATATAACCTTACAGGGGTTTTTGTATTTTTGTTTGCAATTATTAGACATTTTATAGAAATAAGTGTAAGTAAGTGTTTGGTTCTTGGAGAGATCAAGGAGATGGGAGATGATGTGGGGGTGGTAAAAACCAGATTTGGACTGATTTGATGTGGGGTTCAAAGGGCTGAGGCCAGGATGATGCCCTGGTTGTGGACTGTTGGGGAGGGCTGGATATCATTGCCGTCTATGGTGAAGATCAGATCTCTAACCTTATGGAGCAGTGATCTGGTGGCCACAACAATGAACTCTATCTTGATACTGTCAATCAGCGTGCATCCCACTAATGAATCGACTGCATACTGCATCAGGTTTGACAAGTTGCTGTGTACTGTTTTATGATGTAGACATGGGTGATGTAGTATTGTAGATTGAGTACTGCAAGGAGGGTTTGAATAGAGCCGGGGAGAGATCACTAAGGGCCCGTTTACACGAGAACGCTTACGGGTAAAAACGACAAAATATTTTATCAGAAGTGCCTTTTGTTTACATGGTGACGGCGTTTTTGGGGCCTAAAAACGCAAAAATCTGAAACCACCCTCCAGAGTGGAAAAGTTAAATACGCTCCGCTGTAGCGTCTCCGTGTAAACTGCCCAAGACGCAAAACTGGTCAGATCTGCTCACGTCGGTACGCGTTTACGTCACATAGATGCGGCATACCTTGATACCACGGATGTTCAAGTCAACATACAAAAGTCATTTCAACAATTGTATAAATCGCACCCACACACGTCTACGGTCTTTTCTCTTCTTCCCGTACAAGTCTTTCTCACACTCTCACAGCCACAGACGCCAAGACAAGCGACTTCCGCATGAGGCACTTCAAATGTAAAATCCCATGTGATTTTATATTTTCTAATTCACTGTAATCCTCCTGTAATGTCACTATTTTCAGTACAATATTCAAAAACATGTCAACAAAAGTACAAGTCACTGAAATGTTTGGAGCGGAACTTAACAAATCATTTAAAACGCAACTAGAACATTTTATTTTGAAGTTTTACCTTTCTCTTTTCCGGTACAGTCGTGGTTAGAAATGTAACTTGACGCTGTTGTGATGGGGGTTTTTTTTGTTTTTTTTTTCAGTCCAGCGCCTCCCTTCACTGGCTTTTGCGTCCACTTTTGCGTCTTCGTATAAACGCGGATAAAAAATTGCGGATAAAACGCCACTTTTGCGTCTTTTGTTTTGATCGTCACCTTATAAATGTAGCCTAATACTCAAATGGTGGCACTGTGGCTGAGTGGCTAGCATTCATGCTTCACAGCAAGAAGGTTCCGGATTCGATCCCTGGGTCGCCCGGGCCTTGAGTTTGCATGTTCTACCCATGTCTGAGTGGGTTTGCTCTGGGCACACCAGATAATAAACTTTTGTCCAGTTGTCAAATTGAATTTCTCCTTTTGCCTCTTCAGACATGTTATTGGTGAGGGAACAACACTGTAACATGGTAGAAAGCTAAAAAACAAAAAACAAAAAAAACTTTGCATAATATCCCCTCTTTAATAGCCCACATGTTTATGTAAGTTTCTCATTTCGGGCAGGAGTGTCTAAAGCAGGCATGGGCAAACTACGGCCCGGGGGCCATATGCGGCCCGTTAAACTTTTTAATCCGGCCCGCCGAACTTGAAGAAATTATATTAATAAACCTTGTTAATGTTTTAATGTTTTAATTTCCCTGCAATTCTGGTGTTTTCCAATAGCTGACGCACTACATACATTGACCTTTGTTGAGGTGCGGCATTTTGCTCCACGTTTACTCAGAACTTTCAGTACTTTAAAACTATTAGTAATAAAAAAAAAGCTGTATTTTATTAATAAAAGTTTCTGTGTTTTTTAAGTTATTTCAATAAAAAGCTAAATACTGTGGAACTTGAAAAATGGACATTCTGTTGTAATGTTTTTGTTCATTTTTAATTGAAATAAAGCACATGTTTTCTACATGTCCCATGTTATTTATAGTTTTAAAAAAAAACTTTTTATTTATGCTTTTTCAAAAACGGAGGTATAGAAGAGCAAAATCTGTGGGGTTCTACAGAAAAAACAAACAAGCAAACAAAAAGGAAAAAAACTATACATTTCTCTTGTTCTTATAGTCTATCCATTTTTACCAACTTTTCTCAAATTTGCCGCCTTCAACCTTAGATAATGAGTCATTCTTTCCATCAAATAAATTTCCTCAATTATTTCAATCCACTGTTTCCGTTCCAATGAGTCACTTTTTGCCAGTTCCTAGTTACAACTTTCTGACTGGCCATCAGCATGATTTTAAACAAATAAATTTAGTGTTTTTACCAAAACACTAAATCCAGCTGCTCCTGGTCCGGCCCTTCTGTCAAATTTTAGAACCTTTTGTGGCCCACGAGTCAAAAACTTTGCCCACCCCTGGTCTAAAGCCTTCCCCACAGTTTAACTTGGTAAATGAACAATCCCCACTTTGCCTGTTGTATGCACCAAGCCCCATCAGGGGGATACAAGAGGAGTGTCCTGAAGACTGTAAAATTATATATTCTACATCTGCTATATCTATATTGGATATTAAATGTAATTATTTTCAAATCTGAATTTTATTTTAAGATTTATTTTTGCTTTATACTGCTATATTGCACCATTTGAGCTACTGTGTCCAGATTATTGCTTTGTGGAGAACTTCCTACATCCTGCCATCTTGTTTGAATGTAGTAAAGTATTGTAAAAACCTGTATGGTCTTGGCTGATCAGGCAATTGTGGATCAACAGTATAAATAAAAATAAAATAAAATACAAGAAAAATATCTTCAAGAGAGAGATTTTCTGATTTCTTTTATTTTAATTGTCAATTACCTATTTTATTGTGATGTATTTGCAAAGGCAGTTATCAACAATTCAAATTTGTATTTAACGCCAAAGACATTAAGTAAACGAGTGGTAATGACCTGCCCAGAGCCCCCACACTTACACAGACCAAAGTGAGCCTGATTCCAGTGCGCTGAGAGCTGACTGCAGCAGAGGATCAGTGCTTTCACGAGCCGTTGTCATGTCAACATGCCACTTGTGAACGGCACAAACATGTATGTTCATATGTGCCATCTGTCAGAGTGACAGCTGTGTGTTCAGACATGAATCACAGTATCATAATATATCAGAACAAGGATAAGCTCAGAAGCTGTCCTCACTACTCATGTACACTGTAGGACTGTCCTCACTACTGCTGTAAACTGTAGGACTGTCCTCACTACTGCTGTAAACTGTGGGACTGTCCTCACTACTGCTGTAAACTGTACGACTGTCCTCACTACTGCTGTAAACTGTAGGACTGTCCTCACTACTGCTGTAAACTGTAGGACTGTCCTCACTACTGCTGTAAACTGTAGGACTGTCCTCACTACTGCTGTAAACTGTAGGACTGTCCTCACTACTGCTGTAAACTGTGGGACTGTCCTCACTACTGCTGTAAACTGTAGGACTGTCCTCACTACTGCTGTAAACTGTAGGACTGTCCTCACTACTGCTGTAAACTGTAGGACTGTCCTCAGTACTCATGTAAACTGTGGGACTGCTCCAAAGCTGTCCTCACTACTGTGTTCTCCTGTGTCAATAGCACATTAACTTCATGACCAATGAACTGACAGACATTTCAATCAACAAATCAACAAAACATATCAAGAAAAAGCCATTTTGGAGCACACAAAAGAAGTTAAAGTGCTAAGAAAACAGTACGATGAGAAAGATAAGAGAATGAACATATTGGAAATGTGCCTGACATACCTAGACCAGGACACCAAGATCCATCCATCCATTTTCTTCCGCTTATCCGGGTTTGGGTCACGGGGGCAACAGTCTAAGCAGATCCACTGCCCAAATCTCACTGCACCAGCCCCTATGGATCCTCCTGCGGGTGGTGGGTCCACAGGAGGACGGCCTCACGCTCATGCTCACCATTGAGCACCCACCCCAGGCCTGGCTCCAGGGTGGGGCCCCGGTGATGCCAATCCGGGCGATGGCCTTGCTTTGTTTCTCATCATAGATGCTTCTGAACCGCTCTTAGTCTGACCCGTCCTGCAGGACCTGTTTGCCCTGGGTGACCCTGCCAGGGGATGAAACCCCCGACAACATAGCTCCCGAGATCATTAAGGTGGCGGTTTAAGGAGCACCAGCACCAAGATGAATGACATGATTATATCTGACCTCAACATAAAGCTGCTGACCTACGCGTGAGCCGTTGCAACAAGTTTTGAACAAAATCTAAAGTGGCCAGAAGTCTTGCCATACTGGGAAAAGCAGGGAATCTTTTACACACACAACTTCTTCATATGTTATATTGTTTCATTGTTTCATTCACAGCCTGAGAACGTAATTTTCCTTGTGGATCAATAAAGTCTAAGCCTTTGATTTGGCCTTATCTGAGTTCTGGGGCATGGGGACACATGTACAAAACTACCACCAAACCCTTATTCAAATGACAGGAAAAAAAAAGTCTGTGAGAATTTACATGGAGCTGGTTATGAAGACTATACAAACATTTTATTCCTTAAGGGTAAAATTTTAAAATTGTATTGACCTTTATTTAACCAGGATAGTTCTGCTGAGATACAGAATCTCAGTCCTGGCCCCACAGCGGATCCTATTCTACATGTTTTTAGTGGTAAGAAAGAAAGAAAGAAAGAAAGCGATGCCTTTATTAGTCCCACAGTGGGGAAATGGGCAGCACATTACTGCGCCCGGGGACCATCTCCATGATCTTCTTGCTTCAGTTTGGTCAGGACCTAAGCTGGAGGATTTACCTATGGTGCATGTTTTGGGCTGGTGGGGGAATTTAATTTTTTTTTTATTTAGTAAACTTCAAAACATTACAATTGCTTATAATTACGTACAATTGTAGTCCTGTGTTGTTAGCATTATAGTCCTGTGTTGCTAGCGCATTTGCAGTGTGCTGTTAGCATTGTAGTCCTGAATTGTTAGTGCATTATCAGTGTGCAGTGAGCATATTGTCTCTGTGTGGATGCAGGCTTGTTTGATGAATCCCTGGGCACCTACTCAGTGCACTGCCTCACATTCATCTCAGGTGTTTTGGGCCGGAGCAGGTGCACTCTGAGATGATGTATGGAGGAACACACTGGAGCCTGATCCCAGCAGCCAATCATCATCCATCATTGTTCTGTCGCCAGGCGAAACAGGGACTGTGCCACCAATGGAAAGCAGCAGGACTAGTACTTGTCCAACTGCAGAAAAGCCGTTGTAGCATATTTTGTCAGTGCCAGTCAGCTTCTTTACATCTCCTTTATACACAAACAAAAGCATTTCATATGAGATTATCATAAGCATCATAAAGTGTGTTTCATGTCTCCCTTCTTGTACAGGGCGTCGGTGTTGTGGGACCAGTCCAGTTTATTGTTGAGGTGAACACCCAGGTACTTGAAACTGTCCACAGTCTCTATGTCCTGCCCCTGGATGTTCCCCGGTGAGTGAGGTAGTGGTCTCCTCCTGAAGTCCATCACCAGCTCCTTTGTCTTACTGGTGTTAGGCTCAAATTCTAAATTCAATGGTATATCAGAGTTAAGACACTTAAAAAATAATTTAAGATAATTAAAATTAGTCAAATTTTCAAAGTTAAATAGGTTATGTTTCTGTAAAATTTCACACCGGTGCCAATTTTTGGGCTTTTTGTCAATGAACAGAGAGGTTTGAATATGGTTGAGGAGGTCTGTGACCATAAGGTGATACAGGAAGAGAGATGTGAGATGAATAGTTGGATAGTCAAATGAAAAGTCTGAAGCGTTATATCTTTATATATAAAACAAAAGCAATTGAGACTAGTCTTAATCTTCTTCACTAAGTATTTTGTGAGACTGAAACATTTGACATTTTCATCCAGAATGACGCCAAAGTATTTAACTTCATTGACTGTTTGAATTTTCTTATTTTGAATAGTTACCTCAAAATCAGTTTTTTTGTTTGTGTAAACGTCAAAAAACAAAGACAAATGTTTGTTTTTCTTTTTTTATTTATTTATTTAAACCTTTATTTAACCAGGGAAATCCCATTGAGATTAAAAACCTCTTTTTCAAGGGAGCCCTGACCTAGAGGCAGCAAAAAGACAATTAAAACACAATTAAAATGACATATAAATTAGTTAAAACAGGTACAATTTATGGAGGCTGTCTCAAGAGCTCTCAGTCTGGATTTAAAGTCATTCAACGAGATAAATTCTGTTAATTTCCAGTCCTTTTGCAGCTTGTTCCATGTCGAGGGGGCAGAGAAGACAAAAGCCCTTTTTCCCAACTCTGTGCGAACAAATGGAACAGAGAGCAACAACTGATCATTTGAACACAAACCATAAGAATCAACACTTCTGTGTGATTAAGTTACATATGTAGGAGGGAAGTAGTCCAAGCATGGCCTTGTAGATAAAAGTGTACGAGTGAGTCAACCTCCTAGTGGACAAAGAAGGCCGTCCCACTGGAGACATTCAAATGTCAAGTGTCACCTGCCTGAGCAGGTGTTTTTGCAGATACATACATCACAGGATCATCATACATTTGAACGTTAACAGTAGGACAGCATTGAGGGAGGTCATTAAACTATATGAAAAAAAAAATCAGTGGGCCAAGTACAGATCTTTGTGGCACTCTAGTCCATTCAGTATCATGTCACCATATCCATACACTATTACAGCCCATCCTGCTGGATTTATACAAGGCAATTTAAAGGAAAAGTAACGTTTTTTTTTTACAATTTGAGCCTTATTTCGGTAATAAAACAAGTTGTTTACTCACCCATAGCACTTTGGTGTCATATGGAGCATTTCCAGAGATGTTTTAGATTTGCGGTTAGCCTAGCGACTTCTAGCCATAGCTCGGGGCATATAATATATTCCCCAAGCATGTAATATGCCCCGTGCGGGCTCCAAATAGCACAAACTTTACCACTTTTCAAATCATAGAAGCCCGATGTCTCAGTCTACGATTTCGTTTGAATCAAAAGTGGCCTGTAATCCGAGATTTATCCATAGTTTTCAGCTTTGCGTTTCATGTTTGGGTCCCGGGAGCTGAGAGCACAGTCCGCACATGCGCACTGGCGTCCTCATCTACTCTGGCTAAACTATGGCTAAATCTCAGATTACAGGCCACTTTTGCTTCAAACAAAATCGTAGACTAAAGACATCGAGCTTCTATGATTTGAAAAGTGCTAAAGTTTGTGTTATTTGGAGACCGCAAAGTAATGCCCCGAGAACTCAAGTTAACGGATACGCTACAACATAACTTCTACGAAACTGCTCAAAATGACACCAAACTGCTATGGGTGAGTAAAACTACTTGTTTTATTGCCGAAAGAAGGCTCAGATTGTAAAAAAAAAAACGTTACTTTTCCTTTAATATGTACAGGTTTGTTTGTTTAAAAGTTATTTGATTAGGCGTGTGAACCTTTGATCATTTGTACATAACATGATTTCATATATAACTTATTCTCAGTAACATAATGTAGATTTCCTGCATTCTAGTCCATTTTAGAATGACCTGTTAGACATGGCAAATATGGGCTTTTGGAGTGAGATTATTTTTAAAGTCGCATAGGGGCGAAAAAAGTATCCTAAGACATGTGGTCCTAAAACTGATACGTATCCGATCTTTTGGCATGTGACTCCAGTCTGAACGACCAGGTTGCATTCACCTGGCCTGGGCGTGTTTCCTCCAGCGAGAGCGGTACAAGTAGGCGCTCACAAATGTACACAAATTGAGCATTAAGCCCTGCAGTCTGAACGTACCCATAGACACACATTTCTGGCGATCAACTAACACTCTGCCTGCGATCGACTGGTTGGGCACCCCTGATTTAAGACGTGAAATGGTCTTAAATAACTATACTACTGTGCGCTCCCTTGTTACTAATGTGACTCTGAATTTTCCCACAGGCTGAGGCTGAGAGGACAGTCCTCAGAGGTGTGTGCTTGTGACAGCTGAGCAGCTAAATGCATTATGCTACAGGCTTTAGCAGCTAATCTCTGTGGGATGCTATTAATGTAATGACAGTGTTCACTCATTATCTCTTCAGTTATTCAATCCTCCTCTCCAGAGCAGCTCATCTCTTCATCTTCTCATGTATGTTGATATAATTATATTAATGTCTTACATCTTTAGTCTTTATTATTCATCATTCATCCACTTTATATATTAAGATGATGTAGCCACAGCTGCCCTGGGCTAGACGGACAGAAGCTATTCACAGGCAAAGTGCTCCATCTGGACAGAAATCTACTCACTTTGACTTATCATTTAATTGAAATATAAAATCGAAAATATAATAATGGGGCAGACTGACAGAAGCGAGGTTGCCAGTTTGTGCCATTGGCCCACCGACCACCACCATCACTCACACACACCACATTCATACTAGACAATGTGGGTGATGTGCCTTGCCTAAGGACACAAAGACAGTTTTTGCCACTGGCTCCCCACTGTGGCACCTGATTTTCCCAGCGGTCTCCCATCCAAGTACTAACCAGGCCTGGCTTTGCTTAGCTTCTGAGATCTGACAGGATCAGGCATTGACAAGCAGGTATGGCCATCTCTTGTCGAATACGTTTCGCAGCTCAACCAAACTGCTTCTTCAGTTCTGGTCAGACGCTGGTGGACACTGCCTTATATCTGCCTGAAGGGAGGAGCTAACTACACTGAAACTACCACACCTATTTGTTTAAAGTTTCTGTTAGTTAGCTAGGCCTATTGAATATGCACTGTGTGCGGGGGTTACATTCTAAAAATAACCCGCGAGAAGTGAAATCCGCGAAGTAGGACAACTTTATATTTTACAATTATTATACATGTTTTAAGGCCTCACCACACACATTCTACACTTTTCTCAGACTGGAATTAACGTTTTGCCACATTTCTCTCTTGTTTAACTGACTGACTGCCAGCCTGTTTTCAGAATGGAAACCCCCAGACTGCCAGAGCTTTTAGAGCATTTTCACTGACATTACAACACTCACAGAATACTGAGTTCTTTGACGATATAAACATGGCACACATCAAAATAAAGTGGACTCTCTTCTTTCACCTGGAAAAAAAATATGTTTCTAACCTTTTCGGTTCTCAAATAATTGATAGCAGAACAGGTAGGGTAGTTTCAGCAAAAACACTGGTTTTTGACCACAAAGTGGAGAAAATGAGCTTTTTGTGCAAAGAGGCATTTCAAGCAGATCCGTGACTTTGACGTCAATACTTATTGATTTAGTGACAGCTCAAACATCTAAAACAACAGAGAGAGAGAGTTTTGATGGCAAAATACTTTTTTTAAATTTACAAATATAAGAAATATAACTATATAGAAATTGACAACAATCTTTGAGAACAATCTTTGAGAACAATCTTTGAGAACAATCTCTCAGAACAATGTGTGTATGAGTCCACGTGTGGGGTATGTGTGTGTGCATGCGTGTGCACGTGCATGTGTGTGTATGTGTGTGTGTTTCAACCCCAACAGAAGTTTCTCTTTGTGATGCACCGCCTGTAAATGATAGAAATATACAACATTACTTATACTTCTTTTTTTTTTTTTTACCTTTCTTCTCCGCTTTGCGAGTAGGACTGGGCGTAGGTCTAACTCTGCTGGAAGAAGGCTGTGAATTGAAAATTCCTTCATATCAATAGTGGCAAGAGATGTTACAGGATATAATATCTTTTCATATAGAATAGAACTTTGTCACTTCACAACAAAATTGAGGCATGCTCAGAGTAAAGACCCATAATAAAAACTAGTATATATATATATATATATATATATATATATATATATATATATATATATATATATATATATACACACACACACACATATATATGTACATACACACAAAACACACATGCCCATGCATACACACAGCTGTGCACATGCACGCACACGTACACGCACACACACAACTTCATTCATTACAATTACCACACAGCAGCATCATGTAAAGTTAATTCTTCTTACCTCATGCCTCTCTGGAGACGAGGATCTACTGCTCCCAGTCCCAGCCACTCATCAGATGAATCAGCGTCTGGTTCACTGATCAGAGTGCCTAATATCAATGCCTAATATCAGACAATTCCCCTGCCTCAGGCAGACCAGATCTCTCCCCAACATGCCTGCCTGATCCGGCGTGTCTCCGCGATCCTGTGATCCGGGATCCTGGGTCCCAAGACCACTCCGACCGCTCCAGAGGCACTGATCAACTGATCAAGAGTCATCAATCGGCTCATCACAGACCTCTCACATTTCAACAATAAACCCATCACACGTATGGCCTGGACAGTTATCAGAGACTCAGACCATCCACTACATCATCACTTCTGCCTGTTGCCCTCTGGCCGCAGGTACAGGACTCTGAGGTGGAAACGGGCACGCTTTGGTAAAATCTTTGTGTCCTCTGCCATTGCCGCACTTAATAACATGTAACCATCTTATCCACTCCTCATTTGCATGTGTGATGTCCTGTGTGCAATGTCCATATGTGTCCTTGTTTTTTTGTGTGTGTGTTAATCTGACAGTGTTTGCGGAAACAAATTTCCCCTCGGGGACAATAAAGGTCTATCTATTGTATCTGCTTGTACGCATTCGTGCTACTCGCCATCTTGCTTCTCTCACCACTACACACTACATGCGCTAATCTCTTCCTCTCTTCCACGTCTCCGATCGGGAGACAATAATACAAAAGATCACTACCTACAGGGTGGGAGGTATGAATTACACCTTAAAAGTTGCTCCAGGTCGTATCCTAGCAACCCCCGCTGAGAAACGTCATTGACGTCGATAGACATCACGGCATACAACGTTTGGATTCGAGGTGACGTCAATCGACGTCTCCGGCAGTTAATGAGTTAAACACTCAAACGTTCGTAGATTTTCAACAAAAAAATGTAATTAATAGTGATGCATGTATTTCACAGTTCCTTTGACCGTGCCTCTTTGTCCTGGCGCCGCTCTGCCTTGGTGCAGGCGTCTTTTACCGAGTGCAGCTCCGCAACCGCATTACCGTGGCCCACCGGCTAGGTATTTGGTTGTTAGCCATGGACGCGGTCCCGAGAAGAAACACGGTCCGGACACTACCGGCCTTGGTCTCATACTCGCTGCCCCAGGTGAGACGCACGGCCTCGCGCCGGTCATGCTGCTCTATCACGGATTTAACCACGATGAGCAGGTGCACACTTCTCCGGGTGGTCAGTGCGCATCAGGAAGTAAAAGAAGGAAGGTAAAACGAAGCTAAAATATTACAAAATCTCACTATAGACGCTGCAAAATGTTCTAAAATTATAGACGTATTCTCTAGAGGGGCTGATGGAGCCTCCATGCCCTCTGCAGCCCAGGCTGAAGGTGGACAGGAAGAGGAGCAGCCAGAGACTGTGGAACCCGAGAGAACCCGAGGGACAGAGGGACAGAGGGACCAGGGAAGTGTCGCAGCACAGCACGTAAGCAGGTAGTAATGTTAGGCTTATACCGGGACTTTTAGGTGATGGATAGGCATGAAAATCACTCACCTCCTGCGAAATTCATGCCAAATGCTAAATCAGGTGACCTACGTGAATCGTGTAGATTCAGTGAGAAAAGTTATTTTTTTTTATGCTTCATTTCCACAGGAATTTGGCCTGGGCTGCCAGCCAACGTGCTCCTGACCTTGTATGCAAGATGCTTTTTAAATAAACCATTGAATGTGTACTTACTGCGAGTTTGCTGGTGGTTTTTGGGAGCTGGGATTTTTCCTTTAAATGTTGCGCCATGGTTAGTTTGATATTAATTTTGGAGTTGTGTAAACTTCCTTATGTGCCGCTCTTTGGTTTTGTTGTGTTGCTCAACTGACCCAAGGCTATAAAGCCATTGATCCTTTGAAACATTTCTTTTGGGACTAGAAATGTTATCCTGTTTAGTAAGCTGTCTATTTCAAATTTTAAGTTTTCAGTGTCATAATTGAGATGGCTGATTCTAAGGCTGAGCATCTCTCTCAGGTAACGCTGGGTTAACCTGGCTGCCCTTTGCCCTGGTTCTGGTGCTTTCTTCTCTTGGGAATAAGTTGCTTCTGTCGACATCTAAGGTTAAAACTAGGGCTGTCAGTTTAACGCGTTAATTAGATTAATTAATTACACTGCTAATTAACGCGTTATAAAAATTAACGCAATTAATTATGAGCGGCAATTCAATGCGCACGCATTTTAAATTTGGCGTGCGGGGCCTCTGAACGGAGAGTTTATTGATAAAAACGTGACGGAGCAGGTCCCTCTTGTCCCTGGACAGCGATGACGCGATGAGAAATGCCGTGCTACCATTGGTCGGCACACAGACGAATGCACTTCTAATAGGGGAGAGCATGTGAAGACACGCGAGCCCGTTTCCCTATCTGCTGCGCTCCGCGCTGAACCATCTTCAATTCCCATAACCTCTCCAGCGTGTTCTGCCGCGACTAAGGGTGCGCACTTAGACGTTTTGACTTAGTCAGTTTTGCCCATCACGCTAAATCACACTAAACCCGATCATTTACTCACCCCGCGCTGCTGCCTCCTCCCTCCTCCCGTGGTGCGATGGTCCGGACCAGTGTTCCCTCTAAGGTGCGCGCGTGCGCAATTGCGCACTGCCCAGACGTTCAGCGCGCACATCAAATCCTTTTCAGCGCATAAAATAAAATCTAACCTGAACTCAGCGCTGGTTTGACACACGGAATCCAGTCTGATAGATTCAGTTTGCACATATGAATGTGCACATGCGTTAGGGACAAGCCAACTACAAACAGATTCATTTCGATCGCATTTCGCTCACTTCCTTCAGTAAGACCATAGTTGTCGTGCGCATCGCCGTGGGTCAGAGCGGCAGGTCCGCACCAGCCGACGGGAGCGCCACCCGCACAGAAGAGGAGACAGGTAGAGCCCTAATGTAATCCTGGGCTGTTTTCTTTGTTTCTGTCCAAGCCATAGGTTTTTGTGAGCAAAAAGACGGGACTTTCTGTGTGAAGTGTGAATCCTCTCCCCAGAGCGTTAAACCACAGAGCTCTGTCACTCTCACAGAATTACTTAAACTGGGTAATGATTAAAAAGCAAGATATAAACTGATAAAAATGTATACTTATTTTGGAGATCATTATTTTGAGGAAAGACCCATCTTATAGTGTCCTATAGGTCCTACAATCATCCCTAAAAAATCTGCAGCTACATGTAGGCTATATTTATCAAGCTGAAAAAATCTCTCTTCATGTGGTTTTACAGGTTTATACACAGGTTATTTTTCAAAATATTGTAATGTTCAATGTTTCTCTGACCACAGCAGGACCCTCACACTGACATACAACATGTACAAAGTTCATGAACAGATTTTTGAGAAGTGGACCAAAAAAAATCTGTTATATTAAAAGTAATCTAACAGAAATAACAGCAGTAATTTGATTCATAAGCTGCCATGATCTCAGGTGTGATACTGGTGTGGCCACAGTGTGCATGTCGGATGTTGCTCACAGGAGTCCAAGGAACGCTCAGGGAGTTCGTGTGTTTGCTCAGACACATGGAAAATTAGGGGGAACATTGGTCCGGACACATCCACACCGGGAGTTTAAATCCTCCTCACGGGTTCCGGGGCTCATGTGAGCCATGAGTAATTTTCACGGGCAATTATTTGTATTCTCTGTATATTTGAAGCCTTGTATATTGTAATGACTCCAGGCTTCTCTTATTCTCCAATGAACTTTATTAAACAGAAGTTCGGACTCACTCAACATTAACACCCACACCTGTCCCACGCATGCGCCCAACAGCCAACCCCTTAAAGGCACACACACCATTAACCCAGGTCATTACAATATTATTTATTGACGTTGCATGAAAGCTGCTGTACGTGCTCACCTTTTGGCACCAGAAATATTCGCCATGTATTAGTGGAATGGTGTAAATGAGCTTTCCAATGAATGTTACATAATGTGGGAGGGGGAATGGGGGTCTTGTCATGTTTACAGTGGAGACAAAGAGAGTGAGTGAAAAACTTAGACTTAAAGGGGAAGTCTGCAGTCTTTTCACTGTACCACTATAAATCACACGTTTGACACCTTTTTTGCACTGTGGGAGAGCACAATAAACCACCTAAAAAAAATTATTTAAAAAATGGGATTAATTAGATTAATTAATTACAAATCCTGTAATTAATTAGATTATTTTTTTTAATCGCCTGACAGCACTAGTTAAAACGTAAATGATTCCTCTTCTCTGCTAACCTTTTTGTGTTCTTTCCCAGATTTCTTACCAGTCCAACGATGGTTGGCTCGTAGTTGTTCTCAAGATGTCTGTAGTCAACTTTTGCCAACTTTTGTCCAATTGACAAATTGAATTTCTCCTTTTGCCATGGATTCTACCTGGACGACTGAGGGATTCTACACATCAAATTTAAAGTTTACCTGGCATTTTAAATGAACTATATTACGCAAAATGGACTCTTGTGAGATTTTAGTCCCAAGAGTCAAAACACCTGAGATGAACGGTGTTACCTGATCAAAAACATACCCAGGTTTGTGTTTTGTTTCATTCACAAATTAAGTAACTCTTTAATATTAGTCTGTCTCATAATAATTTCCCTTGTGGATCAATAAAGTTTTTCTAAGTCTAAGTCTACATCTCCAAAGCTCGAAAGGCTAAATTCCAACTTGTGATGTCATGAAGTTAATCACTCCTTTTACCTTTAGTTAAGTAGAGATTGGCAATTTGAGGGATTAATAATCCAAATGATTCTAGTGAAGGTGTATGGAGTTTAAAAACACATGGAGCACTTCCTGTATTACCAGGGCTGAGTGGGTTGCTTGAATGCAAATGAGGAGGACAGAGATGGCCTATAGTAGGGGGTGGGGGCGTGGCCAAGCTCTCTGCTCCGCTCTGTGACCCACTTCCGTGTTTTTGCACGGGGGGAGAGATGAGAAGCCTTCCACTGAAAAATAAACACATTTCCACAGAAAATAAAATTAAACCACTGCTGTTTCAGATATCCACAGGCTCAGATAAAGGACTTCCAAGCCTAGAAACACTCGCATTTCGCATTGCGTAGCTCCTCCGCAGTCCAAACTCTCTGGGCGTGATTTACAGAGACGCTGAGTACAGACAGACGGGGGTGGAACTGCATTTGCATTTCTTTTTTTCAAGCTGACGTCAATAAGTTTCCTTGTTCAAAATCGCCCGTTTGAGCTCTGATTTTTTCTAACGCAGAAAAGGATCGCAAATGCTCAGTTTAGACATTTCGCAACTTTTAACCATGGGGGGGGGCCTAAACAGGGTAGGGGAGCTCACATTAACGTTCAAAAACCTCAGAAAGTGAAAATTTGATGCCATGGGGCTTTTAAAAGTCCAGAAATCAGATTTCAGTATCCATGTGATTAAGATCACTGTTTAGTCGTAGATTAATCCTGGCTCACTTTAGCTCTGGTTTACATCTCCAATTTTGATCCTGCTTTAGCACGTCTTTAATCCTGGACTCCTGGAAGTGCACCTCTGCTTAGGTCTTGGGCTACTCCTGGTTCTGCCTAAACACTGTATTTATTCTACATTTTAATTGATAACGGTATAACAGAAGTCAAATAACACTCTGAACTTTTCAAAGAAATATAATGAAAGCATTCTTCAGTCAAGTGAATGTTTACTGGGAGGTTTTGAGGAGTTGATGTTCAGAGATGAGAGCTCCTGCCCTGATTACTGGGTGGTGGAGCAGGGATTATAGCGGAGCATTGGATTCCATATGCTGTGCTCACATATGCAGCACATGCACATAATATATCTGTGTGTGTGTCCGAGCAGAAGAGCATTTGATTGGGGAGATGAGAGGGACAGATTGAGTCGGGATCTGGTCTGTTTCACATCAAAAGTAAAGACAGAAACCACAGTTGCTCAGGGAATCAAGCAGATGCCCTGTAACAGTGCTGTGGTTGTGTCCTTGGGCAGCACACTTGACTGACTTGTCTATATGAATTAGGTGTGTGAGTTAGTGGTGATGTTAGTAACACAATTCAAATATATTGGAGTCGTGATAGACTCCAATCTCACGTTCAAAAAACTAATAAAAAAGGGTAACCAACACAGTAAAATTCAACTTACAAAACTTTAAACAAATACGCCCGTTTATTACAATAGAGGCAGCAAAATCATACCTCCACTGTATGATACTTTCACATATAGAATACTGCTTCACAACTCGGTCGTTTCCTGGGCCAACTGCGTTAAACCCAACTGAACAGCTTTACAAAAAAGCCATAAAAGTATTTGATAAGAAGCCGCACTCATTTCATCACTGCAATGTTTTAGAAAAATATAACCTGTTAAACTTTGAAAACTTCAGATTCTTTAAAAAAAAGCTGCGTCATTTTCAGATCCCTACATGACCAGGCCCCACCACCGCTCAGGGAGGATAGAAAAAGAAAACGTGAGTCCAGCACCAGATCATCTGCCAGGGGGGATTGTGAGGTACAGTACAGGAAAACAACCTTTGCTCAGAATACTCTTTCAGTTACAGGATGCAATAACTGGAACACAATACCTATAATCAATACCTATAATCAATACCTATAATCAATGCCTATATCTATCAGAATTAGTCCAACTCTTGCTTCTTTTAAAACACATCTTAAAATATGGCTGAAAAGGAATCAAAACTGTAATCATATAAAAGAATAGCCATTACATACAAGAAGCACACACACACACACACACACACACACACACACACTTACATGCATACATTACAAAAATCCACATTGTGAATAGAATAGGCACCTTAAAGGTCCAGTGTGTAGGATTCGTGGCGCATAGGTGGATGGTGCTATTGCACTTCCTGTTTTAGCTACGGCAGACCTCGAGGGTCACCCGGGCGCGCCGTAACGCGGACAGCTCGCGTACCCGCGCACGAATGCGTGAGGTGCACCCGGCGCTGTGCGAGCTCTCGCCGACAACTACGGTATAAATAAAACGCGGTCCCGTTCACTGTTTTTTTTTTTTCTTTTCGCATGAGACACTTGTAAACTTCGGCGTAGACATCCGCTGAAGGTGAACAGGCTGATAGAGTTAACATGGGCGTAGTGATACGAGTGGAGAGAGACGATACGCAAATGCGAAATACGCTGCTGGATGTTTCGTGGACAACTGTTTCAGATGCAAATATATCACCTTTCTGACAAATGTTTTGTTTTGAGAAGAAAAACAAGCTTTATTTCATGTTCCAGGGAAGTTACCGGACCTACTTACGTGGGCTCCAGAAAGCGGTCCGAACCGGGATCAGCTGAGACTGTCAGAGGTAAACCGGTGTCAACACACGGAACTTTTAGAAGGAAACACATACAGATTAACGTAAAAAAACGCACTAACCCTTTAATCAATCCCCTGTGCATTTGACCCATCCTTCTGCAGTACAGTACTGGGCCTCTTAGCTCCATAGTCCTGCATGTGGACTGTAACATGAAGTGCCACTACCTTCAATGTTTTGCATAGAGTCCCCACAAATCTATAGAATATTCCCTGATATAGAATATGCCCAGCAGTGTTTGTCACATGGGTTAGGCTGGTGTGTCTCTCTATGAAACTAAACAAGTTTCTAAAGCTAAATGTACTTTGTTTTTTCCATGAAGAGGGCCTTCCCGCGGACGTGCCGGCTAAATATATCTCTGCTCTGTTGCACCATTCCTCATGCAAATGGAACATGGGCAGTGGGTTTCTTGTGTTTTCTGCACAGTGTAATTACACAGAGGTAAAAGCTGGTGATTAGCTGCACTCTAATTAACCCTTCCACTATTAGCCCTGTTTCACTCACAAATATGCAGAGCAATGCTCTCTGCGTGATTGGCTTTTTGGCACAGTTCTGGGAAATCAATGGTGGATGAGGGCTTGCTGCCAATTTAGAATTTTACCAAAATATAAAAAAAAAAGTATTAACATTTCCATATTCCATAAAGAGCACCTGCTGCTGTGGAAGCAGCATTAAGCAAACGAGAGGCCCAAACTTCATGAAAGGCGCACGTGCTCAGTGCTGGCACGCAGCCACATTAATCCACAACTTTGTCACTGCGCTGCGGAGTTGGACAGCACCTCGTCAGATACTTCACCAAACTACAGCCTCACAGAAAGAGGGACTGCAGACAGGAGCCAGAAACATAGGCACAATCAGCCCACAGAAATGAGGAGCATAGCCATAGAAATCAACAGTTTCCAACTAAATAGTGAATAGGAAAAAAGTCCTCAGAATATTATACAACAAGAAGAGGAGCTGCATTCCCTTTGTAGAATTTGTTGTCCTGATTTCACTGTGCAGGGGTAATTGTAACTACTTTTTTTTAAATCAGCGTTTTTATATATGAGGGATTGGGTCCACAAATGGGAATACAGTAGTACCTCACCTTACGAAATTAATTCGTTCCAGAAGTGGTTTCGTAACGTGAATTTTTCATAAGTTGAGTAGCTATTTCAATGGAAAAAGCCTGATTCGTTCCAAGTTTTTTTTTTTATAGTGTAACTTTTTTTTTTTTTATAGTGTAACACTGTGTCCTGCGTAGAGACTGTAGACCAGGGCTCTCAAGTTTTGAGCGGGGTCGTGCGTGAGACTGAGGACGGGGGGAGTGAACAATTTTTCCCGAGGAGCGGGGGGGGCTTGAATTGCGTGTTGAGAGCCCTGTTTGTCTAAAGAGCAAACTTAAACTACAAAGCAACTAATGAGAGTTATATATATAAATGAAGTTATTACCTGATGGTTCTCAGTTTGTTTTATCATCACTGCACTTTGTCAGTGCGCGCTGAGAGAGGCGGGGGGGAGGGACCGGGGCGGGGGGGAGCGGGACATTTTTAACGGATTCATGTAAGAGTCTGGTTAATGCACCGGGCCCGCATCTCGCCGCATCTCACCGCGGGCAGTTCGGCTCTGCGCCGCGCGTATTCCGCGCGTAAGCCGTCGGGGGGGACACGTTACGCACAGACGGAGACACGGGGACCGGAGTCGGTGCGTCTCAGAGGAGACGTGGCACCGGGACTGAGGCTCAGGACGTGCCCGGGGGACGGCGCGTCTGCTCCGGCCTCCGCTCGGACCGCACGTTCGGGAGCAGACTCACTCCCCCGGAGCAGGGGGACGGGAAGGGGGGGGACGGCGCTGAAAACGCGCGGAGCCTGCATAAATTAAGCCACACAGACCGATTTTCTGGGCACAAAAAAAAAAAAAAAAAAAGAAATCAGCGTGAGAAATGCCATGTGTGGCGTGTGTGCGTGTGAACACGTCGAATTGCGTGTGTCACACTCTCAATGTGTGAGACTTGAGAGCCCTGCTCTAGACCCAGGACTAAACGTGGACTATACCAGGTCTAGACCAAGGACTAAACGTGGACTATACCAGGTCTAGCCCAAGGACTAAACCAGGACTGGACCAGGACTGGACAAGGACTAAACCAGGTGGATTAAAGCGCCGCGTGCGGGTCTATTTCCTGGTTTTGTTTCGAGTCATGGCTGAGGCGAGCAGCGAGGACTCCCCTCAGGACCGCACGCAGTCTGAGGGCATGAACGAACGCATGCAAGAGCCGCGGAGGTCTAATCCTGGTTCAGACCTGGTTTAGACCTGGTTCAGACCTGGTTTAGACCTGGCACGGTTTGAGCACGGGTCTGGTGCTCTGGTGCGCTATCACACACGTGTCCGCCCTCCCCCTTCCCCCCACACTTCACTATTAATAATTTTGTTGAAAATCTATGAAAGTTTGACTGTTTAAATGAGAGACAAATGTGAGAAAAGTTTAAATTCAGTCTGAGAAAAGCGTATAATGTGTGTGGCTGAGCGCGCATTATTTGAATTTTTGAGATTTCGCGTTTCGTAACTTGAATTTTCTTTCGTATCTAGAGACCAAAATTTAACGTGAAGGCGTTTCGTAACTTGGAATTTTCATTTGTTGGATCTTTCGTAAGGTGAGGTACCACTGTACAGTGATCCCTCGCTCTATCACGGTTCACTGTTCGTGGCCTCGCTGTTTCGCAGATTTTTCTTTTTCCATTTTTTTCTTTTTCTTTTTTTTTTAAATAGTGTAACATTGTGTTCTGCGTCCTGATTGGCTAAGGTCGTTTTCACACCAGGAAAGTCTGATAGTTCACTTGCTTTGGTCCGTTTTTTTTAAATTTTTTTTATTTTGGTGCGGTTCGCTTTCACACTGCAGTTTTTCCCCAAGCGAACTAACATCTATAAACAAAACCCCGTGTGCTGAGGTCGCTCAGCCATTGGACAAAAATGAGCCGTGTCCAAACACGGAAGGAGGAGAATAACGGTGTTACGTGCTGTTTTCAATCTAGCCTTAGCGATATGGTTTGCTCAGTTTTTACAGTTCGCACAAATGTTTGAGCAGCATCGTGAGGTTTACACTATTTTACAATCAATTTACAAACGACGAAGACACAGGACAAGACGACTACAGAGGACAGAACTCATGTGAGCATCAAGTTCTGACTCTTGCTCTTCACACAAACAGTAAGTAAACCTCGTAAGTTTCGTTTAGTTTCGTTTACGTAGTTTCGTTTCGTCAGCCTCGGTTTCCCATAATGCTCGACATACGACGGGAGCTCGTTAAGTACAAAAAGCCAACTTGTGTCGGATCGAGTCCGGTCTGCATTCTCACCTCAAACAAACTGCACCAGAGTTCGTATGGAATCGTGCCGAGACCGAGCTTTTTAAGTGGTCTCGGTTCGCTTGTTTGCTCTGAATTGAGACTTTTGGTTTTTATTCACACCAGAACAAAAGGAGCAAACGAACTCTGGTTCATTTAAAACAAACCAAACAAGGCACAAGAGACTGTAGACCTTTGCCGATTGATAGATGGGGGACGCGGGAGGGACCGGGACTAGACCAGGAACTAAACCAGGTCTAGACCAGGTCTAAACCAGTACCGGTGTACGCGCGGCCTCGCGCCGGTCGTGCTTCTCTGTCACAGATTTGACCACGATGAGGGGTGCACGTGTCGCATCGCGTCCCGGGACGTGGCAGTGCCGTTGGAGCGCGGTGCTTCCTGTGGATCCAGTGACTCATGTCTCCGCTCCCCTCGCACGTCCGGCGGGGCTCCCGGAGCCGTGTCTCCCCCCCACGCTTCAGTATTAATACATTTTGTTGAAAATCTATGAAAGTTTGAGTGTTTAAACGAGAGAGAAATGTGAGAAAAGGTTCATTCCAGTCTGAGAAAAGTGTATAATGTGTGTGGTGAGGCATTTACAGCCTTAAAACATGTAGAATAATTGTAAAATATAAAGATGTCCTACTTCGCGGATTTCTCTTATTGCGGGTTATTTCTGGAACATAACCCCCGCGATAAACGAGGGATTACTGTCTGGATAAAATGCCTCGCCTGAGGATGACAGACATATCAGACTGATATTTGCACTTTGTAACATATCGGCTGTCGGCCTTCAATCTCCAGCAGAGGCCGGTATTTTTTTTGGCCCAACAGCTTTGACGAGGAGGCTTGGCCTAAACTGTAAGCATTATAGAATGCCTTTATTTTATGTGAATGCAGGTGAGACCCATTCCAAATGAATATTTATCCAAATAGAGCACCACAAGCAGCGACACTACACGTCTTTAAACCAGATCAGCAAAAATATCCCATGCTTTTATTTATTTATTTATTTATTTTTGGTTATGTTTTTGGCCTAATAAAAGGTTGAACGACCATCTGTTCCACTCCCCCCAGTGTCTTGCCCAAAGGCCCACTTGCTGGCAGAGGCCCAAGCCCCTCCCCTCTGCAGCCTTGTCTCCTAACAGAGCTTTGTGTCGGTGCTTTCACTCTCTCAGTCCACTGTACAGACTGTACACTTACACCTGCTAAAACGAACGGTGTTTGAAGCAGGACAAGCTCAGAATAACTAAGAATGAATCTGACATTATTATCACCTTTTAAAGCTAAAGTCAAGAAATTAGAGCTTTAACAATAATTGCGACAAGCTGAGTATGAAAATGACAATAGACTCAAAAACACAAAGACAGCGGCATTATGAAATCTAAAGATAAAAACAAGAATCAACTATTTCAGATTTTCATCAATACACTGGTCCCTCGCTCTATCGCGGTTCACTGTTCGCGGCCTCGCTGTTTCACGGATTATTTTTTTTAAATAGTGTAACATTGTGTTCTGCGTCCTGATTGGCTAAGAGACTGTAGACCTTTGCCGATTGAGAGATGGGGGGCGCAGGGGGACCGGGACCGGGACTAAACGTGGACTAAACTAGGTCTAGACCAGAACTAAACCAGGACTAGACCGGGACTAAACGTGGACTAAACTAGGTCTAGACCAGAACTAAACCAGGACTAGACCGGGACTAAACGTGGACTAAACTAGGTCTAGACCAGAACTAAACCAGGACTAGACCAGGACTAAACCAGGTCTAAACCTGGACTGGTCCTGGACTAAACCAGGACTAGACCAGAACTAAACCAGGACTAGACCAGGACTAGACCAGGACTAAACCTGGACCAAACTAGGTCTAGAGCAGAACTAAACCAGGACTAGACCAGGACTAAACCAGGACTAGACCATCTCGTGCTCGCAGCTCCACGCTTCACTATTAATAAATTTTGTTGAAAATCTACAAAGGTTTGAGTGTTTAAAAGAGAGAGAAATGTGAGAAAACGTTAATTCCAGTGTTTTAAGGCGTTTACAGCCTTAAAACATGTATAATAATTGTAAAATATAAAGTTGTCCTACTTCGCGGATTTCACTCATTACGGGTTATTTCTGGAACCTAAACCCCACGATAAACGAGGGATTAATGTAATACATTTTATTACCAGCCTTCAGGCTCTAGTCACCTTCAACCTTTATTTGAAACATTTTAAGCATGTTTAACAAAAGAAAGAAATACAAAAGAAATAATCACTGACTAGTCCAGCGGTTCTCAACATAAAGGTTTGGACCACCATGGGGAGGATTTCAGGGGGACCCCGGGTGATATGGGGACATTTTGAAAGTGCATGCAATAGTTAATACTTGACAGCCTTCCCTTCAAATGTAGTAAACATTCACCTTATTCTGGAATTGCACACTGGGCTTGGATACTTTTGCATGGGGCCCATCATGACAGCAAAGGAGCCTTTTTAAAGCCTCCAGGGAGTCAGTGCAGTGTTGGTCACATGAACATTTGAACATTTTACACAAATCAATCTATACTTCATATCACATTTTAGACATTTTAAACTTTTCACAAATTCTCCATTAAAAAGAATGGGATCCCTGCTTAACCAGAAGTGCCACCACAAAGAAAATGTGGTTTATTTGCATTTAGAGGCAAAGTGGGTGGGGTTTATGGCCTTCTCTTGAACTTTTGGTCTGGCAAATCAAACATTGGACAAATATTAGACAAAAGGCGGTTTGGGGAAGCCTATTTTTCAGTTTGATCTGCCTTAAAAGGTTTAAAACCACTGAACTTGTGGACTACTAAAATAAACCCTTGAAGAAATAATAACACCATTGTTCACTTTTTATATCAGGAGTAAACTGGGCTCAAACAAGGACAGAGTGAACGGACCCATTAGGCTCAGAATAATTATATATAAACCATATCTCAACAGCTGCATTTCTTCAGCAGCAGATTCTCTCTTCAAATCTGAGTTTTGAACAATGGAACCATTGGCAGATTGCATCAGAAAACAAATATCAAAATAAAATATAGCCACAAGCGGCGATGATCGGCCCTCGCGCCATTTTCCTCCCCTTTTTTCTAGCTGGATGCATGTGTGAGTCTGTGTGTCATCTGCATGTGTGTGTGTGTTGAATGCCTGGGGGTGAGGTGGGGAGGGGTTGTTTGTCCATCCATCCATCCATTTTCTTCCGCTTATCCGGGGCCGGGTCGCGGGGGCAACAGTCTAAGCAGGGCGCCCAGACCTCCTTCACCCCGGACACTTCCTCCAGCTCCTCCGGGGGGACCCCAAGGCGTTCCCAGGCCAGCCGGGACACATAGTCCCTCCAGCGTGTCCTGGGTCTTCCCCGGGGCCTCCTCCCGGTGGGACATGCCCGGAACACCTCCCGAGGGAGGCGTCCAGGAGGCGTCCGGAACAGATGCCCGAGCCACCTCAGCTGGCTCCTCTCCACGTGGAGAAGCAGCGGCTCTACTCTGAGCCCCTCCCGTGTGACTGAGCATGGGGTTGTTTGTTTCGCCTTTTAATTTAAATTATTTTAAGAGGAGGGTCAATCATAAGCCTTTCCTGCACTGTTCTGTTATTTTTGATTAAAGTTTATTTTCGATTAAAGTTTGAGTGAAAGTATGCACGGATTATCACTTGTCGAAATTTGATGGCGAGCTGCAAAAACAAACCTGAAATTTGTGGCGTTTTCACGGAAACACGTTCAGTCTTTTAGAACGCTTTTAATAACTTTTAATGTCCCACTTGTCTAGATGATCCAGCACGATTCTGGTGAGTCTGGGTCAAAAACCCTAGGAGGAGTTCGTTAAAATACGAGGACAGGAAAATTTGCCTTCGGCGCTAGGTCATGTGCTCAGTCCAATATGGCTGACTTCCTGTTGGTCGCCTAGCAACAGTGTAATATACTTTTTTGTTCCTATTCCCATAATGCATCTGTGTATCAAATTTGGTTTGGGTACGACAAAGTTTTTTCTGGGCATCCCATTGGCGAGGACAGATGTTTGGCCTGTTGCCATGGCAACACAGGTATAGCCATAGTCGCAATTAGGGATGTCAACAATTAATCGACTTACAATTAATTGTCGATTAAGACGTTGGTCGATTAAAATGCATTAATTGTAACTAATCGCTAGAGGAGAGGGCGCTACTCTGGAATGTGAACACGAGATGTGAACCCACTCGTGAGAAGGACCATAGCGTTACAGCCGCGGCCAGATCTAGAAGCAGTGCAAAATGTTCTCCTCCCCACCCAATTTTTGCGGCTTGGTTCGCTCCGCATCCCGCTGTCTGCGTGAACACGTGCGCGGCGCGCTGCACGTGCTCCTCCGCTCCGGGCCATAGCAGGCTCCATGTGAAAGCGCAGTGGAAGCAGCCCTCTGTCCGGCCCGTGTGCCGGTGTGTGTGTGCACGTGAGTGTGTGCGCCTGTGTGTGTGTGAGTGAAACGTTTTCCCCGATCAATTCATTTTTTTATCATTTCATATCACGGAGCTCTGCGTCAAGCCGCATGTACAATAGCTGCAATAAAAGCGCGAGTTTCGTTTTTTACAAAAAACGTCCTCAATTTATTTTCAATAAAGATTGTATTTTGTATTTTGTTATTTAGCATCAATACATTTGTCTGCTTTTTACTAAGGAATAATTAATTGAGGAATATACAATATAATAATACTATGATATATTTATGACTCAGTGTTATGTTACTATAGCTTATATTCTTAAAGACCCTATTGAAACACTCAAATTCAGGTGAAGTCGATCAATAAGGTCAGTCGACTTTAGATTAATGAATTAATCGATAATTTGCATCCCTAGTCGCAATGTATTTTGATTTTCCAGGGGGCGCTGTCAAGTCATTTTTAAAGATTTTTAAAATGCAGATTATTTGTAAATTCCTTTTTTTCGCGTTCTTGAATTTTGTGCAACATTTCGTGAGTTTTTGTTGGTGGGAAGTACCTGAATCTTGCAAAAAGGGGGGGAGGGAAATAATAATAATAACAAGAATAAAAACCACAACAATAACAATAGGCCCTACGCTTTAGCGCTCGGGCCTAATTATTCTACTGTAAAGGTGCACTATGTAATCATGACTCCATGGAGAGATGATTGCTTTGTTTGGAATGTCCTACACTACGGTATTAAACATATCCAACATGCTCAACATCCAGCATCATACAATGTAATTTCTCCCACTGCCTGTATACATTCTTATTATGAGCAGAAAGCCCTTCACAGATCAGATCTGTAACTTGGCCTCATTACTCCGGCTCTGTACAAAACAAGAAGATAAACGGAAAATCTAAAGTAAGTTGGACCACACAATGACCAACTCAAATGACTGGGGGTAAGGCAGCCAAAATGATTCTAGAGTCTAACCTACTCTAGCTTATTTACAAGGATTTTTAAAAGGTTTTTATCATGTAATGCTTCATTAAAATATGTTACTTTATGTATGTAATATGACCAACACTGATTATTACAATACAACAGGCATATTTGACGCAGACAGCACACAACGGACCCCATTATACAACATACCTGTACTGGAGCAAGACACATTTTGTTCAAATACATTTATTTATTTATTGGTTTATTTGACAGGGACAGTGTACATTCATTAACATATCTGTAAATGTACCAGAATGAGCCAAAAGGCGATTTTTCCTCTGTTGTCCCTGGACAGATCTTAAAATGGTCTCCCTAAAAACAATGATAACAAAATAAAATTACACAGTGAACAATATACAATTATTAAAGGTCCCATGGCATGAAATTTTCATTTTCTGAGGTTTTTGAACGTTAATGTGAGCTCCCCTACCCTGTTTAGCCCCCCCATGGTTAAAAGTTGCGAAATGTCTAAACTGAGCATTTGCTATCCTTTTCTGCGTTAGGAAAAATCAGAGCTCAAACGGGCGATTTTGAACAAGGAAACTTATTGACGTCAGCTCGAAAAAAGAAATGCAAATGCAGTTCCACCCCCGTCTGTCTGTACTCAGCGTCTGTGTAAATCACGCCCAGAGAGTTTGGACTGCGGATGCGCTAGTCAATGCGAAATGCGTTTTTTTATTTGCCTGGAGGCACGTCCGAGTGTTTCTAGGCTCGGAAGTCCTTTATCTGAGCCTGTGGACCTTTGAACAGCAGTGGTTTAATTTTATTTTCTGTGGAAATGTGTTTATTTTTCAATGGAACGCTTCAAATCTCTCCCCCCGCGCAAAAACAAGGAAATGGATCAGCTGAGGGCTCAGAGCGAGAGCGGAGAGTTTGGCCACGCCCCTACCCTCTACTATAGGCCAGCTCTTTTCTCCTCATTTGCATTCAAGCAAAAACACCCAGAATAAAGTGTTTGAGAGAGATATTTATGACTCTTTCTCATCTTATCTCTGTTTCTCATGCACTGAGTGTTGATTTTGAAGAAGGATTCATTTACAGTATTAGGGAACCATTAAGGAGCCATATAAAAGCATCAAGAAGTACCATGTCATGGGATCTTTAACTTGATTTGTGTTCATTGTTCATTATTTGAATAGCTCTGTATTTGAGCAGGATGTCTGTGTAAATGGCAGAAGCACAGCCACTCTCTCCCTTGCACTTGTTTTTTGGTTGAATCAGTGAACGATCTTAATAGGCCTGTGTTATATGCAAGTTGTGTTTAAAAATTGCAGTAGCACATCCACCCCGTAGGGCCTATCCGGCCCATCTTTAAAATAAAAAAACATGAAAATACAGTATTAACCTGTGTATTATTTCCTTGTATTGGATCTACCATAACAGAGTAGCAATGTTTATACATGACACTAAGCTCAATTTAATATAAAACACAATTCTATGCCGTATATATAGTAGGGGGTCCCTGGCCCAGTTCACCATCTGTTTGGGGGTCCCTGGCCTGAAAAACGTTGAGGACCCCTGTTTTAGATGCTCTGAGTCCTCCTCTCATTACTCACACTTCATAGCACTATCACAACACAATCAACGTGAACCCTGCTAACGAACTATGGCACATGGCATCAGGTTTGTGAAGTGTGTTTTCTATCATAATTTAGTTTATTTATCGAGAATAGTTGTGTGGGAGCATAGACTTGTGGGGGGAGCCTTGCACAAAATCATACAGATATAACCATAAAGGTTCAACAGATCGATAAGTGACACACACATGAATGGATGACATAAAAAAGGAACAACAATGTTAGAACATTGTAGAAAACTGTAGAAAAACGTTTTGCATAGTGTCTTCTTCAGACGTTTATTCATTTTTTTAGTACTTCTGCTATGGTCACGATCAATCCTAACTCCTAACTGACATGAATATTAATAGTATTATTAACGGATACTCCAAAAATAGATTAAATCTGGATAAAACGTACGACACGTTTTGTTCACCTGCTCTCCTCCTGTGTCTTAAATACATTCCACAAGCATGTTGTAAGTCTGTGTTTTTGTGCTGCTTTTTGCTCCCATCTGGCGCACAGCTGTGTGTGTGTGTGTGTGTGTGTGTGTGTGTGTGTGTGTGTGTGTGTGTGTGTGTGTGTGTGTGTGTGTGTGTGTGTGTGTGTGCGTGTTGGTATGTGTGCTCTCATGCTGTCTTCCCCACAGTGAAGACAGGCCAGCCCATGAAGCAGGATTTCCTTAAACATCACAGCTTTTCAACTTTTCTTATTGTTTCTTTATTTGGAAGGTAATACAGTGGTACCTCACCTTACGAAAAGACCCAACAAGTTACGAAACGCCTTCACGTTAAATTTTGGTCTCTAGATACGAAAGAAAATTCAAGTTACAAAATGCGAAATCTCAAAAATTCAAATAATGCGCGCTCAGCCACACACATTATACGCTTTTCTCAGACTGGATTTAAACTTTTCTCACATTTGTCTCTGTTTAAACACTCAAACTTTCATAGATTTTCAACAAAATTATTAATAGTGAAGTGTGGGGGGAAGGGGGAGGGGGAGAAGTGTGCGCGCGGACACGTGTGATAGCGCAGCATGACCCGGGGCGGGGCTGCGAGGACAAGACCCGTGCTCAAACCGTGCCTCCTCGAAAACAGGATTAAACCAGGTCTGAACCAGGTCTAAACCAGGTCTAAACCAGGATTAAACCACCTTACCTGCGTTCGTTCATTCACTCGGACTGCGTGCGGTCCCCTCCTCGCTACTCGCCTCAGCTGTGACTCGTGAGAAACCAGGAAATAGACCCGCACGCGGCGCTTTAATCCACCTGGTCTAGTCCTGGTCTAGTCCAGGTTTAGTCCTGGTCCAGTCCAGGTATAGTCCACGTTTAGTCCTGGTCTAGTCTCTTAGCCAATCAGGACCCAGAACACAATGTTACACTATAAAGAAAAGTTACACAATTAAAAAAAACTTGGATCGGGGCCTTGGAACGAATCAGGCTTTTTCCATTGAAATAGCTACTCAACTTACGAAAAATTCACGTTACGAAACCACTTCTGGAACAAATTAATTTCGTAAGGTGAGGTACCACTGTACCTGTGTCCACCAGACTACCAAGATAACTTCAGAAAAAAATGAAATGGTGAGTTTTGGGTGAACAATAAAGGGAACATGGTGATCTAAATATGTTAAAGGGATAGTGCGTTTTTTTAATTTATTTTAATCTGTATGGGTTTCCTTCTAAAAGTTCCGTGTGTTGACACCGGTTTACCTCTGACAGTCTCAGCTGATCCCAGTTCTGCTCGCTTTCTGGAGCCCACGTAAGTAGGTCCGGTAACTTCCCTGGAACATGAAATAAAGGGGGGGGGGGGGGCCTAAACAGGGTAGGGGAGCTCACATTAACGTTCAAAAACCTCAGAAAATGAAAATTTCATGCCATGGGACCTTTAAAGCTGCACTAGCACTGATTCATGCCTGGCTGCGGCCTCCTTTTAGGTTTAAACAAACTGAATTTCTGTATTGAAACTGGCAACCTAAATGAGAGACTTGAGTGAGGCTCATTCTACTGCTTTCTGATTAGATGATGATGATGACCTGAAAAATGTGAGGCTCCCAATCTGCAGCACTGGCCCCTCCAACCACCACCAACACTCCCACACACACCACATTCATACTAGGCAATGTGGGTAAAGTGTCTTGCCTAAGGACACAATGACAGTACCCTACTGTAGTCAGAATCATAGTAAAAGTGCGTTTACCTCGTATCTGACGCAGATAAGTCATGTTTATAGAATTTAAAATCAAAATCTTACATATGATTCTTTAAAGGAGAATTAACGTTTATTTTTTACAATCTGAGCCTTATTTCAGTAATAAAACAAGTTGTTTTACTCACCCATAGCACTTTGGTGTCATATGGAGCACTTCCAGAGATGTTTTAGATTAGCGATAGCCGTAGCGCTAATATATAGTAAGTAAGTAAATTTTATTTATATAGCACATTTAAAAACAGTGAGAACTGGCCAAAGTGCTGTACAATGTCAAAAAGCTAAAAAATAATAATAATAATAATATATGCCCCGAGCGGTCTCCAAATAACACAAACTTTAGCACTTTTCAAATCATAGAAGCTCGATGTCTTAGTCTACACTTTCGTTTGAGTCAAAAGTGGCCTGTAATCCGAGATTTATCCATAATTTGCAGCTTTGCGTTTCATGTTTGGGTCCCGGGGGCTGAGAGCGAAATAAACTGTGACTCCGCACATGCGCACTGGCGTCCTCATCTACTCGAAATTATGGCTAAATCTCGGATTACAGGCCACTTTTGACTCAAACGAAAGCGTAGACTAAGACATCGAGCTTCTATGATTTGAAAACTGCTAAAGTTTGTGTTATTTGGAGACCGCACGGGGCATATTACATGCTCGGGGAATATATTATATGCCCCGAGCTACGGCTAGAACTCGCGCTACGGCTATCGCTAATCTAAAACATCTCTGGAAGTGCTCCATATGACACCAAAGTGCTATGGGGGTGTAAAACAACTTGTTTTATTACCGAAATAAGGCTCAGATTGTAAAAAAGGTTCATTCTCCTTTAAGTAAGCGTAACCTGCTATATTCACTTGAAACATTGTCCACTGTCACAACAGCGCACGCCTCAGAACCGTCCTTATACATGAAAAGGAACCAAAGTGAAATGGGAGCTGTTTCCGCGTCGATGTGGGGGCTGATGAGTGGAGTGGACGGTGCTAAAGTGGTCCCACCTGTCGGGCTCTGTGTGTCACCACCGCCCCCTGGTCCCTGTAGAGGGCGCCACCTGAAAACCATAGACGCTAACACAACCCCTCACGACACTAAAACCTCATCCATGTTTTCAGGTCAAATAAACACCAGTGATGATTATTTGCCAGTGTTAGGGGGATGTCCTGAGTTAAAAAGAAATGGAATACATCCTGATGGGGTTGTCAAAAGAACCACAAATCAGACAATAATCGCTACTAAAATCAGTATCCAAAGAAGATACTCATTTGAGCAGGTATCGATACTAAGCATTCACAGAAATGAACCTTTCCTGAATAGTTTCTTGACCTGTATCAGAACTAGTATAAGACTACACAGACTAGTATACGCCCATGGATCATTCTGGAACCTGTACAACTGAGAGATTGCACAGATATGATAATATAAAAAAGGAACTGCCATTTAATGTTGAAAATCTGAATACAGTGGTACCTCACCTTACGAAATTAATTCATTCCAGAAACCTGGACTAAACCAGGTCTAGACCAGGTGGATTAAAGCGCCGCGCGCGGGTCTATTTCCTGGTTTCGTTTCGAGTCACGGCTGAGGCGAGCAGCGAGGGGGACCACACGCAGTCTGAGCGCATGAACGAGACCCGTGCTCAAACCGTGCCTCCTCTAGACCTCCTCTAGACCTGGTCTAGCCCAGGTCTAGACCACTGCGGCTCTTACCTGCGTTCGTTCATGCGCTCAGACTGCGTGCGGTCCCCCTCGAAACGAAACCAGGAAATAGACCCGCGCACAGCGCTTTAATCCACCTGGTCTAGTCCTGGTTTAGTCCAGGTTTAGTCCAGGTTTAGTCCTGGTCCAGTCCTGGTTTAGTCCAGGTCTAGACCTGCTGGCAGCCCCGCGCCGGGTCATGCTGCGCTATCACACGTGTCAGAGCGCAGTTTTCTCCCCCCTCCCCCTTCCCCCCACACTTCACTATTAATAATTTTGTTGAAAATCTATGAAAGTTTGAGTGTTTAAACGAGAGACAAATGTGAGAAAAGTTTAAATCCAGTCTGAGAAAAGCGTATAATGTGTGTGGCTGAGCGCGCATTATTTGAATTTTTGAGATTTCGCGTTTTGTAACTTGAATTTTCTTTCGTATCTAGAGACCAAAATTTAACGTGAAGGCGTTTCGTAACTTGGAATTTTCATTTGTTGGGTCTTTTGTAAGGTGAGGTACCACTGTACAAGAGTGTTTTTATTATCATCATGGTATTAGAATCGGTATTTAGTATCAAGTCTGTTCCTTAGTATTAAAATTGATATTTTTTTTGCTAATGCACAGAATATGGCAGTGTCAGAAGCAGCTGTTAACCATTTGTTGGTCTCTTTTTTAAAGAGAATACAGAGAGTTTGGGCCCTGTGCTCTCATTGGACGGGAGCGTGTTCAAACTAATGAATATTCAGAGGGGATCCAGAAGGACAGAGGGCAAGAGAGAGAGGGGAGGGGGGATAAACAGTGCAGAGTGAAACAACGACAACTCTATTTCAAATACACGAATACATGTACATGAAAAATACGTACATAGGATATGTATCTCTTATACTTGGACATTCACCAAAAAATGTAAAATACCTGTACATGCAGGAGAAATGACGGTTGGATTAGTGTCTCTGCTGGCACCTCTCCAGGGCCAGTTCTCCTTCTCAGTCTTCCCTCACCATACTCATCACCTCCAGCTGGTCCCAGGGGTCCAGGGGGGTGTCAGATTTTGGGTCCAGGCTTGGTTAGGTTGGTGCAGTACATGAGGGTTCATAGAGGAAAGTTTTACTATAGGTCCAGGGGTCTGCTGTGTTTACACAACAACTTTACACAATGAATTAAAATCATAAATCATACCTGAATAGAGGGCAGATTTCAATATTCCACAAAAGCTGTCTGGTCATCTGAAAGCACTGTGAGATGAGAAGGAAACGGGAATGTCTCATTTTCATCCCTCCTGACCAGCTCTAAATGAAAGCATGAAGGCATGAAAAAGGGCCACTGTTGGAGCTTTCCTGCACTGGACGTACAGTGCATCTTGAAGACATGTGCGAGCATCCTCAGCTGTCTCCTCTTGATTTGGGAGAGCAGAGGCTCTACACTGTGCTCCTCCCTGGTGACTCTCTTCTGGAGATTGCCGAGGTCAGTTGCCTCCATTGATGAGGGACAGACACGTACAGCTCTTTTGTACAGCGCACACTTATAAACAAGTGTGTGAATGGAGTTATTCCTCCATTTTTGACTTTCCCACTGTCTCACGTTGGACATGTTGCTTGGCATGACACAGGCATTCTGCATTAAAATGGCCCTGTGCATTGCTGTGATGTGTTCAAAGGCTTCAGCACAGAGCACATGTGGACCACATGTGGGAGACTGAGGGGAGAGAGGGAAGCGGAGAGAGGGAGAGAACGAGAGAGGGAGAGAGAGAAGTGATAGAGTGAGGAGAGAGGAAGGAGCGAGGGGGTAGAGCAGTGAGAAGGGAGGAGAGAGGGGGGGGGGGGGGCAGAGCAGCAGGTTGTAGCAGGAAGTCTGTGTCTGGATATGAGCTCTGTGAAGAACCTGCTCCAGCACATGTGCAGAGCAGAGGGGCCAGGGGCCACAGTGAGCGCCGCCGCAAGCACCAGTGCTGCCAAAAGAATGTGAAAGGAAAAGGTTGATTTGAAGCAGATACAGGACATTTTGAGCTCATTTTTAATGCAGACTTCTAATGTGGACCAAGGCTTGACTCAAAGACACACTATATCTAAGGTCCTGCACCTGTCCAACACATGTCCAGCACTTGTCCTGCACCTGACCTGCCCCTGTCCAGCACCTGCCCACTAAACAAGTAAATAATGAAGGACGGAAGAAACAGATTGAAAAGAGAGGAAAAAAGGAGTATCCATCCAGGGGCAGGACATAGAGACTGTGGACAGTTTCAAGTACCTGGGTGTTCACCTCAACAATAAACTGGACTGGTCCCACAACACCGACGCCCTGTACAAGAAGGGCCAAAGTCGCCTCCACCTCCTGAGGAGACTGAGGTCCTTTGGAGTGTGCAGGCCTCTGCTCAAGACTTTTTATGACTCTGGGGTGGCCTCTGCTCTCCTCTACGCTGTCGTCTGCTGGGCCCCGAGCAGCACAGAGCGGGACAGGAAGAGACTTAAAGGCAAATTAACATTTTTTTACAATCTGAGCCTTCTTTTGGCAATAAAACAAGTAGTTTTACTCACCCATAGCATTTTTCTGTCAATTGGAGCAGTATCGCAGAACTTATGTTGATCCGTTCTGTTCTACTAATGATCCCGTATCCGTTAACATGGGGCTCGTATCATATGCTCGGGGCATTACTTTGCGGCGTCCAAATAACACAAACTTTAGCACTTTTCAAATCATAGAAGCCCGATGTCTTAATGTAAGATTTCGTTTGAAGCAAAAGTGGCCTGTAATCCGAGATTTAGCCATAGTTTCGAGTAGATGAGGACGCCAGTGCGCATGCGCGGACTGTGCTCTCAGC
Organism: Paratrypauchen microcephalus; assembly: GCA_036785185.1. Lineage (NCBI taxonomy): Eukaryota > Metazoa > Chordata > Actinopteri > Gobiiformes > Gobiidae > Paratrypauchen > Paratrypauchen microcephalus. The sequence goes on from JAVJIX010000171.1 coordinate 699,296, forward strand.
TCCCGGGACCCAAACATGAAACGCAAAGCTGAAAACTATGGATAAATCTCAGATTACAGGCCACTTTTGCTTCAAACGAAATCTTATATTAAGACATCGGGCTTCTATGATTTGAAAAGTGCTAAAGTTTGTGTTATTTGGAGACCGCAAAGTAATGCCCCGAATACCATGCTAACGGATACGCTACAACATAACTTTCTTCAAACAGCTCCAAATGACACGAACGTGCTATGGGTGAGTCAAACGACTTGTTTTATTACCGAAAGAAGGCTCAGATTGTAAAATAACGTTACTTTTCCTTTAATAAGCTGGTCAGGAGGGCCAGCTCTGTCCTGGGCTGTCCTCTGGACTCTGTAGAGGAGGTGGCTGAGAGGAGGGTACTGGCCACACTTACATCCATCATGGACGACACCTCTGACTCTCTGCACCGGACTGTAGAGGAGCTGAGCAGCTCCTTCAGCAGCCGACTGAGGCACCCCCAGTGCAAGAAGGAACGCTACCGCAGATCCTTCATCCCCACCACCATCAGACTGTATAACTCCACTGTAGAGTCCAGACGTGCAATATTTTCTATACTCTCTTTTTACTTATTTTTTTTTTAATTATTACTATTTGTCTGCACTTTCTGTTCAAACTTTCTTTTGCACTAAACTGCCTGGAGCTACTGTGGCAAGTGAATTTCTCCTGTGTGAGATCATTAAAGTCTTATCTTATCTTATGTGGTGATGAAACTGACCTTTAGGGAATCTAAGTCCACCTCTCTAGCACCTGTCCAGCATCTGTCCTGCCGTCAGTGACCTGCTTTCTGCTAAAATATGAGCTTAGACCCAAAGATGGACGGTAAGGGGCGAGTCCTAGTTCTGTGCTGCTTTCTCCAGACTTTTCTTTGCTAAATGTTGCCCAAAAGAACCCAAACAAAACCAAAAGTGTAGAGCGTTTGTCCGGAGGTGATTTATGGTCCTTAAATGTAGGTTGCTGTGTTGGGCTGTGCTCCTGTGTTCTGCTGAGTGGACTGGACTATTACTAAGAGCAGCACACGAGCTCAAAGTGCCCAGTCAGCAGTCAGGAGAAACACCAGAGATGAGTGAGGAGGCAAGGAACGGAGAGAAGGAAGAGGTGGAGAAGGGAGAGAGGAGGCAAGGAAGGGAAGGAGGAAGGAGGTGAAAAAAGGGAGATAGGAGGTCAGGAAGGAGGTGAGGAAAGAGGTAGAGAGGGAGAAAGGAGGCAATGATGGTAAGAAGGAAGAAAAGAGGTAAGAAAAAAATGAAAGACTATGGCAGAAATAGTGGAAGGAGAAAAGGAAATGGAGGATGGAGGCAAGAGAGGAAGATCGCAGAGGGGAAAGCAACGAAGAAATTAGTAAAGAACTGAAGTGAACAAGGAGAAGAAGGAGGGGAGGTATAACATAAGGAAGGAAGAGATGGAGGAAGAAAGAAAGAAAGAAGAACACCTATAACACCTATTTGTGTTATATATTAGAGTAAATAACGGAAAAAAGAAAAAAAGAAGAAACTGAAATTGAAAGGGAGGATGGAAGCAATGAAGGATACATAAAATGAAGTGAACAAGGGAGGAAGAAAGGAAGGGGCAAGAAAGGAAGAAGGAATAGGGGAAGGCAAGTAAGGGATTAAGGAAGAAAGAGTAAATAAGGAAGGAAGAGGTAGAAAGAAGATGCTGACACACAGCACCCCACACTCTCACCGTCAGAGAGCACCACACTCACACCCCCCCCTCCCTGCGCGCCACTATTAATAGTATTTTATTTGTCTAGAAAACTGTTATTATTACACCTCTGCATAACAATGTATCATTTTATTAACATTAAAAACAAACAAAAAAAAGAAAGAAAGAAATCTTCCAACAAAGACTGCACTCTGCGCTGTCTTTTTGCACTGAGGACTCAAATATTAATGTGTTTTTAATGCAGCTTTGCACACATTTATTTGTGTTTTACAGAAACGAAACTTAAAACTACATTTGCATAAACTAAAAGTGCTGAAAAAAAACTGCTCTCTCCTTGTGTCAGCTTCTGTCGGACTAAAGGACACGACTCAGTGGAATATACGTGTTTTTTCTGTGACAGAGGATGTTCTGCTCATGGAGAGTCTGTTTTGTATATCGCGTATTTAAGGTTGCCGCCCCCTGCCCCAGAGCAACAACGAGAGCGCCACTGCCCACTACTGTTGTTGATGTGCAATTACACTTATTTCTAGTACAGCACGGCAAAAAACATGTTTCCCAGGGCCCCCCCCTCCTCCCCCCGGCATCACCCCCCCGGGGGGCCCCGCCCCACTATTTGAGAAGCACTTCTTCTACTATCATTGATAGTAGAATGTCTTCTGCACAGAACTAAATATATCGTCTTGGTATAGAAACTTCTTGTAGTTTAGACAACTACAAACAAAATGGGATTCTTGGATTAGTGTATCAGTCCAGATAATCACGATGATACGTTTTCCCCCAGATCGTGCCCCAGCTGTATGATGAATCTTTATAAACGAGCCCATTGGTAACAGTTACAGGCCTGTGTGCTGCACGATTCTCCTTGAAAAGAGCTAAAAATCCCCAAAGCCCCGGGTTGGGAAACACCGGTCTGAGGTCCAGAGCTTTCCCGCTTCTGAAGCTGCTGGACATGGGGGTGTCCAGGGTGGACATGGGGGTGTCCAGGGTGGACATGGGGGTATCCAGGACTTGTCCAGTGCACTTGTTCCACTGGAGTCACAGCCTCGGGACGCGGGGACACGCTTTTTGAGAGAGCCTCTGCCCGGTCCCCGGGCCACACGTCGTCTTCTCACTCCGCTGTCCCCGCGTGCTTCCTCGTGCGCTCACCTCACGCGCGTGGACCGGGAGCACGGGCTGCAGACGCGGAGAGGCGCGAGGCGCGGAGAGGGAGTCACTTCACGTGCGCCTGTGACCTGCTTCTGTGCGCGCTTCGGGATCTCACGGAGGTGCGCAAAGGCACAAATCTGTGTGAAAGTGACCAGTCCTCCCCCACGCGCGGTCTACGCTCGGTGGAGATGCTCTGAGGGTGGATGTAATCCGGGAGCGTGTCTGCGCGCAAAGCCGACACCGGCCGCTCTTCCCCGTGTGGCTCCGCACGTCTCACCGGATCCCGCTCCGCTCCGCGCCGCCGCCGCCGCCGCCGCTCCGCTCGCGTCCCGTGGTGTCGCCTCGTGGACTCGAGCGAAAAATGCATCACCACCACCAGCGTATGGCAGCTTTTGGAACGGACAAGGAACTCAGCGATTTACTGGATTTTAGCGCGGTAGGAAACGCTCTCTCTCCCTTTGCTTCTTCATGATTTCACACAGGAGCAGCTGAAGGTTTAGTGGCACATATTTGATCTTTACATTTACACTGCGCTGTCTTTACAAGGACGAAAGTTCACATCTTATCACAAGTGCGAAAAGCCTCGGACACTCCGCGCTTATGGATGCGACACCGACTGAAAAATGCTCCAACCTTCATGAACCTCTGATTATGCAAAATTCGTGATCAATTATGCAGTGCTGTACTATTTTAATGAATTACATGCGTGAGAAAATGTATGAACGAACGAACATTTTAAAATTGACAATAGACTAGATAATTAGTAGTATTCCTATAGGGCTTTATTTTAGTGATTTTAAAGAAAAAACTTACAGGACAAAATCTAAAAACCTGGACTGTGGCAGAACTAAACTAACTCTAGGCCTGAGCTGACAAAGATTTCTCTTTTTCTTCTTCAACTTTCCAGCAATACAAAACATAATGTCCCATTCAAATGTATCGATATAGCCTTAGCAAGGGCTGGTAACTCTTCTATAATAGCCTAATAGTAAGTAGGCCTACATCACCTCCCTTTAATGACGAACAAAATATCTTTAATTGTGATTTTTCTGACATGCATTATGATTTGATTTGTGATTTGTGTTTTATATTGTAGAATATTACAATTCTGCTCAAAGTTCATATTTTAAACACTTAATAATTGACTGAAAAGACTGAAATGTGAACAAATTAATGCACAAATCACATTTCTGTACAGATCTAAAGTACAGGGCTGGCAGCGTTTCTGCACAATAACACCGGAGATGTTGTGCTCTCATGGCGTACTTTTAAATGATGATTTTGATTGGAGTGAGATGAATCCAGCCCTGCTTTGAGATCCACTCGGCTGTAGGTCTGGAGTCCTGAGGCCCGCTCACTCATGGGGCCTGGTGTAGTGAACACATGGATCATCACAGCACCCCCCATCCCCCACGCCCACAAACAACCAGCTACACTGACAAGCATCACCTGCCTTTTTTGGGTCTTCTAAAAGAAAATAAACACACACACACACAGATCATATGACATCACAATCTATAATCTATATACTTGCTCGTTAAAAGGGCACAATTACACTATTTTTGATAAATGCAATATTGTTCCCTTTGTTTCGTTTACACAAATCCTACATATTTAGGCTGTGTTCTTTTCTCAAACTTGAAAAAATCTTGCACTTTTTAAAAAAAAACTCTAAACTAAACCTTCATTAGAATCATCTGAATGATTTCAGCTCGGGAATTGCCCAAAATTTGAAGTTGTTGTTTTAGCCTCAGTGAAATAACTTTACTCCTCAGCGCCCCAGCAAATACTGTATGAGAATTTCTATTGACAAACAAATCAAGGTACAAATATTCAAAAATAAAAGCAACCGAAGAGTAAAGAAGTTCAATTGAGGCTTAAAATGGCTGTTAATTTTAAAACTACCACTACATGACATCACAAGTGGAAACAGATACAGGGTTACTCATTCACACATATTATGTATGAATGAAACAAAACAGAGCTGCAGGGATGTTTTTGAGGAGGTAACATGGCTAAAAGCTCAGATGGGACCTTTAAAAAGACCTCGAGCAAATGAAACGATTGAAATCACTGTTTGTTACAGTTTGCCATGGAGGCGCCACAGTGAGGCACCCGTCCTGGTGGAAGGTTTGGTAGTGTGGCTGTGTCTAACTTCTGCCCAGGAGGGAGAAGTCGGAGAGGAGTAGAGAGAGAAGTACAATGGTACCTCACCTTAGGAAATTAATTCGTTCCAGAAGTGGTTTCGTAACATGAATTTTTCGTAAGTTGAGTAGCTATTTCAATGGAAAAAGCCTGATTCGTTCCAAGGTCCCGATCCAAGTTTTTTTTTATAGTGTAACTTTTTTTATAGTGTAACATTGTGTTCTGCGTAGAGACTGTAGACCCAGGACTAAACGTGGACTATACCAGGTCTAGACCAAGGTCTAAACCTGGACTAAACCTGGACTAAACCAGGACTAGACCAGGTGGATTAAAGCGCCGCGTGCGGGTCTATTTCCTGGTTTCGTTTCGAGTCACGGCTGAGGCGAGCAGCGAGGGGGACCGCACGCAGTCTGAGCGCATGAACGAGACCCGTGCTCAAACCGTGCCTCCTCTAGACCTGGTCTAGACCTGGTCTAGACCACCGCGGCTCTTGCATGCGTTCGTTCATGCGCTCAGACTGCGTGCGGTCCCCCTCGCTGCTCGCCTCAGCCGTGACTCGAAACGAAACCAGGAAATAGACCCGCTTTAATCCACCTGGTTTAGTCCTGGTCTAGTCCTGGTTTAGTCCAGGTTTAGTCCAGGTTTAGTCCTGGTCCAGTTCTGGTTTAGTCCAGGTCTAGACCTGCTGGCAGCCCCGCGCCGGGTCATGCTGCGCTATCACACGTGTCCCTCTTCCCCCCACACTTCACTATTAATAATTTTGTTGAAAATCTATGAAAGTTTGAGTGTTTAAACGAGAGACAAATGTGAGAAAAGTTTAAATCCAGTCTGAGAAAAGCGTATAATGTGTGTGGCTGAGCGCGCATTATTTGAATTTTTGAGATTTTGCGTTTCGTAACTTGAATTTTCTTTCGTATCTAGAGACCAAAATTTAACATGAAGGCGTTTCGTAACTTGAAATTTTCGTTTGTTGGGTCTTTCGTAAGGTGAGGTACCACTGTATAGAGAGGAGAAGGAGGAGAGGAGCAGAGAGAGTAGAAGAGCAGAGGGAAGAGAGGACCAGATAAGAGTCGAGAAGAGAAGATGGAGCAGACAGAAAGAGAGAAGCAGACAGGAGGAGGAGAGAGGAACAGAGGAGTGCAGAGGAAAAGGAGCAAAGGTGCAGAGGAGGACAGAGACACACTGTGACACACTGCTTGATATGGGCCACTATAGCCTTTATACTGTGGTTTATGAGGAACAGTCTGTTTGAAATGCTCCACTGGAACAAAGGGAAGAGCCTAAAGCTGTCCTCTTTATTTAATACGGCTTCAGCTGGAGGATGCACATCAGGCTCCAGCGAGAATCCCACAGAACAAAATGAAGCTGCACTCCCAGTGACACCAACACTGGGCACAAGTGTTATTAGAGTATTTCCAAAGTGCTCAGTAAGACATCATTAACCTGTTTGGCAAAATGGACTTTTCAGAGCTTTAATCATGTTATAGTAGTTTCTTCTCATTAACTCTCTTGAAGTTGTATTTGGAGTAATTTGTGCATGTTGGAGTCATCTTTAATCGCTTATTTTCAAGACACCATATTGCCAATCAACTCATTTTCGCTTCCACTGGCACACGCCCAGCTATCCATAGGAGGGGCCCACGTGCGACGCTTTGTATGATGACATTTACGGCGACGGCAGCTCCCATTGGGCGCTGCAGTTTTGTAACGTAGAAATTAGTGGGCTTCTTTAAGTTTTAAATTAATACGGCCATTTCATTCAAATGTCTGAAATTATAACGATAATCCACAGGTCTCATAGATACAGTGTATACAGAAGACAGAGGCACAATATGTTTGCTTTAAAAAAATATGAAGCAGTAAAACCAAGCGATTAGCAGTGAGACTGTGACTGACTGGTGTGTGTTTTGTGTCCCAGATGTTTTCTCCTCCCGTCGGGGCCAAGAAAGGAGCAGCCGGCCCCAGCAGTGCAAACTACTCTGCAGGTATGTGGCCCCCAGGCGAGTTAGTCCTGGTTTAGTCTTAGTTTGGTCTTGGTTTAGACCAGTTTTAGTCCTGGTTTATTCCTGCTTTAGACCTAATTTAGTCCTGCATACACTAGTGCGTACGCTTTCCTTGGTGTGTGTATGTGAGTGAGGTGCAGGTGCAGGGGCCTCTTCAGTCTTCAGTTAAGCATTACACAGGGAGGCGCAGGTGCAAAGAGAGCCACAAGAAAACGATCACAACCCCACACATCATTCGTACTACACCTACCTCACATATTCTATTGTGTTACTGAAGTACTGGAAAATGGTATACATGCTGTTGGGAAGTAACTAATACATGCACCAAATGCACATACAGTGGTGCCTCACCTTACGAAATTAATTCGTTCCAGAAGTGGTTTCGTAACGTGAATTTTTCGTAAGTTGAGGAGCTATTTCAATGGAAAAAGCCTGATTCGTTCCAAGGCCCCGATCCAAGTTTTTTTTTTTAGAGTGTAACTTTTTTTATAGTGTAACATTGTGTTCTGCGTAGAGACTGTAGACCCAGGACTAAACGTGGACTATACCAGGTCTAGACCAGGTCTAGACCACCGCGGCTCTTGCATGCGTTCGTTCATGCGCTCAGACTGCGTGCGGTCCCCCTCGCTGCTCGCCTCAGCCGTGACTCGAAACGAAACCAGGAAATAGACCCGCGCGCGGCGCTTTAATCCACCTGGTCTAGTCCTGGTTTAGTCCTGGTTTAGTCCTGGTTTAGTCCTGGTCCAGTCCTGGTTTAGTCCAGGTCCAGACCTGCTGTCAGCTCCGCGCCGGGTCATGCTGCGCTATCACACGTGTCAGAGCGCAGTCTTCTCCCCCCTCCCCCTTCCCCCCACACTTCACTATTAATAATTTTGTTGAAAATCTATGAAAGTTTGAGTGTTTAAACGAGAGACAAATGTGAGAAAAGTTTAAATCCAGTCTGAGAAAAGCGTATAATGTGTGTGGCTGAGCGCATTATTTGAATTTTTGAGATTTCGCGTTTCGTAACTTGAATTTTCTTTCGTATCTAGAGACCAAAATTTAACGTGAAGGCGTTTCGTAACTTGAAATTTTCGTTTGTTGGGTCTTTCGTAAGGTGAGGTACCACTGTATTGCATCTGTGGATAACATGACGTTATTCAGAAGCTAAGCAGGGCTCAGACCAGTGCTGTAGTAGAGCGGCAGTGGCTAGAGTGTATACAGTACTGTGTTGTGTCTTTGCGCAAGACATGTCAGCCACTTGCATTTTATAAGTCTATGTCCAGGTGTGCTTTTTCATCCTTGACACTACTGTTTTTCCCCCAAAATAAGACAAATGTGATTGAATATTTCATTATCTGTATTCCAAATAACAGTGACCTCCCCACACAGCTGTGTTTGAAACATAGGCAGAGTCTGTCATTGTTTACATGCCGTTTACATGCCCCAACGCCTGTTAGAGAACTCTTGCCCCAGTCTAAAACCTATCAGAGCACTCTTGCCCCAGTCTAAAACCTGTTAGAGCACTCTTGCCCCAGTCTAAAACCTGTCAGAGCACTCTTGCCCCAGTCTACAGCAAGTCACAGAACCCAACAGGTGGAAATTGTGTGACCTGATTTCATTTTCACTTTAAAGAAGTTCCATTGTGCTTATGTCTGCTATTTAGTTAGAGTCTATGACACCCGTGGATCATTATGTTATCATTTGGACATTTTAAATCGCAATATTCATCAAACAACTAAAACAACTTAATAAAAGGAGCAAGTCCGCTGATTGAAAACTTTATTCATTCGTACCAAAATGACTATTCAACGCTGCTGAATGTTATGTGTCTCACTGATTAAGAAAATTATATTGGAGAACAATATGCATGTGAACGTAGTGACTGATGTGAGCGTGCATGTGAGCGTAGTGACTGATGTGAGCGTGCATGTGAGCATGCATGTGAGCGTGCATGTGAACGTAGTGACTGATGTGAGCGTGCATGTGAGCGTAGTGACTGATGTGAGTATGCATGTGAGCATGCATGTGAGCGTGCATGTGAACGTAGTGACTGATGTGAGCGTGCATGTGAGCGTAGTGACTGATGTGAGTATGCATGTGAGCATGCATGTGAGCGTGCATGTGAACGTAGTGACTGATGTGAGCGTGCATGTGAGCGTAGGGACTGATGTGAGCGTGCATGTGAGCATGCATGTGAGCGTGCATGTGAGCGTGCATGTGAACGTAGTGACTGATGTGAGTGTGTATGTGAGTGTACTGACTGATGTGAGCATGCATGTGAGTGTACTGACTGATGTGAGCATGCATGTGAGTGTGCATGTGAGTGTAGTGACTGATGTGAGCGTGCATGTGAGCGTGCATGTGAGCGTGCATGTGAACGTAGTGACTGATGTGAGTGTGCATGTGAGTGTACTGACTGATGTGAGCATGCATGTGAGTGTACTGACTGATGTGAGCATGCATGTGAGCGTGCATGTGAGTGTAGTGACTGATGTGAGCGTGCATGTGAGCATGCATGTGAGCGTGCATGTGAACGTAGTGACTGATATGAGCATGCATGTGAGTGTACTGACTGATGTGAGTGTGCATGTGAGTGTAGTGACTGACGTGAGCGTGCATATGAGTGTAGTGACTGATGTGAGCGTGCATGTGAGCATGCATGTGAGCGTGCATGTGAGTGTAGTGACTGATGTGAGCGTGCATGTGAGCATGCATGTGAGCGTGCATGTGAACGTAGTGACTGATATGAGCATGCATGTGAGTGTACTGACTGATGTGAGTGTGCATGTGAGTGTAGTGACTGACGTGAGCATGCATATGAGTGTAGTGACTGATGTGAGCGTGCATGTGAGCATGCATGTGAGCGTGCATGTGAACGTAGTGACTGATGTGAGTGTGCATGTGAGTGTACTGACTGATGTGAGTGTGCATGTGAACGTAGTGACTGATGTGAGCGTGCATGTGAGCGTGCATGTGAGTGTACTGACTGATGTGAGCGTGCAGGTGAGTGTACTGACTGATGTGAGCGTGCATGTGAGCGTAGTGACTGATGTGAGTATGCATGTGAGCATGCATGTGAGCGTGCATGTGAACGTAGTGACTGATGTGAGCGTGCATGTGAGCGTAGTGACTGATGTGAGTATGCATGTGAGCATGCATGTGAGCGTGCATGTGAACGTAGTGACTGATGTGAGCGTGCATGTGAGCGTAGGGACTGATGTGAGCGTGCATGTGAGCATGCATGTGAGCGTGCATGTGAGCGTGCATGTGAGCGTAGTGACTGATGTGAGCATGCATGTGAGCGTGCATGTGAGTGTACTGACTGATGTGAGCATGCATGTGAGCGTGCATGTGAGTGTTCTGACTGATGTGAGCATGCATGTGAGTGTGCATGTGAGCGTAGTGACTGATGTGAACGTGCATGTGAGCGTAGTGACTGATGTGTGCGTGCATGTGAACATAGTGATTGATGTGAGCATGCATGTGAGTGTAGTGACTGATGTGAGCGTGCATGTGAGTGTACTGACTGATGTGAGCATGCATGTGAGCGTGCATATGAGCCTAGGGACTGTTGTGAGCGTGCTTGTGAGCGTGCATGTGAGCGTGCAGTACTGACTGATGTGAGCATGCATGTGAGTGTACTGACTGATGTGAGTGTGCATGTGAGTGTAGTGACTGACGTGAGCGTGCATATGAGTGTAGTGACTGATGTGAGCGTGCATGTGAGCATGCATGTGAGCGTGCATGTGAGTGTAGTGACTGATGTGAGCGTGCATGTGAGCATGCATGTGAGCGTGCATGTGAACGTAGTGACTGATATGAGCATGCATGTGAGTGTACTGACTGATGTGAGTGTGCATGTGAGTGTAGTGACTGACGTGAGCATGCATATGAGTGTAGTGACTGATGTGAGCGTGCATGTGAGCATGCATGTGAGCGTGCATGTGAACGTAGTGACTGATGTGAGTGTGCATGTGAGTGTACTGACTGATGTGAGTGTGCATGTGAACGTAGTGACTGATGTGAGCGTGCATGTGAGCGTGCATGTGAGTGTACTGACTGATGTGAGCGTGCAGGTGAGTGTACTGACTGATGTGAGCGTGCATGTGAACGTAGTGACTGATGTGAGTGTGCATGTGATTGTACTGACTGATGTGAGTGTGCATGTGAACGTAGTGACTGATGTGAGCGTGCATGTGAGCGTGCATGTGAGTGTACTGACTGATGTGAGTGTGCATGTGAGCGTAGTGACTGATGTGAGTGTGCATGTGAGTGTACTGACTGATGTGAGCGTGCATGTGAGTGTACTGACTGATGTGAGTGTGCATGTGAGCGTAGTGACTGATGTGAGGCTCACATTTGTTCTGCGTCGCTGGTGGGTCTAAAATAGTGGACTATGGGTGAAAGCCAAGACAGACTCAGAGCTGTTTGGAGACGGAGCATCAGTTCAGAGAAATATTTCAAATTTTGAAATATTTCAATAGCATTAGCATCTGAGCACACACTGAAAGCAGCTAATCCTGATGTGGACATGTGAGACGTGGCACCAGCAAAGCCAGGGCTGTCACTCGAACGCAGGGCGAGAGGTGTTTGAAGACAAAGCCTCTGCTAAAGGCTCCGCAGCACTGCCAGGATTAGGGATGTTCTGGCTCTTTAGTCATAATGGACATGTTATTAGCACTATTAGCTCCAGTAAGGCTAATTATGAGTGGTATAACAGCATCCCATGACAGCATCACATGACAGCTTCCTTGGAAATGTTCATAAAATGGCCCTAATTAAACAGCACTTTCTGCCTTCACTGGGCTCAAATCGCTCTGCACCAAGTAGTATTGTTGTAATGATGCAAAAATTTTAAACTCGATTCTAGGAATAGAGTTGACACAAATTTTGATACCACAAACATACTATATACAATGTGATTCTTCAGCATTAAATCAGTCATAATCACAGTACCTTTTATCTGGTTAATCTCTCAGGTAGGGTTCATAGTGGTCCATAGGCGTGTACTAGTCTATGTGCTCTTATGTTCTGATACAGCTCAAGATCATTCAGCAAAGATTCATTTCTGTCTTTTGAATGTGACTTTTTTAGTATCAATACCTGCTCAAATGAGTATTTAGTTTGAAAATAGTTATTCGTATCTGATTTTCAATAACTTTTTACAACCCTACACTATTGTGAAACATGTTGCCTTCTGGAATGAGCCCCGGTCACAGTAGAACCCAATAAGAACCCAATAGATGCAAACAGGGGGCTTTATTTTCATGTGAGGTGAGTCTCGTGGGTCTGCATTTAACCTCCTTATGCTTACGGTGCTTGTTTATAGCCAATGCACATTCAAAACTGATGTTGCTGCTGTAACTATACTGTACGTTTTCAAATGATAAACAGAAGTTACCTATCGAGATGTCATTTAGCGACCAACGCATTAGTCTTTAGACCCTCTGCTTCAGTGCCTCACCACGTCCACCCTTGATGGATTTCTTTTTTTTTTTTTGATCATCATAATTACAAGGCTTGCTGCATCTCTATAATGCTATCACTGACAATTTGAAACAAAAAAATCCCCTCCATACAGCCTTTAAGAAGCAGTGGGTGACCTCCGTGCACAGGGACCCCACTGAGGACCTAGCACCATTTACAGATTTACACATTTTTTTCATAAATGTTATTCATTGATAAACAATACTTCGATTCAAATCTCATCTCGTTTACATTCATCATTTAAAGGTACAGTGTGTAGGATTCGTGGCGCATAGGTGGTGTAGGTACCATGCACGTCCTCTTTTGGCTACGGCAGACCTCGAGGGTCACCCGGGCGCGCCGTAACGCGGACAGCTCGCGTACCCGCGCACGAGAGTCCTTCTGCGGCTCTCGTATTCAAAATGGCTGCCTCTATATGGGGAAGATCCCCCTTTTATGTGACTATATCTAAGTCCAAAAGAATACTTTGATTTCATGATGGAAGGGAAAAGGCTTGGAAAACAATGTATTTTTGAATGGGTATCTTCAATTTCAGTAATTAACGGGTTAAAATCTTACACACTGTCCCTTTAATTTTCATGTGAGGAATGGTGTTACTCCTGGTTCAGTTGTTCTTTAGTCCTAGTTTAGTCCTGCTTTGGTCCTGGTTTAGTCCTGCTTTAGTCCTGCTTTAGTCCTTTAGCCCTGCTTTAGTGCTGGTTTTGTGGTGGCTAGTGCCCTGTGCTTCGCTGTGGTATATATAAATATATATATATGTGTGTGTGTGTATATATGTGTGTATATATATGTGTATATGTATATATAGCTCTCTATAATATGTGATGTGTGAGCTACTAAATTGTAAATATTGTAAATATTGGATCAATAAAGTCTAGTGCTGGTTTAGTCCTGGTTTAGTCCTGGTTTAGTGCTGGTTTAGTCCTGGTTTAGTCCTGGTTTAGTCCTGGTTTAGTCCTGGTTTAGTCCTGGTTCAGTGTTTAGTCTTTTGCGGGTTGAACTTTGGACAGAGTAGACTCTGAGTGGAACCCACGGGGTTGACCTGAGGAGACCAAAACGCTGTGCTGTGATTGGCTGCTGAAGCATGAGTGCTGGACTGTGATTGGCTGCTGAACATCTGGACGTGGGTGTGTGCCTGGATGCGCTCCACACATACCTCATGCCCCCATCCTCCCTCTCTCTCCTGCCTCCTCTGTTTTTCCTCACTCTCCTAACTCACTCTCTCGTACCCCCCCCCCCCCCCCCCCCTCTTCTCTCTCCTCCTCTTTTCCCCCCCTCTCACTCTTCCCCCACCCCTTCCGCTCTGCTTTTGTACACATTTGGTACACAGTTGTTATTTTGTGGTGGACTTTTCTATGTGGACCTGTTCTTTTCATTCTGATTTAAAGCCACAATACAAAACACATTTCCAAATCAAAAATGCATTTTTCAATTCCGTCATTTACACTGAAATAAAATAATTCTGATTCTGAGACTGTGAAAGATTTGTTTATGAAATATTTGAATGTTCTATTCAAATAATCAGATAATGCAGGTAATGGCTGTTCTGAGTACCTCGCACCATTTACAGATTTACACATTTTTATAATGGTTATTTATGAGTAAACAATACTGGACAAAATTCAGAAACATCAAAGTTCAAGTTAAAAGTTCAAAGTCAGCTTTATTGTCAAAAAACATACGTACAGGTTGCACACACAGGATTTGAAGGCCCACAGTGACATAAAACATCTGATAAACAAGACAATAAACATAATGACTAAAACATGTCATCTAAGCAGCAGTGTCAGTGTCCTTCAAGTGTCATTTAAGCAGCAGTGTCATTGGGGGAGGGAGGACAGGGAGAGAGTTCAGCATCCTGACAGCTTGGTGGATGAAGCTGTCTTTCAGTCTGCTGGTCTTTGCCCTGAGGCTCCTCAGTCTCCTTCCTGATGGCAGCAGACTGAAGAGGCAGTTGGATGGGTGGGACTTTGGGGGTGAGGTGGGTGCGGTAGATGTCCTGCAGGGAGGGGAGAGAGACACCCATGATTTTCTGAGCTGCTCTCACTACTCAATGTAGCTTTTTCCGGCAGGACACTGTGCAGGTGCCATACCACACAGTGATGCAGCTGGTGAGGATGCTCTCTGTGGTGCCTCTGTAGAAGGTGCTCATGATGGAGCTGGGGCTCTGGCTCTCTTCAGCTTGCGGAGGAAGTAGAGTCGCTGTTGGGCTTTACTGGCCAGTGATGCAGTGTTCTTTGACCATGAGAGGTCCTCAGAGATATGCACACCCAGGAATTTGGTGCTGCTAACTCTCTCCACAGCAGCCCCGGTGATGGTGAGGGGGGTGTGCTGTGTGTGCTCTCCTGAAGTCTACCACAATCTCCTTTGTCTTCTCCATGTTCAGGGAGAGGTTGTTGTCACTGCACCACTTGACCAGACAGCTCACCTCGCTCCTATAGTGTGTCTCATTGTTGTTGCTGATGTGACCCAACACAGTTGTATCATCCGCATACTTGATGAAGAGGTTGGAGCTGTGTGACGGTGTGCAGTCGTGGGTCAGCAGAGTGAAGAGGAGGGGGCTCAGCACACATCCTTGGAGTGTTCAGTGTGATGGTGCTGAAGGTGTTGCTGCCGACCCGTACTGCCTGCGGTCTTCCTGTCAGGAAATCCAGCACCAGTTGCACATCAAGGTGTTGATCCCCAGCTTGTCTAGTTTGAGTATAAGTTGTTGGGGGACGATTGTGTTTAATGCTGAACTGAAGTCAATGAACAGCATTCTATCATATGAGTCTCTGGTGTCCAGGTGTGTGAGGGCTGAGTGGAGGGCTCTTGAGATAACATCATCAGTCGATCGGTTAGACCGGTATGCAGATTGATATGGGTCCAGGGTGGAGGGGAGAGATGTCTTGATGTGTTGCATGACGAGCCGTTCGAAGCACTTCATGAGGAAGGTGGTGAGTGCAACCAGACGGTAGTTATTAAGGCTTGATGGAGACGACTTCTTCGGCCTGGGGATGATGGTGGAGGTTTTGAGGCATGTGGGGATGACAGCCTGGCTCAAAGATGTGTTGAAGATGTCTGTAAAGACCTCTGTACATGACCAGGGATGACTCAGTACATGACCAGGGATGTTGTCCGGTCCCGGAGCTTTGCGTGCATTGATCCTGCTGAGGGATCTCCTCACGCTGTCTGTGGACAGTGTCAGCACCTGGTCACTGGGAGGGGGTAGAGTCTTCTGTGCTGGGGTGCTGTTGTGTGCCTCAAAGCGAGTGAAGAACTCGTTTAACTCATTCGGCAGGGAGGTGGAGCTGTCCGCAGTCTGTGGCGTTGGCTTGTAGTCTGTTATGGTCCGTATCCTCTGCCACGGACTCTGTGTGTCTCTGCTGTCATGGAAGTGTTGGACTATCTTCCTGGAGTATTGTCTCTTAGCCTCTCTGAGGCTAGGCATGGGCGAGATCTAGGAGTGGGGATCGGTGGTGGTAAGTGCTCCCGGAGCACCGCTGTCTCTGAGTGTGTCCCGTAGCCCTTCGATGTATGAGTTGTTTGTAGCGTTGTTTCTGCTAATGTTGAGTAGAAACTCCCGGCTGTATGTGCACCTTTGAGGAGGCTCACATGACAAAAATGTCGATGAACAAAAACAACGCCTGGTTAGTGGGGAAACGAAATTTCGAATTCACTCTATGTACATGTACATGATTGTTGTTCGACAATAAAGCAAACTATGACTATGACAACGCTGTAATGCTGTGACCGAGAGCAGCCGCTTGCGTGTGTCCGCGCTGCCATCTTGATGTTTTGGCCCCATAAACATCATATATTTAATGATAATAGCAAATATAGTAGATCCAAATGTAAACATAAAGTATAAGGTAAGGCAAGTAAGGGTTTTGATTAAAAAAACAAAAACAAAAAAAAACAAATCCATAAGACAGTGTAGACTACTCATTTCACTAAAACACAGCTAACGTCATTATATTTTAATTTGACAAAAAACCTAATTCCTAATTTTAGTGAATTTTATCATTTCACTTCCTGGTTGGACACGGGCAGCAGATGTCATATACGTAGAGATAATTCCATAATGGTTACGTGTCTAAACTGGACGATGATCAAACGGAAAAATATATGACAAGGTTTAGACTGTCAGAAAAAGTCCTTTCTTGTGTGTAAATTGTCTCTGCATTTTGGATGGATTTTCCCGTGCTGATGACAGAAGGATTCTGTGTTACAACTCAGTGCTGCTTCCTGTATTTTTGTACTTTTCTTCTCAACATTTACTCATGTAAAACTGTGATGAATATTTTGCATAGAACTGAGTCACAATTAGAAATGAAAACATGTCATATGAGCTTTCATTCATAATGCATCAGTTTATTAAGGCTCACATGAGGTTCTCTCATCAAAAACATGCCTGTTTAGATGTCATCCATGCCTTTTGAGTAAATTAGCAATCTCTTCCAGGCCCTATTCGAACACCCATGCTCCCACACAGTAATTCTCCATAAATATACAAAAACATGACACAAAACTGTACACAGCAACTTGACAAACCTGATGTGATATGCATTTTCATTAGCGAGGTGCATGCTGATTGTGTTAGTGTGATAGTTCGTGTGATTGTGTTCTGAAAAGGGATGTGGAGAGCAAAGAGAGGGGGACTCAGTGTGTCAAAAATGAAAGTGACACTTATAAAACATGTTAATACATTGTTTTTGACAAATATATCATTATTATGTAGCAATATAGCAAACCAATAAAAAGTAATGTGATCTAAATATGTTATACATTAGTTAATACCCCACAGAAGTGTAATAGCCCCTCTTTAAGTAGTTACTGGGCCTGATTTGTTCTTAATACAGTATTTGTTCATATTTATTATTTATCCATGCTTTATTAAGAGCAGTTAAGCTGTGGTCATTATAGAGTGGTAACAATACAACATGATAAATGATACTTGCACTTTTATCTACAGGGAGTCCTCGGGTTACGACGTTGATCCGTTCTTAAGACGCGTCGTAACCCGAATTTCGTCGTAAACCGGATTTTGCCTTTGATCTTCCAACCAAAGCACCAATAACCTTTCCATCTCAATAATTAGACCACTACGATGCTTGTTTATCACTGCCGCTTTCATAGGAGCAGATCAGAGCCCACATCAGGTACTTCCGCCCACATTGGGCACACACACGAGGCTGTCTTCTTCTCCCTACAACCACAACAGAGCTATTCTTCCGCCGTGCGCCGCGCGCCGCGTGCGTTTGTTTACATCTTTTACCACGCTAAACCGTGTAAGACGGAATGACGCGTAATATATACATATTTTTTTTAATGGGGGCGCGTTCGTAACCACGAAACGTCGTAACCCGAGACCGTCGTAACCCGAGGACCCCCTGTATTTACTTTCAACCTCATCCACAACATTTACAGGTACATTATTCTGATGGAGTGCGAAATTATAATCTGCATCACACACAGTCTGTGTGACTGTGTGTGAGACTGTGTATGTCTGACTCTGTATGTGTGTGTGTGTGAGTGTGTGACTGACTGTGGCTCTTCACTTGTGGCTGTTTGTGTGTATGTCTGTCTGAGTGACTGTGTGTGTGTGATTGTGTGTGGCTACGTGTGTGTATCACTGTGTATGACTATGTGAGTGACTGTGTGTGGCTGTGTGTGTGTGTGTGTGTTTGACTGTGTGTATGACTGTACTATGTGTGTGGCTGTGCGTGTGTATAACTGTGTGTGGTCATGTGTGTGTATGACTGTGTGTGTATGACTGTTAGTGTGTGTAGGAGTGTATGTGGCTGCAGGCCTAAGCGCGCTGGCCCTTTAAGAGCACATTATTCCCACTGAAGCTGTGTCTGTGTGTGCTGCACGCTCGTTTTCTGTCCGGCTGCCTGTCGGCTGGGCGCGCTCCACAGCTCGCAGCCATTTCAAGGACCAATTATCCAATAAATGTGGCTTTATGAAGTTGTTTCCCTGCTGCTGTGCTCCTGGAATGCTGGGCAGGGCCACATTTATCACAAACCAAAGCTTTCAATGAAAAATAAGCACCATTTGGCAAGATGAGCCGCCTAAAACAAACATGGCTGAAGGTTTCTGCAGGCGACTTCTGGCACAGGAGCTTGGGTTGTGGGCACCACTCGGGGCGGGCACACTTCTCTTTACAAAACACATCGCACTAAAAACTTACGAGCAGACAGTAATAACATAACCCACATCTGAGCGAAAATCTACCAGCCACCCACAACTGTTTAGAGCCTCACACATGCCCCCAGGTGTAAAGAGGAAGAGAGTTATCCACAATCCATGCTTAAGAAAAACTAACATAAGAGTACTTTTACTTTAAAGCCACAGTATGGTACTTCTTTGCCCAAAGAGTAGACTAAGATAAAATCTTTCATTATGGATTTGTTTATCCCCCTGAAAAGCATAAAAACAAGCATCCTAGCTGTGACTGGGGTTGCATCTCCACAAACCTGACTCTTATTTGGTCTGGAGGAGGGCCTTCTCTTGTTTGTTTCCATGGAAATGTTGTTCTTTTGGCAAATTTGTGCCTGGCTTCAGAATACACTTCAATATTATACGAAGATGTGAGATTCACTGGTCATTCATTGAATCTCCCTTAGGTCAGGGGCGACAGGTGGATTACCAGGGGCACAGACTGTGTGCTGTATCAAAACAAATGTGGCTTATGGCTTATGAGGAGAAAAGAAGGGAAAAAATATCACAAGGGACTGAAAAACTTGTGGATTTCTGTTGAATAAATGAGCGAAGCACTAAAATCTGTTAATCTGACGGCAGAGAAATGTTATTCATTCATTCATCTTCTTCTGCTTTTTCCACTTCTCTGGGTCGCGGGAGCAGCAGTCCAAGCAGTGCTCCACTGCCCAGAACACAATGCACCAGCCCTCATGAATCCTCCCGCGGGTGGTGGGTCCATAGGAGGACGGCTCACGTCACAACGGGCCTTGATTTGAAATGTTATTTTGTTCGTAAATTATAGACGACCAGTGAGCTCCTTTGTTTCACATGCATCAATCACATGCACAATCAAGCCTACACAAATATCACCCTAATGTGTAGGGTGTAAATCCTAGGAGAATTTAGCAAAAAAAATAAAAAATAAATAAAAATCTGCATTTCAGTCTCGATTCCCTCATCTCTCCTGCCTGGCATCAAAAGCAAGCCCAAGAGCAGCCCACACGATGCACTAGCCCCATGAGGCAAATCATCTTCCACAGTGTGGCATAAAACGTACCTATCTCCATGGAAAATGTTCTGTGACCATGAAGTATGAATCAAGTATGGTTTTCTATTTCTATAGAATCATGCAGTTGTCATGTCACTTTAAAGTGACACTAAGAGCACAGTTTCTTTGTAATAGTACTGAAGAACTGTAATAGTAGCTACTGAAGAGCTGGAGAAACTATGTGTGAAAAGGGAAGTCTGGGCATCCCTGCTTAAAAGAAAATGGATGGAATCAAGTAGTTGTACAAAAGTAGTGGTTAAAAAATTATGTATCTTACGTAAATATACGTAAATTAAGTACCGTATTTTCCGCACTTTAAGGTGCATCGGATTATAAGGCGCACCTTCAATGAATTTTCATATATAGGTCGCACCGCATTATAAGGCGCATAGAATAGAAGCTACAGTAGTGGGTGACTACGGTAGCCATGATTAACCAATATTGATCCATATGTAAGGCGTATTGGATTATGTCGGCTTTTGAGAAAATTGAAGGCTTTTAGGTGCGCCTTATAGTGCGGAAAATAAAGGTATATTCAATTAATCAAATATCAGGAAACTGCTGAGAGAGGGAAAAATCACTCTCAGTTCGCATCAAAGTTTGTCACCACATTGATGCCTCAAATGAAAATAAATAAATGAAAATAAATAAATGAAAATAATGTACACTCATTTTTTGTCATTGCAGCAACTGAAAATGAAATAATCAAAATCGTTAATGAATATCGAAACAAAAAATCTACTGACTAGAAAGACATAACTATAATTAAAAATGTAAAAAACAAATAGCAACTCCCTTAACTCATATCTGCAACCAATCTTTCACAACTCGAAAATTCACAAAAATTGCCAAGGTCGCTCCAATCTATAAAAGTGGTGAGTCATCAGTCATCACAAATTATAGACCGATTTCCATACTTCCCCAAGTATCTAAAATCTCTGCCTCCATTGCCCGATATCTTTATTGATAAACAAAAGATACTTAATGACAATATGGCTGTAGAAGAAACAGATCAACTTCACTAGCTTATCTCATAAATAGGAAATAACTGACAATACTGAAAATAAAATGCATTCCATAGGCATTTTCACTGATCTCCAGAAGGTCTTGACACAACTGGGTAAATGCTTACTTGAATAACAGACAGCAGTACATACCGAAGGGTGAACATGCATCAGGATGGAGGAGCATAATGTGGAGTCCCTCAGGGATCTGTTTTAGGACCAAAACTCTTTTTAATGTATTTAAATTACTTTTACTTTGCAATGTAATTAAAATAATAAAATAAAATGTATATTTTTTGAAGATGACACCACAATCATAAGTTCTGGTAAAGATCTACAGTCTCTTGTAACTGAAATCGCAGCAGAATTCTGCAAAATGAAATAATGGCTCCATCAAAACAAATTATCATTAGATATACCAAAACCAAAAATGATTTTTAGGAAACATAAAAAAGAACAAATATCTATATTGATAATGTGAAAATAGAATATTTAAATTAGTATACATTTCTGGGTCTGATTTTAAGTCACATAATTACCTGGAGACCACTAATAACCAATATATGTGCCCGGCCACGGAAAAAACAGTCACAAGTCATCCCGGATGCATTTTCAGTTATTTATAGATTCTTAAAGTGTAAATTCTAAGCTTTGCAATGATGCCTTACACATGGAAATCTGAGGACATTTCAAGAATTTGTGGCCATTTGAAATGCACATGCATGCACACCAGATTTTAGAAAGCTCTAAAGTCAACTGGACAAAGTTCAAATAAACTTTGTTCAGCTGACAAATTGAATTTCTCCTTTTGCCACCACGAACCTTGTTAATATTTACGCTGCATTTCAAGAGGATATCCATCCATCCATCCATCCATCTTCTTCCGCTTTTCCATTTCTGCCCTGAAGGCTAACACCACAGTGACAGATGATCTGCAGGGGGAGGGCTTAGCTTAATGTCATGCAAATAAGCCCAGAAGGCCTAGAGTGAGGAAACTTTACAAGCTTTTTTCAAAGCTTTGCAAAATCTCATGTGCATGCATTCAAATGGCCACGAATTCTTCAAATGTTATCAGATTTCCATGTGTAAGGCATCATTGGAAAGTTTAGAATCTACACTTCTACAATCTGTGAACAACTCAAAGCGCCTCTGGGATGACTTGTGACTGGTTTTCCTGTGGCCAGTCAAATATACACTTCAGCAGCAGTGATCCTAGAGGTGCTGGGCTATAAGAGCACCCATGGGAGCCATGAGAAACAATACCCATCATGGAAAAGATGGTTAGAAATAAAATCAAGGAACCGCGGAGAGACCATTTCTGCAGGTGCATAATATGAGCAGGGTATGAGTCATACCGTGCACCCGCAGGTATGGCACCCATTTCTGTGGGTGCACAGTATGAGCCATTTATACATTTGCCCCAAATAATCTGTAACACCCACTCTGTGTCGTGATTATGTTTAGGGCAACATCAGCTTCCATTGGGCACTGCATCTTTTTAAAGCGGTAGTCTGCGAGCTATTTCTTTAATTAAATACTTTTAGATGACTATTGCAATTTAAAATGTATAAATAATAACATAAGTCAAGGGTGTGTACATGTACGGGTAAGGGTGTTGTACATGTTAACTATATAGCAGGCTCAAGCATCTTTAAGAATCCTTAATCCTTGAGTGAAATAATGTGCTGGGGTAGTTCTCATTACTGAGGGACGTCCAGTAATCTCCAGTTTGTGTGACTGTGTTTCTCTGCCCCAATGCGTGCTGTACTAGGGGCGCACTCGCGTTGGGACTTTTGGGCCATGCCATGCTGTTTGTTTGGTGCTTTTGGCAGAGATGGTGGGTCCAGCAGCATGGGGTGTCTATTGAGTGGTGGGACCGATGTGGGTCCTGTTGTGGTGTGCGCTCCTCCGTGGATTTATGGATGTGGTGGAAGCGCGGAGGAGTGTGGGGCGACCGGAGGAAAGAGGCTACGGGGCTTCTGTCACTGTTCACTGTTCTTGTCGGGTGTGGACTGGGCGCAAATTTGGAGCAGACTTTGTTTTGAGTTTTCCTCATATGGGTGGCATCGGCACGTGCGCAGGGCTTCCTCCTCCTCCTCCAGTTGGGACTTCTCAGTTTCATACAAACTGTTTTCCTTCCTGTTTACAGCCGGATCCTGTAGTTTTTCTAACATTAGTAGTAGTGGCCACAACTTATGGATAAACTAGTTCACTAGGGCACAAAGAGCGTTAATCTCGCAATAAAAAAAAATATCGCTGTTGTGTCCTTGGGCAATACACTTAACCTCAACTCGCCCCCAGTGTCTGCGGACACTGGTAGCCCCCATGGCAGAAGTACATCAAGTCCAGTTGTGATGTGGGCTGTCCTCCCATGGACCCACCACCCACAGGAGGATTCATGGGGGCAGATCTGCTTGGACTGCTGCCCCCGTGACCCAGAAATGGAGTAAGCAGAAGAAGATGGATGGATCACTGTTAAAATTGTTTAGGGTTAACTTGTTAATAAGTACTCTAAACATCAATAAACATTTGACGATTCTGACAGCAGCAGTTACAGAGAGAGGAGCCATGTATTTTTAATAGAAGTCAATTGAAACTAGACCTTGAAGGAACATTTCCTATTTGCAACATGGCAGCTAGCAGCACTAGGGCACACTGTGCCTGCCTAAGTGACAGGCGGTGTGCAGGGGCCCACTATGCCCCTGGTGGTTTCACCCTAGTGCTGGGTGGGGCTTGTTTAAATACTGGTGTAGGCCTGATTTATTCCTGGTGTATGTCTTGGTTGGCTGTTGGCTTGTTTTGATCTGGTTTAGCTGCACTAAAGCCAAACTGCAGATATGTGGATGGAACCCACAAACCCATGGTCAGAAATAGAGCTGTTTCACATCAGATCATAGAGACACATCAGATCATCTCTGCCTCTTACATTTTCTCAGGGGTTTGTTTACAGTTATCATTTTATGGTTTATTCTATTAATTATGATGGTTAACCTGTTTTTTGAAAGATTGGATTGTGTAGTGATGTGATAGTGGTAGGGCCCTCCTACAGACAAAGAAGAGCCAGATTTATTTTGATGCAAGTTGTCTTTTTTCATGGTTTTCAGTGCAGTAAAGATCTACAAATGCTAATGTGACACAGTGGCGCTTTAATTTTGGTTGATAGCAATACTGATTCTGGTCTATGGGTGAAGTATTACAAAAAAATATTTATTTTTAGCGAATATGATGTGTTGGCCTGTGCAGGTACATCCAAAAACTGCACTGTTCAGTCTGTTCCTTAAATAGAACTACAGTGTCAGACATTTGACACACATAAAAACAGACTAAAGCTAGACTAAGGCCAGACTAAAACCAGACTAAGGCTAGAATATAGACCGAATAAGGCCAGACTACAATTGAAATCAGTCCAGGCTAAAACTAGACTAAGTCCCCATCCAAAATAGGGCAAAATATCTCCTTCCTTGTCCATCCATCTGAGTTTCCCATGCTAAAGGAGATACAAAACAAAGCATCATATTTCCTTTCCTTACTCCTTCCTCACTTCACCGATTACTTCAGATGGTCATGGTGGATGATGACGCATATCCGAGTCAATGAGAAGGAAAGAAAACCATTGAAACAGTTTTGGATTCCCTAAGGCCAGTCTAAAACCAAACTAGCCACTAGACATTATATTGATCAGGAGCAAGATATACCATATATACTATGTGTCCGAACACATGAAAAAACGCTTCAACTCAGCATTTTTTTTTACATTTTTTGCAGAATGTGCTAGTTGAGATCATGAAGAAGCCGCTCCACGTTTCAGATAACATAATCTGTTGCATTAAAAGCATACATTTTGTATTTTAAATTGGCTTGTTTTTCTGAAAGAAAAGTGGGTGTGTATAAATCACCATAATTACCCACCGATCGAGCTCCCACCAATCATGACGATTAGTGCTGTTGTGTTTGCGCCTGTTCGCCAATCAGCTGTGAGTGAGCCTTGTGAATACGTATGTATGAGAATAAGGACAGTGAAACTGGAGAAAATCCTTAGCTTGCTACGTTAATGCTACGTAAGAAGGATCTCTCGCCTCGGGACATGTTTGGGATACTTTCGGGATACGCCCGTTTCTCCGGAGCTCCGGATAATTTAGCTGCTGAAAGTCCGTGGATATACGCGACATGTGCATACATGTGCATACATGTGGATACGCGAACTATCGGGGAACACGGCAAAATGTTACAACGGAGCTGACCGCGTTCTTATGGGGTGAGTCATATTATATTATTTCTGCATCAAAGGGACAGATAAACTGACAGCAGGGGCCTTGTGTCAGCGTGTGTGTACAGGACTAAACCGGGACTAACCCGGGACTAAACTGGGACTAAACCAGGTCTAAACCAGGACTAAACCAGGTCTAAACCAGGACTAAACCAGGACTACACCAGGTCTAAACCAGGTCTAAACCAGGACTAAACAGGTCTAAACCAGGACTAAACCAGGTCTAAACCAGGACTTAACCAGGACTACACCAGGTCTAAACCAGGTCTAAACCAGGACTAAACCAGGTCTAAACCAGGTCTGAACCAGGACTAAACCAGGACTAAAAGAGGACAAAGGTGTGTGTGTTTCCAGAGTGTTTGTGTGCATGTGTGTACGTGTGTGATAACATATTATCCTGTGTATTATTGAATTATTGAATGATTATATGGACTTTTTGTTATAAAAGCATTTCCATTTTAACAAAGTATGTTCTAATTCTGACCTGCCCTAAAACACCACACCACAGTAATGTAGTAGTCAGTGATGGGGGAGGGCTTAGCTTAATGTCATGCAAATGAGTTTCTTTCTGTTCAACAAGCAGATCTTTAACGTGGAATTTGTTGTCTTCACAATGTGCTGCATTCAAATGCCCACAAATTCTTCAAATGTTCTCAGATTTCCATGTGTAAGGCATTGTTGGAAACTTTCAGAATCTGTGAATAACTCAAAATGCCTCCGGGACAACTTGTGTCTGGTTTTGCCACAGCTGGTCACATATTTGGAGCTACAATGATAATAATGTATGTGTAATGTACAGTACAGGCTTGTGGAAGCCTCTCATTATTCTTTCATGTCACACTCTACAGTGGTAATATACTGTAGCCACAGCTGCCCCACCCTCAGTTTGTGCTATTTTTAAATTTACTTTTCTGTCCCCTTCAGTCCAGTCACATGACCCCACAGCATGTTACAGCATTACCCTGAAAAAAGAAGTACAGCTAGAGTTGCCAACTCCCTGAAAAATAAATAAGGGACACCTCATTGGCAGGACCGGCCGGCCCGATTGCCTTCACCCTTCCTCGTGTAGTGAATCTTTTTAGCCCTTTTTTGTATGTATGAAGTGATTTTTTAACTATTTGACTCAAACCAGAATTGAATTAGATGCATACTTGAGTGATATGAACACATGGAACATAAATAATTATCAGCATTTTATTTTTAATACTAAATAACAAAATTAACAGAATAAAATAAATATCTGTCCTGCTTAACTTAAAACTGTGTAAATTAATATAAACAGGGATGAAAGTGACCAGTAATGAAAAAAGCTGAAAGTCACTGAAAAGCTAGGAAAAGCTAGGAAAAGCTAGATGCTCTGAGATGCTCTGGGGTCATTCCAGCCAATAAAAACTAAGATGTCAACCACCCATTTTTAGGGGGAAAATTCCCTTTCCCTCTTGATGATCCCACTTTGCACAACCTTCTCACAAAATGTGACTTGCACTGGATGGAATCAGCTCGGGATGTGTAGTCCGGACAGGAGCTGCTGACAGACTCAAGCTCACTTCTAAATGATCATCAGTCATGGTGGAACAATACTTGGACTTAATGATCTTCATGTGGGAAAAGGCTGACTCACATAAATAAGTTTTCATAAATCTATCTCCATTTTATCTGATAATTGTTAATTTTAATCTTAAAATAAGTCAAGCAAACTGCACTGCACTTAAACACTCTGTGCCCCCTTTTTGGACCCTCACCCACAGTTTGAGAACCCCTTCTTTGATTTTTTTTTTTTTTTTCCCCAACTTCCTACCTGGAGTCGCATTCTCTTACTGGTTTTGCAGTGGTATTTACCAGCCTCTGCACATTTACCAAATGGATGTTGTGACAAACAGATGCATTTGTGCACTTTTATTAGGAAAATTCAACCACATGTCGCTGTAGGCCTGCTCTGTGCTGTACACCTGCTCTGTGCTGTAGACCTGCTCTGTGCTGTACACCTGCTCTGTGCTGTAGGTCTGCTCTGTGCTGTACACCTGCTCTGTGCTGTAGGTCTGCTCTGTGCTGTAGACCTGCTCTGTGCTGTAGACCTTCTCTGTGCTGTAGACCTGCTCTGTGCTGTACACCTGCTCTGTGCTGTAGGTCTGCTCTGTGCTGTAGACCTGCTCTGTGCTGTAGACCTTCTCTGTGCTGTACACCTGCTCTGTGCTGTAGGTCTGCTCTGTGCTGTAGACCTGCTCTGTGCTGTAGACCTTCTCTGTGCTGTAGACCTGCTCTGTGCTGTACACCTGCTCTGTGCTGTAGGTCTGCTCTGTGCTGTACACCTGCTCTGTGCTGTAGGTCTGCTCTGTGCTGTAGGTCTGCTCTGTGCTGTAGACCTGCTCTGTGCTGTAGACCTTCTCTGTGCAGACGCTGTAACATCAATTTAGATTAGTTTTTGCTTTGCACTTAGTCTTGCACTTCTAATCAGAGTGCATTGAGGAGGGAGCTTGTGTGCGCTATGAGCAGGGAGGAGAGAGTGTGAAAAGGCGAGGAGCGGTGCACTGACGTGAGGCACGAACAGGTAGGATGTTTTATAAAGTTTAACCTGCTCTGTGATACACGCTGGTATGCAAAGGTACACGCTGTTGTGAACAAGCTGCGCACGCTGGCGGCGCGCGTGGTTTCCGCGTGTTCCAGATGAGCGCACGGGCTGCAGTGCGAAAAACCCGGTAAAAGTTTATTGCTAAAGGCAGCGGCCGTAATGAAATATGATCACAATCATCTTGAGACCAAGACCGGTGTCGTAGTACTCAACAGTGATTGACTGGTAGATGGCAATCGACGTATTGGGCACCCTGTTTTAGACACTATTTTTGATTCACACGGTAATACGGGACAAAGTGCGTCCCTTTTCAGCTCAATACAGGATGCATACTTTTGTTTCTGAATACGGGACGATTCCGTTTTTCAAGGGACAGTTGGCAACCCTAAGTACAGCACTTAAAACCATAACATACATAAAACCAAGTGGAAATAATGCCCCCACATCCCCTTAGAAGAACTATTAGAAGAGAGAGAGATGCATACACTCAGGCACCATATCCTAGGACATTTGAGCCTGTGCTGCTATCAATTGTTTATATAAATATCAAATCAATGATTTGTGTAGAGGAAGTGTAAACATAAGAAAGCACAGGACATAAATAGTCCCTGAACGCAGCATTTGCCGTTTTCATTCAATCTTTCCCTAGGAGGCCATGTGTGTACTGTGTGTGTGTGTGTGTGTGTGTGTGTGTGTGTGTGTGTGTGTGTGTGCGTCATGCCGCTAGTGTTAGCTCGTTAGCACTTTCGCACTTCGGAGATCCAGGAAACAAGGTGCTATCCAGGTGGCAGTATCCCACAATGCACTTGGCGACAGGTAGCGCTAACCATGACTGTGGGTAACAGCATCATCAGAGAAACGAGCAACGTGTGAGACCGACTTGGATGAGGGTGCAGGGAACTAAACTCTTTAAAATATGTTGTGTATGTTAATAAAAGGCACATTTTACTCAAAGTGACACACTACAGGTAAAATCCTTTTCCAGTTTGAGGTTTTGGGTCAGTTTGCTTTTTAAAGGTCCTATATTACACAATATTGACTCTTATGAGCTTTAAACCATGTTAGAATGTTGTTATCTCCTCAAAAACACACCCTGAGCACAGGGTATTTTGTTTCTTGCACACATCTTTGAGTAAACCTTTATTATTAGCCGGTCTACCTCTCCAAAGCTCAAATTGCCCTTGGGATGTCAGCTACCTTTTGGTATTACCATAGGACATGACAAGGTGGAAGTCTTTTCTGTTTGAGCGAAGAACTCAGCCTTAATCTACAGGGTTTGTATATTAAACATGTTTGAATGAAACAAAACACAACTTCAGGTATGTTTGTGATGAAGAAAAAATATTACACACATCAGATCATATAAAGTGTCATATAAAAATGTCCCAGATAATTCAATGTAATAATCAGAATTTTGATCACATCTGGAACAACTTCAATTACACTTCAATAAAAAAGACCTTGTGGAATTTGGCATGTGTTTTTGCTGTACTTTTTGAAGGGTTATTTTTCCTGTACAGATATTTATTTATTTATTTATTTATTTATTTATTTGACAGGGACAGTACATTAAAAACATTGCCACCATATAGGTCACTGATGCCTATGTACATAAGGATTGTAGCCACAGGCTAATTCGCAGCCCCCGTCCCTGGTTAGGCTTTTAAAAACAGAAAACAACACAAATAAACACACAGATAGAGGATAAAAAACAAAACAAGAGCATTAAAAGCATTGGTCCCACTTGTCCCTACTATATCCAGTTTTAGTGTTCACATTTCAGATTTTCTTTAAGCCATATCAAGACATATATCATATATCGAGATACAGTGGTACCTCACCTTACGAAATTAATTAGTTCCAGAAGTGGTTTCGTAACGTGAATTTTTCGTAAGTTGAGTAGCTATTTCAATGGAAAAAGCCTGATTCGTTCCAAGGCCCCGATCCAAGTTTTTTTTTTATAGTGTAACATTTTTTTTATAGTGTAACATTGTGTTCTGCGTAGAGACTGTAGACCCAGGACTAAACGTGGACTAATCCAAGACTGGACCAGGACTAAACCTGGACTAAACCAGGACTAGACCAGGTGGATTAAAGCGCCGCGTGCGGATCTATTTCCTGGTTTCGTGCTAGCTCTGCTATTAGCAGCAGCACCGGTGTACCTCACGAGTCACGGCTGAGGCGAGCAGCGACTGCGTGCGTGGGGGGAAGGGGGAGGGCGGTGTGTGTGCGCGCGGACACATGTATGATAGCGCAGCATGACCCGGCGCGGGGCTGCGAGCACGAGACCCGTGCTCAAACTGTGCCTCCTCTAAAGCAGGCCTAAACCAGGATTAAACCACCGTGTGCAGGTCTATTTCCTGGTTTCGTGCTAGCTCTGCCGGTGTACCTCACGAGTCACGGCTGAGGCGAGCAGCGAGGAGGGGATGTGCCTCCCCTCGGGACCGCACGCAGTCCGAGCACATGAACGAACGCATGCATATTCATATGCTCCTATGGTGGCTTAATCCTGGTTTAGACCTGGTTCAGACCTGGTTTAGACCTGGTTTAGAGGAGGCACGGTTTGAGCATGGGTCTTGCGCTCGCAGCCCCGCGCCGGGTCATGCTGCGCTATCACACGTGTCCGCGCGCACACTTCTCCGCCCTCCCTCTTCCCCCCACGCTTCACTATTAATACATTTTGTTGAAAATCTATGAAAGTTTGAGTGTTTAAACGAGAGACAAATGTGAGAAAAGTTTAAATCCAGTCTGAGAAAAGCGTATAATGTGTGTGGCTGAGCGCGCATTATTTGAATTTTTGAGATTTTGTGTTTCGTAACTTGAAATTTATTTCGTATCTAGAGACCAAAATTTAACGTGAAGGCGTTTCGTAACTTGGAATTTTCGTTTGTTGGGTCTTTCGTAAGGTGAGGTACCACTGTATAAGAAAATATATTGAGATATATTTTTTGCTCCATATCGCCCAGCCCTACTTAAGACCATTGAAAACTTCTGTAAAAGAGGTTTACAACCTCTATAAAAGAGGTTTTCAATGGTCTTAAGGAGAAATTCAATTTGTCAACTGAACAAAAGTTTATTTGGTCAAGTATGTTTCGCAGCTCATCCAAGCTGCTTCTTCAGTTCTGGTCAGACACTGATGGACACTGCCTTATATCTGCCTGATGGGAGGAGCTAACTACAGTGAAATTACTCTGAAACTACCACACCTATTTGTTTACAGTCTCTGTTAGCTCGGTCTATTGAATATGCAGTGAATGTGGGCTCTTTTTAGCATAACCATTGAGGGCCATAATGGTGTTTTCACACCTCTGGACCTGACCTGGCTGCCCTATTGTTTTCTTTGTTTTGATTTAGGTTTGAGGATAGAGTTATAAACGGGAGACAGATCATGTCTGAGACCTTCATTTCTTTTCAAGAAAGGATTCTCTTTCTTAAAGGTCCCATGGCATGAAATTTTCACTTTCTGAGGTTTTTGAATGTTAATATGAGCTTCCCTAACCTGTTTAAGGGCCCCTCATGGCTAAACGATGGCTAGCAATCCTTTTCCACGTTTGAAAAAAGACAGCCCAAACGGGAAAGTTTGAACAAGCTCCCCTAATGACGGCATAATGGGATGTCTGGATGTCCACCCCTTGTCTCTGGAAATCCCACTCAGAGAATTTGGACTGCCCCTTGTGCAAACGAGCTACTAGCTGCTAGTTACTAGCTGCCAGCTGCTGGTTTGTTTTTCCTGGAGAGACGTGAGGGCTCCGAAACGAGTGAAGCACTGGATGTGATGATGAAGAGTATGCTTTAGTTCCTTCATCCAAGCCTCTGAAACAAAATGTGCCGACACGTATACCTAAAACATTGTATATCTGCGCCAAACGTGGATGACCGTTTTTTCATGAGACAATACAGAGCTGGACTTGCAAGCCTGGGTCAGTACCAACTCTCCACACCGCATCAGCTACAGACGCTGGACAAGTAAGTCAACTATAAAACTACATAATTTTGTGTCTGTGCTGTATATGTTTGTCTGGCTTGTTACTGATAGAATGTGTTACATTAGCTGTGCAGCTAACAGCTATCAGCTCGGTTAGCAGGCTAGCCTGCCCTACAAAGCCAAAAGCAATAACTGCATACTCTGTCAAACTGAGTTCAGACTGGAAATGGACTTTATAACACCATCTTTGCCTTGTGACTAAATCTCTTGCCTCTACATAAAAGCATCACCACCATTATAGTGTAGCAAGCTTGTTATCAGCCTATTGTCACCCAAGTCTGCAGCTGTTACACTTAAAATGAGGCTTTACCTGGTGAAAATAGACAAATTAATCTTTTCTAAACCTTTGGTTTTAGTGCGTGAACTTATAACATTTAATTTTAAATGTTATAAGTTTACGTACTAAAACAGCTCACAAATGAGTACTAGGAGAGATGCCTTGACAATCAAAATGATATTTAGTTTTGCAAAGATTATCACTGGTTTATGTTCTTGTTCTGCAAATATTCATATGCTCCTATGGATCATTTTCAATGCTTATGTTCTAACAAGTTTTTTTAACGAGTTTTTTCCCCTGTGATGTAAATAAATCTTTGCATTATTTTACACTGTCTACACTGAATGAAAAGGCACAAGGCTCTAGATTTGTGGGTAGAATTAACTGTCAACAGTTTATTCATTCTTTTATTAACTTCTGTAAAAAAAAAAAAAAAACTACTGGTGTATTTCTCTATAGTAAAGGACTAATCAGCTCTGTACATTTGGCCAGCATTTTGCAGAGAGTACATGATGAGGCAGACAGGCTCCAATCCAGGTCAAAGGTTGAACAGTGGTAAATCTTCAGGTAAATATAAAGTAATACAGACGGATGTGATGGTAAATCTTTAGGAGTAAGTCATGGGATAGCATGACGTCAATATACGTGAGCGTAGAGAACTTTATCATTAAATATGAGCCAGAATAGTCATAGAATAGATTAGAATGCCTTCTGTTATTACTGTACATATGTACAATGAGATTAAAAGCAGCCCGTTCTCCAGTGCAGACCTTGCCTGGTTTACACCAGACCATATCACAAGTGAGATATGGTCTGGGAGCCACCTTCGAAATATCTTGTAGCGGAGGTGTGGTTTACGATCGCCAACGGCCGTTTATTGGGCGTTATGAATGTCTATCATTTGGCGTATACGTAGCCCATACCCAATCATGTCAGTTGTCAGTTCAAACAACAAACTTCCATTTGTCATGTGGTACGCGTCCCCGTCTTGCCACCCCTCCCCACTCTCTGATTGTAGTTCTGTAGTAGTCTCTTTCTTGCTGCCTCCACCACTACCGATGTAGGGGTACAAGTGAAAAGAGAGGTCACATCAAAGCATTGTCTCATCCCGGTCAAACTGGAGAAACTTGACTTTGTTCACAAATTCGGCTGTGTTCTCAATGTGGTGCTCCGTGTTACGCACTAGAGGAGCCAGGATGGTTTTTAGGTGTTACTCCTTGTTTGTGAATCTTTGGGAGGCCATAGGGATGGCGTCACCAGGGTACAGTTGCGGTGTCTCTGAGTAGGCTGTTCAACTTAGCCTCATAATCAGCTGAGTTCAGGATGTTGTACAGAACTGTGCATCTCACATTTTCCGCAGGCAGGATGTTGATGCTGTGATCCTTCTCTAGAGCAATGATGGCCTTCCTTTCCTCTGGTGTTACGTTGGAGGGTGGAGGTTTGGCATTGCTCAGTGCAGCTGTTAATTTCAGTCTAAGGTCTCCAGCTTCTGTCTCTGTGAGCTTGTTGTTCCTAATGGTGGTTTCTGCTGCTGTGATGTAGGGGCTGTGGGGATGTGGTTAGGAGTTACAGAGAAATTTCCTTTCCTATCCTTTGCAAAGTACATCTTTCTCTGTCTGAGTGAGTACTCGGTTGGAAAGATTTTTTGCCCAGCCATTTCTATTGGAACTAGAAATGTTATTTTGTTTAGTAAGCTGTCTATTTCAAATTTTAAGTTTTCAATCTCATAATTGAGACAGCTGATTCTAAGGCTGAGCATCCCTCAGGAGAGAGATTTGCAGGAGCCTGCCAGCACGCACAAAAAGACTCAAAGACAGATATTACCCCCAAGCTGTCAGACTACTGAACTCTGGGTAATACTCTAAATAATACTGAACTCTCAATAATACTGCACTAAACTACTTTTCATTATGCATAATATGTTTACTGCTGCTGCTCTGTATGAATACATCATGTTTGTCACTACCTCACTGTAAACTACTGTTACCTGTGCAATAACCTATGTGCAATATTTATACTATACTAAATCCACATGCAACAACTACACCACACCATATTATGTGCAATCTGTGAAATACTTACACCTTATTTGATCTTGATTTAATCCGACCTGCACCTTGTACATTGTACCTTGTATTTTTTTTATTACATTTTATTACATATTTTATTATATTGTTTATTATATTGTTTACTTCTTCCCCTGCACTTTTGCAACACTTTTTTTTACCATGTACTATTATTGCTGTTATTAGTACTTCTTGACTATCTTAGCGAGTCAACGGTTCTTCTGATCCTGAGCATTTCATTGCATTGTTGACCTTGTGTTGATTCTGCATATGACAAATAAACAATCTTGAAATCTTGAATCAATCTTGAGGTGAGGCGAGTGCGGTAGATGTCCTGCAGGGAGGGGAGAGCGACACCCATGATTCTCTCAGCTGCTCTCACTATTCGATGTAGCTTTTTCCGGCAGGACACGGTGCAGGTGCCACACCACACAGTGATGCAGCTGGTGAGGATGCTCTCTGTGGTGCCTCTGTAGAAGGTGCTCATGATGGAGCTGGGGCTCTGGCTCTCTTCAGCTTGTGGAGAGAGTAGAGTCACTGTTGGGCTTTACTGGCCAGTACAGAGATATGCACACCCAGGAACTTGGTGCTGCTTACTCTCTCCACAGCAGCCCCAGTGATGGTGAGGGGGCGTGCTGTGTGTGTGCTCTCCTGAAGTCTACACAATCTCCTTTGTCTTCTCCACATCCAGGTTACTGCACCACTTGACCAGACAGCTCACCTTGCTCCTATAGTGTGTCTCATCGTCGTTGCTGATGTGACCCAACACAGTTGTATCATCCGCAAACTTGATGAAGAGTTTGGAGCTGTGTGACGGTGTGCAGTCGTGGGTCAGCAGAGTGAAGAGGAGGGGGCTCAGCACACATCCTTGGGGAGCCCCCGTGTTCAGTGTGATGGTGCTGGAGGTGTTGCTGCCGACCTGTACTGCCTGCGGTCTTCCTGTCAGGAAATCCAGCAGCCAGTTGCACATCGAGGTGTTGATCCCCAGCTAGTTTGAGTATGAGTTGCTGGGGGACGATTGCGTTGAATGCTGAACTGAAATCAATGAACAGCATTCTAACATATGAGTCTCTGGTGTCCAGGTGTGTGAGGGCTGTTGAGATTGCATCATCGGTCGAGTGGTTAGACCGGTATGCAAATTGAAATTGGTCCAGGGTGGAGGCTAGAGAGTCTTGATGTGCTGCATGACTAGCCACTTGAAGCACTTCATGAAGATGGGGTTGAGCGCAACCGGACAGTAGTCGTTAAGGCTGGATGGAGATGATTTCTTCAGCATGGGGATGATGGTGGAGGTTTTGAGGCATGTGGGGACGACAGCCTGGCTCAGAGATGTGTTGAAGACTACTCCCACCACCACTCACATTCTGAAAAAAGCATAGGCTTTTGGACTTGAGCAACATGGTCATCCTTAAAAGGGCTTGTCTAATTTACAAGACGTTACACTCCCTTGCACCATCACCGTTAAAGGAGAACATCAAATGCAACGACAATTCAGAAAGGACCACACGAGCCACCACCAGGGGTGATCTGGTCATACCCCAGAGACGGAATAGAATATGTTATCTGCCCAAGGTGGGAATCTATGGAATATTCTCCCACCAACACTGAGACAATGCCCTACCTACAGATCTTTAAAAGCTCACTGTGATTTTAATTAATCTTCTGTGGAGACGTATTTGCATGTACTGAAGGTGTGGCCAAATTCACTGCAAAATAATGTGAATTGTGCAATGACTGGTCTGTGCAATTTTTTGACTGTGCAATATTTTGGACTGTGCAGTGATGGGAACTGTGCAATGTCCAGAGTTTGCAATATTTTATTGTTTGGCCCCCTGTGACCCCAGCCCTTTGAGACAACGGATGGAAATTAGCCTACAAGGCTACAATCCGGTGTGTTTACATTCATGTTCTGTCATGTTTGTCCATTAACATGCTCTGTCCCAATCAAATAAATAAATAAATGAATAAAATAAATGTAACTCTGCAAAGACATCAAAAAGTTTAGTACTGAATTAAGAACATGGGGTTTCATTCATGAACCGCTCTAACTAACAAATTTGCACTTAAGGCCTTCTTATGAACATTTTTGGCATTTACAAAACTTTTTGTTAATTATAAATGCGTGAAGAGTCCCTCAGTCGTCCAGGTAGAATCCATGATAAAAGGAGAAATTCAATTTGTCAACTGGACAAAGTTTGTTTGGTCGTAAACGTTTTGCCGCTCATCTGAGAGGCTTTGTCAGCTCTGGTTCTAGTGCTGGTTAGACCCTGTTTGTATCTAGCTGCAGGGAGGCGCTCCCTACACTGAAATAGCTCTGACACTATCTCAACTAATCTGTCTCTTTGTTTTTCAAATTTCTCTGGCGTCTAGGGAGGCTAAACTAGATGCCAGAGAAATTTGAAAAACAAAGAGACAGATTAGTTGAGATAGTTTCAGAGCTATTTCAGTGTAGTGAGCTCCTCCCTGCAGCTAGATATAAACAGGGTCTAACCAGCACTAGAACCAGAACTGACGAAGCCTCTCGGATGAGCGGCGAAACGTTTTCGACCAAACAAACTTTGTCCAGTTGACAAATTGAATTTCTCCTTTTATCGTTAATTGAAAATGTTCTTCTGGAAGAACAAATCTTAATGAACAGTCAGGAGCACTTTAGTAAGAACTAAAATTGTACTGTTTCAGAATATTATTTATTATTCTCATATGGCAACAAAATCAAATTATTTCCTAAAAACATATTACTATGTGATTAAATAACATTTATGAGGTGTTTTTAGCATGTGGTCTATTGGGTCTAACAGACTTTATACAGTCTGCAGTGAGCCTCATTCTGTCCCAGCCCCAGTGCTCTACATATGAGCCTCTGTTACAGCCCTGCGCCTGGTCACCACGCTGGACTCAACACCCCCCATCATCCCCCATGTGCAGGTATGTATCCCTACCCCAGCCTCCCTCCCTTGCTGTTTACTGTGTGTCCGCAACTCCCGGAAAGCATGATAAATAGTTTGCATGTTCTTCCTGTGTCTGGGTGGGTTTCCTCCGGGCACTCCGGTTTCCCCCTAACCTAAAAAACATGCACCAGGGACTACAGGTGGAAATTAGCTCAAGTGCTACAACCTGGCACAATGCATCTGTCCTGTTAAAGGAAAAGTAACGTTATTTTACAATCTGAGCCTTCTTTCGGTAATAAAACAAGTCGTTTGACTCACCCATAGCACGTTCGTGTCATTTGGAGCTGTTTGAAGAAAGTTATGTTGTAGCGCATCCGTTAGCATTTGTATTCGGGGCATTACTTTGCGGTCTCCAAATAACACAAACTTTAGCACTTTTCAAATCATAGAAGCCCGATGTCTTAATGTAAGATTTCGTTTGAAGCAAAAGTGGCCTGTAATCCGAGATTTATCCATAGTTTTCAGCTTTGCGTTTCATGTTTGGGTCCCGGGAGCTGAGAGCACAGTCCGCGCATGCGCACTGGCGTCCTCATCTACTCGAAACTATGGCTAAATCTCGGATTACAGGCCACTTTTGCTTCAAACGAAATCTTTCATTAAGACATCGGGCTTCTATGATTTGAAAAGTGCTAAAGTTTGTGTTATTTGGACACCGCAAAGTAATGCCCCGAGCATATGATACAGCACCATGTTAACGGATACGGGATCATTACTAGAACAGAACGGCTCAACATAAGTTCTGCAATACTGCTCCAATTGACAGAAAAATGCTATGGGTGAGTAAAACTACTTGTTTTATTGCCGAAAGAAGGCTCAGATTGTAAAAAAATTAATTAATTAATTTGCCTTTAAGGTTAATGTAGATTGTGCACTGTCCCTGTCTTATAAATAAACTAAATAAATAAGTTTATGACTTAAATATTTGGTTGTATTGCATAAAGTCACTCAAATACGGCCCCAAATGTGTGTATTTTCTAAAGCTACACATGAAAATAAGTATTGCTCTTGGTGAGAATCCCACCTAATGGATCATTACTCATCAACTGAACATTGAACTGATCAGAATTCCCTCTTTTAAATGCAACACAAAAAACACCAAAAGCACCGAAAACCTTTCAAACAAATATTGTGTTAAAAGTGTGGTACTTTGAGAACATGTCAATATGAAATATCAGTGGCCCGTTACACAGTTGACAAAAGTTTAAGCTCGCGAAAAAAAAAAAAAAGTCCCATCTGGGGTCAATTTTGAAAATATGTAATTACTTTAGCAAAAAGTATTTAACCTATTTATGTACCCCTAATTATAGAATTTGTAAGATATGGCGACTGTTAGATGAATTTAAACAAAAAAACATCCTCAGTGTAATGGTGAGGCAGTAGGCCAGTCTTACTTCAATCACTTGTTTTGTATTCAACTCTCTTGTATTATGAACTGTATAATGTGTTCTCAGGTGGTCTAGTGCTAGTTCAGATGAAGAGCAGGTGAAATGATGAGGAGAAGAAATACATTCTTGGGTATAGAGTTGAGAAGATTTCAGATATTTAGACAAACAAAGGGGCTATTCCATCAAAGTGGCTTAACAAGTTCAGGCTTATGTTGAAATCCTGAGCTGAAACTAGTTCCATCTCCAGCTTGCATGGCAGAACTAATACACTGTCTATGAGTCTGACCAAAGACTGTATATACAGTCTGTGAGGCTAACCAGACTGTGTGTTTGCTCTTGCTGACTTCCTGTTTGGAACATGATGCTAGTGGCACGGATATGTTCAAGTGCCTCAGTGGGGGGCCAGAGGCAAAAAATGTCTTTGTTTCATTAGGCAAGGGACATTTTCTAATATAAATGTGGCGTATGTGTGTGTGTGTGTGTGTATGTGTGTGTGTGTGTGTGTGTGTGTGTGTGTGTGGTGTTGGCTTCTGTCAGTCTACATTAGTTACTTACCACTACAGAGTGTAGAGTGTGAATGAATACTGCAGTAGGGGTGTGCAAAATAACCGTCATGACAATGCATCGCGATACTAACTTTCACAATATACTGCATTGATTCTTGATGCCAAAAATCGATTTTTATTAATTACTAATTTATTAATTATTAATAAATAAATAAATAAACTATTCGTTTTTTTTTTAAATAAATCCTATGCACTTTTTTCTTTGTGAAAGGGTATTGTTTGTTATGATGGGAGCTACCTCCAAAATGGCAAATGTTTGAACATCATTTTTTGTTTTAGAAAAAATCCTATGCACTTTTTTTGTTATTGGTTTGGTTTATTTGTTTTTGTTATTCAATAAATTCAGTTATGAATTGAGTTGCTCAGAGTTCTGTATCAATTGAAGACACGACCCAGATACACAGACACTGATATTTAAGTTATCCTCTTTTTTTGGTACATTTTCACTGAAGTATGTCAAATATATTGCAATGCATCGCAATAATTCAAGTATCGTGATGCATCGTGATAGTATCGCATCGTGGCATATGAATCGTGATTCGAATTGAATCGTGACTTCTTTGCCAATACCCACCCCTATACTGCACTGTACTATGTCAATCAAAAGGACTGTGATATAGATGGGGCGGCAGTTAACCTGGGAAATCCCAGGCTGTTTTCTTTCGTTCCGATCTGAAAGACAGCCTGGCAACTATGGCAAGCGAGCTCGCCCGATTCTGGGAGCCAATCAGAGAGCGGGGAGGGGTGGCAAGACGGTGACACGTACTACGTGACAAACAGAAGCTTGTAGTTTGAACTGACAACTGACATGATTGGCTATGGGCTACGTATACGCTAAATCAGGGGTGGGCAAACTTTTTGACTCGTGGGCCACAAAGGGTTCTAAAATTTGACAGAAGGACCAGGAGCAGGTGGATTTAGTGTTTTGGTAAAAACACTAAAAATAACATGGGATATGTAGAAAACATGTGCTTTATTTCAATTAAAAAAAAAAAAAAAGCATTACAACAAAATGTCCATCTTTCAAGTTCCACG
Source organism: Paratrypauchen microcephalus (assembly GCA_036785185.1). Classification (NCBI taxonomy): domain Eukaryota; kingdom Metazoa; phylum Chordata; class Actinopteri; order Gobiiformes; family Gobiidae; genus Paratrypauchen; species Paratrypauchen microcephalus. The sequence goes on from JAVJIX010000171.1 coordinate 739,072, forward strand.
GTATTTAGCTATTTATTGAAATGACTCTTAAAACACAGAAAATGTAATTAATAAAATACAGCTTTTTTATTACTAACAGTTACTATTTTAAAGCACTGAAAGTTCTGTTCTTCTTCAGGTTCTTTCCTTGACTGCTTGTTAACATGTTTTGTGGCAAAGTGACGGCTGATATTATATTCTTTAAAAACCGCTACAGTCTCTTGGCATATCAGGCATACAGCAGTTGATAAATATTCGGTGAAAAAATATTTACTTGTCCACTCCTTATCAAACACTCTACATTCTGTCCACTTTTCTTTTCTTAGCTCCGCTCATCTTTACAGGAGGGCTGAGGGGTTAAACGCCACACCTCAAAAAAGGTTAATGTATCTAGTGCGTCAGCTATTGGAAAACACCAGAATTGCAGGGAAATTAAAACATTAAAACATTAACAAGGTTTATTAATATAATTTCTTCAAGTTCGGCGGGCCGGATTAAGAAGCTTAACGGGCCGCATATGGCCCCCGGGCCGTAGTTTGCCCATGCCTGCGCTAAATGATAGACATTACGCCCAATGGCCGTTGGCGATCGTAAACCACACCTCCGCTACGAGATATTTCGAAGGTGACTTCCAGACCATATCTCACTTGTGATATGGTCTGGTGTAAACCAGGCAAGGCGGCAGTAGCTCAGCGTTTGATCCAAAGGTTGGCGGTTCAAATCCCGCTCTTGACATAAGAAACATCAGTGATTGAGCGGTCAGAATCACAGGTTGGCAGGTACGATTCCAGCTCCCACAGATGAACGCTGCCGTTGTGTCCTTGGGCAAGACACTTAACCCTCCTCGCCCCCAGTGTCTGCGTACACTGGTGTGTGAATAGGTGAGTTGTTCCTTGTTGTAAAGCGCTTTGGGTGCCTTGAAGGTGCAAAAGCGCTATATAAAGATGTGACCATTTAAAGGAGAATTAACGTTTTTTACAATCTGAGCCTTATTTCGGTAATAAAACAAGTTGTTTTACTCACCCATAGCACTTTGGTGTCATATGGAGCACTTCCAGAGATGTTTTAGATTAGCGATAGCCGTAGCGCTAATATATGCCCCGAGCGGTCTCCAAATAACACAAACTTTAGCACTTAGAAGCTCAATGTCTAAGTCTACGCTTTCGTATGGGTCAAAAGTGGCCTGTAATCCAAGATTTATCCATAATTTACAGCTTTGCGTTTCATGTTTGGGTATCGGGAGCTGAGAGCGAAATTAACTGTGGATAAACTACTCAAAACTATGGATAAATCTGAGATTACAGGCCACTTTTGACTCAAACGAAAGCGTAGACTAAGACAACTTGTTTTATTACCGAAATAAGTCTCAGATTGTAAACAACGTTAATTCTCCTTTAATGAACAGTTTGGGAGATTATTATTTGTGTTACTGGACTGAAAAAGTCAGTTTTGGGTCCTCTGACTGTTGATATCTCTTGTATTTGTACATATTAGCATGTAGCAGTGCTTTGGTGTAATCACCACTGCGTTCACATGTGGTTTGTGGTGGCTGTTTGTGTGCTTTTAACGGCCGCTCCTTCTGTGGCTGTGTGGTGCAGATCTGAGCCCTGGCTTCACTTCACACGAGCTCAGCACAAACAGAGGAAAAACAATCTCTTCTTATTCCTCCAATATGAATGCAGCTCGTCTTTAATATCAAAGTGCAGCGCTCACTGGCCTCATGTGCTGTGCGTTCTATGGAGGAATCAAAGCCTGGTCCTCAGCTGCTTCACTTTCACATAGATATTTGGAAAGTTGGACCGGATTTACTCTTACATTTTGCTCTTGTGTCTCTGAATCTTAACTTTGACTCTGTGATTGTGCAGTTATTCTTTATATATTCAAATGTACTCAGATAAGAGTAACATTTGGCCTCATTCATGAACAAACACATTTGTACTTAAAGGAAAAGTTTTTTTTACAATCTGAGCCTTCTTTCGGCAATAAAACAAGTAGTTTTACTCACCCATAGCATTTTGGTGTCAATTGGAGCAGTATCGTAGAAGTTATGTTGTAGCCGTTCTGTTCTACTAATGATCCCGTATCCGTTAGCGTGAGTGCTCGGGGCATTACTTTGCGGTGTCCAAATAACACAAACTTTAGCACTTTTCAAATCACAGAAGATCGCTGTGTCAGCGTAGACTTTTAGTAGATTCCAAAACGGCCTGAAACCCGATATCGCAACAGAAAAGTAAAGTTCAGAGCGGTGTTAGCTTCTTTCGGACTAGCGGTGTTTACAAAACAGCTGAGTTCACGCATGCGCACTGTCCTCTCTGATGACGTCATCAAATGAAACTATAGCTGCATATCGGGTTTCAGGCCGTTTTGGAATCCACTAAAAGTCTACCCTGACACAGCGATCTTCTGTGATTTGAAAAGTGCTAAAGTTTGTGTTATTTGGACACCGCAAAGTAATGCCCCGAGCACTCACGCTAACGGATACGGGATCATTACTAGAACAGAACGGCTCAACATAACTTCTAAGAAACTGCTCCAATTGACACCAAACTGCTATGGGTGAGTAAAACTACTTGTTTTATTGCTGAAAGAAGGCTCAGATTGTAAAAAAACTTTACTTTTCCTTTAAGGCCTTCTTACAAACAATTTTGGCATTCACAAAACCTTTACTTCAGGAGTCAGGAGCACTCGTAAGTACAAAAAATCGATTGTTTTAGAATATTATTGCTCTGGTAATGCACCTAAAAATTCAAATTCCTCCATCACTGTAAGTTTTTATGTATTTTCTTAAATTATTTCCTATTACTATGTGTTCCAATAACATTTCTGAGGTGTTTTCTAGAGCATGTAGTCTGTTGGGTCTAACAGACTTTACACAGGCAGCAGTGAGCCTCAGTCTGTCACAGCCATCACCCTGACCCCCATGACTAAATCACACTCTTTTACGCAATCGTGGAAAGCGTGATAAATACGATAAAGGTTTTTGACTTAAATATTCCCTCACTGAGTGTGTTCATGTGAGTTTGGACATTTGAAATTGCAGCTGAAGCTGTAAAAGGGTCATTCCAGAATTGGAGGACATTTTACGTCTCACCCATCAAATATTAAATAATCCACATACAAAATACTAAAACATACAGTTTCTGAGTGAATTTACTTGTCCTGAGACCAAATCTAAAAAAAAACTAAGAGAAAAGAATGCTTGAAAATAGTTTTTAAAATACCAAATAAGTCTGGAGTTCCCCCAAAATGCCATTTCCTCATGTCCCACCCTCTAATGGCCAAACTGAATCTCAAATAAAACATAAAAAATTGAATTGAAATTTCTTGTTTTTTCTATAATTTGTTTCATTGACATCTCTTGTAACTGTGGAACATTTGTTTTAAAGGAAAAGTAACATTTTGTACAATCTGAGCCTTATTTCGGTAATAAAACAAGTTGTTTTACTCACCCATAGCACTTTGGTGTCATATGGAGCACTTCCAGAGATGTTTTAGATTTGCGATCTCCATAATGTGAGTTCTCGGGGCAAATGTTTGCGGTCTCCAAATAACACAAACTTTAGCACTTTTCAAATCATAGAAGCTCAATGTCTTAGTCTACAATTTCGTGTGGTCAAAAGTGGCCTGTAATCTGAGATTTATCCATAGTTTCGAGTAGATGAGGAGGACAGTGCGCATGTGCGGAGTTTATTTCGCTCTCAGCTCCCGGGACACAAACATGAAACGCATAGCTGTAAACTATGGATAAATCTCAGATTACAGGCCACTTTTGATTCAAACGAAATCGTAGACTAAGACATCGAGCTTCTATGATTTGAAAAGTGCTAAAGTTTGTGTTATTTGGAGACCGCACGGGGCATATTACATGCTCAGGGATTATATTATATGCCCCGAGCTATGGCTAGAAGTCGCGCTAGGCTAACCGCAAATCTAAAACATCTCTGGAAGTGCTCCATATGACACCAAAGTGCTATGGGTGAGTAAAACAACTTGTTTTATTACCGAAATAAGGCTCAGATTGTAAAAAAAAAACAACTGTTACTTTTCCTTTAATTATATTCATGGAACATGTGTCCCACAACCTGCACCAACCCTGTTACCAGAACATTTTTAGTCTGGTAGAAGAAGAAGAAAACAGAAAACCACATGATCCCTGGACTTGACATCATCAAACAGTTTTCCAAAAGAATGGGCAGAGCAAAGGTTTATCTTCTCTTCTATTTTTCATATTTTTATAACATCGTTAGCCTGGATTGAATGTCTCACTCTGCCTCATGCAACCCTGTTATGCAAATGATCCGAATAAGACAATTATTATTATTTTTTCCTTTACGTATTTGCATAAATAAGTTTTTCCTCTTGATTAGTAATAACAGCTAAACAGCTTCTACTCCTGAGATAAAGCTAACATTAGCGCGATTTTGCAACCCTGTTACCTGCAACCCTGTTACTGTGATTAGAGGAAATAAATAAATAAACCAAATAAATCATATAATAAAAAATTGTACCATTGACCGTCAGCTGAGCTAATCAAGCATTTGATAGTTTATTACCGATTATTGATGAATATGTAGCAGAAAATCAGAAAAGTGAAGGTTTATTTTTCAAGAATTTTAAAGCCAAAATGTCCTCCTGTTCTGGAATGACCCAAAACAATGGCAGTCTGTAGACACAGACTCTTGACTACTTCGTTCACTCTCTCCCTCGCCATTTCACACGTCATAAGGCCAAACCCATTTTGGCCATATATGGAAGTTCAGAAGGGGTTTCTAACCAAATACAGTGGTACCTCACCTTACCAAATTAATTCGTTCCAGAAGTGGTTTCGTAACGTGAATTTTTCGTAAGTTGAGTAGCTATTTCAATGGAAAAGGCCTGATTCCTTCCAAGTTTTTTTTTTAATAGTGTAACATTTTTTATAGTGTAACACTGTGTTCTGCGTAGAGAGACCCAGGACTAAACGTGGACTATACCAGGTCTAGACCAAGGTCTAAACCTGGACTGGACCATGTCTAGACCTGGACTGGACCAGGACTGGACCAGGACTAAACCAGGACTAAACCAGGACTAAACCAGGTGGATTAAAGCGCCGCGCGCGGGTCGATTTCCTGGTTTCGTTTTGAGTCACGGCTGAGGCGAGCAGCGAGGACTCCCCTCGGGACCACACGCAGTCTGAGCGCATGAACAAACACATGCAAGAGCCGCGGTGGTCTAATCCTGGTTCAGACCTGGTTTAGACCTGGTTTAGACCTGGTTTAGACCTGGTCTAGAGGAGGCTCGGTTTGAGCACGGGTCTCGTGCTCGCAGCCCCCCGCCGGGTCATGCTGCGCTATCACATGTGTCCGCGCGCACACACACACCGCCCTCCCCCTTCCCCCCACACTTTAATAATTTTGTTGAAAATCTATGAAAGTTTGAGTGTTTAAACGAGAGACAAATGTGAGAAAAGTTTAAATCCAGTCTGAGAAAGGCGTATAATGTGTGTGGCTGAGCGCGCATTATTTGAATTTTTGAGATTTCGTTCGGTTTCGTAACTTGAGTTTTCTTTCGTATCTAGAGACCAAAATTTAACGTGAAGACGTTTCGTAACTTGAAATTTTCGTTTGTTGGGTCTTTCGTAAGGTGAGGTACCACTGTACGTATTTATTTTCTATGTAAATGAAATGTAAATCAGCGTGGAGGTGTTTGTATCTAGATGTAAGAACAGTGACTTAAGAAGGAATCTGGCTGCTTGAGAAAGCTTTGTGAATCAGGTTCTGGTTCTCTCAGCATCATACCATAACTTTTACTCAAGTAAGAGCACCGTTACTTGAATAAAATATTGCTGTAGAGTAAAGTAAAGCTTTAAAAAGTAGTAAATGTTACCAAGTACTACCAACTTCAGCTTTGAAAGGTCCTATATTACACAAAATTGTCTCCTGGGAGCTTTTAGCCATGTTGGAAAGTTTTTACCTCCTCAAAAACATACCTGGAGTCGTGTTTTGGTTCATTCACATTTGTTTGTGTGTTAAATATGTGTGAATGAAGCAAAACACAACTCCATGTGTTTGTGAAGAGGAAACAACATTATAACCTGGATCAAAATAGTGCAATATATGGACTTTTAAGTGACTGATGTACTGGCACAATGGCAGGATCATACAGTGATTGGCAAAGTACTGAATGACCCAGGTCCTACAGGGGGCATTAGTGAGTCTGCATGTTGTCCCTGGGTAATGGAGCATTTCCAGTAGACTCTCTCAGACAAGTCATGCATCTTATTTTTATGATAAACGCACAGTTTTTATTTTGACTCATGATTTTTCAAGTTTCAGACCCTGTTGTGTGTTCTCCCTCTGCTGTGGTAACAGGATGTCAGTCTGTGTGTAGCACTCTCATCCCTAACTGTCGGCCTGCTGCAGCCTCATATCCATAGCAACAAGATGCATGCCTTTCTTCATTGCTCTGTGCTGTCATACTCACAATAGGACACATAGATGAAAGGTAGCATTAGGGTAAATCAACACATACAAGCTTTACTTTGTGTCTCTATTATAAAGTTGTTTTCTTCCCTGGTGTAAAAGTGTACTGACATTTGTGGTCTGAACATATGCAATGCAGGGTTGTCAAAAGTATTGAAAATCTCATCTTAGAATCTTAGAATCTTAGAATCTTAGAATCTTAGAATCTTAGAATCATGTTGACCTGTATCAGAACAATAAGCACATAGACTAGTGTACACCCATGGACCACTGTGGAATTTACCACTCTGGATGATTAAGAGATTACACACATATACTGTAAGACCATATGGTAATGCTAAAGAAAGAACTATTTCATTTGAATTCTATTCATTCTATTTATTCTTATTCATGTATTTATTTAATAGGGACAGTGCATCTTAAAGATCCCATGACATGGTACTTCTTGATGCTTTTATATGGCTCCTTAATGGTTCCCTAATACTGTAAATGAATCCTTCTTCAAAATCAAGACTCAGTGCATGAGAAAGACACATGTACACAGTCAGAAAGTCTCTCTCTGAACGACTCATTCTGGGCCTTGTTGCTTGAATGCAAATGAGAAGGACAGAGACAGGTTAGAGGAGCGGGTGGGGAGGGCCAAATGCTCTGCTGGTTCCTTGTTTTAGCGGTGCGCTGTGCGCTGGCCCCACTTCCGCGTTTTAAGCGCGGAGGAAGAAAAGAGAGGAATTTCAATGAAAAAAACACATTTTCACAGAAAATAAAATGAAACCACTGCTGTTTCAGAGGCCCAGAGGGTCGGGTAAAGGACTTCCGAGCCTAGAAACACTCGCATGTGCCTCCAGGCAAATAAAAAAACGCATTTCGCATTGCATAGCTCATTCGCGGTCCAAACTCTCTGGGCGTGATTTACTGAGACGGTGGGTAGACATCCAGACGGGGGGTGGAACTGCATTTTTTGATGTGACGTCACATAGTTGCTTTGTTCAGAATCACCCGTTTGAGCTGTGTTTTTTTCTAATGCAGAAAAGGATCGCAAATGCTCAGTTTAGACATTTCGCAACTTTTAACCATGGGGGGGGGGGGGGCTAAACAGGGTAGGGGAGCTCACATTAACGTTCAAAAACCTCAGAAAGTGAAAATTTCATGCCATGGGACCTTTAATGAACATATACAACATTGCAGTGTGAACATGCCAGATTATAGCAAAAATGCTCATATCCATCTGTAGTCCCTGGGCAGATGACACCACAGCAAAAACAATAACAAGTGACAGCAACAGTTTTACACTAAAAGTGCCCACAAGTCTGCTTTTCCTTTAGTCACTTTTTCAAGTGTGACTTGAAAGTGTCTCTCTTATTGTCTCTCTTATTGATGATGGGAGAGTGTTCCAGAACTTAGTGCCTCTCACTGAGAGTACAGTTTGTCCGAATGTAGTGCATCTGTGTGTGAACCTCACAGTTCCCCTGGGCCGTGGTCCTAGTTTCCATCCTACTGACAGTCTTTGTTTGAATAAAATCCTGTAAAGGAAGGGGGCAAAATGTATATACAACACATCCCTATTTGAAAGGAACAAAATCATAACAATTGAGCAAGTTGTATTTTTATGATCATTGTTGTATTGGAATTGGTTCTAAGTATGTATTTAATCTATTCCTTAGCATCAAAATCAAGTTTGAAATTTTGGGTCATGACAACAATGCAAAGTAACAAACTGAAGCTCTTCCTGCCTCATATCCTTCCTCTTTCTGTCCTTTTGTCTTACCTTCTTTCTAGCTTCCTTCACCATCTTTTTTGTCCTCTCTCCTCAACTCCTTCCTTACTTTGCTTCCTCCCTTTTTTTCCTCCTTCCTTGTTGCCTTTTTCCTTCCTTACCTCCTCCCTGCCTCCTTCTTTATGTCCTCCCCCTATTTTTTGCCTCCTTTCCTTGCCTCCTACCCTTTTCCTAGTAGTGTAGTGTAATTGAGCCTCTGATGCCTGCTCTTATCAGGTTCAGTACACATGGATGCCTCCTTTCCTCTCTCCTCACTCCTTAGTTCTTTCTTTTATTTGATTTATTTAGGGACCATGTACAGGAGCATTAATCACGATCAATGAAGAGATGCTTTGTACCAGACTATAGATCTTTGAGCTTCCATCTGCAGTCCCCGAGACACACAACACGACAAAACATTAAACACAGCATAAAACAATGCATTTCATAAAACATTTCAGCTAAAATGGATTCCCCTTCACCTTCCCATTCCCTTCTCAGGTTTGTCTTAAAGGTCCCATGGCATGGAATTTTCACTTTCTGAGGTTTTTGAACGTTAATGTGAGCTCCCCTACCCTGTTTAGGCCCCCCATGGCTAAAAGTTGCGAAATGTCTAAACTGAGCATTTGCGATCCTTTTCTGCGTTAGAAAAAAATCAGAGCTCAAACGGGCGATTTTGAACAAGGAAACTTATTGACGTCAGCTCGAAAAAAGAAATGCAAATGCAGTTCCACCCCCGTCTGTCTGTACTCAGCGTCTCTGTAAATCACGCCCAGAGAGTTTGGACTGCGGAGGAGCTACGCAATGCGAAATGCGTTTTTTAATTTGCCTGGAGGAACTTGCGAGTGTTTCTAGGCTCGGAAGTCCTTTATCTGAGCCTGTGGATATCTGAAACAGCAGTGGTTTAATTTTATTTTATGTGGAAATGTGTTTATTTTTCAATGGAACGCTTCTCATCTCTCCCCCCGTGCAAAAACACGGAAGTGGGTCACAGAGTGGAGCGGAGAGCTTGGCCACGCCCCCACCCCCTACTATAGGCCACCTCTGTCCTCCTCATTTGCATTCAAGCAACAACGCCCATAATGGAGTGTTCCAGAGTGACATTTATGACTCTTTCTCATCTCATCTCTGTTTCTCATGCACTGAGTGTTGATTTTGAAGAAGGATTCATTTACAGTATTAGGGAACCAATAAGGAGCCATATAAAAGCATCAACAAGTACCATGTCATGGGACCTTTAACGCTGACAGGTTTGTCGATTGACTCCTACACTGAATAGTTTGAAGTCTTTGCACAGTTTTAACTCAGTGGAAAGTTTCTTCCATTCTGAGATTGTTTTAACAGAAAATGCAGATTGTCCCAGTGATGTTTTACGTTTTGGTTTTGTACATTGGCCACTGACCGTTGACCTGGTGGTCAAACAAACTTTTTCAGTGGTGGAGGTGCCACATTATTAATGATCTTGAATAATAACCTAAGATTGGCTGATTTGATAATATATTCAAAACTGAGCATTTTATGTTTCACTAATATTTCACAGTGATGATAGTGACGCGGTTTCTTATCTAGGATCCTAATAGTTTGTTTATAAAGAGATTCGGTTTTATTGTGGTTTTATTGTGGTTTGATTGGCTTGTGACCAACAGGAGACACCAAACATTAAGTGAGGCAGGATCATCGCATTAAAATAGGTTTTTGCTCCTTGTTTTGTTCAGGATTTGTTTCGTATAGATTTAAAAGTGGACAGATTATATTTTGCTGTTTGACAAACCTTTTTGAAATGTTTCTTAAAACTTAGTCTGTCATCTAAAATTACTCATACAGATATCTAAATTCTTCAACATTTTTGATAATTTCTCCATTTACTGTCACCAGGGGGTACAGTTTTTTTTAAGTTTAAGTTTAAGTTTATTTAATTAAATGGGACAGCATGTATTAATGAACACCTATTGCTGTAAATACACCAGATTTAGCTCAAGGCGAGTTTCTATCTGTAGTCCCACAGAACAGGGGTGAAAGTCGATAAAACACAAGGTACAAAACATGTAAAGACCAACAATGAAAACATAACAACAGAAGCAGTGACAGAATCAAAGCAGGACACAGTTTTACAAGGATTTGAGTTAAAAGATCTAATACAAAAGTGCTTTAGTTACATAAAGTAATCTTAAAGATCCCATGACATGGTACTTCTTGATGCTTTTATATGGCTCCTTAATGGTTCCCTAATACTGTAAATGAATCCTTCTTCAAAATCAACATTCAGTGCATGAGAAACAGAGATAAGATGAGAAAGAGTAATTTTTCTCACTCAGAACAGGTCATAATGGGCGTTGTTGCTTGAATGCAAATGAGGAGAAAAAAGCTGGCCAATAGTAGAGGGTGGGGGCGTGGCCAAACTCTCCGCTCAGAGCTGTCAGCTGTGCCCTCTGATCCATTTCCTTGTTTTTGCACGGGGGGAGAGATTTGAAGCGTTACATTGAAAAATAAACACATTTCCACAGAAAATAAAATTAAACCACTGCTGTTCAAAGGTCCAGAGGCTCAGATAAAGGACTTCCGAGCCTAGAAACACTCGGACGTGCCTCCAGGCAAATAAAAAAACGCATTTCGCATTGCCTAGCGCATTCGCAGTCCAAACTCTCTGGGCGTGATTTACAGAGACGCTGAGTACAGACAGACGGGGGTGGAACTGCATTTGCATTTCTTTTTTCGATCTGACGTCAATCAGGTGCCTTGTTCAGAATCGCCCGTTTGAGCTCTGATTTTTTCTAACGCAGAAAAGGATCGCAAATGCTCAGTTTAGACATTTCACAACTTTTAACCATGGAGGGGGGGCTAAACAGGGTAGGGGAGCTCACATTAACGTTCAAAAACCTCAGAAAGTGAAAATTTCATGCCATGGGACCTTTAATAATAAAGTGCCTTCATTTACATGAGGTAGTTTGATAGTAAAGTGCTTAGTGACATGAGGTAGTCCAGTGTTAAAGTGCTTAGAACTCTGTAGTGGTCACAACTTTGATTACCAATTAGCCATTCCTTTAGTTGTTTCTTAAAAGAAGCAAACGTGCCTCTGTCCCTGATGCCGTTGGCGTTCCAGCTCGTGCAGCCCTTGACAGAGGGCACATTTTGGGCAAAGGTGCACTTCCTGAGCTGAATGTCACAGTCCCCTCTAGCTGTGGACCTAGTGCCTGAGCTGAACGTCACAGTCCCCTCCTGCTGTGGACCTAGTGCTCGTCTCACAGTTTCTTTTTTTGATAAACTCCTCTAACGGTGGCGGGGCAGCACCATTTAGTACACCATTTAATACATTTAATACACTAGACAACAGTTTTTAAACGTTTTCAGTCTCTCAAAGTTTAAGAAATTATATTTTTCTAGAAGAGAACATATATGAAAGGACTGAGGGTTTGTAAAGTTGTTCAATTGGCTTGAGTGCAGTAACTCCAGCAAATGACCACACAGTAAAACAATAGTCAATATGAGAAAAAAATCATACTATGGAGGTAGGACTTTGCTGCCTCTGTTGTGATAAAAGGCCGAATCTGTTTAAAGTTTTGGATGATAAATTTAATAGTATTTGTAACTTTTTTCATGTGTTTTTTGAACGTGAGGCTGGAGTCCAACACTAGAGATCTTTGATGTTTCATGTTTTTTTTGCTGAATGTCGTACAGACAGTCTTCTTGGTGTTTAGCATAAGGCAGTTTGGTTTAAGCCATGTCATGTATTTTGTTAAGTCCGATTGTCAGTTTGGCAGCCATAGTTCTAACATCCTTACCCTGGGTAAAAAGAACAGCATCATCGGCACATGCTGAGAAACAAAGCAAAATAATCATTTTCTTCTGCCCATCTTTGGACCTTTCTCTCTGCCCAGCCCACAGGACATTTGAGCTGTGCATAAAAAGATGGAACTGGACAAATTAGGCTCATAACAATAGCTGCTTTCTTTCCGTTATCTTACATTAGAGAAAGTGTATGTATAATTTTTGTTTAACATTTCATAAACTTCTGTGTCCCCAGATACAAGGTAAAAAGGTTCACATCCAATATTTATTGATGACTCTTATAATGGTGATTAATCATGATTACAAAAATATTGGGCATGATGGCCCATTGATTTATTGATTATGTTATATGTTGAGTGTTTTGGTTCTCAAATGGGAGATGGTCATATTTTTACAGTATAGTTGGTTCTCAAGACGATTATCCAGTCAATGCTGCAAAACTAAAAGGACTCTCTCAATGCTAGTGCAGCCTCTGCAGCTCAGCGAGTGAATGCAATCAAAAAAGTAATTTCAGTGTAATCTATATTTTTATTTTTTATTTAACCTTTATTTAACCAGGAAAGTCCCATTGAGATTAATAATCATTTTTTCAAGGGAGTCCTGGTCAAGACAGCGGCACAGATCAATACAATTACAAAACCATTTCAAAAACAATTTAAGCAATTACAAGCAATAAAATGTTTCAGAATTAAAAACATTTACAAACCATAGATTTCAATTCCAAACCTTTGAGCAAGATTTTAAACTGTCCTATAGAGACCAGTTCCTTTAGTTTCCAGTCTTTTTGTAGATTGTTCCAAGTTGTGGGAGCAGAATCCTGGAACGGCCCTTTACCAGCTTCTGTGCGAACACTTGGCACAGTCAGCAACAGTGATATTTATAGCCTACATTTCATAAAGCTGGTCAAACATAGAATGGTGGTCTATTAGACAATATGAATGAATGAATGTCATTTCTGTTGTTTGGTCATAAAGTAACTGTGAAATTGTAAAATTGCTATATTCAGCAGTGAATTGATTAGTAGGGTATGGCAAAACCTCTCAAAACTATTGCTTATCTCTATGTATCTGACCCAAACTGCACTTGCCAGACTACACCTGCAGGGGGAGTTCATGCAAAAACTACAATTTAATACAGTGGTACCTCACCTTACGAAATTAATTCGTTCCAGAAGTGGTTTCGTAATGTGAATTTTTCGTAAGTTGAGTAGCTATTTCAATGGAAAAAGCCCGATTCGTTCCAAGGCCCCGATCCAAGTTTTTTTTTAATAGTGTAACTTTTTTTATAGTGTAACATTGTGTTCTGCGTAGAGACTGTAGACCCAGGACTAAACGTGGACTATACCAGGTCTAGACCAAGGTCTAAACCTGGACTAAACCGGGACTAAACCTGGACTAAACCAGGACTAAACCAGGACTAGACCAGGTGGATTAAAGCGCCGCGTGCGGGTCTATTTCCTGGTTTCGTTTCGAGTCACGGCTGAGGCGAGCAGCGAGGGGGACCGCACGCAGTCTGAGCGCATGAACAAGACCCGTGCTCAAACCGTGCCTCCTCTAGACCTCCTTTAGACCTCCTCTAGACCTGGTCTAGACCACCGCGGCTCTTGCATGCGTTCGTTCATGCGCTCAGACTGCGTGCGGTCCCCCTCGCTGCTCGCCTCAGCCGTGACTCGAAACGAAACCAGGAAATAGACCCGCGCGCGGCGCTTTAATCCACCTGGTCTAGTCCTGGTTTAGTCCTGGTTTAGTCCTGGTTTAGTCCTGGTTTAGTCCTGGTCCAGTCCTGGTTTAGTCCAGGTCTAGACCTGCTGGCAGCCCCGCGCCGGGTCATGCTGCGCTATCACACGTGTCAGAGCGCAGTCTTCTCCCCCCTCCCCCTTCCCCCCACACTTCACTATTAATAATTTTGTTGAAAATCTATGAAAGTTTGAGTGTTTAAACGAGAGACAAATGTGAGAAAAGTTTAAATTCAGTCTGAGAAAAGCGTATAATGTGTGTGGCTGAGCGCGCATTATTTGAATTTTTGAGGTTTCGCGTTTCGTAACTTGGAATTTTCGTTTGTTGGATCTTTCGTAAGGTGAGGTACCACTGTATATTTATACAGATTAACCTCCTGGGACCTGAAGAAAAAAAGTGTATCTAAATTATTATTATTTTAATTTTCTATTTGGAGGTAAATGAAGAGCTAAGCATTTACATTTTGTTAATTTTATTTTTATTCATATTTTTGTAACATGTCCTCTGTAACGGACGTCGGGGACTTTTTGGTGTTAAATCCACGTGAAGTAAACAACCTAACAAAAACTTTTTTTTTTTTTTTTTTGATTACCAACATCTCTGACAAGCTTCTACAATCGCCTCCCTTTTAATTAAAAAAAAAAAAAAAAAATTATGTATTGTTTTTTTTGTATTTATTTGAGTATTTATTTACATATTTATTTATTTTTTATGTATAATTTATTTGTTTTAATTTTTTTTTTACATTTTTAGATTTTTTTTAAAGATATATATATATATTTTTTTTATCGTAGTGCAGCCACAAACTAGAGTCTCAAAACAATTAAAAGACAGACTGGTTAACTCTATGTCCACTATAAAGGACACAAATGAGTGGGCGGGTCTCAGGAGGTTAAGAGAGATTCAACTCATGATTCACACCAAAATCTTCAACAAACAAATTCCTTTCTGCTGTTGTGTCATTAAAAAAAAAACCCTTATAATCTAAATGAATGAAATACTTGACAAATGATTAGCTGACTCAACAACTAAAGGCCTACAGCTCATGTGAGTGATCAGGACAGCATGAAAGCCTGTGTGACTGTGATGTTGTGTGTGCCTCAGGTCAGGAGGAGCAGGGCAGCATCGGAGCCTGGCACAGCAGCTGCAGGACCAAGGTAATATACTGCATAATATATTGCATAATATAGGGCATAATATAGGGCATAATATGGGGCATGTCTCACTGTCTCTGCTCTGTGTGTGTGTCCAGGCCGTGGTGGAGGGCCCTCAGTGTATGACCGTACACACTCTCTCTCCATACAGCCGCCTCACAGGTAGGCCTCTTCTCTGGGAGGTTACATGTTAGAGGCTCTGGTAAGATTTGGGGGGAAGTGACCAAGTGATTACGCTATGGATCTCATATATACACATACATTTAAAATACATTGTCATTTTTCTATAAACATCAGTGTTTCTCATAGATTTTTGTTAAAGGTCCCATGGCATGAAATTTTCACTTTCTGAGGTTTTTGAATGTTATTGTGAGCTCCCCTACCCTGTTTAGGCCCCATCCCCAATGGTTAAAAGTTGCGAAATGTCTAAACTGAGCATTTGCGATCCTTTTCTGCGTTAGAAAAAATCAGAGCTCAAACGGGCGATTTTGAACAAGGAAACTTATTGACGTCAGATCGAAAAAAGAAATGCAAATGCAGTTCCACCCCCGTCTGTCTGTACTCAGCGTCTGTGTAAATCACGTCCAGAGAGTTTGGACTGCGGAGGAGCTACGCAATGCGAAATGCGTTTTTTTATTTGCCTGGAGGCACGTCCGAGTGTTTCTAGGCTCGGAAGTCCTTTATCTGAGCCTGTGGACCTTTGAACAGCAGTGGTTTAATTTTATTTTCTGTGGAAATGTGTTTATTTTTCAATGGAACGCTTCTGATCTCTTCTCCATGCAAAAACGCGGAAATGGATCAGCTGAGAGCTCAGAGCGAGAGCGGAGAGTTTGGCCATGCCCCCACCCTCTACTATAGGCCATCTCTTTTCTCCTCATTTGCATTCAAGCAACAACGCCCAGAATGGAGTGTTCAGAGAGAGAAAAATTACTCTTTCTCATCTTATCTCTGTTTCTCATGCACTGAGTGTTTGATTTGGACCTTTAAAGGTCCCATGACATGGTACTTCTTGATGCTTTTATATGGCTCCTTAATGGTTCCCTAATACTGTAAATGAATCCTTCTTCAAAATCAACATTCAGTGCATGAGAAAGACACATGTACACAGTCAGAGTCAGAATCTCTGTTTGAACACCTCATTCTGGGCCTTGTTGCTTGAATGCAAATGAGAAGGACAGAGATAGGGTTAGAGGAGCGGGTGGGTGGTTGGGGGGGCCAAATACGCCGTTTCCCACTTCCGCGTTTTAAGCGCGGAGGGAGAAAGGAGAGGAATTTCAATGAAAAAAACACATTTTCACAGAAAATAAAATGAAACCACTGCTGTTTCAGAGGTCCAGAGGGTTGGGTAAAGGACTTCCGAGCCTAGAAACACTCGCACGTGCCTCCAGGCAAATAAAAAAACGCATTTCACATTGCGTAGCTCCTTCGCGGTCCAAACTCTCCTTCGCGGTCCAAACTCTCTGCAGAGACAGGGGGGTGGAGATCCAGACGGTGGTGGAACTGCATTTGCATTTCTTTTTTCGATATTACGTAACAAAGGTGCCTTGTTGAGAATCGCCCGTTTGAGCTGTGTTTTTTTCTAACACAGAAAAGGATCTCAAATGCTCAGTTTAGACATTTCGCAACTTTTAGCCATTGGGGGGACCCTAAACAGGGTAGGGGAGCTCACATTAACGTTCAGAAACCTCAGAAAGTGAAAATGTCATGCCATGGGACCTTTAAGGATGTAGTGGTGGCCCAAGATTAAAGTCAACAAGCCTCAGAGGGAGCAGTGCTTACAGCTAGCATCAGACCTGCAGGTGCAAACTGTGATCACATAGACTAGTATACGCCCATGGCCCACACTGGAACCTGCCTGGACAGACCACTGAGTGATTACACAGATATAAGGCCACATGGGAATAGAAAAAGAAGTACTATGATTTAAAGGTGCACTGTGTAACTTTTCAGGTTAGGGATCTGCCACCATGGAGATGCTATTGCACTGTAAAAAATAAATAGTTAGTTCAACTCAAATTTTCAAGGCAAACGACTGCAGAGAGTTTTTGAGTTGTGAGTATCAACTTAAATTTGTAAGTTTTTAAGTATTGCTGTTAAGTTAAGTTGGGTCAACTAAGCTTTTAAAGTTGTGCCAGCTACTCATTCATTCATTCAACTTCTTCCACTTTTTCTGGGTCGCAGGGGCAGCAGTCCAAGCAGATCTGCTGCCCAGAACACAATGCTCCAGCCCCCATGAATCCTCCCGCGGGTGGTGGGTCCACAGGAGGACGGCTCATGTCACAGGCCTTGATTTATCTTCTGCCATGGGGGCTACCAGTGTCCACAGACACTGGGGGCGAGGTGGGGTTAAGTGTCTTGCCCAAGGACACAACAGCAGCGCTCATCTGTGGGAGCTGGGATAGTTAATAATTCTACTTTACCAACTTAAAACTGCAAATAATGCGCGAAGAGGAGATAAAATAACGTCCCATTTGGTTTTCGTCAACATCCATGTTGACAAAAGGACTCGTTAGTCTCTTTATGACAAAGTTTTCTGCAAAGACAGCCGGCGCTTCTGAGGGGAAAAATGGTGGACGTTTCTTTTCCAAAGCCAAACCCAAGGAAAACCCCTGATAAACTCCTCCGGTTCCCCCGTTGCAGCAGATCCCAACGGCAGATTATTCCAAATGAGCATGTGCAGATTAGTTGGCCTGGCCCAAACTACCGTCCACTTGAATTTGTATATCATGTCAACTCAAAATATGAATTAAGATCAACTTTTTAACAGAAACTTACAAAAGTGAGTTGAAATTACTCATTTGAGACAGTGTACGATGCAACTGGCAGTTTTATTGTCTATGAACACTAAAATCCTAGTAATCTGAACAAATTCAAGTTGTCATTTTTACAGTGTGCTTTGTGTGTAATGTTCCACCATATGGTATTACACTTAAATAAGATGCATTTATTCAGTTATGGGTGTTTCTATTGCTCAAAAATACCTTTAAAAACTTCATTCTTACTGTTAGTGGGGTCGCCTCTGACACACTTCACTTGTAAATTGGCCTGGTGGTTCCTGCTGCTCCCTCTTTATGGAAATTTATACATTTAATGCTTTATTTTGGAACATTGCAAGCAAAGCAATGACATCTCCTTGAGCACAAACAGGTAACAGGGCCTCCACCAGGAAGTTACACAATGCACATTTAATGCTGAAAATTAAAAATTAAATCTATTGCCTAAATAAAGAGTGTTTTTCAAACTTAAATTTAAATGAAATTTTACTATTGTGACAAAACAATTATCTCTGTATATTTTCACAATATGGAGTGTCCCATGTCTAGCCCTAGAGAACCCCCGGGGTCAAATTTGCCCACTGTTAATTGCTGCTCCCCAAAATTAACTAACATTAAAGGTCCCATGGCATGAAATTTTCACTTTCTGAGGTTTTTGAACATTAATGTGAGCTCCCCTACCCTGTTTAGCCCCCCCATGGTTAAAAATTGCTAAATGTCTAAACTGAGCATTTGCGATCCTTTTCTGCGTTAGAAAAAATCAGAGCTCAAACGGGCGATTTTGAACAAGGAAACTTATTGACGTCAGATCGAAAAAAGAAATGCAAATGCAGTTCCACCCCCGTCTGTCTCTACTCAGCGTCTCTGTAAATCACGCCCAGAGAGTTTGGAGTGCGAATGCGCTAGGCAATGCGAAATGCGTTTTTTTATTTGCCTGGAGGCACGTCCGAGTGTTTCTAGGCTCGGAAGTCCTTTATCTGAGCCTCTGGACCTTTGAACAGCAGTGGTTTAATTTTATTTTCTGTGGAAATGTGTTTATTTTTCAATGGAACGCTTCAAATCTCTCCCCCCGTGCAAAAACACGGAAATGGATCAGCTGAGAGCTCAGAGCCCAGAGCGGAGAGTTTGGCCACGCCCCCACCCGCTACTTTAGGCCATCTCTGTCCTCCTCATTTGCATTCAAGCAACAACGCCCATAATGGAGTGTTCCAGAGTGACATTTATGTCACTTATCTCTGTTTCTCATGCACTGAGTGTTGATTTTGAAGAAGGATTCATTTACAGTATTAGGGAACCATTAAGGAGCCATATAAAAGCATCAAGAAGTACCATGTCATGGGATCTTTAAAAAAAATGTCAAATTTAACCTCAAAAGCCCATAGTGCCACTTCTGACCCCTTCATAAAGACACCTAGTGGATGAAAATGGAACTGACAGGAGCCAGAGTGGAAGGGACAAGATGGTTGACCACATGCTGTTTTTTTGAGCTGAAAAACTACCCAAACAAAATAATCTTCTCAGTAAACCAGCGCTAGGTAAAAGTGTGTATTTGTTGTTAATTTCTTTAGTATGAGCCTGCAGAATGCCTAGAAGTACTTTTTATGTTCTTTATGGATAAATTAGTGACTCTGAGCTAGTTCAAAAAACGTTGGGCCAAAAATGACACTCCGGGTAAATGGGTGAAAAAATGAGTGACTTCATAGATGGAGAATGGTGACTGTCCTGTATTTGGCTAAAGCCTTGAAATAAATTCATTTGTAGATTATAATGTAACAATTAAAAAAATGTATGATAATATATATATAAATAGAGTATATATAAATAGTGTATTGGCTACTGTATATAGAAACCTATAGCCATGCATGTAAATACATAACTATATAAAGGGGTCTTTATTCTATTGATTTATTTCATTCAATACCAAGTATCTGTGGATATACAGTGGTACCTCACCTTACGAATGACCCAACAAACGAAAATTCCAAGTTACGAAACGCCTTCACGGTAAATTTTGGTCTCTAGATACGAAAGAAAATTCAAGTTACGAAACGCAAAATCTCAAAAATTCAAATAATGCGCGCTCAGCCACACACATTATACGCTTTTCTCAGACTGGATTTAAACTTTTCTCACATTTGTCTCTCGTTTAAACACTCAAACTTTCATAGATTTTCAACAAAATTATTAATAGTGAAGCGTGAGGGGAAGGGGGAGGGGGGAGAAAACTGCGCTCTGACACGTGTGATAGCGCAGCATGACCCGGCGCGGAGCTGACAGCAGGTCTAGACCAAGGTCTATACCTGGACTGGACCAGGACTAAACCTGGACTAAACCAGGACTAAACCAGGACTAGACCAGGTGGATTAAAGCAGCGAGGAGGGGACTGCACGCAGTCTGAGCGCATGAATGCATGAACGAGACCCATGCAAGAGCCGCGGTGGTCTAGACCTCCTCTAGACCTGACCAGGTCTAGAGGAGGTCTAGAGGAGCCGCGGTGGTCTGGACTAAACCAGGACTAAACCTGGACTAAACCAGGAGGAGCCCGCGGCTCTTGCATGGGTCTCGTTCATGCATTCATGCGTTCAGACTGCGTGCAGTCCCCTCCTCGCTGCTTTAATCCACCTGGTCTAGTCCTGGTTTAGTCCAGGTCTAGTCCTGGTTTAGTCCAGGTTTAGTCCTGGTTTAGTCCAGGTTTAGTCCTGGTTTAGTCCAGGTTTAGACCTTGGTCTAGACCTGCTGGCAGCCCCGCGCCGGGTCATGCTGCGCTATCACACGTGTCAGAGCGCAGTTTTCTCCCCCCTCCCCCTTCCCCTCACGCTTCACTATTAATAATTTTGTTGAAAATCTATGAAAGTTTGAGTGTTTAAACGAGAGACAAATGTGAGAAACACACAGAACACAATGTTACACTATAAAAAAAGTTACAAGTTAAACTTGTTAAACTAGTTAAACTTGGATCGGGGCCTTGGAACGAATCAGGCTTTTTCCATTGAAATAGCTACTCAACTTACGAATTTTTCACGTTACGAAACCACTTCTGGAATTAATTTCGTAAGGTGAGGTACCACTGTATTACTAAATATGACCTTGGTAGTATAGGGCCACAGACTAATAAAGTAAATATCTATTATCCTAAATCCAGTTCTAATATGCAAGAAATAAAGGAAAAAAATCATTGTTAAATCTAGCTGTGTGGTTAACTGATTATTTTCCTAAATTTAAAATAGTTTGCATTGACAGTGTTTGTTATTGTGATTCTTTGAAATGATACACCTAAAAGCCCAATAGGTCAGATTTGACCCAAATCCTAAATAATACAGGGAATAAAGGGTTAAAACTGAAAAAGTTGATATTTTGGTGATCAGTGAACCTATAACAGTCATTTAATGCATAGTTCATACTTTTCCAAAGAAAAAAAAGTGTTCTTGGTTCTCTGGGGCTAGACTGCCATGTAACACCTGTGACCAACAGCAGCTGTCTGCACTCTCTTCTTTCATCACTGTGATATCCATTTGGCATTTGCTGATTAATCACTATAACAAGACCAGATATTGTGTGGCAGCTTTACAGGAGAAGCTGCACACAGGCACATGCAAACACACACACATAGCCGGCATTTGTGGCTCCTCACTGACCATAGCCTGCCCACAAATGTGAGGGACCCTGGGATTTCCTGGCCCTACTGTTCAATCTGTTTTTCATTACAAAGATGTGAGGCCCAATGGCTGAACCATTTGGGAAAAATATTGTGATTTTTCACATTACTGTGATTTTTCTGACGAGTATTGACTGTGTTTTTTTGAAGTTGCACTGTGTAACTTGCCTGATGGAAGGTGCAGTATATCATAATTTTGGCAGTTTTGAGCATAAAGCCAATGGACTGGTTTATATAGATAAAAAATAAATAAATGTATCAATATTGTATTTTGCTATAAAGAAAATAAAACATGATTCACGTTAAAGATAATAACTAAATCCATTTTCAAATGAGTTAAATATTCTTGCATGTGCACTGTACTGTTTTTTTTATATATATTTTCTCTACACTTAAAGGAAAAGTAACATTTTTTTTTAACAATCTGATCAGCCTTCTTTCGGCAATAAAACAAGTAGTTTTACTCACCCATAGCAGTTTGGTGTCAATCGGAGCAGTTTTGTAGAAGTTATGTTGTAGCCGTTCTGTTCTACTAATGATCCCGTATCCGTTAACATGGTGCTCGTATCATATGCTCGGGGCATTACTTTGCGGTGTCCAAATAACACAAACTTTAGCACTTTTCAAATCATAGAAGATCGATGTGTCAGCGTAAGACTTCGTTAGTAGATTCCAAAAGTGGCCTGTAATCTGAGATTTAGCCATAGTTTCAGAAAAGTAGTTCAGACGCCAGTGCGCATGTCTTTCGGACTGTGCTTTCAGCTCCCATGCGCACCCTCTGTGATGACGTCATCAAAGCTGAAAACTATGGATAAATCTCGGATTACAGGCCACTTTTGCTTCAAACGAAATCTTACATTAAGACATCGGGCTTCTATGATTTGAAAAGTGCTAAAGTTTGTGTTATTTGGAGACCGCAAAGTACAGTGAACCCTCGCTGTATCGCGGTTCACTCTTCGCGGCCTCGCTGTTTCGCGGATTTTTTTTTCCAATTTTTTTTTTTTTTTTTTTTCAATTTTTTTTATAGTGTAACTTTTTTTTTACAGTGTAACATTCTGTCCTGCGCCCTGATTAGCTAAGAGACTAGACCAGGACTAAACCAGGTCTAAAGCAGGTCTAAACCAGGACTAAACCAGGTCTAAACCAGGACTAAACCAGGTCTAGACCAGGGATTGTAGGGACAGAGTCTCAGATTTCCTTCACGAGAGCGCCTGGGTGACAGGGGGTGTGGCCTTTGTTTACTTGCACGAGCCATGGAAGAGAGTGCGAGCCGGACCATGGAAGAGCCAAGAATCAACATGGACTCTTCCAAGAATCAACATGGACGGGCCCGCTGCGGCGTCCGGGGGAGCCGCAGCGGGGAGAGGACACTCGCGCGCACTGTGGAGACAGTGGCTCTTCCCCGTGAGAGGACGAGAGGATGAACCCGACCCCGTCCTAGAGAGCTGTGGAGTATTGGCGACGCATTGATAGCGGTCTGATTTTGGAGCCGGGGTGAAATGCAACCAACTCTTGTGAGCGCAGGTTGGTCTTACCTGGTCTTGTGGTGAGGACTGGTGCTCAGAGGCGTCTGTTAGCGGTTTGGCACTGTTAGCAGTGGCTTGAGTCTTGCCCAAAATGATATCCAGGTCGCTTTCCACTCGACTTTCGCACATGGCATGGATATGTGGTACCAAAACAAACGCACGTGTCCGCGCGCACGTGCCCGCGTGTCACGTGCCCCCGCCCCACTATTAATATATTTTAATGAAAATCTACAAAAGTTTGAGTGTTTAAACAAGAGAAAAATGTGAGAAAATGTTAATACCAGTCTCAGAAAGGTGTATAATGTGTCTGGTGAAGCGTTTTCAGCCTTAAAACATGTAGAATAATTGTAAAATATAAAATTGTCCTACTTCGCGGATTTCACTTATTGCGGGCTATTTCTGGAACCTAACCCCCGCGATAAACGAGGGTTCACTGTAATGCCCCGAGTACTCAGGCTAATGGATACGCTACAACATAACTTTCACCAAACAGCTCCAAATGACAAGAAAGTGCTATGGGTGAGTCAAACGACTTGTTTTATTACCGAAAGAAGGCTCAGATTGTAAAATAACGTTACTTTTCCTTTAACTAGTGTCAAAGTATAAAATAGTAATGGAATCATTTATCCAAAAGCAAGCGTGAACATTTTTGTGCAAATTGGACATTCTGTGTAGGCATGTCCACTCACTCAGGGACACAACTGCAGTAGATTAGATTTATTCTCATTGTGCAAAATACAATGACCAAACTTTCATAGAACAAAACTGGAGCAGTAAAAAAATATAAATATAAACAAATCCACACGTCTTCCAAGTGTGTACAGGCTACAGCCATCTTTTGGGTGGCTACTAAACTCACTGTGCCAATGTGGCCGTCATGTGTGACGTGGGCCTGGGCTCGGAGCGCTGTCCGTGGTGCTGAGTGGACAGGACAGGTGCAGTGAGGAGGAGGAGCCATACAAACTGCTGCTCTGGAGCTGTGTTTGAACCACTCTTTACTTCTCACAATCATCTCTGCTTTTGAATCATTCTTTACTCCTCACAAGCGTTTGAAACACTCTTTAGTCCCTACAATCATCTCTGTGCTATTGGGTTAAACTTATAGTGCCAACAGGGAAGACAGGGCATAAATTAAAGCCAAAACCAGACCAAGTTACAGGTGAGAACTGTGGAGAGACCCGCTCAGAGTCAGAATACCTGTTTTTCTAGGAATTTTGAGCTATAAAACCACCTGTAATTGAATATATAGTAGAACTGCTGCTAAGGACGACTGTTTACATTTACCACTGGAATTTTACTACTGTTGTACTGTTGTTTACTCCTGTTATTGCACTAGAATTACTACTGTTGCACATTATTTTATCTTAACTTCAATGCACATTCCATTGCACATGACCATTTCACTGCTGTATCTTCCATTGCACATTTTGATGCACACTGCACACTTTTGGACATCTGTATATAGGTATTTATTTATTATGTTGCACTGCTTTAAGATTTTAGATCTTAGACTTTAGTTTAACCTTAGATCTCTGTCTTAGATAGTTTTTGTTGTGTTTTGTCTTCATATTGTATTTTGTACACTGTCTTTTTGCACTACCTGGCCAGAGAGAAACGAAATTTCGATTCAGTGTATGTTGAACACATATGGCAGAATTGACAATAAAGCTGACTTTGATCTTTTTGATCTTTGACTGTTTCACATCATATTGTGGAACATTCCAGGCAGAGCAATGACATAATCATTGAAACAAGCAGGACCCCCAACCAAAAAGTTGAAGTGACTTTATTGATCTCACACAGGAGAAATTCTTCTCTGCATTTAACCCATCCTGTTATCAGGAGCAGTGGGCAGCACATTACTGCGCCCGGGGACCATCTCCATGATCTTCTTGCGTCAGTTTGGTCAGGATGGGGGGTTGATGGGGGAAACCGGAGTGCCCGGAGGAAACCCACCCAGACACGGGGAGAACATGCAAACTCCACACAGAACACACACACGGGGAACGAAGTCAATATGTTCACCCCTGATCATATATTTTTACAAACCTTTATTTGTTTATGAAACTATGGCTACGTTCACACTGCAGCCTGAAACGACCCAAATCCGATTTTTTTGCCTCTATGCGACCTGTATCTGATCTTCTAATGACAGTGTGAACGACACAGATCCGATTTTTTCAAATGCGATCCAGGCCACTTGGATATGTGGTCCTAAATCCGATACATATCCGATCTTTTGACATGTGACTTCAGTCTGAACGGCCAGGTCGCATTCATCCGACCTGAGTGTGTTTCCTCCAATGAGAGTGGCACAAGTAGGCGTTCACAAATGTGCACAAACGTTCTTCTCGTCATGCGAAAATAGTATATAAACTCGTATCAGTGAAGCGGCGAAGCACGTAGCAATCCCACCCCTCCTGCCTGTGACTCCGCACCCACATGTTCCTTTCTGCAGACGTTGCTGCCACTGCCCCGCAAAACGCTGTGGCCAAAAACCTCGTCCTTCTCCGTCTCCTGCTTAAAACAAATACGCTGTACATGTTTTGGCTCCGGTACGAAAGCAACTTTAGGCTACTTCCGTAAACATTGAGCGTGTTCGCTGCGTGTGACGTCATCGTGTCCTCCAAGGCGCATGCGGGACACTTTTGGGGAGTTTAGCGTTCACACTGGAGATCACATACAATTCGCATTTAACTGGAAATGTGAACGGCCTCGCAAAAAAATCGGATTTCACAAAAAAATCGGAATTGAGCATTAAGCCCTGCAGTTTGAACGTAGCCTATGAATAAATTCAGCACTAACCTAATGTAATCAAAGTACTTGATGCTGATTTGCCACAGTTGAAGTACTGGGAGTCAGGATTACTGCAGTCATAATGGTGCTATTGTCCCATCTTCAGTTACCTTTGTGTGGTGGTCTCTATGGTAACCAAGGCATCTGAACCAATGATGTTTTACGAGAGCGGGATTCAAACCATCTTTGGACCAGTGATAAACGCTCTCCGAACTGAGCTACTGTCGCCCATTTGACCATATTTCCCAAAATATCAACTTGTATAATTTGTGCTCAAGTGGCAAGTGCCATATCTACAAAAGTATTGTTTTTGGATGCGTGGGGTAGATGCTGGGTAGTTAGCTCCTCCCTTGCAGCTAGATATAAACAGGGTCTAACCAGCATGAGGGCCAGAGCTGACGAAGCCTCTCGGATGAGCGGCGAAACGTTTTCAACCAAACAGACTTTGTCCAGTTGACAAATTGAACTTCTTCTTTTATTATTGTTCTTGGAGTTTAGAAGTATAAGTATTGCCTGTGTGTGACTGACTCAATGTGAAACTCATGCACAGTCAAACAATCAAAAAGTAGAAGGAGCATGTGGAGGTGAAGGGACTCGGCAGGTGGTGGACAGGGTTGTCCCTGTTCATATTTTGGGTGAACGTGAACTGAACTGCCTGATGAACGAACTGTGAACTAGTTCATTCTGGGTTTATTTTGTTTTCTTAAGTCTCTTAGTTAATGAAGTCATACCATATGGGGGTTATTTAAGTATTTTCTTTATTATGTTGAATTGCAGGTGTTTTATCATTATGGGGACCGTTATTTATAGTTGGATAAGGATGTAAAATTGGATCTGAAGATGGAGATAACACATGAATAACACAGGGTTTGATTGTTAAAACTGATATAATAATTGCTGTCTATGGTTCTATATGATGATCTATATGATATTGAAAAATAAAAGCTCGCAGCAATGTATTGTGGAAAAAAAGAACTATGAACTAGTTCATTTTTTGGAACTATGAACGAACTACTAACTATAAACAATTATGAACTATGAACGAACTAGTTCATTTTGAAATGTGTGAAGTGAACTAGAAGGAGCATGTGGAGGTGAAGGGACACTCGGCAGGTGGTGGAGGTCAGGGGTTGTTTGTGATGAAGCAGATTCATTTTTGTATTAATATTGTGTTTATTATTATTATTACTACTTGTTTTTTGCTTTTTGTTATTTTGTCATTTTATTTATTTAATTATGCTGTTTTTGTTTTGTTAAATGAACTACTATGTATCACATTTTCATCTCAGGGATAATTGTTCAGACATGGCTGATATCCACATAGGTGTTGTGGTGTTTGTGGGGTCGCTCACTGTCCTCTCTCTCCGTAGGCCTGCGCATGTGTGTTAGCTGTGGGCACGCATGTGTGTGTGTTATGTGAGACTGTGAAATGGTGCATGCCTGCACCTGGGCCCTTCAGCGTTGATTGATCGGCCTGGTCATGTGGAAGAGTCCCATCTGGATGGGCCCTCCATGCGCTCAGCTGTAGGCACGTACATGCTTGTATTCCAGGGCGTGTGTGCGTACTGTTCTGTGTGTGTTGCTGAGCGTGCACGTGGCATGTCTGCTGTTAATATGTGTCGGCATGTGCACGAGTTCTGCTCCTGCTGCATGTTTTCCTGAGCGTTCTATAGTTTCTGTGTGTGTTCCAGAGAGTGCAGGTGTACTGCTCCATATGTGTTCTTGAACATGCATGTGTACTGATCCTTGTGTGTGTGTGTGTGTTTCAGAATGTGCACGTGTGTTGCTCCTTGTGTGTGTGCACGTGGGTGCGTGTGTGCAGCCTGTGTGTACTCCTTGCTCTTGCTACAGCGCGAGGACTACTTAAAGTTTTGCTCAGTGAAGCGACAACGTTTGACCTGTTTCATTTCATAAACCAACACTAAAAATAATCCAGCTTCATTTTCCATGTAAATTATGCGCTGCATGAGATGTGTATAACTGTCTATATCTATACATTGTGCAATTAATTGGCAAATAAATGAATAAAGAAGTCAGATTAATAAATAAATGTAAGAGCGTGTAAATACTTGAATAGATTTGAGGTATTTATCCCTCAGTCATTTCTTCATTCATGGCCCCTCCCCTCCCTCTCCTCTGTCACATGGTTTTGGCTGTCTGCCTCCGTTCCATCTGCTACGCTCCTCCTCCCTCCAACTTGGCACACTTCCTCATCACATGTTCTGGGTTCTTCTGCTGGTGTTCTGATACACCAGCAGCCAAAAGTTCTGGGGCTGTTTTCTTCTGTTGGGTTTCTGGGAGCTGTTCTTTTGACTGGAGTTCTGGTGCTGTGTTCTTCTTCTGTGGTTCTGGGGGCTGTGTTCTTCTTCTGTAGTTCTGGGGGCTGTGTTCTTCTTCTGTAGTTCTGGGGGCTGTCTTCTTCTTCTAGAGTTCTGGTGCTGTGTTCTTCAGGCTGGGTTCTAGTCCTGTGTTCTTCCTTTGAGGTTCTGGGGGCTTGACTCATAGTGAAGAGGCTTTTTTGATGGTTCATAAATGGGTCTGCATTGCAAGGTTGATAACAAGGTTGTATTTTAACTTATACTTGTTATACTTGTTGTAAGGCGACCTTGGGTGTCCAGAGAGGCGCCTAATAAATAAAATTTATTATTATTATTATTATTATTAACCTTAGTTGTGTCAGTGTCCATTACTGCTCTAACCAGAACTGACGAAGCAGCTTGGATGAGCTGAGAAACGTCTAAACTTTGTCCAGTTGACAAATTGAATTTCTCCTTTTACCATGGATTCTATCTGGACGACTGAGGGATTCTTCACACCTTCCCGTCATTGTAGATTCTCTGGGAGAATGAATTGCCAGGGGGAAATCCACATAGTCAATACAATTTAGAACTCAGGTGAACGGACAATTTGGTCAGAACCCTGGTGCTGCAAGGCCCCCAACTTCCTGTCACCCTGCAGGGCTTTGAGACCTCTAGTCATCTCCTCTTGGCGTGTAGCGATGATTGAGGACTGAGCCACGTTGTTTCTACACAGTTCCGCAAGCATGTTTGTGATGGCATCCAAGCGTTGGGGGGTACACACAGATTGGAGATGGTACAGTTCCTCAGTCTGTGTCACCTTCTAATGTAATACCTTCACCAGGTCCGCAATGGCTCCGCTGTGGTGTGAAATGACAGCTGACAGCTTCAGGGACTCTTTATTGGCTGCAAGTTTTCCAGTTTTCTGATAGATCAGAAACATCTCCAGCTCAATCATCAGATGTTCCGCCATCAAAAATCCGTCCTTAGTAAATCCGTAGTTTCGTCCGGACAAGTCGGCTCTCCCGAACCCACATTCCATAATTTAGGATTCGAAAATCTACACCAACAGGAGAAATAGAGACAAGATGAGAGAGGTACGGTGGACACAGGGCAGCAGATAAGGGAGAGAGGGAAAAAAGCGTCCGCCTTCAGCAAGAGTCAGAAGCCGCCTTGTTTTGTTCATTACTATAGGCGTGTTCTCAAGTGGTTAAGGACTTTGGTCCAAACTGTGTCACTTTTCAATATAAAAACTCAAATAAAATGGCAAATCAAAATGTGTGAGCACCAAAAATCTACTTTGTGATTGGTAATGTGTATTTTTATATTTGACATAATACAGACCCTCCAGGAATCCGCGATGTTGCGATTTGCAACTTCAACGCAACTTCAGCCAATCTCCGTGAATTCAGGGCGGTGTTGCAATTTTGACCAATCACCGCAACTTTCCCGCAATTTTTACCAATTTTGACCATTGGCGACATATTCAACTCACGTCGTCCAACTTCCTTCTGCCTTACTTCCGTGTGACGAAACGAAACTGCGGCCGTGTCCCCAGTTCGGAGCGTGGTTTGAAGGGGCTCAGACTGCAGTCAAGGCGGTGCACACTTGCTCAGCCCTGAGTGCACTCCGCGGACCGCATGGCCGTCTGCGAAATGCGACAGGTCTCGCAACTACGGGAAGCAGCCGCCGACTCCGTTTTCTCCCGTAGAAGAAGTAGCGCGCGGTGCATGCTGGGATATACGAGTGTGTGAAGCGTGCTTTTTCACGCGCTTGGTCCACGCCCCGATTTCCATGGAAACGACTGCGGTCTGCGAACGCATGTTAACTGCGCATGGGACAAAAAAGAAATGACGCACATGCCCTTCAAACCACGCTCCGAACTGTGCACTCTGGGAATTGGGACACGGCTTCTAATGGCAAAGAAACATGTCTGCGGCGCCATTTGCCCACAAAAATAACAGCAAAAGACCGAAACAGTTCCCCTCCTAGTAGTCATTTATTTTCGATGTTGGTAAGGTTGTTTTAGGACCATATCTGTGATCTCTGTGTCTTTGTATTATTCTTTGTCAGTAATAACTCAGTATTCAAAATATTACTCCATTTTAATTACAAAAAGGGAAAATCACAACTATTTATCGCAACTTTCACTTCCTCCCGCAACAAAAACCTTAAAAGCATCGCAACTTTCATCACATTTTTTTGGAAAAGTTCACGCAAATTCAGGCATTTTAGCCCGCAACAATCACAAAAAATGCCTGCGAAAGGTACAGACAGGTTTTCCCAATCCATAATTCATCTGTGTGAATGGTGAACCCCAGTGACTGTACTAAGCCAGTGATTCTGTTTGGTCGCTGAAAGAAAGACTCTGAGCTGCTCTGACCAATGAATGAAAGTGCACAGAAAAACACATGACCACAGTTTGGTAAAATTTGCTTTGGGAGATGATCGACCACTTTTGAATGAAAAGATACATTTTGCTGAGATTAAAGGAAAAGTAACATTTTTTTTTACAATTTGAGCCTTATTTCGGTAATAAAACAAGTTGTTTTACTCACCCATAGCACTTTGGTGTCATATGGAGCATTTCCGGAGATGTTTTAGATTAGCGTTAGGCTAACGCCGTTAGCCTAGCGTGACTTATAGCCATAGCTCGGGGCATATCCCGAGCATGTAATATGCCCCGTGCGGTCTCCAAATAACACAAACTTTAGCACTTTTCAAATCATAGAAGCTCGATGTCTTACTCTACGATTTCGTTTGAATCAAAAGTGGCCTGTAATCCGAGATTTATCCATAGTTTACAGCTTTGCGTTCCATGTTTGGGTCCCGGGAGCTGAGAGCACAGTCCGCGCATGCGCACTGGCGTCCTCATCTACTCAAAACTATGGCTAAATCTCGGATTACAGGCCACTTTTGACCACACAAAATCGTAGAGTAAGACATCGAGCTTCTATGATTTGAAAAGTGCTAAAGTTTATGTTATTTGGAGCCCGCACGGGGCATATTACATGCTCGGGGAATGCCCCAAGCTATGGCTATAAGTCGCGCTAGGCTAACGGCGTTAGCCTAACGCTAATCTAAAACATCTCCGGAAATGCTCCATATGACACCAAAGTGATATGGGTGAGTAAAACAACTTGTTTTATTACCGAAATAAGGCTCAAATTGTAAAAAACATTATTTTCCCTTTAAATTCTGTTTAGGATTTTGTGTGAGCTGTTTTGCAAATGTGCTTAAGGCATG
This sequence comes from Paratrypauchen microcephalus, assembly GCA_036785185.1. Lineage (NCBI taxonomy): Eukaryota > Metazoa > Chordata > Actinopteri > Gobiiformes > Gobiidae > Paratrypauchen > Paratrypauchen microcephalus. The sequence continues at coordinate 770,235 of JAVJIX010000171.1, forward strand.
ATGAGCTTTCGCCTTGGAGATGGCTCCTCCCATTCACTACAAAGAAATCTTTCTAATAGCAAATTGTTCTTCATTTTCAAAGCGGTCATTTGTCCAGTAATTCTTAGCTGTTAGGCCACAAAGGAGGTGAGATATGATTGGAGACAGGATTTTTCATTAATTACAGCTATGTCAGCAAAGCATCATGGGAGCTGAGTTTGAAAATGCTAATAAGGCAGACTCATTTGCATATTTTCTTTGTTGGAGCATCATTAATTATTACATTTTATGAAGATGAATGCAGCTGTCGATGTCTCCATCCTAATTACTGGCAGCATCCCTCTGTCACAAACATGCCAAACTTCTCCTCCGCCGCTGTGCTTTGGCGCCTGTCCAGTCCTCAAGCTCCGCCCTCTCAGCCCCTCTCTTCTCATTGGTCAGTCCAAAAACAATGACCAAAAAATGAATAATGATGTAAAGATAAGTGTTTAAAAGAGACTGGTTTAACTTTACCCGACTCAAGCACAACTCAGATGGATAAATACAAGTACAGTATTTATTGTATATTGTATTTTGTATTTCGACATGATTGTGCTGCTTGACAAGAGATGACAAAAAGTGATATACCAGGAATAGGTAGACACACACACACACACACACACACACACACACACACACACACACACACACACACACACACACACACACACACACCAGTCCAAAGTTTGGACACAGCTCATTCAGTGTCTTTGATTACTACTTTCTACATTTTGGGTTTATACAGAAGATGTCAAATATGAAGTAAAATGACAAGCAGATTGTCTTCTATAAATTTGCAAAAAATAAAATTTCAAGAAGGCACTAGAGATCCATTTGATAACCATAATTTGCAGGTCTGGACTGGGACAAAAAAATGGCCCTGGCATTTTTGGCTTAGACCGGCCCCTCATAATTAGTCCTGGTTTAGTCCTGGTTCAGACCTGATTTAGTCCTGATTTAGACCTGATTTAGTCCTGGTTTAGTCCTGGTTCAGACCTGATTTAGTCCTGATTTAGACCTGATTTAGTCCTGGTTTAGACCTGATTAGTCCTGGTTTAGTCCTGGTTCAGACCTGATTTAGTCCTGATTTAGACCTGATTTAGTCCTGGTTTAGACCTGATTAGTCCTGGTTTAGTCCTGGTTCAGACCTGATTTAGTCCTGATTTAGACCTGATTTAGTTGTGGTTTAGTCCTGGTTCAATCCTGATGTAGTCCTGGTTTAGTCATGGTTTAGTCCTGGTTTAGTCCTGGTTCAATCCTGATTTAGTCCTGGTTTAGTCCTGGTTCAGACCTGATTTAGTCCTGGTTTAGATCTGATTAGTCCTGGTTTAGTTCTTGTTCATCCTGATTTAGTCCTGGTTCAGACCTGATTTAGTCCTGATTTAGACCTGATGTAGTCCTGGTTTAGTCCTAGTTCAATCCTGATTTAGTCCTGATTTAGTCCTGGTTTAGTCCTGGTTTAGTCGTAGTTCAATCCTGATTTAGTCCTGATTTAGTCCTGGTTCAGACCTGATTAAGTCCTGATTTAGATCTGATTAAGTCCTGGTTTAGTCCTGGTTCAATCCTGATTTAGTCCTGGTTTAGTCCTGGTTCAGACCTGATTTAGTCCTGATTTAGACCTGATTAGTCCTGGTTTAGTCCTGGTTCAATCCTGATGTAGTCCTGGTTCAGTCCTGGTTTAGTCCTGGTTCAGTCCTGGTTCAGTCCTGGTTTAGTCCTGGTTCAGTCCTGGTTCAGTCCTAAACTGTGGGCCGGTCTCTATAAGTAAAAAAATAAAAAGAAGTGCATCGGCCCCTAGGACTGTCGGCCCACCGGGAAAATGCCCGGTATGCCCAATTACCAGTCCAGGCCTGATAATTTGCATATCATTGTGTTCATCTTGCAAATCTACACAAACGCTCTATCGGCATTTTCCAAACAAAAAAAACAAAAAAATTCTATGAGAAATAAGTTTTTGAAATATTTTGAAAATTCAGCATAGCCACGGCCACAGTCATATTGAAAATGTGACTGATGATCTGATAATCCACTGGTCATGTGTGTTCGTGAATGAGAGTGTGTGAGAGTGTCAAATGTTCTGAGCCAGACCCTGAGAAATACATTTGAAAAATAGTCAAGTTGTCGATACGAATATAATTTCACAGCAGAGAATAGATTTACCTGTCTGTGTTTTTCTTCTCTTTTCTTAAACACAGTGGCTGCCTGCATCTGTGGAAAGTCTGGAACATCTGTGTGTGTGGTTACTGTCAGTTGTCTTGATAACACAGGCACACAACTGATGGCAGAATGTTCCTCTGTGAGCCTGGAGTAAAAACAGCTTTTGACAAATCTAAAGTCTTCTACACAAGTTGGAAATAAAGCTACAGAGGGGTGGAGACAATGCATGTCACAGTCATAGACCGCATTACAAATAAATAAATCACTGATTGTTTGGGTTATCATTAGCACTGAAATTATTCAAAAACAATATCAAAAGTATAGTCAGTTTCATTGAGAGTCCTGCCTCATCATAGTGACATTTCACTGTGTCAAACTCTTGTTTATTATTCAAACGTGCATGAATCAATTCAGATACAACTCTGAGTTAGCTAATGATGAAGGAAGATCATTAAAGGAAAAGTAATGTTTTTTTTACAATCTGAGCCTTCTTTCAGCAATAAAACAAGTAGTTTTACACACCCATAGCAGTTTGGTGTCAATTGGAGCAGTATCGCAGAGCTTATGTTGAGCCGTTTTGTTCTACTAATGATCCCGTATCCGTTAGCGTGAGTGCTCGGGGCATTACTTTGCGGTCTCCAAATAACACAAACATTAGCACTTTTCAAATCACAGAAGATCGCTGTGTCAGCGTAGACTTTTAGTAGATTCCAAAACGGCCTGAAACCCGATATCACAACAGAAAAGTAAAGTTCAGAGCGGTGTTAGCTTCTTTCGGACTAGCGGTGTTTACAAAACAGCTGAGTTCACGCATGCGCACTGTCCTCTCTGATGACGTCATCAAATGAAACTATAGCTGCATATCGGGTTTCAGGCCGTTTTGGAATCCACTAAAAGTCTACGCTGACACAGCGATCTTCTGTGATTTGAAAAGTGCTAAAGTTTGTGTTATTTGGACACCGCAAAGTAATGCCCCGAGCACTCACGCTAACGGATACGGGATCATTAGTAGAACAGAACGGCTCAACATAACTTCTACAAAACTACTCCAATTGACACCAAAGTGATATGGGTGAGTAAAACTACTTGTTTTATTGCCGAAAGAAGGCTCAGATTGTAAAAAAAACGTTACTTTTCCTTTAACTAACATTAGCACTGACTAAAGTCTCAAGACTAAAGTCCATTTTAATGTCCATTCATTCCTTAAGAGCTAATACTCTGTTAAAGCATTTCCACATTTGAACATTCAGTTCAGTTGTTGAAATAGTACGGGATGTTACACTTCTATGGGGTATTAACTGTAACACATTTATATTTAGACCACATGTTACCTTATAGGTAAGGGGCGGCAGTAGCTCAGTTGGTAGAGCATTTGTCTAGTGATCCAGGGGTTGGCGGTTCGAATGACTTAACCCCACCTCGCCCCCAGTGTCTGCGGACACTGGTAGCCCCCATGGGAGAAGTACATCAAGGCCTGTGATGTGAGCCGTCCTCCTGTGGACCCACCACCCTCGGAAGGATTCATGGGGGCTGGTGCATTGTGTTCTGGGCAGCAGATCTGCTTGGACTGCTGCTCCCTCGACCCAGAAAATGGAAAAGCGGAAGAAGTTGAATGAATGTTTCCTTATATTGTAAAGTGTAAGTTAAGTTGATTAAAACAAGTCGGTTAAACAAAAGTCAATCTGCTTGATCTGTATGTCACTTGCATTTGTGTATAAATACTCAGAGCTCAGATGCTCTGGAGGAGGTGTTTGAGGATGCTCGGGGGGAGATACTCAGGTGATGTAGAGAAGGGGTGACTGGAGAGAGGATACTCGGGAGAGGCAGGTGGTCTCTGGTCAGGGCAGGCCCAGGCCCTGTCCATATCTGCTGTAACAAGAAGAATACATCTTTGTCTGTATTCCAAAAACTGATCAGGGTCGCAAATTGACAAATTACAGTGGTACCTCACCTTACGAAATTAATTTGTTCCAGAAGGGGTTTCGTAACGTGAATTTTTCGTAAGTTGAGTAGCTATTTCAATGGAAAAGGCCTGATCCGTTCCAAGGTTTTTTTTTATAGTGTAACATTTTTTTTAATAGTGTAACTTTGTGTTCTGCGTCCTGATTGGCTAAGAGACTAGACCAGGACTAAACGTGGAATAAACCAGGTCTAGACCAGAACTAAACCAGGTCTAAACCTGGACTAAACCAGGACTGGACCAGGATTAAATCACCCCGTGTGGCTCTTCGCTGGTTTCGTGCGGCTTTTGCGTTCGTTTGTGCGTGTTCGGTTTGTGGCTCGGGCTGCGTGTTCGCCGCAGTTCTATCTCGTGCTCGCGGTGCTCCTGTCTCCGCGCTCCTTGCGTGTTCGGCGCTAGAGCTAAGAGGCCGAGAAAGGTGCTCTTTGAGCGGGGATAACAGCGGGGCGTGCATCTGAACGTGCATTATTCGAATTTTTGAGATTTCGCGTTTCGTAAATTGAATTTTCTTTCATATCTAGAGACCAAATTTCTAGAGAAATATAACGTGAAGGTGTTTCGTAACTTGGATTTTTTGTATGTAGGGTCTTTCGTAAGGTGAGGTACCACCGTATTATCATCAAGAGATGCATCATTTTTAATTTGTCAAAAAACGATTAAAATGTTTTGTAAGTGTCAATTTCATTTTTGACGGTCTGAGTCTGCCGTCCCTTTGCTCTCTGCGTCTCACTCCCCGTTCAGAGTGCTATGACAACACAACAGTTTTGTATCAGTTTTTTGTATATTTATAGAGTTGTTGTATGAGGGCCTGGGCTTCATGGTAGAGCGTTGGACAGATTCTGTATGAACAGTTTGAATAGGGCCTGGAGGAGATTGCTAAAACACTCAAACATGCATGGATAACATTTAAAAGAAAAATCAGGCATGATAACAAAGATTTTGAATAATACTGACTCTCTGAACTGCTGCATTCTGAAACATTAATCCGAGTTGAATATTCACTGCAGAGATGGTGTTTGTGGTCTGTGACCCATGTTTGGTGAGAGCAGATGTTTCCTCACAGAACATCCATTGTTGAAACTTTCCTGGTATTTAAAGGTGGGTTGTAGTTATTTTAAAGAGACTGTACTTGTACTTTTCACCATACATTTACCCCTACTCCAGTCATATTTTTAATGAAGTAACAGCTACTCTTATTAAAGGTTTGTTTACTTTTCTCACTTCAAGTAACAGAAGCTTTATGTTGATAATATGTTTGTTGCACTCCTTCAGGTATTTATTTTGTCTAATTTTTGTATTTTCCCTTTGAAAATACCAGATCTTGTGCCTTATTTTATATTTTGAATATAGTAAACAATATAAATAAGTTATATGTTAACAATACCATCATAGAAGTGTAAGAACCCCTCTTTTATGAAGCCTTTTTGGGCAAGATTAGGTGAGGAGAATTTAAAAGAGGACTGGTCAGGTGGGGTCAACAGATCCTGTGGAAAAGCGGAGTCTTTTATGTCCTGAAGCATCGCAGCAGTGTCCAGGGGGAACCAGGTGAACGCGACAGGAAAGGCCTCATTTTTACTCAGCTCTAGTGTTTTGGTTGGTGATTAAATGGTTCATTCTCTCAAAGTATTTCCTTTGTAAGATCTTCTGACACATATGGTGCCACATATGGTGTAAAAAGTTTGTACAGTTCTGTCTGGGTATACATTGGTACCTCACCTTACGAAATTAATTCGTTCCAGAAGTGGTTTCGTAACGTGAATTTTTCGTGAGTTGAGTAGCTATTTCAATGGAAAAAGCCTGATTTGTTCCAAGGCCCCATCAAGGCCCCCCAAGTTTTTTTTTTATAGTGTAACTTTTTTTATAGTGTAACATTGTGTTCTGCGTAGAGACTGTAGACCCAGGACTAAACATGGACTATACCACGTCTAGACCAAGGTCTAAACCTGGACTAAACCAGGACTAAACCAGGACTAGACCAGGACTAGACCAGGTGGATTAAAGCGCCGTGTGCGGGTCTATTTCCTGGTTTCGTTTCGAGTCACGGCTGAGGCGAGCAGCGAGGGGGACCGCACGCAGTCTGAGCGCATGAACGAGACCCGTGCTCAAACCGTGCCTCCTCTAGACCTCCTCTAGACCAGGTCTGGTCTAGACTAGGCCTGGTCTAGACCTGGTCTAGACCACCGCGGCTCTTGTTTGCGTTCGTTCATGCTCTCAGACTGCGTGCGGTCCCCCTCGCTGCTCGCCTCAGCCGTGACTCGAAACGAAACCAGGAAATAGACCCGCACACGGCGCTTTAATCCACCTGGTCTAGTCCTGGTCTAGTCCTGGTTTAGTCCAGGTTTAGTCCAGGTTTAGTCCTGGTTTAGTCCAGGTCTAGACCTGCTGGCAGCCCCGCGCCGGGTCATGCTGCGCTATCACACGTGTCAGAGCGCAGTTTTCTCCCCCCTCCCCCTTCCCCCCACACTTCACTATTAATAATTTTGTTGAAAATCTATGAAAGTTTGAGTGTTTAAACGAGAGACAAATGTGAGAAAAGTTTAAATCCAGTCTGAGAAAAGCGTATAATGTGTGTGGCTGAGCGCGCATTATTTGAATTTTTGAGATTTCGCGTTTCGTAATTTGAATTTTCTTTCGTATCTAGAGACCAAAATTTAACGTGAAGGCGTTTCGTAACTTGGAATTTTTATTTGTTGGGTCTTTCGTAAGGTGAGGTACCACTGTACATTGTGTTTCCACTTGACTAGTGGCGTTACATGACTAAACTCTTGATTTTGAAACTAAAGAAAAAGTTTGATACTAGACACCACAATAATAATAAATAACATGTTCATATAAAACCATATACAGTTACTCAGGAAAAGTCATATGTTCAACTTACTATTTATTTTCTGTTTTAGTGTTTGGTACTTTTTTTTGTGCAGAAAAGGCCATGTTTTCACTGGATCAGAGCTTTTACAGATTGAATTTACACCATATTCATTTGTAGTGAGAGCAGGCTTGTTAAAGGACCAGATTTTTTTTGAGCAAAATGTGCCTTGCCCTAGTACAGACAAATTGTGTACAGATATATTGTATAATAAGTTTTTTTTTCAAGATTCAAGATTGTTTATTTGTCATATGCAGAATCAACACAAGGTCAACAATGCAATGAAATGCTGAGGATCAGAAGAACCGTTGACTCGCTAAGATAGTCAGAAGTACTAATAACAGCAATAATAGTACATGGTAAAAAAAAGTGTTGCAAAAGTGCAGGGGAACAATATAATAAAATATGTAATAAAATGAGAGGGGGGCAATTTTTGTCAAAAAAGAGAATCCGTCGTTAAACAGAAATGGGGGAGTTAGACATAACTTGTCTCCCATTTATAATTCGATTCTTAAACCAAGTCAAAACAGACAAAGAAACATTAGGGCAGACAATCCAGGGCAGAGGGGTGGAGAGGGTCGTTAGGCTTGAATAGGGAGGCGAAACTAGTCGCCAGAGTAATTTGAAAAACAAAGAGACAGATTAGTTGAGATAGTTTCAGAACTATTTCAGTGTAGTGAGCTCCTCCCTGCAGCGAGATATAAACAGGGTCTAACCAGCACTAGAACCAGAACTGACGAAGCCTCTCGGATGAGCGGCGAAACGTTTTCGACCAAACAAACTTTGTCCAGTTGAGAAATTGAACTTCTCCTTTTATCATGGATTCTACCTGGAAGACTGAGGGACTCTTCACGTAATAAAATGTAATAAAAAAAATACAAGGTGCAGTGTACAAGGTGCAGGTAGGATTAAGTCAAAGATTAAATAAGGTGTGAGTATTTCACAGATTGTACATAATATGGTGTGGTATAAGTGTTGCATGTGGATTTCGTATTGCACATAGTATGATATAAATATTGCACATAGGTTATTGCACTGATTATTGCACAGGTAACAGTAGTTTACAGTGAGGTAGTGACAAACATGATGTATTCATACAGAGCAGCAGCAGTAAACATATTCTGCATAATGAAAAGTAGTTTAGTGCAGTATTATTGAGAGTTCAGTATTATTTAGAGTATTACCCAGAGTTCAGTAGTCTGACAGCTTGGGGGTAATATCTGTCTTTGAGTGTTTTTGTGCGTGCTGCAGGCTCCTGTATCGTCTACCAGAGGGTAGCAGACAGAAGAGTCCTTGTGCTGGATGAGTATGGTCCTTAGTGATGCTGCGTGCCTTACGCAGACCCCTGCTGTGGTAAATGTCCTGGATGGAGGGGAGACTGCTGCCAGTGATGTCCTCTGCCGCTCGCACCACCCTCTGTAGTGCTTTGCGGCTCTGAGCAGTGCAGTTCCCATACCACACTGTGATGCAGCCCGTCAGCAGGCTCTCGATGGTGCACCTGTAGAAGTTTGTGAGGATGCTGGTGTTCATACCAAACTTCCTCAACTTCCTCAAGAAGTAAGAGTCTTTGTCGGGCTTTCTTAACCACAGTGTCTGTATGTAGTGTCCAGGACAGATCCTCAGTGATGTGGACCCCAAGGAACTTAAAACTGCTGACCTGTTTCATTTTAAACTTAAATAGTTTTAAAATTAATTCTGTTTTTTTCCCCTCACATTTTTAAGATTGTAAAAATGTAAATTTGTTGAAACCAAACCTGCCCTCATATGACCTGTTTTTTCTTGATCCTTCTTCTGTCCCTCTTCTTATTAAAACAGAAGCAAGACAAGAGTCTAACTCACTTTGTGGGCTCTTCCAGACAGGTTTATTATGAGGTGAATCACGTCTAAATGTGTTTGGATAATGCCAGGTGTAACTATGAGCAGAAATATGTGCCACCAGAAACTGAATTTGAATCACATGATTTTGAAATTGTATTTTTTATAGGTCCCATGGCATGAAATTTTCACTTTCTGAGGTTTTTGAACGTTAATGTGAGCTCCCCTACCCTGTTTAGGCCCCCCCCCATGGTTAAAAGTTGTGAAATGTCTAAACTGAGCATTTGCGATCCTTTTCTGCGTTAGAAAAAAAATCAGAGCTCAAACGGGCGATTTTGAACAAGGAAACTTATTGACGTCAGCTCGAAAAAAGAAATGCAAATGCAGTTCCACCCCCGTCTGTCTGTACTCAGCGTCTCTGTAAATCACGCCCAGAGAGTTTGGACTGCGGAGGAGCTACGCAATGCGAAATGCGTTTTTTATTTGCCTGGAGGCACGTCCGAGTGTTTCTAGGCTCGGAAGTCCTTTATCTGAGCCTGTGGATATCTGAAACAGCAGTGGTTTCATTTTATTTTCTGTGGAAATGTGTTTATTTTTCAATGGAACGCTTCTCATCTCTCCCCCCGTGCAAAAACACGGAAGTGGGTCAGAGCGCACAGGGCACAGCTGAGAGCGGAGAGTTTGGCCACGCCCCCACCCTCTACTATAGGCCATCTCTGTCCTCCTCATTTGCATTCAAGCAACAACTCCCATAATGGAGTGTTCCAGAGTGACATTTATGACTCTTTCTCAACTTATCTCTCTTTCTCATGAGTGTTGATTTTGAAGAAGGATTCATTTATAGTATTAGGGAACCATTAAGGAGCCATATAAAAGCATCAAGAAGTACCATGTCATGGGACCTTTAATTTGAATCATTGCATTGAAAATCTGAATAGTATCATTTGAAATTGAATTTAGTTTGTAACACCTCACAACGTCCTGTAGTCTTGTATATCTGAGCTCGATTGCTCTTCCTTCATCCTTAAACTACCTGGATGTTTGTCACAGTAAGTTGAATTTGAATTGCGAGAACTGAACGTGAGCATATAAAAAGAGTGAATTTTCAATTTTTATTAGATTCCAGTTACAAACTAATACATTTCAATGCAGTGATTCAAATTTTAAAAATACAATTTCAAATGATGTGATTCAAGTTCAGTTTGTGGTGGCCCATACTTCTGCCCGTATAGAACTGTGAGGCCTTGTCTGACTGAGGAGCTGATGTTTACAGACTCCAGTGAAACTATGTGGACTGGCTCTGGCTGTTCATTGTAATGCTCGGTGCATGTTCTGTGAGGAGACGCCGCCATATGGTGCAGCATGCTACATTTAGCCTGTCACTGATAATGGATGGCCGTGGAAGCCCAGTTTTGCTTTAAGCGCTACAGCTCAGTGTGCGAGCAGCTAATTCGGTCGGCACACACAAGGACTGGCTTTGGTCACTTTTTGCTCTGATGTCATTGGTCTGTTTGAGCTGATTCTTCTATTTCTGCCCCTTTCTTCTTACTATTAGTGTCTCTGTTTGTTTGCGTTTTCTTATATTTTGACATCACTGTCAAAAGATAAAGCACCCTCTATGGACATCCTGTTTGTGTAGGATGCTCCTGTCTGTAGGCTGCTCCTGTCTGTGTAGGATGCTCCTGTCTGTAGGCTGCTCCTGTCTGTAGGATGCTCCTGTCTGTAGGCTGCTCCTGTCTGTGTAGGCTGCTCCTGTCTGTAGGCTGCTCCTGTCTGTAGGCTGCTCCTGTCTGTAGGCTGCTCCTGTCTGTGTAGGCTGCTCCTGTCTGTAGGATGCTCCTGTCTGTGTAGGCTGCTCCTGTCTGTAGGCTGCTCCTGTCTGTAGGATGCTCCTGTCTGTAGGATGCTCCTGTCTGTGTAGGCTGCTCCTGTCTGTAGGCTGCTCCTGTCTGTGTAGGATGCTCCTGTCTGTGTAGGCTGCTCCTGTCTGTGTAGGATGCTCCTGTCTGTAGGATGCTCCTGTCTGTGTAGGATGCTCCTGTCTGTGTAGGCTGCTCCTGTCTGTGTAGGATGCTCCTGTCTGTAGGATGCTCCTGTCTGTGTAGGATGCTCCTGTCTGTGTAGGCTGCTCCTGTCTGTAGGCTGCTCCTGTCTGTACGATGCTTCTGTCTGTACGATGCTTCTGTCTGTAGGATGCTCCTGTCTGTGTAGGATGCTCCTGTCTGTGTAGGCTGCTCCTGTCTGTAGGATGCTCCTGTCTGTGTAGGCTGCTCCTGTCTGTAGGCTGCTCCTGTCTGTAGGCTGCTCCTGTCTGTGTAGGATGCTCCTGTCTGTGTAGGCTGCTCCTGTCTGTGTAGGATGCTTCTGTCTGTGTAGGCTGCTTCTGTTTGTGTAGGATGCTCCTGTCTGTAGGATGCTCCTGTCTGTAGGCTGCTCCTGTCTGTGTAGGATGCTTCTGTCTGTGTAGGATGCTCCTGTCTGTAGGATGCTCCTGTCTGTGTAGGCTGCTCCTGTCTGTAGGATGCTTCTGTCTGTAGGATGTTCCTATCTGTGTAGGATGCTCCTGTGTGTAGGATGCTTCTGTCTGTGTAGGCTGCTCCTGTCTCTTGGATGCTCCTGTCTGTGTAGGCTGCTTCTGTCTGTGTAGGATGCTCCTGTCTGTAGGATGCTTCTGTCTGTAGGCTGCTCCTGTCTCTAGGATGCTTCTGTCTGTGTAGGATGCTTCTGCCTGTAGGCTGCTCCTGTCTGTGTAGGCTGCTCCTGTCTGTAGGATGCTTCTGTCTGTAGGCTGCTCCTGTCTCTAGGATGCTTCTGTCTGTGTAGGCTGCTCCTGTCTGTAGGCTGCTCCTGTCTGTGTAGGATGCTCCTGTCTGTAGGCTGCTCCTGTCTGTAGGCTGCTCCTGTCTGTAGGCTGCTCCTGTCTGTAGGATGCTCTTGTCTGTGTAGGATGCTCCTGTCTGTAGGCTGCTCCTGTCTGTAGGCTGCTCCTGTCTGTAGGCTGCTCCTGTCTGTAGGCTGCTCCTGTTGGTGCAGCTGCTCCTCTACAGTTAAATGACGTAGCTTAGCTTGATCACAAGTGTTAGCGTGTAGTGAAAATGGCAGGTTGAATTGCCAAGCCCGTGGTACAGCTGATGTGTGAGGCTCATCCTGCCTTACATAAATCAGCCTTTGTATGTTACACCAAATATAACAGAGAGATTACAGGGCTTTTTTGTGCATCCATGCATTTAGCCTCATTTTGGTTTAGTTTGCTAATTTACAATTTCACACCTTTTGTGTGTCTCTTTTTGTGCTAAATATTTCTGCGTGTGCTTTGTTCTGAGTGAAATCTCCTCACAAAGACACAAATCCAGTTCAAGTTGTCATTCCAACAGCGGCTGATCTGTCTTTGTTTGTCTCACATCTCAGTTCTACACAGAAGCCATAGCTCTGCTCTTTTTGAGACTTGACAACAAAGAAATATCACATTGTTTTCATATGTCATTTATGAGCATCACCACTCTCTTCTCTCTCAGTCCACTAGTGTTAAAATTCACAATGCTAAAATTTCAAACTTGATTTCGATACTAAAGAATAGACTTGATATTTGTTATTTGGCTTATACTAGTCTGTGTGGTCTTATACTTGTTCTGATACAGCTCAACATCATCTGTCATCATCTTCCTATTGTAATATACACCATAATTTTACAGTTATTGATAGTTGGAAAGTGTTTTGATTGGGACACCTAAATGACATATTCCTGAATGTATTTTGTGTTAAATAATTCTGATATCGCGCAGCCTTTATTCGTCAAACTATGGAGAGCTAACAGACAAGCTAGAGAAGCACAGTCTGGCTGGGGACTGTGATGTGATGTGCAAAGCTCTATGTGGATGGCATCGTCTCCATGGCAACAGGGACACGTCAAGCGGGCAGCCGTCCAAAAGTTAATTTAAAGTCCCACCAACCGCTGCTGCAAATCTGCATTCATCCATAACACAATAACACACCGGTGCTAAACACGACACTCGAGGTGTGCCCCAGAACTCACCGCAACATGAAGTAAAATATAAAGAAAAAAAGAACATAAATTTGTGATTAGAAATATTGCCCCAAACAACTGTAAAATAAATAAATATATACAGATATGTTTTAAATCTGGAGCGGTCATTGTCCAGTCTACATAATACATAACCTGTAGCTCCTCAGACCAGCACTCTCTTTTATTTATTTATTTTTTTAACCTTTATTTAACCAGGAAGTCCCATTGAGATTCAAAATCTCATTTTCAAGAGAGACCTGGCCAAGTTAGCAGCCAATCCACATAAATAGCCACATACATACAGTAGTTACACATACCCACATACATATCAACGCTACACTTTACATTTTCATTATAAACAAATAAATACAGTATGTTAAAAACATCTCAAGAAAAATTTAGAGTGGTTTATATAACGATAACAGTTTGTAGTGCATTAACAGATGAATTTACTTGTGTAATTCAGAATTGGTCTGGTGAGAATAAATATTTGTTATGGTTTGTTATGTTTTTTTAAGTGTCAGTTTGTGAAGAAAAGTAAAAACTAAAATTTCTAAAGTAGAATCCTCTCCCTATCTTATCATTTGTCATCAATTCCATCCAAAATGCAGACACATTTTGCACACAGTGAAGGCATTTTTACCATTTTGTTTTTGTTTAAAAACAAAATTTTGTCAGTCAAAACTATTGTATAATTTAGACATTTTGAGGGGAGGTATTAATTAGGGGTGGGTATTGGCAAAGAAGTCACGATTCAATTCGAATCATGATTCATATGCCACGATGTGATACTATCACAATGCATCACGATACTTGAATTATTGTGATGCATTGCAATATATTCGACATACTTCAGTGAAAATGTACCAAAAAAAGAGGATAACTTAAATATCAGTGGCTGTGTATCTGGGTCGTGTCTTCAATTGATACAGAACTCTGAACAACTCAATTCAGAACTGAATTTATTGAATAACAAAAACAAATAAACCAAACCAATAACAAAAAAAAGTGCATAGGATTTTTTTCTAAAACAAAAAATGATGTTCAAACGTTTGCCATTTTGGAGGTAGCGACCATCATAACAAACAATACCCTTTCACAAAGAAAAAAGTGCAGAGGATTTATTTCTTAAAAACTAATAATAAATGTATTTATTAATAATTAATTATTGATTAATAATTGATAATCATCTATTTTTGGCATCACAAATCGATGCAGTATATTGTGAAAGTTAATATCGCGATGCATTGTCATGACGATTATTTTCCACACCCCTAGTATTAATTATATCAACATCGGCATGAATCACACACAAAATTTGAATTTCCACAAAATAAACTTGAATTAAGGCTATAGGCTTCATACAACATTCTATTAATTCTCACATTTTGTTTTAATGTTTAAAATATTAGTTCAAGGCTGGCGTTAGATAGCAACAAATCCTTCTATTAAAAAAATCAATCAATCAAATGACTTGACAATTGATCCTGAGGAGGTGCAGCTGTAGGGAACCATCTCTGTGACAAAAAAGCTTTCGGAGAAAACAGTCCATCTAAGATCATGTGTTAATCTGTGGAACTAAAATGATGGTTTATCTAAAAAGTGCACGCTGTGGCGAGTGGTGGACGGTGTGTAAGGGTATATGTGGATTTGTCCCGGTGCCAGGCCGCTGCAGCTGGTGAATGGGGCCTCTCTCGCGATGCATTTGGGTGCCTCTGTAATTACCAGCCTTTCTCCAAGTCCTGCGCAGGCCTCTGAAAGCATTGCCCTTCTATTTCAGTGGCTTTTAAACAGCTATAGCTCTCCCAGAAGGAATTACACAAAAAGCACAATTTGAACTTAAACTAAGGGGGAAAAAATAAGTGAACAGAGACGAGCTTTAAACCGTGTTCTGAAGGTTTGGACTCGTTCTGAGGGTGTTACGTTGTATTTGGAGTGAATCCTGCATTTTAAATGATCTGTACGTTACAGTGGATTCTTGATACTCGCTACATTCGAGAGCAGGCATGTGCACTTTCTACTCCACTGCGTTTTTGAATAGGAGTGAAAAGTGTTTTTTCTTCTGTGACATTATCACAATTCTTTATCCAAATAACTGTGATTATATAATTGTTCTCAAAATTTATAGTTATATTTTGTATTCTCAAAATACATTTTTGAGCGTTTTTAAAGGCATTCAGTTATTTTACCATTTTATTCACAAACAAAATGTGATTTCTGTGAACAAGCATGTGATTGGAGCTTTGCACATTGATGTTTTTAATGTTATTGTGGCTTGTGTGAATGAAACAAAACGCAACTCCAGGTATATTTTACTGTATTATAGCTATATTTTTTAGTTGTTATTATTATTATTTAGTGTCTATATTCTAGTTATTACTATTAGTTCATTCTAACTAACGCACTTTATCGCTTGTGTTTACAATTGTTTGCACCTTTTTAATATCATTTGCACTTAATGTAATTTACTGTTTACAACTATTGCACTTTACATTTGATATTTTACTGTTATTTTACTCTGGACGTTGCTGCTGACCTCTTGGCCAGGTCACCCTTGTAAACGAGGTCTTGATCTCAATGGGTTTTTTACCTGGTTAAATAAAGGTTAAATAAAAAATAAATAAATAAAATTATTTAGTGTTTTCATCAGATGTTACCCTCGTGGGTACCATCTGATGGCCACTAGAATACCAAGATCATTAGTGTCATATTACTGTCTTGTTTACATTTATAATACCAATAAGGTACGGAGCTATCGGATGCTACCCTTGTGGGTATCATCTGATAGCGACAACACTGTATTTATTCTGATATTTAATGCATTTTATATGTTTTGCACTTTAATATCTTGTAGTTTGCACTAGGTATTGAAATTTACTCTGAAATTTATTGCATTTTAAATGTCTCGCATTTTAATAACTTGTAGTTTGTACTAGGTTTCGAAAATTGCACTATGTATTGAAAATTTTGCACGCCTGTATATTGTCTTTTTGTATTGCACCTTTTATATGTAATTGTTTTTAATGTTTTTAATGTTTGTTAAGGACTACAGATGGAAATTAGCATTCTGCTAAATCTGGTGCAGCCATCTTTTTAATGTACCTGCACATTGTCCTTCAAATAAACAAGTAAATAAATAAATAAATATGTTCGCACCTTATTCACCGAGACAAGTTCCTAGTTTTGTGAATTCTGTTCACTTGACAATGGCAATAAAAGTCTTTCTGATTCTGATTTCAATTGACTGATTTCCCTTTTTTTTGTAGAGATGCAATATTATGTTCTTTCTAACAACTGTCCAGGGACTCATATTTGTAATTTATACTGGTTCGGGCGCACTGGAGCAGACCGTGCCACACTGGTGCCACACTGGTGCCACACTGGTGCCACACTGGTGCCACACTGGTGCCACACTGGTGCCACACTGGTGCCACACTGGTGCCACACTGGTGCCACACTCAGGGACCCATTTCCACATCTTGAGTTTAACATGTGTGAATGAAACAAAACACAACTCCAGGTGTATTTTGATAAGGAAACAAGACATACAACATACACCAGAAAATGGTGTAATATTGATTATATTGATATGTCAAAGACAATGATCAGTCCTAGAGTGCCACCTGCTGGAATGCTCACACTCCACATGCCACACCTAGAGATGTTGATGATCAACAGTTTGCAATTTGTCCTGCAAGTGTGAGGCAGGTACAAGTTGGTGGCAGGTGCATGGGAGGGATGTGCGCATGGTGGTCAGGGTCATCATGGGCGCTTGCGGGTTTAATTAAAGATTGCTTTATTGGGATTATCCTGCTTTGTGACAGTGGCATAAACTATTACATGTCTGGAGCAAAATATCCTGCTTCACAGTTTGTGATGGGCCTAGTTGCCATATCAGTCAATTTGCACCACAAAACGATCCTGTTTGATCTGGAGGAAACAAACCCAAATCCCCCTTCCACCCTGTCCTCCACCACTCTGTCCTGGAGCTGTCCCCAGAGCTGTCCCAGGGGCTGTGGAGAAAAACGTCCACTAATCATTTCTGCTTTTGTCGTTGCAGTTGCCAAAAGCGAGCGAGGCTTCTCCTACAGCCGAGAGTCCAACCCACACTGCCAGCAGCAGTCGGTGAGTCACACTACAGCACTCAAACGTGTGAACCTATTTTAATGTGTACTACCAGTCAAAAGTTTGGACACACTCATTTGTTTCTTCTTTATTCACATAAATATTAACATTGTAGATTATATAGTATTTTCCGCTGACCACTATTTGAGATATTTTAGACATGAATCTAATAAGAAAGGATTTTTGTCCTCATTATGGAGGCCTGTCTCCGTGTGTGTATGTACAGATTCCAGTCTCCACATTGTGACTGATGTGACTGACGTGTCTACAAACATTTGAATGAGAATGTCTTTTTTGCACTTGCTCATCAGGCTGCATAGATCACAGGAGGGAGGTTGAACTTAAAGGAAAAGTAACGTTATTTTACAATCTGAGCCTTCTTTCGGTAATAAAACAAGTCGTTTGACTCACCCATATCACGTTCGTGTCATTTGGAGCTGTTTGGTGAAAGTTATGTTGTAGCGTATCCGTTAACATGAGTATTCGGGGCATTACTTTGCGGTCTCCAAATAACACAAACTTTAGCACTTTTCAAATCATAGAAGCCCAATGTCTTAATGTAAGATTTCGTTTGAGTCAAAAGTGGCCTGTAATCCGAGATTTATCCATAGTTTTCAGCTTTGCGTTTCATGTTTGGGTCCCGGGAGCTGATAGCACAGTCCGCACATGCGCACTGGCGTCCTCATCTACTCGAAACTATGGCTAAATCTCGGATTACAGGCCACTTTTGCTTCAAACAAAATCTTACATTAAGACATCGGGCTTCTATGATTTGAAAAGTGCTAAAGTTTGTGTTATTTGGAGACCGCAAAGTAATGCCCCGAGAACTCAAGTTAACGGATACGCTACAACATAACTTTCACCAAACAGCTCCAAATGACACGAACGTGATATGGGTGAGTCAAACGACTTGTTTTATTACCGAAAGAAGGCTCAGATTGTAAAATAATGTTACTTTTCCTTTAAAGATTGACTATGTATCTTTAATGGGGAATGTTCACCAAAATGACCTTTAACCTTACACTACCAGTCAAACGTTTGGACACACCCTTTGATTCAATGTTTGTTTTTGTTGTTTATGTTCACTGCTTTCTACATTTAGATACACACATAAGACATCAAACATATGACGCAAGAAGAATTATGCAGCAAAGAAAAACAAAACAAGAAAAAGTTAAATAACTCAACTATTATTTTAATATTTTATATTCAAATCCTCAAAGTGGCCACCCTTTGCTTTACTGACAAACCCTTGGTCTTCTCTCAATGAGCTTCATGAAATGGTTTTCACTTCAAGATGTGCCATGTCAGGGTCAAGAAATACCAAAATTATATATACTTACTGTATACAGTGGTACCTCACCTTACGAAATTAATTCGTTCCAGAAGTGGTTTCGTAACGTGAATTTTTCGTAAGTTGAGTAGCTATTTCAATGGAAAAAGCCTGATTCGTTCCAAGGCCCCGATCCAAGTTTTTTTTTTTATAGTGTAATGTTTTTTTATAGTGTAACACTGTGTTCTGCGTAGAGACTGTAGACCCAGGACTAAACGTGGACTATACCAGGTCTAGACCAAGGTCTAAACCTGGACTAAACCAGGACTAAACCAGGACTAGACCAGGTGGATTAAAGCGCCGCGCGCGGGTCTATTTCCTGGTTTCATATCGAGTCACGGCTGAGGCGAGCAGCGAGGGGGACCGCACGCAGTCTGAGCGCATGAACGAGACCCGTGCTCAAACCGTGCCTCCTCTAGACCTGGTCTAGACCAGGTCTAGACCACCGCGGCTCTTGCATGCGTTCGTTCATGTGCTCAAACTGTGTGCAGTCCCCCTCGCTGCTCGCCTCAGCCGTGACTCGAAATGAAACCAGGAAATAGACCCGCGCGCGGCGCTTTAATCCACCTGGTCTAGTCCTGGTTTAGTCCTGGTTTAGTCCAGGTTTAGTCCAGGTTTAGTCCTGGTTTAGTCCAGGTCTAGACCTGCTGGCAGCCCCGCGCCGGGTCATGCTGCGCTATCACACGTGTCAGAGCGCAGTTTTCTTCACTCCACTTTCTCCACTTCACTATTAATAATTTTATTGAAAATCTATGAAAGTTTGACTGTTTAAACGAGAGACAAATGTGAGAAAAGTTTAAATTCAGTCTGAGAAAAGCGTATAATGTGTGTGGCTGAGAGCGCATTATTTTAATTTTTGAGATTTCGTGTTTCGTAACATGAATTTTCTTTCGTATCTAGAGACCAAAATTTAACGTGAAGGCGTTTCGTAACTTGAAATTTCGTAAGGTGAGGCACCACTGTATATATATATATATATATTGTTAGCTACATTCCATACATATTCATTCATAGTTCTGATGCCTTCAGTGAGAATCTACAATCCAATAATAATAAAAAATAAAATAAAAAGTGTGTCCAAACTTTTGAGTGTATCTCCATGGAGACAAGCACACCACCAGGCCAGGTTACTGGTCAGATCTATGGAGAGGAGACCCTACTCATGATAAGAGCAAAAAATACAGAAATGCCATAAACACCTGTAATCCAATAAATTCCAAAAACAAGTTTAATGCCATACTGTGGAACATTCCAGATAATGATAAAAGGTTCACTTGGAAACCATTTGGTTATTTCAACTGTCAGTTTAATTCTCCAAACGTTCAGCAGTTAAACAGGCTTCAGAAATTCTTCTTTACAACATCTGTTTGTGGAGTTGGTCTTCCTGTGGAGATGCCACTCCGATGTAAAAATCCAGGCTTTCTCCGACTCCGTGCATGGAGGCAGTGGTTGTGCATGTGGCAGGTGTACATGTGGCAGGTGTGCACGTGCAGGAGTGTGCATATGCAGGAGCGTGCGTGTGCAGGAGCAGCATGATTAGGAGCACAGATGTGGAGATGTAGATTTAGTGTATGGATTGATTGAGATGAAGGCGTCCGGGCGTTCAGTAAATAACAGGCTGTTTTTCTGACTGAAGCTTGTCTCATTAAACGGATTCAAAAACATATCTGCTGACTTTAATCTGACCAGCCGCACTCGGAGTCCCTCTGTCGTACCTTCCATCTCATCTGCATATGAGGAAGTGTGTGCGTATGAGGAGGCGTGTGTGTGTGTGTGTGTGAGGAGGTGTGTGTGAGGAGGTGTGTATGCATGTGAGGAGGAGGGAATGTGTGAGGAGGTGTGAGAGGGAGGCGTCTTTGTGTCTCAGGTGTGTGCGCGTGAGAATGTGTGTGCATGTGTTTGAGGAGTCTTGTGTGTGTGAAGAGGTGTGTGTGCGTGTGAGGAGGACGCGTGTGTGTGTGCGTGCGTGTATGTGAGGAAGTATGTGTTTGTGTGTGTGTGTGTGTGTGTGTGAGGAGCTATGTGAGGAGGTGTGTGTGTAAGAGGAAGTGTGTGTGTGAGGAGGTAGGTGAGGAAGTGTGTGTGTGAGGAGGTGTGTGTGTGTGTGTGTGTGTGTGTGAGGAGGTGTGTGTGTGTGTGAGTGTGTGTGTGTGAGGAGGTGTGTGTGTGAGGAGGTGTGTGTGTGAGGAGCTATGTGAGGAGGTGTGTGTGTAAGAGGAAGTGTGTGTGTGAGGAGGTGTGTGTGTGTGTGTGTGTGAGGAGGTAGGTGAGGATGTGTGTGTGTGTGTGCGTGCGTGCGTTCGTGTATGTGAGGAAGTATGTGTTTGTGTGTGTGTGTGTGAGGAGGCATGTGTGTGTGTGTGTGTGAGGATGTGTGTGTGTGTGTGTGAGGAGGTGTGTGTGTGTGTGAGGAGGTAGGTGAGGATGTGTGTGTGTGAGGAGGCATGTGTGTGTGTGTGTGTGAGGATGTGTGTGTGTGTGTGTGTGTGAGGATGTGTGTGTGTGTGTGTGAGGAGGTGTGTGTGTAAGAGGAGGCGTGTGTGTGAGGAGGTGTGTGTGTGTGTGTGAGGAGGCATGTACGTGAATCAGATTAGATTGCGTACATCTCATGAAGAAAAACTTTCAAATTGTGGCTCTCATATCTCATATCCAATGATAAAATGTGGGATTTGAAAATGGATCATTGTGAACACATGTGTCTGTTGTCTGTAGTGGTGGAGTGCAC
This sequence comes from Paratrypauchen microcephalus, assembly GCA_036785185.1. Taxonomy (NCBI): domain Eukaryota; kingdom Metazoa; phylum Chordata; class Actinopteri; order Gobiiformes; family Gobiidae; genus Paratrypauchen; species Paratrypauchen microcephalus. The sequence goes on from JAVJIX010000171.1 coordinate 791,258, forward strand.
ATGCAGAGGGGCTCGTGGGATGGAGCAGGTGAAAGTTTACAAAGGCCTGGTGATATTGGTGTGGTTGTCATGGCAACAGCTGCGCTGGGACTAGCTGAAGGACTCCCACTTTGTTTACTGGCAAAAAGAAGCCACTATGTTAGTTTTGATCTTTTGCTTTTTAAAGGACACATAGTGTCCCTGAACACCTCACAGTGCATTTCATTAAGACCAGCAGGACACAGGGCTTTTCTGTTGGATTTCTGTACAGGTAAAAAGATGGGACACTTAGTGGTTTTTTTATGCTTTACAAAGTCCCCAAGATCCCAAAGATTCTCAAAGAGCATGTTTGTGAGCAGGTCCTTGTTAAGCGGCAAAACTGCACATGTATCATGTCATCGCATAAGGGATTCAAGGCTGGCAAGGCAAGAATTTTGTTTTCAACACACAACTATTTTACTTCTACACGGACAGCTGCCATCTCCAGAAGTTCTCTGACGACTCGGCCATTGTGGGCTGTGTGTCTGAGGGGAACGAGCTGGAGTACCGCTCGGTCATCAGTGACTTTGTAGACTGGTGTGGGCGCAACCACCTGAGCCTGACAACCAGTAAGACAAAGGAAATGGTGATGGACTTCAGGAGGAGACCACTACCTCACTCACCGGTGAACATCCAGGGGCAGGACATAGAGACTGTGGACAGTTTCAAGTACCTGGGTGTTCACCTCAACAATAAACTGGACTGGTCCCACAACACCAACGCCCTGTACAAGAAGGGCCAAAGTCGCCTCCACCTCCTGAGGAGACTTGAGGTCCTTTGGAGTGTGCAGGCCTCTGCTCAAGACTTTTTATGACTCTGTGGTGGCCTCTGCTCTCCTCTACGCTGTCGTCTGCTGGGCCCCGAGCAGCACAGAGCGGGACAGGAAGAGACTTAATAAGCTGGTCAGGAGGGCCAGCTCTGTCCTGGGCTGTCCTCTGGACTCTGTAGAGGAGGTGGCTGAGAGGAGGTGCTGGACCAACTCACGTCCATCATGGACGACACCTCTCACCCTCTGCACCGGACTGTAGAGGAGCTGAGCAGCTCCTTCAGCAGCCGACTGAGGCACCCCCAGTGCAAGAAGGAACGCTACCGCAGATCCTTCATCCCCACCACCATCAGACTGTAGAACTCCACTGTAAAGTCCAGACGTGCAATAGTTTCTCTCTTTTTACTTATTTTTATTATTGTTACTATTTATCTGCACTTTCTGTTCAAACTTTCTTTTGCACTAAACTGCCTGGAGCTAATGTGGCAAGTGAATTTCTCCTGTGTGAGATCAATAAAGTCTTATCTTATCTTATAGGGGATTTAACTGTAACACACAACACATTTACATGTTACCTTTTAATGTTTTGAAAATGCTATATTCACCAAGAACAACATTAATGTTAGTCATGTTTTATTTGCTCCTCATTCCCCCTTCAGAATACTTTTACGACACAGTCGTGGTGCATGCAAGTACTGCACATTTGATCATTTGATCTAATGTCGTGATAATTACTCATTGACTTCTATGGCTAATTATTGGCTCATACTGGTATTTATTTGTTGCAGCTCATGCCTTTTAATGATATTCTCAATTAAAAATTTGTTTATAAAGATTACCTTGCATTATTGTGATTCTGTCACTGGCATAAAGTAGTTTCAATACTTTTGTTCATCGCAGACAGTATATCAATGTGTAATGTGTGTTATCATGTCTTGTTATCATGACAGGCCTATTTTCAAGTAGTTGTGAACACTTTTGTATCATGGTTTTGTATATTTATGGAGAAGAATTGTGTGGGAGCAACAGTGATGTTTTGATGAGCGAACAAAGTTATAATATGGTTGAAAACAAAAACCAAAAATCACCCCTCTTTAACAGTTTTACTGAAACTATTATTACTATTATTATTACTATTATAATTTAGTGTTTTATGTTTGCACCTTATCACCGAGACAAGTTCCTAGTTTTGTGAATTCTGTTCAATTGACAATGGCAAGAAAAGTCTTTCTGATTCTGATTCTGAAATAAGTATCCTAAATAGGAACATAAATATAATAATAATAATCAGTTTTTAATAATGAATCTATCACAAGTATCATATATTAACCGCCCCTTTCAACAAGCCAGACTGTCCCAAACATCTACAGCTCATTGCAACTCACTTTGCGTTTGTTTCCCAAATTCTACCAGCGTGGTTTAGCGATCACCGGTAACGATGTGTAACTTACCCGGACGCATTCAGTGCTCAAATGATCCGTCACACTGGAGCAAATAATTTTTTACAAAAGCTCCAAATCACGGCGTTCTTGTTGATAGTCCCATCTTTGTTCTTTTTTCTAAATAAAGTTGCCGTTCAAAGGCCCTGGCAGTGCTCGCCTCGCCCCCTGAGTCAGTTTCCACCAGGCTTTATTTGTTTGATTAGCGACGCAGGTGGAAGTGACGTGCCACTGCCAAGTCGCCTACACGCAGACCTGGACTGGTAATTGGGCATACCGGGCATTTTCCCAGTGGGCCGACAGTCCTAGGGGCCGATGGCCTTCTTTGTTTTTTACTTATAGAGACCGGTCCACAATTTAGGACTGAACCAGGACTGAACCAGGACTAATCAGGTCTAAACCAGGACTATATCAGGATTGAACCAGGACTAAACCAGGACTAATCAGGTCTAAACCAGGACTATATCAGGATTGAACCAGGACTAAACCAGGACTAATCAGGTCTAAACCAGGACTACATCAGGTCTGAACCAGGACAAAACCAGGTCTGAACCAGGACTAAACCAGGACTAAATCAGGATTGAACTAGGACTAAACCAGGACTAATCAGGTCTAAATCAGGACTAAATCAGGTCTGAACCAGGACTAAACCAGGACTAAATCAGGATTGAACCAGGACTAAACCAGGACTAAATCAGGATTGAACCAGGACTAAACCAGGACTAAACCAGGACTAAACCATGACTAAACCAGGACTACATCAGGATTGAACCAGGACTAAACCAGGACTAATCAGGTCTAAACCAGGACTACATCAGGTCTGAACCAGGACTAAACCAGGTCTGAACCAGGACTAAACCAGGACTAAATCAGGTCTAAATCAGGACTAAATCAGGATTGAACTAGGACTAAACCAGGACTAATTACATCTAAATCAGGACTAAATCAGGTCTGAACCAAGATTAAACCAGGACTAAACCAGGACTAATTATGAGGGGCCGGTCTACGCCAAAAATGCCAGGGCCGTTCTTTTGTCCCAGTCCAGACCTGGGTACAGGTCCTTCAATGGAACAAAATGTGCGCGCATTGAATTGCCTCATAATTAATTGTGTTAATTTTTATACCGCGTTAATTTTCAGTGTAATTAATTAATCTAATCAATGCATTAAAATGGCTGCCCTAATTTACATATGATGATTGTATTCTTTGCTGTTTAAGCTCTACATTAATCTATTTGACTACTTTTTTCTCCTTATCAAACATGTGAGTCTGGTCACCTGTGAATCTCTCAGAGTTCATATGGGCTGATTGACAGATTTATTGCCAAAAAAACAAATTTTGCATCTTACAAGGAGAAAGGAAACAAATTCCACATTTAATTTCAGTGCTTCAATCATTGATTTCTTCAGAATTAACGAGTGAAGCGCTGTATACTTAACTAATCTGGGGTGTGAAAAAAAATATTTAGTTCAAAATGGTTGGGTGATCAATGAGCTTCTTCATTTCTAATGCGTCACTGAAAAAAACACAAATCTGATTGGATGGATGTGTTTGAGCCTGTCTTGATGACCTCCTGATAATCCCAGGCAAAACTGTTAATCCCAGGCAAATCCATGCAGTGCTCAAAGAAATAAGCCTGTGACTGATTGCTGTTTTTCCTAACCTACAGTAAAACTATTTATTCATAAACAAACAATATATAGCCACAGGACAACACGCTCGCCTCTGTAATGACGGGTCCTGCTCTGTTAGCGTGCTGCTGATTCTCCGCTCTGTTTCCTGCTTGGTTTGTCTAACATCCAGCTGTGGCCTTTGTGTCCTGGTTTGGAGAGCCTGAGAGGACAAACTCCGCTCAAATCCCAAATTAGCGCCTCTTGCTAGCCGTTGCTCGTGCTCTTGTTGAATTGAGCCTAATGCTAATTGTTGGAAGGAGCAGCGTTGGGCTCTGGTCCAAGAAGGCCTCCACATCCTGGTCCCAGCACTTCTAACGCACTCTGACAAACAGTCCTGTTATTAACGGTGCGCTTATACCTCATTGGAGGTTTGTTTTTAGTCTACTTGATGACGTGTTGGAGCTATAGGGAAAAAGTGGCAATTTATGGAAATATTGATATTTAATCACACACACTCTGAAAGTCATACATAGGTGAATGTTGAACCCTTAGACACATGTGTAGATGTGTGTGTAGATGTGTGTTTTTTCTCCATTTTCTTGAGGAAGCAAGGGCCTGCACGTCACTACCCTTCTGCTGTAACATTTTCCTCTCTGTAACAGGTAGAAACTGACACAGATGGTTGTTTAATCAGGTCTGCAGTTGGCATGGCAACCAAAGGAAACTGGGCCCAAAGCGGCGAAGCCAATAAGAGTCCTTTTGTTTTAGTGGGACCCCCTCGGCTCTGCGCCGTGAGGGAGTGACTTCAGCTAACACAGGCGCTCTTTGTCTCAGCCCACAGCCAGCTCAGGCTCATAATTGGCCTGCTCTGGTCTTCTTTAGTTTGAGAAAGACTGCTTTGGCCAGGCCACCACACACTAACCATTCAGCGCAGCAGTCGTCTAGTGTCATTTTGAAGATGATTTTTGAAAACTCAGAGACAGGCAATGCTGTTGGTGCTAATACAGAAGGAGAACTGAAACCTGGAAGAGAATATTATAGGAAATGTGTGAGTGCTTCATGTTAACCAGTAAAACCACACACTTCCCCAGAGTAAATAGGTGAATGGGAGAATCCTGTGAGCAGACAGTATGCAAAATGAAACTTTTTTTCGTTAAATTTGAATGCTAAAATGGCTGTAATAATCGGGCAGGGAGACACAGGACACAGATTATAAAAAAACATCATCATGATAATGATAAAATGCCAAATGACACACACATCACATTCATAATTTTATGTCTTTATGTCTTATCACTGTAAAAACTGAATGTACAGTGGTAATAATAATAATGCTGTAGTTCACACTGCACAAGGCAGAAGAAAATGACATTCTGACCATTTCATATTCAACTAAAATCATTTTGGAATTGTTTTAAAGTGATTTTTCATGTTTGAAATCTATATGAAAATTGTACTTAGCATGAAGGCTTTAGGGACTGCTCCTCATCTCCAGCTTCCGTGTGTTTTGTGTTGCCGTCTGTACAGGGAGGTGAGCTGCCTCTGTCGCCCACCAAAATGCACCCGTACCAGGCCTACGTGTCCAGCACCCCCCAAGCCCCGCACGGCCGGAGGAGAGCCCTGCCCCTCCAGCACATGGGTATTTTATTCAAATGTGTCATGCGAATTTTGTTATGTATTGTTATTTTAGAAATCAATTTACTTTAGATTTTTTACTGATTTAAATTCCTCTTTTAATATATAATAACACTCCTATTACTACTACTACTACTACTACTACTACTACTACTACTACTACTACTACTACTACTACTACTGCTACTACTACTACTACTACTACTACTAATAATAATAATAATAATAATAATACATTTTATTTTAGGATTTAGTCACATTTGTATTTCTGTATTTGACATTTTTTGGAATGTCATCTGTATTATTTTTGTAAATACATACAGCACATTAAGTTAGTTAATTTTAATAAACATATTATTACTGATATTACTTATGAAAATGCTATTAAAATAACTACTAGGAACGCTGCCATCTGCCTTCGTAATCTCTTAATCTAAGCAGAACCTGAAAACTAGCTCTATAAATAGATGTGTGTTGTTAATCTGTGATTGCTGTGCAGCCTGCACACTTTCTGACTCTGTTCTGTTTTACAGATGCTCATGCAAAGAGAGTACGGAAGGTTCCCCCTGGTTTACCGTCATCGGTGAGTTGTCTGTTGCGTTCAGGGTCCTGTCTGTTGTGTTCAGGGTCCTGTCTGTTGCGTTCAGGGTCCTGTCTGTTGTAGTCAGTGCTGCGTTCAGGGTCCTGTCTGTTGTAGTCAGTGCTGCGTTCAGGGTCTGTTGTAGCCAGTGCGACACACAGTGTTAGTCTGGATGCACTGGCACCTTCTCAATGGCACACAGGTGTTCATTTTGGTAATGGATCTTTTCTTCAGTGTGCGCCTCTCCACAGATACCCCCCACTGCTGCTCTGGCATCTTCAATAAGCCATCAGCGTCTTTCCCTGCACCTCAGTCACAGGCAGACATTTTGTGTTCTGTGTGCTCAGAACTTTGCTGTAGCTTTGCTTCGTCAAATGACACTTCAGTCGTTAATGTATTGTGGAATTGCATTGCAGTTTTGGCACAGTAATGTGTGACATCAAAGGCAATCACAATGCAGCATTTACTAATGAGATCTAAAGATTCTTTTGTCACCATGGGCCCTTATGTATAAAAAAACTGCTTACCCTGTGGTTTGGACCTCTAAAAACATGTTCTTGATGAAATGCTATAATGCACACTGAACACAACATCTTAATTCAAGAAATTACACTGGTCATGAAATGGTAATAACTGTTTGTAATCTTGTTTAAGTGTAATGAAGTTGGACACCACACCTCATAATATTTACTACAGTACACAGTGTACTATTAACACGCTAATATATACAGAATACACAGTATACGACTAACATACTAATGTACACAGTATATACAGAGTATGGTACTAATATATACTAATATATACAAATGTATAGTACCAACATATACAGAATACACAGTATACGACTAATATACTGTACATATACAGCCTGCACTATAAAATATGACAGTCCCTGTGTCTTAGGGAAGAAAAACATGTTGTAGAAAAGTAAAATGTAAACACCAGCGGACTTTTAAAATATATACTAATACTATATATGTAAACTATATATGTAAACTATATATGTAAACTATAGATGTAAACTATAGATGTAAACTATATATGTAAACTATAGATGTAAACTATAGATGTAAACTATAGATGTAAACTATAGATGTAAACTATGTAAACTAGTGATAATTTCAATATTTGCCAGACATTATTTTTTACTAGTTAAATGATAAAATTTAAATTTAGATTTTGAAAACAATTTTTTAACCAAAACAAAATCAAAAAAAGGCTTCCAAATAGAGAATATCTAAAAAGTGTATTATTCATGAAAATGTGTTTTTTAAATTGTTTAATGTATTTGAAATACATATTGAACGCCTCTGCGTTTGTTATAACCTTCTCATGCCTCAAAGTTCAAATTGATTGAAATTTTTGGGAAAAAATATTTGTATTTGTGCCACTTTCTTGCAGCGCTGATGCTCTGAAATCTGTGACATTAAGATAAAAGTTGTGGCTGCATGTTTAATAATAAAATAGAACAGTTACTGTTGCAGTAATAATTAAAACTAATTAAAACTAAAAACTATGTATTTATTTTAATCTCATTCATAAAACATTTCCCCAATTGTTTAAATATGATCGATGAATACAATCTTTACACTTTTGTTTGCAAAAGTGTAAAGACATAAATGTTCTGCAAACAACAGAAAATGGTCAAAAATAAAATTTATTTTTGGGCAAAATCAGAATCCACGCTGAAACTCTCCTCTCTTTGTTACATTGGTGTTTGTAAAATCAAATATAAATCCTGTTGTGTGTGTTGTTTGCACAGTGTGTAGGATGAAGCATCTTTCCTCTGTTTCTGTCACTGTATTTGGCCGGTGGTGCTGGAAAAACCAAATTTATTGATCTGGAGTAAACTTGAGGATTGAATATAACAAAGTCGCGGGCACATGCCGTGCACCCCACTCAGTACGGTAAAGGCAGTATGTTAATAATGTATTAAACTCTAAGTTTTACTCTTTAGCCAGTCATCTTGACAACCTGTTAAAATACATTTGAATGTGGGAAATGCTGAGTTTAATAAAGAAGAGGAGGAGCCCAGACGTGATCAGGTGTGAGTCATGCTGAAATCTCCACGTTTTAGGATGCCTGAAAACACCAGTCACATGTTACATGTTTATAGAGAAACAGCCGCAGTCCGTGAATGAGCCATGTCCAAAAATGACCAAAAATAAAGGGGCCAATGCAGGATCACATGAGAAGATGCTGCAGTTTTTCCTCATAATGTTTTGAATGATCTATTCTGACTAGAAAATATGATTTTATTTGTCATTTTGGAGGTATACGAGGTGTTTGTGTTGTGAGCTCTACGTCACAGATGTGCCCTCAGTGTTGGAAAGGACTAAACAGGATATTTTCAATGAGATGTTTATAGTAACACAAATAAAATGTGATTATTTGACCGTCTGACCCACATATGAACATGTGCATAGACAAAAGAGGTTATCTAAAGCTAATGTTATAAGTTACTGTTCAAAATGCTCCTTAAATCCTGAAACTAAACAATAAAAAGTGCAAAGATAATCTGGAACACACATATCTGACTGTTCTGCCTGCCCAGCCTGTGTTTTTTGTCTTGAGCATGTTTTCCTGCGCGGTTTTGTGGTGTTTAGACGCACTTGCTGTGCTGAGGCCGCCATTTTGTGTCAGATGGAGCTGACTCAACTTCAGATCTCTACAAATGTCTGAACACAATTCAAACTGGATGCTCGCAGACCAGTGAGTGTGCTTGTCTTTTAAGGATGTGAGAGTATGTGTAAAGACTGGAGCAAGTGTGAGTCAAGACGCTCACATGTGCGGCCAGAGTGTGCGGACTGCAGCGGGTGAACAGAAGGATTTGAAATGATTTGGGATGTTCACTTTTTGTATTAATATTCATATTTGTAATTTAAATATGTATAATTTGTATACAAAACAAAAACAAAAGCAACAAAACAAACAAACTGTGGATTCATAACACAAAAACTCAAAGATTTAATGACAGTTTCATTACCTTTTAACCTGTTTTTTACTCCCAGATATTCAGTCAGAAGTGTATTTGTGTTTCTTCATCCTAATGGACAGTATGGAACAATATGAATCTAATCCTCTTGTGATCATTATTCAGAAGTTGTGCAGCTTCAGACTGATGTGTGCCTGTCCCCACTCTGCAGTGCGAGCGGCGTGTGTGTGGATTATGTATGCATGGTTTCATCTGCGGCTCAATCACATGCAAATATATTCACACGTTAGTTTCTTAATTAAAAATGCAAAGCAGTCCTTATGGTGATTTCTCTGCGATTTGACTTTTTTGAGAAACAACCAAACATTTTGAGAAAGACACTGTGAACTTGTTGAGTGAGAAATAAAGATGATTCAAAAGCTTTTACGTTATTTGCATATTTTTGCCAAACGATAGAATGAACTCATTTGAGGTTTTTCAGGAAAACTTAATTATTAAAAGTTATTTCACAAATGATGAAAGCGAAACTGTGTGTTTTGTTGGTGAGGGCTGTGCTGTCGGGGCGCAGTGCGCGGGACAAAGCTGGGTCTGCGCCAGCGCTGTGCGCCAGCGCCGTGCGCCAGCGCGCAGACAGATGGTGCACTTATCACACACGTGCGCGCGCCAAGGCCCTCGTGCACGTGCACAAGGTGCGTGTACCATACACACGCGTGTGCTCGGGTTCTCGTGCACGCGCCCAGTCTTACTTCCTGTTGACATCTGCTTTAATCAAACCCCAGCCTCACATCACCTTCAGATGTGTTTCCATCCACTCCCCTAGTGGCCACAGGCTGCAAACAGAGAGAGAAAAGACTGATACTACTACTAGGCCTACTAGTAATAATAATAATAATAATAATAATAATAATAATAATAATAATAATAATAATAATAATAATAATAATAATAATAATAATAATAATAATAATAATAATAATAATAATAATAATAATAATAATAATAATAAGGACGAGTCCTGAGTTGATAAGGGCAATGTATGTATTTATTTCTAAATAAAGAAACCAGAGCACATAACTGCAGTAAACTGCACACGGACATGATCGATCCTGAAGCGGGTCCGAGACTGTCCCGCTTTTCACACGGTCCCGTATGCACGTGTTCCAATCCCGACATTTCGACAAGATCAAACTCTAAGATTGTGAACACAAAGCTGAGGCACAGCGCGGTGTGGAGCCCACCTCCACAGTGTGTGAGGAGCCCACCTCCACAGTGTGTGAGGAGCCCACCTCCACAGTGTGTGTGGAGCCCACCTCCACAGTGTGTGTGGAGAGTGTGTGTGGAGCCCACCTCCACAGTGCGTGGAAGTGGATGGAGCCCACGCTGTGTGTGTGACGGGGGGAGGAGGGGCTCCGTGGATTCGCAGGGCGCGTGCCTCCGCTCCGTCACTCGGGAACATGAGACTGAAGGAAATGAAGTGACGCGCGCAGACCCGCCGCACATACGGACTTTTGTCTCGAAAAGGATCACGGTAAAGGACGTAAAGAGCGGAGGGAGAGGGAAAGGGCATCGCGCCGCGGAAGAGCCCGACGGGAGAGCGGGAAAGAGCGAGGACGAGCCGGGCTGCACCCTGGGGTGGCACCGATAGGAAACATGTACTGCGCGTACACCATCCCGGGAATGACCAGCAGCTCCCTCATGTACTACTACAACGGGAAGGCGGTGAGTGCCTCTGCGCTTTTCCGCTGTGTTTCTGTTTTGTAAAGTTATTTTATTATTCTTATTATTATTCTTATTCTTATGATTTGCTCGCGCGTCCGCGCGCATGTCGCGCGGAGGTGACTCGGACCCGGTGCGTCTTCAGGTCCGGTCAGATGTTCAGGAGCTGCACGAGCTCAGGTCAGAGTGCACGCGCGCGGGGATTTATTCTAGAACCGAGTTTATTCATCGACATACAGTATTATTGGGCCGTGGCATTTTTGTGTCTTCAGTATTTACCTGCTGCTAAACACAGGAATAAACCTTCTGTTATTGATGCTTTTCTCTTATATTATATTTTTATATAAGAGACAATTGTATATTCCGCCTATACAATTGTATTTACATTTAAATATTTATTGCACATGCAATAAATATTCAGTTATATATTGTATGTTCCGCCTGTACAATTGTCCCATTTATTTTGAATCAATGAAATAAAATAGAATGTTCCAGAGTTTACAGAGCCGGGCTCTCTTTATCTCTTCCTTCGATTCTGTGAATTATGACTTCATTATTGGGCTGTTGTGGTTGTGTTTGTTGGAGTTCTTGTGGCGTTGTTCTGTGGATCCAAACCTGAGGCCTCGTTTCGGCTGCGGTGGCCCCACGAGCGCGTGTCCTGTTTCCCACTGAGAAACAACAGAACCTGCAGAACCTGCAGAACCCTGCAGAACCCTGCAGAACCTGCAGAACCCTGCAGAACCTACAGAACCCTGCAGAACCCTGCAGAACCTGCACTCTCTGTTGCGCGTCTTGATGTTTGTCACGTCGCGGTGTGACACACGTGCACGTGAGCAGTTGGAGTGTGCGGAACCTTCACCTGTTTGGGCCCAGCTTATATACTCACATCCTACAGGCCTGTTTAGACTGTATATTGGGCTATATTTTTCTGTTTGTAATTTCTCTCCTTTCATTTCCGTTCTCTGCTTGTTTACTGGAATTGAACTTCAAAACACTTTTGCGAATCCGAATGTTCCTCATTCAAATGTTCACACTTTGACACTTTCACATTTTCACGCTACAAAATAACATGCTTCAAATTATATTTTCCACTTTACACTGGGCGGTTTTTATTCCCGTGGACACGAGGCGGCTGCGATAAGCCGAGGCCTGAGCACGGACACAGTTTGAGAAAACACCGCGGCGGTTAAAGTCTTTTATTATGAGGGGACAGAAGTGCAGAAAATAACGGCATTTTAACGCGCGCTTAGCACCTGATGTGCTGGACATGTGTGTCCCCCGGACAGGCTTTAATAAAGGATCTTGAGTTCAGTAAAGGCCTAAGGAGACCTGCTCCCATTGCACACACACACACACACACACACACACACACACACACACACACACACACACACACACACACACACACACACACACACACACACAAACACACACACACACACACACACACACAAACACACACACACACACACACACACACAAACCAAATCATGTGCCTGGATCCAGAGCAGAATATATATTTTTACATAATGTGTTTTTCATCATGTTAAAATCAGCTGTTCCTCAGACTAAAGCAGAGCGGAACAGACCGACTACAGAGTGTAAACCTGGACAAGTCTCATCTTTGAGCAGGACAAAAATGACATTATCCAAATAAATACTCGGTAGATCCCAAAACCCGAGTCCTGTTCAAGCAGAAATGTGGTACGTGGCTCACACTTTGAGAAACACTGCTCTTTGGAAGGGTTATACTGTTTAAAAATGACATGTAAATACATATTCACTAATATAAAGATTCAAAACAAATGTGCTCTGCTCTTCCTCCACTCATCCTCTACACCTCCTCTGCTCCTGTGCTCATCCTCTACACCTCCTCTCCTCCTGCTCTACTCATCCTCCTGGTCCTCCTTTGCTTCTCCTCCCGTTCTGGCCTTCTCGACTCCTCTTCTGCTCGTCCTCTGCTCCTGTTTGCCTCCTGCTCTGCTCTGTAATGAGGGATTTTTCTGTAGCTCCCAAATGGAGAAGGATTGGGGCCATATTTCCGCTTCATGGTAGAAAGTGTATTGGCTACAAAAGTGTCATTCAGATGTTGTTGTTTTGAAGAGACGTAAAATTAGAAAACTGAACACACAAGATCGAACACATGCTGAAAAAAGACAACAAAAATGAACTTAAGTTTAATAATAATTTACTTTTATTTGATACTCTATACACACATATGTGACCAATTTTAAAAACAGGATTTCAACATTTTTATTTATTTATTTATTATTATTATTATTATTATTTTGCCTTATTTACATACATTTTATTTATTGAGCTCTGTCAGAATTGTGTGTTCAGTTACATTTTTAGGCTCTTTCGTAGCAAGGTGAAATATGAATTATTAGCGATCTAATTCAAAACAATTTAAAACATTTTTCGACTTGTTAAGCTCTGTCCACTGGTCCAGCCTGTCTGTCAGTGTGGAGGTCAGGTGATCTTCTGCGCTGGCTGTGATTGGCTGTTAGCCTGGTTGCCTTGGGGCCTGTCTCTGTGTGGCTTTGTTCGGGTTCTGGCACAGGATTCTCATGAGTCTTAAGTCTTGATGCGGTGCCAATAAAGCCCCATTCCCCCACCCACCGAGCGCTGCCACCATAACACACCCACCCACCCAAACCAAGAGCACAAAACACGCACAGGACACAACCACTGGGCTGCTCCACAATCTTTCAGTATGTTTAGTAGGGGTGGGTATTGGCAAAGAAGTCACGATTCAATTCGAATCACGATTCATATGCCACGATGCGATACTATCACGATGCATCACGATACTTGAATTATTGCGATGCATTGCAATATATTCGACATACTTCAGTGAAAATGTACCAAAAAAAGAGGATAACTTAAATATCAGTGTCTGTGTATCTGGGTAGTGTCTTCAATTGATACAGAACTCTGAGCAACTCAATTCATAACTGAATTTATTGAATAACAAAAACAAATAAACCAAACCAATAACAAAAAAAGTGCATAGGATTTTTTCTAAAACAAAAAATGATGTTCAAACATTTGCCATTTTGGAGGTAGCTACCATCATAACAAACAATACCCTTTCACAAAGAAAAAAGTGCATAGGATTTATAAAAAAAAACAACTAATAATGTATTTATTTATATTAAATATTAAATTATTAAATATTAAATTATTAATTTAATAAAAATCGATTTTTGGCATCAAGAATCGATGCAGTATATTGTGAAAGTTAGTATCGCGATGCATTGTCATGACGATTATTTTGCACATCCCTAGTGGTTAGTATTTTTTCTTATTTAAGTAAAAATTTGTTCGCAATTACCTTGATTAACAAAATAATTATCCAAGTGGAACTTAATTTTGCCTTAAATGTATAAATTTATTTTTTTCTTTGTTTTATGCTTTTAATTTCGTTTCATTTATTGGTTTATTAGGACAGTGTACAATTACATTAAGATGTTTGTACCAGATTGTAGCTCAGACCATCTGTAGTCCTGGGAAGGCGAGACAACACAACCATACAATATACAAATAAGAAGAAGAAGAAGAAGACATGCTTTATTCATCCCCGTAGGGAAATTATTTCTCTGCATTTAACCCATCCATCAGGAGCAGTGAAATATACAGTGAAATAACTATTTACAAGTTAAAAGTGCAGTGTATAATGTCATGTAATGCAATGTTGTAGCACTATTGGTTTGGTAATCTGGGGGCCATCGGGTGATACCCACAAGGGTAACACCTGATGGCAAAATACCCGTCTGGTATTGTTAGTGTGACCATGTTTGGTGCTCCAGAATCCAATTTTTGACGGCCCGTGAAAAGCTGTAAAAATCAGTCATGTTCTTCAGATTGTCTGGAAGCCCGTTCCATTCCTTGATGGCTTTATAGGAAAAGATCAATTTGTCAACTGGACAAAGTTTGTTTGGTCGAAAACGTTTCGCCGCTCATCCGAGAGGCTTCGTCAGTTCTGGTTAAAGTGCTGGTAAGACACTTGCTTATATCTCGCTACAGGGAGGAGCTCACTAGCTAACTACTTTCCGAAACTATCTCGCCTATTGGTTTCAGTCTTTTGTTTCTCTGGCGTCTAGTTTAGCATACCTATTCATCCCTACACGACTGTTTTTCACACCTCTGGCCCTGACCTGGCTAGCCCTATTGTTTATTTTGTTTGTTTGATCTAGGTTTAAGAATGGAATTATAGATGGGAGACAAATTATGTCTGACTCCACCATTTCTGTTTAAAGAAGGATTCTCTTTTTTGACAAAAATAGCCTCTTTAACTCCCCTCTCAAACCAGTTCTTTTCTCTGGCCAAGATCTGAACCTCACTGTCACTCCTAGGTGAAGATGTACGGCAGATGACGGTCCACTCTGGCACGCCCGTCTGTGTTGGTACATCCTCTTTTACGAAAAGGCAGATTGAGAGAAGACAGACTTTCTTTTAGGAACATTGCAGTCGCCTCTAGACACAGACTTTAACGCTCTACTTGTGAGTTGAGAACGAGGCTGGAGGCTGGTCTTAAGAGGAGGTGGGGCAGCGTCATGTAGAATTTTGTGGACCAGACGGATATCAGAGTACCTGATCAAGTTGTTGAAATGTAGTATTTTATATTTTTCCAGAACATGGCAATGATGGTAGCGCCTTGGCTTTTTATCGAGAATTTTCAGGTCCTGATTATGTAAAGATCTAAGAGATTTTAGAGCTGAGACCATGATGATATGCAGTACAAAATATGAACAAAGTATACATGTTTTTTTACTTTATAGCTTTCTTAATAAAGTACATTTGCATACATACAAAACAAACACACCATTGTGTACCAATATGCATGGTTCTATCATTGTCAAAAGTATTGATACAGTACAGTATTGATAGTAGTGTCAAAACTACTAGATACTAATTTGAACAGATATTGATACTGAAAAGTAGCATACACAGGACAAAATTTAAACTTTCCTGATGTTTCTTTTTTTTTACTCTAGCACTACTGTTGTGTTTGTGATAGTAATAGTTGTAATAAAGCTTCGAGCTGAGGCCTGGTGCCTGTTGCTGCTGTGAACTGACGGTGTTCTGGAGCTCTGAGCTGTACGGCTGATGGTTTTGTGATGGTGAACCCCAATATATTTACGGCTTGATGTTTTAAATAAACTGCACTGGAGGGTCTGTACACACCTGATGGCCCAAGTATTGCACCATTATTGCATTTGCATGTGTAGGGAGGCATTTTTCTCATTGTTGGACTAATTTTTATATACACTCATTAATGGGGACCTGCCATGTGGATAAAAACCAGGTCCCTGTGACACAACATGCTAGACCGGTGGAACAACAGTAATGCTGTGTACAAGAAGAGCATGAGTAGACTCCACATTCTGAGAAAGCTCAGGTCTTTCAATGTGTGCAGCAATTTACCACCATCACTTGTGCACACACCACTTTCATAGTAAGTAAGCAATGTAGGCAAAGTGCCTTACCCCAGGAAACGATGACCGTTTTTGCCACTGGCGCCCCACTGTGGCACCTAATTTTCCCAGCGAGCTCCCATCCAAGTTCTAACCAGGCCCACCCTTGCTTAGCTTCTGAGATCTGATGATGGTCAAATAATATAGAGCAGGGGTGTCCAAACTTTTTTTCACAGAGGACCGTATATAGAAACATATTTGTAGCAAAGGGTCTGGTGTTCAATAAAGCAAGACTTTCAGATAGATGCATTTTACAGGGCGACAACACATCATCTTGGAACACTAATTCCTGGCATAATTTAAGTCTGTATCATAATGCAATAAAAATGCAGTGTTAGAAATACTAATTAAGAATTAGGTTATTTCAGCAGGAGGTTTGTGGGTCAGCAAAAATTGTCTGAGGGGCACATTTGGCCTCTGGGCCATAGTTTGGACACCCCTACTATAGAGGGACAGAGGAGCTCATTCTCAGATGCTCCAACAGTAAGCGATATAGGACGACTTTCATACCATACTCCACACAACTGTACATCAACTCACCCTTATGTAATTGATAGCCCTATGTCATAATCTGCTTTATAAAACAGGTCATATGGAGGAAACAGTGCACAGATATATTTACTATATTTCTATATCTTTTTTCCTGTATATAAACAATAAGGCATTATTTGACAGCAGTCTCTTGCTATTTTTGCTACTTATTTTGTATCATTACCATTCCTATTTTTGTGTGAGCTACTGTGTCCAAATAATTTCCCACGTGGATCAATAATGTTTGACTAAGACTAAGGGCATGGACCTCGAAACAAGAGGTGTGCATGCCTGAATATCAGGTGGAATGGAGGAGACTGAGGGTGTGGTGTGGCGCTTTCGGTTAATTGCCAGAATCATAAAAATAAAGTGTAGTGGTCATGGTACGCAGGGTACGCCATCCACCCACTTCTCCCGACTGGAAGAAAAAAAAAAAAACGAATATAAAATAGCCTAAAACTTAAATGTCAAACTGGAGCTATTGGCAATGGTGAAAACAACTTGATATCTCCAGTACTGTCCTATAGTGACATGAGGGGATGCACACACAAACACCCAGATCACCTTCATGATCATCAACCTGAGACCAAGAAAGACACCGGTCTGTTGCATAATGGGAGGCAAAAGAATGGAGGAATGCTGAAAAAAATGCAGAAAAAACTATGATTTTTCTGCATTCCTCTCTCACTTGTGCCTAATTCATCAACATCCATCCTACGGACACCTCCCTGGAACCAGTCGCAGGGCTGTGACAGTGGCCCATATAGAAAGCACTGAGGCTGGAACAGCCTGAGGCCCAGTAGACTGTATGGTCTATAAAACACCTCATAAATGTTATCGGATCACATACTAATATGTTTTTAGGAAATAATTTAAGAAAATATATAACTTACAGTCATGGAGAAATTAGAAATACATTTTTTGTTGCATTATCAAAGATCAAATCAAGATCAAAGATTATCAGAGTTGTTGCTTGAATGCAAATGAGGAGGACAGAGACAGGCCAGTGCCTGGGGTGGGGGTGTGGCCAAACTCTCCGCTCTTTCCTCGTTTAGCGGTGCGATAGTGCGCTGGCTCCTCTTCCGCGTTTAAGCGCGAAGGAAGATATGAGACGATTTCCAGTGAAAAATAAACACATTTCCACAGAAAATAAAATAAAACCACTGATGTTTCAGAGGTTCGGAGGCTCGGATAAAGGACATCTGAGCCTGGAGACACGTGAGAGTGTTTCCAGGCTCGGATGTCCTTTATCCGAGCCTCAGAAAAATAAAAAAAAACGCATCTCGCATTGCGTAGCTCGTTTGTGGTCCAAACTCTCTGGGTGTGATTTCCAGAGACGGGGTAGACATCCAGACGGGGGGTGGAAACCTTTCCCTGTGTGTGATGCCAGAAATGTCCCTTGTGCTCACATTAACGTTCAAAAACCTCAGAAAGTGAAAATTTCATGCCATGGGACCTTTAATCAACATTTCTGGAAATTAGCCAGACTATTTCATCTGTAGTCCCTGGACAGATGGTAAACATGGTCACAATTCAATTAAAAGGCAGTGAGAATACAAACACACACTAACAACCATAACCACAATGTACACAATGAGAAATAACACACACACAGCTCACACACAGAAGACACATGCTCGTATAGGGAGGGTGGCACACTAATCATCGCAGGTTTGATGAGTTATTAGCCAGTTCTTAAAGGTCCCATGGCATGAAATTTTCACTTTCTGAGGTTTTTGAACGTTAATGAGCTCCCCTACCCTATTTAGGGCCCCCCATGGCTAAAAGTTGCGATATGTGTAAACTGAGCATTTCCGCCTTTGAAAAAAAGACAGCCCAAAGGGGCGATTCTGAACAAGGGAACTTTCTGACGTCACACTCGCGGAAAGGTTTCCACCCCCCCCCGTCTGGATGTCTACCTACCGTCTCTGGAAATCATGCCCAGAGAATTTGGACCGTGAACGAGCTACGAAATGTGAGATGCGTTTTTTTTATTTGCCTGGAGACACGTGAGAGTGTTTCAAAGCTCGGATGTCCTTTATCCGAGCCTCCGAACCTCTGAAACAGCAGTGGTTTAATTTTATTTTCTGTGAAAATGTGTGTGTTTTTTTTAATGGAAATCGTCTCATATCTTCCTCCGTGCTTAAAACACGGAAGTGGGTGACAGCGCACATCGCACTGCTAATCCAGGAAACAGCGGAGTATTTGAAAATACTCCGCAAAGACAAAACACCGAGCCACAAATAAAGCAATGTGTTCTACTCCATTCAGTGTAGTGAAGACTGCAGTGAGCGCTACATTGGAGAAACCAAACAGCCACTTCACAAAATGAGAGAGCCATAGTGGACCTCAGTCTCCCGTACAGCTCCACCTAAAATCCATGGGCCACTCATTTGATGACAGTGAGGTACAGATCTTAGCCAGGGAAAATAACTGGTTTGAGGTAAAGAGGGCTATTTTTGTCAAGAATTATGTCCCAGACATAATTTGTCTCCCATTTATAACTCTATCCTCAAACCTAAATCAAAACACACAAACAATAGGGCTTGCTAGGCCAGGTCCAGAGGTGTAAAAGCACCCATTATGGCACTGAATGGTTATTTTAACAACACCACTCCCACTGCATATTTAATAGGCCTACCTAACAAACAGCCTTCAGGCAGATATAAGGCAGCATCCACCAGCGTCTCATCAGAACTGAAGAAGCAGCTTGGATGACCTGTGATACGTATTTGACCAAATAAACTTTTGTCCAGTTGACAAATTGAATTTTTCCTTTTTAACAGATTGTATGATGTTATGTCTCTAATGCTGCCAGGAACTGGGTTCCACTCCTGAGAAGCTTTGATGGAAAAGGCACTCTGAATGCTGAATGCACTTTTCTTCAGGGGAACGATGCAGTCTCCATGGGCTGCCCCTCGAAGATCGGTTCTGATCCTGATAAACTGAGACAGTGGAAGAGATGACTGGCCATGGATGATTTTGTAAATGAGACAGAGGTGTGAATACTTGATTTACTTGTTTTCCCAGCTTAACACTTTGTGCTTTTGTAGAATATTACAGTGGTGATATCTGTGAGTTTTGAGTCTATACTTATACTGAGGTATTTGATTTCTGACACATTTTGAAGTTTTTCACCAGCCACAAGAACATCTGCACATATTTTTGTAATGGTGGATTTGGAGAAGAACACTGTTTTGCTGAGGTTGAGTTTAAGGCAGGACTGACCATTCTAATCATTCTGAAATTTTAATCATGGACCGAGTGAGTTTTTCTGCCACTTGTGGCTTATTTCCATGTGCGTAAATGACTATGTCGTCCGCATACATTTAAATATGGACTTTGGAACAAACTGAAGGGAGGTCATTAATGTAGAGGGAAAAGAGCAGTAGACCCAGAATGGAACCCTGTGGAACACCTATTGCTAGAAGGAGGGAGTTGAGTAGTACCCATTGATTTTAACTGACTGGAATCAGTTCGTTAGATATGATTCTATCCATGTTTAGCTCGAAAACCAAATTGCACTGGGTGAAGTGTAGACAAACTAGTGTTAAGATGTGTGATTATTTGTTGAGCAACAATTTTCTATGCAAATTTGGACGCTCTAGGCAGAATACTAATTGGTTTATAGTTAGACACCAATAAATGATCTCCACTTTTGTAGTTACAGCTGCTTTCCACACATTAGGATACAGTTTCAGTGATGGAATAATTGAGCATTTTTGTTAATGGACCAATGAGAGTGGATACTCTTTCAGTGTATCCATGCCAAATATATCCTTAGTTCTGGATTGTTTAAGTTATTTAATTGAATGTGCAACCTGGGTTTCACTAACGGTGTCTTGAAGGGTGGCTCCAGAATAAGGGAGTTGTGGGCATATTCAATCCAGGCAAATAAGTGCTCCAAGTGGCACATCGCAGGGCTGTTTCGAGATCCTGATTAGCTCGCTCCGTCTGACCATTGGATTGGGGGTGGTACCCAGACCAGAGACTGACGGAGGTTCCCAGAGCCTGATAAAATGCCCTCCACACTTGAGATGTGAATTGCGGGCCTCTGTCTGAAACAGTGTCTACAGAAATGCCGTGAAATGTGAACACATGAAGAACCAAAAGATTAGCAGTTTCAGTGGAAGTTGGCAATTTGGGAAGGGGTGCAAAATGCACTGCTTTAGAGAAATGGTCCACAATAGTGAGTATAACAGAATTACCATCGGAGTTTGGGAGCCCAGTGACAAAATCTAAAGCAATATGGGACCAAGGTCTGCTGTGAATAGGCAAGGGGTTGAGGAGACCAGATGGAGCTTGATGACTAGACTTACTTCAGGCACAGATAGTACAGGCAGCAATAAAAGACCGAGTGTCCTTGATCATAGATGGCCACGAAAATCTCTGTTTAAGAAAAGCTAGGGTCCAGTGGAACCCAGGGTGACAAGTTTGGAACTATGTCCCCACTGGAGGACCTGAGCTCGCACTCCGGCACAAATAAAGAGTTAGGTGGGCAGTTTCCTGGGGCATGTTGGGATCGTAGAGCCTCACGGACCACCCTTTCAATCTCCCAATGAAACGATGCGATCAGGTAAGTAGGGGAAGAATCCTCAGATGGGTTGTCAGGATTGTCAATCACACATGTAGCAGGCAGTATCTGCCAGGCAGGGATTCTGGAACATCCGGAGTGAACTGACGAGACAGGCATCTGGGTTTATATTCCAAGAACCAGGACGATATGTCAGAATGAAGTTGAACCTTCCCAGAAACAGGGCCCATCTCGCCTGTCGAGAGTTGAGCCTCTTGGCAGAAGGGAGATACGACAGGTTCTTGTGGTCAGTCCAGACAACAAAGGGATGTTCCGCACCCTCCAGCCAATGTCCTGCAATCCTGCAAAGCCAAAACCACAGCCAACAGCTCTCTATTTCCAATGTCATAGTTTACCTCGGCAGAAGACAAACGGCGAGAGAAAAAGGCACAAGGATGAATCTTTTGATCTCTTGGGGAGCGCTGGGACAGGACTGCTCCCACCTCGGAGTCGGAAGCATCAACCTCGACAATGAATTGCCTGGGGGGATCGGGGTGGGTTAGGACTGGGGCAGAAGAGGCACTTGACCATTTAAAAGGGGTGAGGGTAGACGTAAGACTAGTCAGTGGGGCTGCCTTTCTGCTGTAGTCTAATAAATCTCCTGTAAAAGTTGGCAAACCCCAGAAGATGCTGGAGTTGTTTTCTGGTTTCTGGTCTTGGCCATTCTGCCACAGCTTTCACTTTTTCTGGGTCTGCCTGGATCTGCCCCTGTTGAATGACAAAGCCCAGAAAGTTAACAGATGCTGCATGAAACTCACATTTCTCTGCTTTAACAAAGAGCTTGTTCTCCAGGAGGCGTTACAAAATGAGTCTGACATGCTGGACATGTTCCTTGAAATTCCTAGAGAAAAAGAGAATGTCATCCAAATAAACAAAAACAAACTTATTTAAAATATCCCGCAGGACATCATGTACAAGAACCTGGAAAACTGCTAGTGCGTTAGTTTTTTTTTTTTAGACAGATTGCTTTATTGTCGAAAAACCATATGTACATATAGAGTGAATTCGAAATTTTCCCCACTAACCAGGAGTGGCTGCTGCGCATGTGCGCGCCGCCGACTAGTTAGTTAGACCGAAAGGCATCACCAGGTACTCAAAATGTCCTAGTGGGGTGTTGAATGCGGTCTTCCACTCATCTTTGTCAAATGCGAACAAGGTGATAGGCATTTCTTAAGTCTAGTTTAGTGAAAATGGTTGCTTGATGGAGAGGTTCAAAAGCAGAATCAATGAGTGGAAGAGGGTACTTATTCTTTATAGTTATGTCATTTAACCCTCGATAGTCTATACAGGGCCTCAAAGTCTTGTCCTTCTTCCCCACGAAGAAAAATCCTGCGTCTACAGGAGACGAAGATGGACGTATCAGCCCAGCAGCTAGGGAATCCCTTATACAATCCTCCATAGCCTCCCTCTCTGGGCAGGACAGTTTATACAAACGACTAACGGGCAAGGGGGCACCAGGGAGCAGATCTATAGCGCAATCATAGGGACGGTGTGGAGGTAGAGAAAGTGCTTTCTGTTTATTGAACACTTCACCCAGATCGTGATATTCAGGGGGTACAGCAGACAGATCAGGACGACTGGGAGGTGAGGAAGGAACTAGTCCATTAGGGGTTATGGCTGACTGGAGACCGTTTGAGTGACAGAAGGAACTCCAGCTGGTAATGTTGTTCTTAGCCCAGTTGATATGAGGATTGTGCAGTTTTAACCAGGGAAGTCCCAAAACTATAGGGGCATGAGGAGAAGAAATGACTAAGAACTGAAGAACTTCCCTGTGATTACCAGACAAAACCAGTGTTAGATTTATAGTTCGATGTGTGATCCTGGCAAACCTCTCGATTTAAGGCATTAAAATCCCTAGGGGGTTCTAAGGGATCCAAAGGAATTTTAGCTTGGGACACAAAGTTTGAGTCAGTGAAACTGAAGTGTGCTCCAGAGTCAATAAATGCAAGGAGGGAAATGGACTCACACGACCAACACAAAGTGGAATGGAGCTGCAGTCTTTGCAGAGAGGAACCCAGGTGAGAAGTAGTTTGGCTCACCAGAACCTCTCCATTCACCGGTGAGCCATATTTAAGTCGCTGGGGGCTGGTGTTGATGTAGTGACCTGCCTCTCCACAACAAATACACAGACCAGACTGCAGGCAGTGCTGGCGTTCCGCAGGCTTTAATCGGGCCGACCCCGCTGTCTTGGTTTTGCTCCAGTAGAGAGCGCAGGGGATCTGGAATACACATGGGGATTGTTAGAAGGAGCAATGGAGAAAGGGGGAGTAATCTGAGGTGAGGTTAATGAACGAGGTGAGGACTGAAGTGCTTTCTCCCTCTGTCTTTCTCCAAGTCTATTGTCGAGACGTATGGCCAGGGAAATAAGTTCATCAAGGGTGTTGGTCTCATCGCGTGCAGCCAGTTCATCCTTAATCTTATCGTTCAGCCCCCTCATAAAAACGCCTTGTAAAGCTGCATTGTCCCAACCACTCTCAACAGCTAAAATACGAAAATCTATGGCATATTGAGCAACAGGTGAAGAGCCTTGATTGAGAGAGTAGACGTCTAGCTGCTTCTTTGCCCTTAAGAGGGTGGTCAAATATCTTCCTCATCTCTGCAGTGAAGCCATCATAGGAGTGACACAGGGTGGAGTCAGATCCCCAAACAGCTGTGGCCCATTGTGCAGCTCTGCCAGTGAGTAGACCAAGTAAAAATGCAAGACGAGACTTCTGTGTGTGGTAGGTGTTGGGTTGCTGGTCAAACACCAAGGAGCACTGGAAGAGGAAACGACCACAGGCTCCAAGATCACCAGAGTAGCGCTCTGGAGTTGGAATGTGTGGCTCACGAGCAGCCGGGAAGAGGGGCTGGGGAGCAGTCGCTTGAGGTTGATCAGCAGGTGGTGATTGCAATGAGGTTGAGAGCTGAGCAGAAAGCAGATTCATTTGAGTGGCAAGTTGAGTAACATTAACAGATAACTCACAGAGTCTTTCACTCACTTGTTTCAAATTCTGCTCTTGATGGCTCACTCTGACCCCCTGGGTGGCCAGAGCCTGAAGAACTTGGTCCAGGTCCGAATGGTCCATTTGGGCCAGACTGTTCTGTTGTGGTTAAACAGCAGAGGGACCCAAAAATGGATGTGGACCAAAAAGGAAAAGGAAAAAGTGAATTTATTTAACAAGTGGAATGTTGGCGGGAATGTAGCGGAACCGGGCAGTCTTTGGCTGGAGCAGGATCTCTGAAGAGCAGAAAAAGGCTGGTAAGCAGAAAATAATTCATAGGCAACGTAGAACAAAAAACTCAGAAGAGCCAAGAGGTTCACCGGGTGTTGGACGAGAACAGTCTGGCAGAGTCTCACTGGTGAGCAGGCCTTAAATAGCAGGGATCTTGATTGCCACCAGGTGCAAGGAATCACAGGTCCCAGGAAACTCCGCCCACACACACACACACACAGGGGAAAGGAGGGAGGGGAGCACAAGTCAAGACATTTTTTTTTGTTTTTGATTCATGTCCTACAAGTTTTTTCAAATATTGCCAGATTGCTTTAGAATTTCCTTTTGCATTCTCAATTATACTCAAGAAAAAAAACTGCTTTTGCTTTCCGTATGATTCTCTATACTTTATTTCTTAATTTGCGTTCTTTAGTGCATGATCCCTCTCCTTCATTAGTTTAAAAATGCTTGAGTTCATCCAAGGTAATAGTTTTTTATTGTGTTTGTTGCTGATTTTGCAACTGAAGTTTTTAATTAAGTTCTCAATTGCTGTTGATTTTGCAGCTGAAGTTTTTTTAGTTAAGTTCTCAAATGCTGTTGAGAAAGTCTCACTATCTCATTCACAACTTCCCAACAATAACTATTCCAAATCAATTTGTTGT
Organism: Paratrypauchen microcephalus; assembly: GCA_036785185.1. NCBI lineage: Eukaryota > Metazoa > Chordata > Actinopteri > Gobiiformes > Gobiidae > Paratrypauchen > Paratrypauchen microcephalus. The sequence continues at coordinate 816,400 of JAVJIX010000171.1, forward strand.
ACTACATTTTTAAATACTTCCTGTTTGTTTTTAGGTATTCTGAGGCATTCATTTCTTTGAATGGAGAGTGGAATCACTTGAGGCATGGACTCTCCACCTACCCGGAGAGGGTAAGCCACCTTTTTCCGGTCAAGAACCATGGCCTCAGATTTGGAGGAGCTGATCCTCATCCCAGCCGCTTCACACTCAGCTGCAAATTGCCTCAGTGCACGTTTGGAGGTCCCGGTCTGATGAAGCCATCAGGACAACATCATCTGCAAACAGCAGAGATGATCCCCTCTGGCCCCTGACTGTGCCTAGAAATTCTGTCCATAAATATTATGAACATGGCTGAGTCCAACATGCACCGGAAACAGGTCCGACTTACTGCCAGCAATGCAACCGCAGCTCCTGCTCTGATCATACAGGGACCGGACAGCCCTTAGTAAAGAGCCCTGGACCCCGTACTCCCAGAGCACTCCCCAGAGGACCCCATGAGGGACAGGGTTGAATGCCTTCTCCAGATCCACAAAGCACATGTGGACTGGTTGAGCAAACTGCCATGAACCTTCAAGCACCCGATAGAGAGTATAGAGCTGATCCAGTGTTCCACGGCCGGGATGAAAACTCTTTCTGGGAATCTCTGTTTTGTAAACTTTGGTTTGCCTGGGACCACTCCACAAAATTTGCAATCAGTGTCGGTGTCAGTGTAGTCAATAATCCAGGAGACAATGGAGGAGGTGACACCCATTCTGAGTAGGGATGCACCGATCCACATTTTTTCACTTCCGATCCGATCCCGATACCTGAATTTGGATATCTGCTGATACTATTCCGATACCAAAGCAAATCGACAGCTGACAGCGGTTGGTCATCGAGTACGATGTAGTTAAGCACCTTCTCAGTGATCCCTGTAGCTTTCACATTGTCTGGTGGAAGTTTACCTCGTCTTTGGAATGACTGCAGAAGTGATTCCGTTGTTTTTCAGCCCCATGGCTAAGAAGTCATCGCAGTGTTGAGGTGTTTGTAGTAAAAAGTATTTCCACACAGCGGACATGTTGTGATGAAAAGTTGGTTAACTGCCTTGTGCTGCTCAATGCCATGCTCAATGTTCGCCTGCTAGCTTGTGCTGCTAGTTCGCCTGCTAGCTGGCACTGAGCTGGGTTCTTCAGTGGGAGTGGGTGTAGGTATGGGAGCAGAGGTGATGGGCTGATGAATGGTCATCTGAGTAGTCTGTGGTGAGGTGTGGAGTGGGTGTCTGAGAGGTGTAGCGATGGGGGTGCCAGGGGATGAGAAACGTTTGTTTTGGGGAGACCTGTGATGACCTTCCATTCCCCTCCAAACATCTCTGGAGTTATTCTGTTGGAGTTTAACCTCCAGTTTCCTTCCATAGGCCTCCTGGCCCTGCCTTAGCTGGACCTTCAGCTGCCGTTGCACCCTCTTCACCTTGTCCTTGTCACCAGAGTTGAAGGCCCGCTTCTTCTTAAGTAGATCCTTTAGCTGGCTGGTGATCCAGGGCTTGTTTTTGTGGTAACAGCGTACAATGCGTCTGGGGACGACTGTATCCTCACAGAAGTTGATGTAACCTGTTATACAGTCTGTCATGCTGTTGATGTTGTCCCCATGTGGCAGGCAAAGCACATTCCAGTCTGTGGAGTCAAAGTAGTCCTGGAGGGCATCGCTGGCTTCCTGACTCGACTTCCTTACAGTCCTAGTGGTGACAGGCTACCTCTTTACTGCAGGTACATACTGAGGCATTAACAGAACAGGACTGTGGTCTGATTGTCCCAGTTGAAGTCACCAGAAATCAGTAGTAGTGCCTCTGGGTGTTTTGACCCAGCCCAGTGACCACAGTGCCTATCCTGTCACAGGCAACCTCTTCATCCGTAGAGGGAGGGATGTATATTCCCATGAACAGGACAGAAGTAAATTGGCAAATAATATGGATGCATTCCCAAAAGCATAAGTTCAATGTCCGGTGAACAGATCCTCACAGTAATATGGCCAGGATTACACCACCTCTCGTTCTTCAAAACAGCAATTCCGCCACCCTTCTTCTTACCTCTAAGGAGAGTGTCTCTGCCCGCACACACAGTCTTAAAGCCTGATACAGATGCACTGTTGTCCAGGAAGTTTGTATGAAGCCAGGTCTCCATGAAGCACATGATACTGCTGACAGTGTACTCCCTCTAGGTCCGAACATGTGCAAACAGTTCGTCCATCTTATTTCCCAGTGACCTTATGTTCCCCATCAGAATCGATGATGATGATGATGGAACCTGAGGCTTGAATTTCCTTCTTATTACACTATAGACTCTGTATTACACTAAAGCCTATATTACACTCCAGCCTGTATTACACTAGAGTCTATATTAGACTATAGTCCACATAAGACTTCAACCTGTATTATAGAGCTGGGCAGTATGACCAATGTTCCCCCTAATTTTTCATGTGTCTGAGCAAACACGCTAACTCCCTGAGCTCCTTGGACCCCTGTGAGCGACATCCGACCTGCACACTGTGGCCACACCAGTATCACACCTGAGATCATCACAAGTTACAGCTTATTCATCAAATTACTGCAGTTATTTCTGTTGGATTACTTTTAATATAACTGATTTTTTGGTCCACTTAGAAAGACAAAAATCTGTTCATGAGATTTGTACATGTTGTATGTCAGTATGAGTCCTGCTGTGGTCAGTGAAACATTGAACAGTACAATCTTAATAAATAACTTAACAAAAAAAAAAAAAACTTAAAATAAAAAATATTTCTTTTCCTCCCATAAATGAGCAGTGTATAAATCTGTAAAATCACATTAAAGGGATATGCCACCCCCAGGTCAAATTTGGGCATCTCCCCACAGTCCAGAGACTAAAATAAGTGGTGGAAAGCGTTTTCCTGCTCACCCAGCTATTGTCCGAGTCTGTCGCCACTGACCGCCGCGGTATCTGCAGCTCCTCCGCCTTAGACTGGAGTCTAACGTCGCCAGAGAAAGATTTCGGCCAAAAGGAATTAATTTGCTCGATGCGTTTCCCAATTACTTTGTGTGTAGTGCGCATTCATATCGAGTGCAAATAAATGTGCAAATCAACACGGAGAGCTTGCCTTGGTCATTTTGGGTGGGAACTATTTTCCAGTGCGTAAGAATACAGCCGTATCACGCAGTACGCTACCAGGGGAATCCCAGTTACGCACCGGGAAGGGAGTTCCCCTGTTGCACAACGTGGTGCGTGATACGCCTGTATTCTTACGCACTGGAAAATAGTTCCCACCCAAAATGACCAAGGCAAGCTCTCCGTGTTGATTTGCACATTTATTTGCACTCGATATGAATGCACACTACACACAAAGTAATTGGGAAACGCATCGAGCAAATTAATTCCTTTTGGCCGAAATCGTTCTCTGGCGACGTTAGACTCCAGTCTAAGGCGGAGGAGCACCAGTTACCGCGGCGGTCAGTGGCGACAGACTCGGACAATGGCTGGGTGAGCAGGAAAACGCTTTTCATCACTTATTTTAGTCTCTGGACTGTGGGGAGATGCCCAAATTTGACCTGGGGGTGGCATATCCCTTTAAGAGACTTTTTCAGCTTGATTAATATAGCCTGCATATAGCTACAGATTTTTTTTTATGGATTGTAGGACTTATAGGCCATAAGATGGGTAATCTTTCTCAAAATAATGATCTCAAAATAAGTATAAATTATTATCACTTTATATCTTGCTTTTAAATCATTAGTCTGTAGTTTTGTGTGAGTGTCTCTGTGGTGTAACACTCCGGGGAGAGGATTCACACTGTGACAAAGTCCCGTTTTTTTGGCCCACAAAAAACTATGAAAACAAAGTAAACGGGAAGATTACATTATGGCTCTACCTCTTCCTCTTCCTGTGTTCTTCCCTCCGTGAAGTGTGTGTGCGGGCGGCAGAGCTGCCGCTCTGACCCGCGGAGATGTGCAGCTACAACTACGGTCATACTGAAGGAGAGAAACGAGGTCGAAATGTGTCTGTAGTTTTGCCTGATTTACACCAGACCATATCACAAGTGAGATATGGTTTGGGAGCCACCTTCGAGATATCTCATAGTGGAGGTGTGGTTTACGATCGCCAACGGCCGTTTATTGGGCGTTACGAATGTCTGTCATTTGGCGTATACGTAGCCCATAGCCAATCATGTCAGTTGTCAGTTCAAACTACAAGCTTCTGTTTGTCGCGTAGTACGCGTCACCGTCTTGCCACCCCTCCCCGCTCTCTGATTGGCTCCCAGAATCAGGAGAGCTCACTTGCCATAGTCGCCAGGCTGTCTTTCAGATCGGAACGAACGAAAGCAGCCTGGGATTTCCCAGGTTATCTGTACTTGGCTTCTCCCTGACGTGTGTCACATTTTTTTTTTTTTTTTCCATTGCATTTATATAGCGCCTTTCATGACATGCCTTATCATCCCAAAGCGCTCCACAGTTCACCGTTCATTCACTCCACACTTGGTGGTGGCAAGCTACTTTCTGTAGCCACAGCTGCCCTGGGGCAGGCTGACGGAAGCGACATTCACGTGTGCATCTATGTGATTGGTCGTTCCGTGCGTCTAACGAGAGGTTTGTTTGTCAGTTCAGGTTAGATTTTATTTTATGCCCTGCACGCGCGCACCTTAGAGGGAACATTGGTTAGCATAAGCGTATCTTAACTCCGCTGCACTGTTATTACGGTTATATAGTGTGTATGGACAGGGCACGTGCACAAGTACTGTCAAAGCCATGATTGGCTGCATAAATGAATCATATCGTATGATTGGCTGGGCACCTGTCACTGAGTTACACAGTAAAATGATACAGAAACATTTTTTATAGATCTAATTCGTTGACAGTGCGCTGCATAGTTTTTCTTGTGCGCTGAGAATGTGCGAGCAGTGCGCAGTTGTGCAGCTTAGAGGGAACATTGAGTATGACCAAAAATTTCAAAATTATATCAATATCATAATATTTGACTTTTTTTTTTTTTTCATGCATGACTAGGTGTTAACCCATTTCCTAATCATTTAGAGAATAATTACTGCAGTAAATTGGACTTGGTAAAACATATCTGGGTCCAGAGCTCCTTGAAGCTCCTTTCTCAACAGGACTAAGTGGTTCCATGTCTAAATGGACAGTAATAGCGTTGGTAATATCGTTCCACCTTTTGCTTTTCTTGTCGTAGGCGGTCCCCTTGGCAAACGCGTCTCTGAGTGACGTCTGAGTCGCTACAACTTTAGCCCAACAATATTACAGAATGTGTTTGATCAGCCTCAGATTTTTTAAAGCTGAAGTATTTCGACACAACTGACACGGCTCCTCTTTTCAGTTGAAGTTCCTCTGTTTCTAACAATGTCCATGTTGTTCACAGCTCAACAGACATTGTAGCCGTGTCCCAATTTGAGGGTTATTGATCTGTGTGCGTAATTTGCGTGGTGCGTGTTGTTAGCATTAGCGTTAGCTGTGTGTCTGGATGCTGCGAGTGGCTCCGTGGACCTGTCCCATTTTGGCAACGGCCTTGCGGTCCGCGGAGGGTAGTTCGAGGGCTGCAGCTTTTGCAGCCTTCGGAGTAGGGGTGGGTATTGGCAAAGAAGTCACGATTCAATTCAAATCACGATTCATATGCCACGATGCGATACTATCACGATGCATCACGATACTTGAATTATTGCGATGCATTGCAATATATTCAACATACTTCAGTGAAAATGTACCAAAAAAAAGAGGATAACTTAAATATCAGTGTCTGTGTATCTGGGTAGTGTCTTCAATTGATACAGAACTCTGAGCAACTCAATTCAGAACTGAATTTATTGAATAACAAAAACAAATAAACCAAACCAATAACAAAAAAAGTGCAGAGGATTTTTTCTAAAACAAAAAATTATGTTCAAACATTTGCCATTTTGGAGGTAGCTCCCATCATAACAAACAATACCCTTTCACAAAGAAAAAAGTGCAGAGGATTTATAAAAAAAATAAAGTAATTATTTTCTTTATTTATTTATTTATTATTAATTAATTAATTAATTAATAGTTAATAATAATCGATTTTTGGCATTAAGAATCAATGCAGTATATTGTGAAAGTATCGCGATGCATTGTCATGACGATTATTTTGCACATTCCTACTTCGGAGCCGCCGAAAAAGCAGCAGAGGCTGCAGCCCTCGAATTGGGACACAGCTTACACCGCTCTCATCCCACTGCAAAACAGTTACCCAGCGCAACGTTCCGGCGCTCTATGTTCCCGACGTTTTGTACACACACACTCACCGGTATTGCGGTAAATGAAAAATTCATATCATTAAAAAAAAAAACCAACACACCGGTATTCGGTATGAACCGGTATACCGCCCAGCCCTGCTGTATTACACTATAGTCTGTATTACACTACACCCTGTATAGTGTAATACACTCTGTACAGTCTGCTTTAGTGAATGTTGGTCAATGTGGTTGCCTTTTTTGAATGGGGATTTTCTAACATTTTTTTCCTAACATTTGTTAAAATGTTGTGAAGCCATGTGAGGAGACAAATGCGGACCGGACGGTGTTGGGAAGCGGAAAAACAAGAGGAGGTGGACTGCTTGTTTTTATTAATGAACGCTGGTGTCACCCCGGGAACGTACATGTGAAAGATCAGCTGTGCTCCCGGGACATCGAACTTCTTGCTGTGGGTATGCGGCCCTACTATTTGCCACGAGAATATTCACATGTCATCGTACTTTGTGTTTATATTCCTCCATCGGCGGATGGTGGGGCTGCATGCGAGCAGCTCCATACTGTAGTGACGAGACTGCAGACAGACCACCCGCGTGCTCTCGTTCTAATCACGGGGGACTTTAACCACACTTCCCTATCCACTACTCTCCCTACATTCACGCAATACATCACGTGCCCCACGAGAGACAATAAGACTCTGGACCTTTTTTACGCAAATGTCAAGGACGCTTACACCTCCGCCCCCTCCCCCCGCTCGGACGCTCAGACCACTGTCTGGTCTACCTGCTCCCGCAATACACACCCAGGGTGCGAAGACAACCTGCGCAGAAGCGGTCTGTGAAGCTTTGGACTCAGGAGGCCTGTGAGAGTCTGAGGGACTGTTTCCAGAACACTGACTGGGACATGTTCAGCGGCTCTTACGGAGATGACATCAACGGCCTGACCCATTGCATTACAGACTACATTAACTTCTGCGTGGAGAACACTGTACCAACCAGGAGGGTACGGTGTTTCTCCAACAACCACCCCTGGGTCACCCCTGAGCTTAAAGCCCTCCTGAACCAGAAGAAGAGGGCTTTCAACTCAGGGGACAGAGAGGAGCAAAAAGGGTCCAGAGGGAGCTTCAATGGAGGATACGACGGGCCAAAAAGGACTATGGGAGGAAGATGGAAGAGCAGCTGGCCCAAAACAACGCACGGGGCGTGTGGAGAGGACTGAGGAACATGTCGGGTTTCGGACAGAGTGGCAGAGGGACAGCTGATGGCGATCAGCGCTGGGCGGACGAATTAAACCGTTACTTCAACAGGTTTGACTCGCCCCCCACCCCCTCTGCCCCTCTGCCGACTCCCCCCTCCTCCTCTTCACACCTCCCCGGGCCAGTAGCCACATCCCCCTTCCCCTTCACACGGACCCAACCCAGCACCAGCCCCCCTCCACCCCCACCTCCACCAGCCCCTGCAGTCCAAGTCCCCCCTCACTCCCCCCTCTCCATCACACCAGACGAGGTGAGGAGGGAACTTAGGCGGCTCAACCAGAGGAAGTCCACAGGTCCTGATGGTATCTGCCCCAGGCTGCTGAGAACCTGTGCAGACCAGCTCTGTGAGGTTCTCTGCTACATGTTCAACCTGAGCCTCAGCCTGGAGAAGGTCCCCGTCCTGTGGAAGACCTCCTGTGTGGTCCCGGTTCCCAAAACAACAAACGCCAGGGAACCGGCCCACTACAGACCAGTCGCCTTGACCTCCCACCTCATGAAGACCATGGAGAGGGTGATCCTCAGCCACCTCCGCTCTGTGGTGAGCCCCACCCTGGACCCGCTGCAGTTTGCCTACAAGCCAAACGTAGGAGTAGAGGACGCCGTCATCTACTTGCTGCAGCGGGCGCTCACCCACCTAGAGACCGCCGGGAGTGCTGTGAGAGTCATGTTCTTTGACTTCTCCAGCGCCTTCAACACCATCAGGCCGGCGCTACTGCGGGGGAAGCTGGAGGACGCGGGAGTGGATGGACATCTCGCTGCCTGGACCATCGACTACCTCACTGACCGTCCACAGTACGTGCGGCTGCGCGGCTGTGAGTCAGAGGGGGTAGTCTGCAGCACTGGGGCTCCCCAGGGAACTGTCCTCTCACCCTTCCTCTTCACCATATACACCTCGGACTTCACATATAACATGGACAGCTGCCATCTCCAGAAGTTCTCTGACGACTCGGCCATTGTGGGCTGTGTGTCAGAGGGGAACGAGCTGGAGTACCGCTCGGTCATCAGTGACTTTGTGGACTGGTGTGGGCGCAACCACCTGAGCCTCAACACCAGTAAAACAAAGGAGCTGGTGATCGACTTCAGGAGGAGACCACTACCTCACTCACCGGTGAACATCCAGGGGCAGGACATAGAGACTGTGGACAGTTTCAAGTACCTGGGTGTTCACCTCAACAATAAACTGGACTGGTCCCACAACACCAACGCCCTGTACAAGAAGGGCCAAAGTCGCCTCCACCTCCTGAGGAGACTGAGTTCCTTTGGAGTGAGCAGGCCTCTGCTCAAGACTTTTTATGACTCTGTGGTGGCCTCTGCTCTCCTCTACGCTGTCGTCTGCTGGGCCCCGAGCAGCACAGAACGGGACAGAAAAAGACTCAACAAGCTGGTCAAGAGGGCCAGCTCTGTCCTGGGCTGTCCTCTGGACTCTGTAGAGGTGGTGGCTGAGAGGAGGGTACTGGCCAAATTCACGTCCATCATGGACGACACCTCTCACCCTCTGCACCGGACTGTGGAGGAGCTGAGCAGCTCCTTCAGCAGCCGACTGAGGCACCCCCAGTGCAAGAAGGAGCGCTACCGCAGATCCTTCATCCCCACCGCCATCAGACTGTATAATTCTACTGTATAGTCCTACCGTGCAATATCGTTTTCCCAATGTGCAATATTGTTGTTTTTTTTTTCAATACTCCTATCGTGCAATATAGTTTTTCCAATTTTTTTCAATACTCTCCCGGTCACTGTTTTTTATTATTATCACTACTATTATTATTATTTGATTTACTACTTATTTTTTAAATTATTATTATCACCTATCTTTATGCCTTTTTTTGCCTGCATGCACTTGTCTTCTTGTTCAAACTGTCCCTACCTGGAGCTACTGTGACAAGTAAATTTCTCCTGTGTGAGATCAATAAAGTCTTATCTTATCTTATCTTATCTCTTATCTTAAATGCTGTGATTTAGGTCTGTGAAAAATGTTTTGCATTGAAATAATGTGACATTATGAGAGATGCAATTAAAAAACAGTTTATAATTTACTATCTACATTAAAACACTTTTGATTTGAAATCAAGTATAGTGATATTGTCTGAATGTTACGTCTTATCCCCAGTGTTGACTGTTTGCTGTCTTCAGTTCCATCCTTACACTCTAGCTTGGATCCTGTTGTTGCCATAACAACGGCTTTGACACTTAGCGACAGAACCAGGCCATGTGCCAACATTGCTTCGGCAATGGGGCTCAGAGCAACCCGTGGCCAAGGCATCCCACGGCGGCCATCTTCTATCACTCTTGTCCCAGCTCTGGCTTGGGGCCCCGGCGTTGTCACGACAACCAGGCCCCAGCCAGATGATAGGCTCCTTGATGGCTGCCAGACTCTGCTTCAACATTAAAAGCAAATATTTGCTCCTTTCCACAGTACTTATTCAGAACATACATAGAGTATGGAGAATCTCTATCTTCTCATACACACATGAAAAACCTTTACACAGAAATGACTTCAAAATATGTAAAATGTAAGAAGAACTCCAGAGAGGGAAAGGACATGGCCGTAGCTCTTTGGTCTGTTTCATCAATAGAATGCATGAGTCTGTACGACTTTGATGTGGTGTGGTTGTTGGTGTTTATGTTATATACTTAAATTATATACTGAGCTTTTAGGCCTGAAATGTGGTTCTACCTGTGATCCTGATGTTTTGGCTGTATCCAAACGCACACACATCATACACACTAACCACTAGGGGTGTGCAAAATAATCATCATGACAATGCATCGCGATACTGACTTTCACAATATACTGCATCGATTCTTGATGCCAAAAATCAATTTGTATTAATTAATAATTAATTAATTATGTATATATATATATATATATATATATATATATATATATATATATATTTTATAAATCCTATGCACTTTTTTCTTTGTGAAAGGGTATTGTTTGTTATGATGGTATCTCCCTCCAAAATGACAAATGTTTGAACATCATTTTTTGTTTTAGAAAAAATCCTCTGCACTTTTTTTGTTATTGGTTTGGTTTATTTGTTTTTGTTATTCAATAAATTCAGTTCTGAATTGAGTTGCTCAGAGTTCTGTATCAATTGAAGACACGACCCAGATACACAGACACTGATATTTAAGTTATCCTCTTTTTTTTGGTACATTTTCACTGAAGTATGTTGAATATATTGCAATGCATCTCAATAATTCAAGTATCGTGATGCATCGTGATAGAATCGCATCGTGGCATATGAATCGTGATTCGAATTGAATCGTGACTTCTTTGCCAATACTCACCCCTACTAACCACACACAACAAGCTCTTTGAGTGCCTTGAATGTGGAAAAACGCTATATACAAATGAGACCATTTACCATTATCATTTACCATAGGTGAAACTATTGTCCAATTTCCACACCCTTGTTGTATCTTCAAATTAAATCAGTATTTGTTTCCAAACTCCATATCCGACCCCCAAGCCTATGGGGGTGCAGAGGCTCAGCCCACCAACCCAAGGTCAGACGCATATTGTCAACGTGTCCGTGTCTAAGATTATTTTATATTATCATGTTGGTATATATGTTTTATTTATGTTTGTGTGTAAAATCCCTGTTGTCCAGATAGAATTCATGGCAAAAGGATACATTCAATTTGTCAACTGGACGAAAGTTTATTTGGTATAATAAACTTTGAACTCCAGTGAACAAACTGAATTTCTCCTTTTGCCTGTTTATATTTGTGAAATGCCTTAAGCCCTATTCGGACGGGATTAGTTTTACAGGGGGATGTAGAGTAATGTGGGTTTATCACAGGACCTCTGTAATATAAATGACCCCATTCACACAGGACAAGAAATGTCCGTAATATTCATTTGACATGGGAGGAGTTTGTTTACGCTCTGCCGTCACGTATTCGTTGCCGTGCACGTCATGATTAGCCTATCTGTAATATTAGCGAACTATGCAAATTATTGCCCATAATCAGGACTAATAGAGCAAACATGACCTAAAACAAGCAGAAGTTTCATGCCTCTGACGACTGATTTATACCTCTTGGGCTTTTTCATTGGTCGATGTGTGCGTTTGTTTGAGAGTACCGGTAGATCATTTTGTTTGCCGGCAAAACAAAGCGCTTCAAGCTCCTCCGTGTTTGAAAATTGCGGTAAATTATTTCTTTAAACGGATGTGACGAAATATTACATACATCTTTACCGAGGGTCGCATTCGCACGGGATTAATATTACCTAAGGTAATTCCCCCAGACCGTTTTACAGAAGGTGAAACTCACAGTAAATTTCACAGACATACTCCGTTATGTTTACGGACATGGCGCGTTCAGACACGACTAAATTCCCTGGTAATTATTACTTCACCCCATGTCACCCCATAAAACTAATCCTGTCCGAATAGGGCTTTAGTCGTCTAGGTAGTTTCCATAATGGTCCATGGGCATATTCTAGTCTATGTGCTCTTATACTTTGTTGCAAAATCTGTTGTTGTGTCCTTAGGCAAGACACTTCATCCACATTGCCTAGTATGGATGTGATCTGTGAGTGACTGTTGGTGGTTGGAGGTGCAGATGGTGCAGATTCTGTCTGTGTGTGTGTGGAGTTTGCGTGCATGGTCTGGGCTCGATCCCCGGGCCTTTCTGTGTGGAGTTTGCATGTTCTCCCCGTGTCTGGGTGGGTTTCCTCCGGGCACTCCGGTTTCCCCCATCAACCCAAAACATGCTCCAGGTAAAATCCTCCAGCTTAGGTCCTGACCAAGCCTAACAATAAGATCATGGAGATGGGTCCCATGATGGGCGCCTGAAAGACGGGTCAAATGCAGAGAAATAATTTCCCTACGGAGATAAACAAAGCATGTCTTCTTCTTCTTTTTTCTTCTTCTTCATCTGTGTGTGGAGAAAATGAATAATGCACTGTAGAATCCAATGACTTTGACTTACTTGTTCTGTTCTTGTTCATTTTAACGCTATTGAGAAAATGCAACTTTAATAGTATCGACTAATATCACATTTTGGATCATTTTGACAACTCTTACACATGCAGCTACCTTTTTGTCCTTTTTTTGGAACCATAAGCAGCAAAAATTGAAGACTTTTCATAAAGTATTTGCCATTTCCTCAATATTTGGAGAGTAGTTCTGTTCTGTATTAGGTCTATTCTTACTTGTTTGAATACGTATTCATTAAAGAGGGCATTACAGGCATCGAAAGAGTCTTCTCGTTTTCAGTTTGATTTTTACTTTGCTCACGTGTTCCCCATTAGTGGCTGTGACTCCATCTGGTCCGCATTAGGATGGGTTTGGGGTTCTTCCGCTGGGCTGTAGCCTGCTGCATGTGTTTCCAATGGGAGCTGTAATGAACCTTCAGAGAGCTCAGGCTTGTGTAAAAGTGCAGCTCAAAGGCGGCTTGCGGCTGGGAGGTGTTCCCGTCTGCCCCTACAATGGCTCACACTTCAAATAGGCCACAAGTGAAGAGCAGTCAGCCCCCCCACTGAGGGATTGTGGGCCAGAATCAGTGCCCTACTAAACCTACTTTTTGTGATAGATGCACGGAATTGTATTATTTGAATGTTTTTATTTGCAATAAAATAAATATTTCCTGAAAATATATAGGAGACTTATATTATGAAGGACACTGTAAAAACAACAAACCACAAAGCAGTCACATGTTTGATTCTACATTTGCATTCAAGAGGATAAAACGGCACACAGTGAGAGCTGTGAGTGTGAGTGTGGGCTGTTCCAGGAAAAAACATTTTACAATTGCACAGAAATGGGTTTGTTGGTGGGTATTTATCACATTGTGGGGACAAAAATCTGTACACACTCGCACCATGTGGACCTGCCCCACAAATCAGATCCCCATGACAGAAATCCTTTATTATTAGATAAACAACACGGTTTAAAGTTCAGTAACAATTCAGTCCAATGTCAGGTAATATAATTGGAAACATACCTTTGATAAGTGTGTGTAGTGATGAAGAAACAGCCTCATGTCTTGGAGTGCTTCACATGGAGCTAAGTGCTGGTGTTTAAAGAGGCCGTGGAAAGCGGAAGCCATGAGTGAGAAGTGATTGAGAAAGAGAGGAATGTAGCGTCTGGCACAGGTGCAGCCGAGTGTCGTGAGAGCGCTTCAGTCCCACATCTGTTTGGAATAAAGACTGTTCACTCTGTGTACACAGCAGGAGGGGGAGAAACATTGCATTGAAAATGCATACAGTTTAGCCCACAATGATTCCTACCCAGACAGAATTTGAATTCAGACTTCAATTCAGAATTTGAATTGTTAGACCCCATCTAACAGTCCACCAGTGTCTGCGAAACAACCTCCTGTAGAAAAGTCTTGGAAAACGTGATACTCAATATATATATATATATATATATATATATATATATATATATATATATGTTTGTTTGTTTGTACAGTATATACCACAGTTTTGCCTGATGCTGTAGTGTGCTATGGTGCATACCGTAGCTCTGTTTATTGTTTATCTTTTGCTATTGTACATTGTGTAATTTTGAAGGACATGGGTCAAAGGTCAGCTGAGGATCATGTGACATAGTGAGAGAATGACAGCTGCTGTGCATGTGTTAACTTCTCATGGCTCAGTGTTCACACGCTACACTCACTTTGCAGTGGAATGGAATGCAGCCATGTCTCTGGGAGTCTGCTTGTGGCACTGGATGCTGAGTGTTTTGTGCAGCTGGATACAGAGAGACTGTAAAGCCCCTTACAAATATGCAACCTCCACTAGCCTACCTGGAGGGTCATTCAATCTCACAAACTATAAAGCACTCAACAGTCTATTAAAAACAATCTTGCATACCCAATCACCCATCACCTGCTGGACTCCATACAACCGTACACCTCCATACAAATGTACAGGTGTACTGAGGGATGTGTGAAGAAACACTCAGCGTCCAGGTAGAATCTATGGCAAAAGGACAAATTCAATTTGTCAACTGGACAGAGTTTATTTGGTCGAATATGTTTCGCAGCTCGTTCAAGCTACTTCTTCAGTTCTGGCTAGAGTGCTGGTGGACACTGCTTATAACCAGCTGCAGGGAGGAGCTCACTACACTGAAATGACTATGAAACTATCACACCTCTTTGTTTTCTGTTTCTGTGCGGGGTCTTGTTAGCATAACCTTTCAGGACCATAATGGTGTTCTCACACCTCTGGACCTGACCTGGCTAACCCTATTGTTTTCTTTGTTTGTTTTGATTTAGGTTTGAGAATAGAGTTATAGATGGAGACAAATTATGACTGAGACCTCCATTTGTGCTCAAGGAAGGATTCTCTTTCTTGACAAAAATAGCCTCTTTAAGTCCCCTCTCAAACCAGTTCCTTTCTCTGGCTAAGATCTGTACCTCACTGTCCTCAAAGGAGTGGCCCGTGGCTTCTAGGTGGAGATGTACGGCAGATGCAGGTCCACAGTTCCTAGGGATGATGTCTAGAGGAGTTCCAGGTGTTCTCTGTGTCTCTTTGCCCCCACCATATGTATGTGTCTCTTTTCTCTCTTCTGTTCGGATTATCAAGGACAGTGAGCACATTGCGTCATATTCTTTGTATTTCTAACTTTCTGTTATCAGATGATTAAAGCTATGAATTATGTGTCCAGGTGTATGCCCCCTCTGCTGGTTCAGCCGACTACAACAGGGACTCGCCGGGATACCCCAGCTCAAAGCCACCAAGCTCTGGCTTCCCCAGTTCCTTCTTTATGCCAGGTATGGAACACCTCACTGGTAAATATTGTGGTGACAAATGCCAGCACATGAAGTGACTGTTGTATTCTTATCAGATGGCCACCACAGCAGTGACCCCTGGAGCAACAGCAGCAGTAGCAGTATGCCTCAGCATGGCGGTTACCATGGTAATATGCTTGGGGGAGGCACCTCTGGCCACACCCCCTCCCAAAGCTCCTCCTACTGTGGGATCCACCCCCATGACAGATTGGTGAGCACTGATCATTTGATTTGATCAGTATTTGAATGTAAAACCACTATAGCAGTTAAAGAATCAATTAACCATACAAAATGTATCAATTGTAGTTCCTTGTTGTTGTCAGAATTACCCGCCTCACTCCTCAGCAGACCTCAGCTCCAGTCTGCCCCCCATGACCAGCTTCCACAGAGGGGGGGGCTCATCTGGGGGGGGCAGTCACTACAGCACAGCATCCTGCACCACCAACACCAACGGAACAGACTCCGTCATGGGTAGGGCTCATACCATGGAGTCTTACTAACACCTCTCCAAAGCTTCAGTTTCAATGTTTTTTGTTTGGTTTTTTTTGTCAGTGGATTTGTTGGTGTTGCTTATCAATCCAGTTGACACTGTCTTATAGATATACAGTGGTACCTCACCTTACGAAATTAATTCGTTCCAGAAGTGGTTTCGTAACGTGAATTTTTCGTAAGTTGAGTAGCTATTTCAATGGAAAAAGCCTGATTCGTTCCAAGGCCCCGATCCAAGTTTTTTTTTATAGTGTAACTTTTTTTATAGTGTAACATTGTGTTCTGCTTAGAGACTGTAGACCCAGGACTAAACGTGGACTATACCAGGTCTAGACCAAGGTCTAAACCAGGACTAAACCTGGACTAAACCAGGACTAGACCAGGTGGATTAAAGCGCCGCACGTGGGTCTATTTCCTGGTTTCGTTTCGAGTCACGGCTGAGGCGAGCAGCGAGGGGGACCGCACACAGTCTGAGCGCATGAACGAGACCCGTACTCAAACCGTGCCTCCTCTAGACCTCCTCTAGACCTGGTCTAGACCTGGTCTAGACCACCGCGGCTCTAGCATGCGTTCGTTCATGCGGGTCCATTCCAGGTTTAGTCCTGGTTTAGTCCAGGTTTAGTCCAGGTTTAGTCCTGGTCTAGACCTGCTGGCAGCCCCGCGCCGGGTCATGCTGCACTATCACACGTGTCAGAGCGCAGTTTTCTCCCCCCTCCCCCTTCCCCCCACACTTTACTATTAATAATTTTGTTGAAAATCTATGAAAGTTTGAGTGTTTAAACGAGAGACAAATGTGAGAATAGTTTAAATTCAGTCTGAGAAAAGCGTATAATGTGTGTGGCTGAGCGCACATTATTTGAATTTTTGAGATTTCGCGTTTCGTAACTTGAATTTTCTTTCGTATCTAGAGACCAAAATTTAACGTGAAGGCGTTTCGTAACTTGAAATTTTCGTTTGTTGGGTCTTTCGTAAGGTGAGGTACCACTGTAATACAGAATCTTTAAGTATGTGGAATTGGCCTAGAATTCATGAGCATGAACTCCAGCATACGAATTGTATACACCCCTTAAAACACAGTTTTAGTCCATTCATTTTTGACAATGACTATCTTTATTAGGAGTAATACAATAAAAATCATTTATCTTTATCCCTATGGGAGCAAGAAAAGCTCATTTTCACAGATTTATCCAAAACTTTAAGCTTAAAAATGAAGGGTGCTTACCCCTTGACTCATGGCACTTTGTCTTGACGACATGAAAATGATGAACTTTTCATGTAAACATAAGAAACCCAAAGAGTTACTGTGTGTTCCTCAAAACGGAAACAATCACTTGTTTCTAACTGATAATCTCTGTTTTAGTGAATCGTGCCCAGAGTGGAACAGCCAGCAGCTCTCAAACTGGAGATGCCTTAGGAAAAGCACTTGCTTCAGTAAGTACACCAGTAATGCCAACGTGCTTACAATGTGCCACACTTATCCAGCAGGGAGAACAAGTCATACCAATGTCATGTTTGGCTTGCTGTAAAATTTGTAATTTCCTCCAGGTTGTGTAAACTATAGAGATCTTTAATGTAAACTGATACATAACAATAACTGGTGTTGTACTTGAGACCGAGTCAGGCCTCAAGAGCATCTTTTTGCTGTTTGGTCTCATCTCGGACTAGAGCACATTTGGACTCGGTCTTGTCTCTATCTTGATCTTGATCTTGATCTCTATCTTGCACTCGGGCTTGTCATGGACTCGAGGTCTGATACTTGGCGAGTGTGATCATAGTTCATTAAGGCCACTGCTGTCTGCAATAAACCTGCATCTTTTGTGTATGGGACTCCTCACTGCAGCCTGTGCTCGTTTGGAGGAAACACAAAGCTAAATCTAATCCAAATTTATGCCACAGAGCAGGGAGAGCAGGCTTACTGCAACCTGTGGGCTGAAGTTTTCCTAATAAATACATCTGTTTGTCACAATGTGCATTTGGTTTGGTAGATAGTTTGGTGTAAAGGCTGGGAGCCTATATACCACTGTAAAATTAGTACGATAATGTAACTCCTGTTAGGAACTTGAAAATTTAAAAAATCCTACCCTCTTTCTTTACTTTGAAGCAGTTTTCTGTAAAGAGCCAGTGGCAGCTTAAAGACGGGGTTCCCAAACTGTGGGTGAGGGTCCAAAAAGGAGCACAGAGTGTTTCAGTACAGTCTGCTTGGCTTATTTTAAGCCACATAACTGTAAAATAGAAATAAATGCAGTTACAAAGATGGATATGATTTCATCTCAATGGACCGTGTCTTGTCTCGGTCTGTTGGTTTTGTCCTGGTTTTGGGACCCTGTGGTCTCAGACTGGTCTTGGATTAGTGCGGTCTTGAATACAACACTAACAGTAACACATTTTCATCCAAAATGATCAGTCCCAGAATCTTCCAAGCAAATGGCAACAAAAGTTTTCAGAAAGTATTTGCATTGATTTGCTCAGCTTTCCTAACTCTTTGTGTATTTCTGCTTATAGAAATCATTTGTAATGCAAAATTGTGTTATGCTCAAATTATTACTATTATTATTTTTTTTAGGGATGTCCCGATCAGGTTTTTTGGCCCTCCGATCCGATTCCGATCATTTGATTTTGAGTATCTGCCGATACCGAGTCCCGATCCGATACTTACATAATACATAAAAAAGTACACTTATTACTTATTACTTATTATTATTTATTCTTCTTCTTCTTCTTCTTCTTCTTCTTCTTCTTATTATTATTATTATTATTATTATTATTATTATTATCATTATTATTATTATTATAAGTACACTTATAATAATAATAGTGTACTTTTTTATGTATTATCTAAGTGTGAGCAGTGTATAAATCTGTAAAATCACATTAAGAGATTTTTTTCAGCTTGTTTAATATAGCCTGCATATAGCTACAGATTTTTTTTTATGGATTGTAGGACTTATAGGCCATAAGATGGGTAATCTTTCTCAAAATAATGATCTCCAAAATAAGTATAAATTATTATCACTTTATATCTTGCTTTTAAATCATTAGCCTGTAGTTTTGTGTTAGTGTCAGAGCTCTGTGGTATAATGCTCTGGGGAGAGGATTCACACTGTGACAAAGCCAAAGTAAACAGGGGAAGATTACATTATGGCTCTACCTCTTCCTCTTCCTGTGTTCTTCCCTCCGTGAAGTGACCTGCCGCAGACCTGCCGCTCTGACCCGCAGAGATGTGCAACTACAACTACGGTCATACTGAAGGAAGTGAGAGAAATGAGGTCGAAATGTGTCTGTCTGTAGTTGGCTTCTCCCCGATGTGCGTCACATTCACGTGTGCATCTATCAGATTGGTCGTTCTGTGCGTCTAACCAGTGCTTTGTTTATCAGTTCAGGTTAGATTTTATTTTATGCGCTGCAGGCGCGCACCTTAGAGGGAGCATTGGTTAGCATTAGCGTATCTTAGCTCCGCTGCACTGTTATTACGGTTATATAGTGTGTATGTTCAGGGCACGTACACAAGTACTGTCAAAGCCATGATTGGCTGCGTAAATTAATCGTATCGTATGATTGGCTGGACACCTGTCACTGAGTTACACAGCAAAATGATACAGAAAAAAAGTTATAGGTCTAATTCATTTACAGTGCGCTGCATAGGTTTTCTTGTGCGCTGAGAATGTGCGAGCAGTGTGCAGTTGCGCAGCTTAGAGGGAACATTGTATCTGATCCTGATCTGGAGGTAACGACCGATTCCGATCCAATCCGAAACCACATGACTGGGGCCGATTTCCGATCACGTGATCAGATCGGGACATCCCTAATTTTTTTTATTATCATTGTTGTTTTTGTTGTTGTATGTGTCTTACTTGATTGACAGATTTATTCTCCAGACCACACAAACAATAGCTTTTCGTCAAACCCCTCCACCCCAGTTGGATCTCCGCCCACACTTACAGGTAAGATCCCTTTACCAAAAACCACTTCACCTAACTATAGGCTGTACCAATCACAGTGAGGAGTAAACTTTCAGCAACAGCAGGGAGCTTTAGTGACCTCTTAAAGATTGTACATACTAACATATACATATTACCCACCTCTAGAGGCAACTGGAGCTAAAGGTGGAACAAACCATTTGTAGTGAGGGGTTTAACAGATCTTTGTAGTCAGTGAACACCTACAATGATGGCAGCCGTAACTCTTTTGGGGTGTTGTGTGAAAATGTGTTAAAGAGATGAAAATAATCTCCAGTGAATGAGAAATCTGTAACCCACTTATTTTCCATTAAATCCACCATTCTGAGAAGAATCTGGACTAGTCTGTACTCCAAACCCGCAAATACAAAAATAGCCCAAAAAGTGTAAAAACTGAATAGGAATTTTTTATGAATTCCACCTGGACTTGTTTGCCTCATTACATGTCCCTAAATCTCATGTTTAGTGAGATCTGCTTCAGTATTTGAAATCGGACTTTCCTCTGTGTAGAGCTTGTGCCCAATTCAAATTAGAATACCAACTCCAGAGCCTCAGCTTCACAAAGAGTCCAGCCATTTATTTGAGCTCCAAAAGGTCACTGAGCTCAAAAAGTAAGGCGTTTTAGGGAAAAATAGGCAGAAAAATAAAGGGGTTAAAGGAGAATTAACGTTTTTTTACAATCTGAGCCTTATTTCGGTAATAAAACAAGTTGTTTTACTCACCCATAGCACTTTGGTGTCATATGGAGCACTTCCGGAGATGTTTTAGATTAGCGATTAGCGTTCTTGGGGCATAGAGCATATAATATATGCCCCAAGTGGTCTCCAAATAACACAAATTTTAGCACTTTTCAAATCATAGAAGCTCGATGCCTTAGTCTACACTTTCGTTTGAGTCAAAAGTGGCCTGTAATCCGAGATTTATCCATAATTTACAGCTTTGCGTTTCATGTTTGGGTCCTGGGAGCTGAGAGCAAAATAAACTGTGACTCCACACATGCGCACTGGCGTCCTCATCTACTCAAAACTATGGATAAATCTCGGATTGCAGGCCACTTTTGACTCAAACGAAAGCATAGACTAAGACATTGAGCTTCTATGATTTGAAAAGTGCTAAAGTTTGTGTTATTTGGAGACCGCTCGGGCACTACATGCTCTATGCCCCGAGAATGCTAATCGCTAATCGCTAATCGCAAATCTAAAACATCTCTGGAAGTGCTCCATATGACACCAAAGTGCTATGGGTGAGTAAAACAACTTGTTTTATTACGGAAATAAGGCTCAGATTGTAAAAAACGTTAATTCTCCTTCAAAGGAAACATGCAGTATCGGCTTATGATATTTTAAATATGTTGTGATATAGTCAGAAATAGGTTTCATTTGTCATGCATGTTTGTGTAATCCTCTATTGTGCTTCAATGGAGACTTGAGTGCTCAGAAAATCTTTCTTCACCTGTGGGCAGGGCTAAGGGGTAGGGCTATATTTACTTATTACTTACCGTATTTTCCGCACTATAAGACGCATCGGATTATAAGGCGCACCTTCAATAAATGGCTTATTTTAAAACAGTTTTCATATATAGGCTGCACCGCATTATAAGGCGTATAGAATAAAAGCTACAGTAGTGATGACTACGGTAGCCATGATGAACCAATATTGATCCATATACAGTATAAGGCGCATTGGATTATCAGGCGCACTGTCGGCTTTTGAGAAAATTGAAGGCTTTTAGGTGCGCCTTATAGTGCGGAAAATACGGTACTTACAATTTTCCAAAATTATACAGCCTGCTACAGTGAAAACCTACTAAGAATTTTGTTGTTCAAATGCTGGACTAATGCAAAATCATGATCTACTTATGTTTTATATATATAGCTAGAATGACATTTATTCTTTAATATTACTTCTGCTGCTTACTGGGCTCAAGCCTTTTACCTCAAGCACTTTTCAGTGTGTCTTTTCATGTTTGTGTCCTGCAGCTCCCAGTTCTGCTGCTTGGTCAAGAAATGGAGGACAAGGAGCACCTTCGCCCAACTATGAAGCCCCATTGCACTCTCTGGTACAGGCTACATACAGCACAACATTCTTATTTAAAGGTCCCATGACATGGTACTTCTTGATGCTTTTATATGGCTCCTTAATGTTTCCCTAATACTGTAAATGAATCCTTCTTCAAAATCAACACTCAGTGCATGACAAAGAGAGATAAGATGAGAAAGAGTCATAAATGTCACTCTGGAACTCTCCATTATGGGCGTTGTTGCTTGAATGCAAATGAGGAGGACAGAGATGGCCTATAGTAGCGGGTGGGGGCGTGGCCAAACTCTCTACTCTTTCCTTTTCAGCTGTGCCCTGTGCGCTCTGACCCACTTCTGTGTTTTTGCGCGGAGGGAGAGATGAGAAGCCTTCCATTGAAAAATAAACACATTTCCACAGAAAATAAAATTAAACCACTGCTGTTTCAGATATCCACAGGCTCAGATAAAGGACTTCCGAGCCTAGAAACACTCGCAAGTTCCTCCAGGCAAATAAAAAAAAACGTATTTCGCATTGCGTAGCTCCTCCGCAGTCCAAACTCTCTGGGCGTGATTTACAGAGACGCTGAGTACAGACAGACGGGGGTGGAACTGCATTTGCATTTCTTTTTTCGATCTGACGTCAATAAGTTTCCTTGTTCAAAATCGCCCGTTTGAGCTCTGATTTTTTGTAACGCAGAAAAGGATCGCAAATGCTCAGTTTAGACATTTCGCAACTTTTAACCATGGGGGGGGGGGGGGGGGGGTAAACAGGGTAGGGGAGCTCACATTAACGTTCAAAAACCTCAGAAAGTGAAAATTTCATGCCATGGGACCTTTAAAGGTGCAGTACATGACATTTCTGGAGAGATGTCCGCCACCCTCTTGCCTCCAGGGAAATATTACTGCCTTGCCTAGAATGCCCAATGGTCGTACATTTAATGCATCTGTCACACGAGATACAACCAACCCACCACATCTGTACAGAGGCATGTTTAGAATGCATGGTTTGTTTGTTTTTTTTCAGGAAAAATAATTTTTGAATAAATGCATGGATAAATTTAATGTAGTACTGTGTAACATCTCAGACAAAACTTTGACATCTCCAGTGAGTCAAGCAAATGGCGGACCCTTCACCAGAAATGTTATAGTGTACTTTTAAATTATTGTAAGTATTAACTATTTTTTGGAATAATAAAAAAGCGGAATTTGCCCTGTACGTATATTAAAGGAGAATGCAAAATTCTCTTTTAATCATTTCATGATTGCTTCTCTTCTCATTTACCCTCTCATAGTTTTATTTGGAGTGATTTGTGCACGTGTGAGTAATATTTATTCTCCTGTATTCCGATCTACCTGTTTGAAAACACATGCCCGCTGTTCTTCTATTTACTTTGTTCTCCTATTTTATTTTCTTATTTGATGAAACACGTAGGTTTATACTCCATGGTCATTTTGGCACAAATTAAAACAAAAAAAATCACAATTTTGGGATTCGGTTTCCATTTTTGGCGTCACATTTTATTTTAATTTAATATTGTGTCAATTCAAGCATTGATTTTTGGAACTATAGACTTAGAGTAAGACTTAGACAAACTTTATTGATCCACAAGGGAAACTGTTTGCGTACAGTAGCTCACTCATCAAATATAATACAGTTTTACCTCACCTTACGAATGACCCAACAAACGAAAATTTCAAGTTACGAAACGCCTTCACGTTAAATTTTGGTCTCTAGATACGAAAGAAAATTCAAGTTACAAAACGCGAAATCTCAAAAATTCAAATAATGCGCGCTCAGCCACACACATTATACGCTTTTCTCAGACTGGATTTAAACTTTTCTCACATTTGTCTCTTGTTTAAACACTCAAACTTTCATAGATTTTCAACAAAATTATTAATAGTGAAGTGTGGGGGGAAGTGTGTGTGTGTGTGTGTGTGTGTGGGGGGGGGGGACTGCGTGGACACACATGTGATAGCGCAGCATGACCCGGTGCGGGGCTGACAGCAGGTCTAGACCTGGTCTAAACCTGGACTAAACCAGGACTAAACCTGGACTAAACCAGGAGGAGCCGCGGTGGTCTAGACCTCCTTTAGACCTGGTCAGGTCTAGAGGAGGTCTAGACCACCGCGGCTCTTGCACGGGTCTCGTTCATGCGCTCAGACTGCGTGCAGTGCCCTCCTCGCTGCTCCCCTCAGCTGTGACTCGAAACAAAACCAGGAAATAGTCCACCTGGTCTAGTCCTGGTCTAGTCCTGGTTTAGTCCAGGTTTAGTCCAGGTTTAGTCCTGGTCCAGTCCTGGTTTAGTCCAGGTCTAGACCTGCTGTCAGCCCCACGCCGGGTCATGCTGCGCTATCACACGTGTCAGAGCGCAGATTTCTCCCCCCTCCCTCTTCCCCCCACACTTCACTATTAATAATTTTGTTGAAAATCTATGAAAGTTTGAGTGTTTAAACGAGAGACAAATGTGAGAAAAGTTTAAATCCAGTCTGAGAAACCAATCAGGACGCAGAACACAATGTTACACTATAAAAAAAGTTACACTATAAAAAAAAAAACTTGGATCGGGGCCTTGGAACGAATCAGGCTTTTTCCATTGAAATAGCTACTCAACTTACGAATTTTTCATGTTACGAAACCACTTCTGGAACAAATTAATTTTGTAAGGTGAGGTACCACTGTATATACAACAGGGTAACAAAAAATAGATGGAATTGCAAACAAAGATGGAGAGCAGTTTAATACTCTCCAATGGTCTTGTTCTTGTTTCTTTTATGAAGTTATTTTCTATCATTTGGGGGATTTAAAATGTCCAAATTATAACATAATGATCAACTGGTGTCATGGATTATAACTGTTTAGTTGTAATAATATGTCTTCTCCGTTGTTTGTGCTTTGCAGCAGACACGTATCGAGGACCGGCTGGAGCGTTTGGACGATGCTATCCATGTGTTGCGGAGTCATGCAGTGGGGCCGTCTACCGGCCTGAGTGCACACGGTGATGTTCACAGTCTTCTGGGAGCGCACAACGGCATTATGACCACTTTGGAGTCTGGCTATGGCTCCAGCCTGTTGTCCAGCCGACACTCGCTCATGGTAGGCCTGTTTGGACTGTTTGAATCTGCACACACATTTCACACAATACAAGATGGACGGGTTTTTGTGGTGGAGGTGTGAGTGTTAGGCGTGCTGTTCACTGCATTTTTTTGTCTTAAAAATTAGGGGTGGGGCATTAACGCATTGATAACGATGAATTAAATACAAAGAAAATAATGCATTAAAAAAATAGCAGAGTGTCAGGCACAGACGGAGTGGCGGACACAGTTCAAAGATTCAAGATTCAAAGCTTTTATTGTCATATGCACAGTAAAGAAACACATTTCCATGTACAATGAAATTCTTACTTTGCTGCCCACCCTGGATGCCAAGAGCATGCAAAAAAAAAAAAAGATAAATAAGATAAAGAGAAGCATCTAAAAAGTATAATCAAATAGAAACAATGTTTACCGACAGTTATACAAACTCGGGAGAGAGCGAAAATAATGAGAAGACTTTATCCTCACCTCTCCTAAACTGATTCATTTCAAGTGCAGCATCACATCCACATTATCCATTGTCCTCAGCAAATAATGACACAAATCAAATATTTAACCTTTATTTAAC
Organism: Paratrypauchen microcephalus; assembly: GCA_036785185.1. NCBI lineage: Eukaryota > Metazoa > Chordata > Actinopteri > Gobiiformes > Gobiidae > Paratrypauchen > Paratrypauchen microcephalus. The sequence goes on from JAVJIX010000171.1 coordinate 841,738, forward strand.
CAGGAAAGTCCCATTGAGATTAATAATCTCTTTTTCAAGGGAGTCCTGGCCAAGACAGCGGCACAGATCAATACAATTACAAAACCATTTCAAAAACAATTTAAGCAATTACAAGCAATAAAATGTTTCAGAATTAAAAACATTTACAAACCATCGATTTCAATTCCAAACCTTTGATCTATGTCAGGGGTCGGCAACCTTTACCACTCCAGAGCCGTTTGGAGCCGTTTCACACAGTAAAGAAAACACTGGGAGCCACAAAACCCTTTTGAAATTTAAAATGAAATAACACTGCATATAACGGCTTTTTTTGCTTTTGTGCCATAGAATTACATTTTGAAAATGAATGAACTAAAATAAAATACATTTTAATTAAATACAGTGGTTCCCCGCTATATCCTGGTTCACTTTTCGCGGCCTCGCTGTTTCGCAGATTTTTTTATTCCAATTTTTTTTTTATAGTGTATCAACGCACATTCTCCTCCGTGTCTCCTGTACAGAATGTGTTCAGTTTGTCAGATTTATATAAATGTTCGATCGCAGTGTGACTCTGAAGTGCTGTATGTTTGTTTCTCCCCGACAAAACCCGCCACAGCGAAGACGAAGAGGCTCGGTCATAAGAACTGTGAAATACACAGGAAATACACTTTGGTTTCCTTCTATAATACTGTGGCTTTTTTGTTGAAAATCTACGAAAGTTTGAGTGTTTAAACAAGAGTGAAATGTGAGAAAACGTTAATTCCAGTGTGAGAAAAGTGTAGCATGTGTGTGGTGAGGCGTTTAAAGCCTTAAAACATGTTGAATAATTGTAAAATATAAAGCTGACGACTTCGCGGGTTTCGCTTATTGTGGGTTATTTTTAGAACGTAACCCCCGTGATAAACGAGGGACCGCTGTACTGAGCCGCATCAGAGGGACCAAAGAGCCGCATGTGGCTCCGGAGCCGCGGGTTGCCGACCCCTGATCTGTGTTATACTGTTGTTTCCTCATGAAAAACAAGCCTGGAGTTTTATTTTTTTTTATGTTTAGGCTTCTTCTCTCAAACTGAATACACTATGTTCTACCTTGTGATATCATGTGGTAATGCAAGAAGTGCTCCTCTGTGTTTTTAAACCCTACTTCTTCAATAGACATTTGTGACTTCTTCACATTTGGATGACTTCAGCTCTGAAATTGCAAATCACTACTGAAGTAAACTACTTGAAAACATCGCAATGTGAAACAGCATTTTGAGCTTTGAAGATGTAGACTAATAATAAAGGGTTACTCAAACCTGTGAATGTTACAACATATGAACATTAAAACATGATTTAAAGCTCACAAGAGTTTTGTGTAATATAAGACCTTTAAAGATTTTACACACATTATAAAACATGGTGACTCAAAACTGTAAGACGACATGCAATGACACCGCTATGGGTCAAAAAATCTATTGCTAATTCTATGACCAAAGAATTAGGCTCTAGGCACTGTGTGGTACATTGTGGTCTATTTGTGCTTGGAAATGTTGTGTGCGGTCTGATTTTTACACAAACTGTGGGGACTAAAATCTGAACATACCCTCACCTCATGGGAATTATTATTTAACTTTATTACTGGATAAAAAACATGATTTAAAAGTGAGATATGGGTTAAAGAGGTTAATCTTATGGTTAAGGTTAGGCAAGTAGTGACTAGGGCTGCAGGATTAATGGAAAAAGCTTTTTAAAAATATCCTATACAAATGTGTACAAATAAAAATAAATGTACAAACATGTTCTGAAATTACGATGATCTTGTATTAGTTTTTGTCAGTTCAGATTTCAGTCTTCTCAATTCTTCTGGATGAATTTAGGCTACGTTTATACGGCGACGATCAAAACAGAAGAAGCAAAAGTGGCGTCTCGTCTTCAATTTTTTATCCGCGTTTAGACGAGTGTTCTCAACAGGAAATGTTTGTTTATACGAAGACGCAAAAGTGGGCGAATTCGATTTAATATGCATGCCAGGCCGCTAGGTGGCACTGTGATAGAGCGGCGGTATGTCGGCGAGCATCTGCAAAATTGTCATTTACTAATAGTTTATTTTACCCGTCTCTGTTCACCTATGGTATCCGTATACATTTTATACAATTGTTGAAATGACTCTTGTACGTTGACTAGAGCTGCTAGCGCAACCTGAACATCCGCGGTATCAAGGTAGTCCGACATGTTTGTTATTGTTTTTACCGGCTTGGCGCATCAGGTCAGGTCAGGTGTAGTCTTCAGATTTTTGCGGTTTCAGAGCCCGACGGCGCAGTTGCCGTGTAAACGAAAGGCACTTCTGATAGAATATTTTGTCGTTTTCAATCGCAATCGTCCTCGTCTAAATGGCCCCTTAAAGGAAAAGTAACGTAAGTAAGTAAGTAAGTAAAAGTGCTTGGGGCATTACTTTGTGGTCTCCAAATAACACAAACTTTAGCACTTTTCAAATCATAGAAGCTCGATGTCTTAGTCTACGATTTCATTTGAGTCAAAAGTGGCCTGTAATCCGAGATTTATCCATAGTTTCGAGTAGATGAGGACGCTAGTGCGCATGTGCGGACTGTGCTCTCAGCTCCCGGGACCCAAACATGAAACGCAAAGCTGTAAACTATGGATAAATCTCGGATTACAGGCCATTTTTGCTTCAAACTAAATCGTAGACTAAGACATCGGGCTTCTATGATTTGAAAAGTGCTAAAGTTTGTGCTATTTGGAGCCCGCACGGGGCATATTACATGCTCGGGGAATATATTGTATGCCCCGAGCTATGGCTAGAAGTCGCGCTAGGCTAATCGCTAATCTAAAACATCTCTGGAAGTGCTCCATATGACACCAAAGTGCTATGGGTGAGTAAAACAACTTGTTTTATTACCGAAATAAGGCTCAGATTGTAATTTTTTTTAAACTTTTCCTTTAAATAGTGAATTTTGAACAGAATCCTATAATTAAAAATCACAGTTAGATTTTTTTCCCCTAGTAGTGCCTATGATTAATGTTAGGATCAGCCTCCAGGAAATGAATGGAAGTGAATGTAATGTCTACAACAATCATGGAAACCAAACCTGTGTGTGTGTGCGTGCGTGTGTGCGTGCGTGCATGTGTGTGTGTGTGTGTGTGTGTGCGTGGAGACGGGAGGGGGATATGTGTTACACCTGTTTTTGGAGCCATGACTTCAGCACACAGGCCTCCAGTGAAAAACACAGCAAAGCTCTTCCAGCTGCACACCCCCTCCTGCTCTGGGTGTTGTTTAGTCCTGGTTTAGTCTTGGTAATAATCTTTTGTTTAGTTCTTTAGGATTGTGTCATTTCGATTTCGTACTTTACTTACTTTAGTCCTGTTGTTTTATTTTTGTTTATCCAAATTTAGTCCTGGTTTTGTCCTTACATGATCTTGGTTTAATTTTGTATTAATAATTTGTAATAGTTTGCTGACTTAAACTAAATGAAAAATAAATAAATATATGTTATAGTGTAGATTGTTTAAAGATCCCATGACATGGTACTTCTTGGTGCTTTTATATGGCGCCTTAATGGTTCCCTAATACTGTAAATGAATCCAGTGCATGAGAAAGACCCATGAAGACAGACAGAGTCATAAATATCTCTCTGGAACACTTTATTCTGGGCGTTGTTGCTTGAATGCAAATGAGGAGGACAGAGACAGGCCAGAGCAGCGGGTGGGGGCGTGGCCAAACTGTCCGCTGTTTCCTCTTTAGCGGTGCGATGTGCGCTGGCCCCACTTCCACGTTTAAGCGCGGTGGACGATATGAGAAGCGTTCCATTGAAAAAAAAAAACATTTCCACAGAAAATAAAATAAACCACTGCTGTTTCAGAGGTTCGGAGGCTCGGATAAAGGACATCCGAGCCTGGAAACACTCTCACGTGCCTCCAGGCAAATAAAAAAACGCATCTCGCATTGCGTAGCTCGTTCGCTGTCCAAACTCTCTGGGTGTGAGTTCCAGAGAGTGTGGGTAGAAACACAGACGGGCGGTGGAACTGCATTTGCATTTTTTCTTCAGTGTGATGTCACATAGTTTCCTTGTTCAGAATCGCCCGTTTGAGCTGTGTTTTTTTAAAACGCAGAAAAGGACCGCAAATGCTCAGTTTAGACATTTAGCAACTTTTAGCCATGGGGGGGGGGGGGGGCTAAACAGGGTAGGGGAGCTCACATTAATGTTCAAAAACCTCAGAGAGTGAAAATTCCATGCCATGGGACCTTTAATATGCTCTGTCATTACAATGTTCAGAATTTCAGAATGGACAGTGACTGGAGGCAAACAAGAATCAACCATATTATATGGTCAAATTAAATCTTTTAGAATTGAGTTTCCAGGGTCCAGTTAGTTTGCAAAACTAAAATATGCAAATAAAATATTTTCTAATTTCTAGTTTTTTTTCAGAGGGGATATTGTACAAAACTATGTTAAAAAAATAAAATAAAAATCATAGTATACTGTTGTTCCCTCATCAAAAACATGCCTGAAGTGTGCAGTCCAATGACAATTTTCCATAAATATGCAAAATACTAATACTAATACTAATACATTGTTTTAAGAAAAAATAGCATTTTCAAATAAAAAGTAACGCCATCTTAAATATGTTATGTGTTAGCTTCTTCCGCTTTTCCATTTCTGTGTTTTAAATACCCCATTGAATTCAAATACGTCGTCTTTATTTGTCAGTAAAACCTTATTTGTCCAGTGTCCATCAAAAATGCTTCATCATAGGTAATCTTAAATAAACAAGTAATGATATTTTCTGATTTTGTGATAAATAGCTTTATGTCCCATGCTGTTTTTATTTATTTATTTATTTATTTATTTATTTTTTTTTACACATATTTGAAAATCTATACAATTTCAAGCTCCAAGCAACAGGTATTTTTTTGTTTATGGTAGCAGTATGATATAAATTTCATAATTGTAAAGTTGCAGTAACTCAGTGCTTCTCAATTATTTTCTGTGATGCCCCCCCCCTAGGAAGAAGAAAAAATTTCACGCCCCCCCTCCCTGTGTGCGACTATAAATAGTATTATTTGTCTAGAAAATTGTTATTAGTACACCTCTGCATAACATTGTATCCTTTTGTTAACATTAAAAACAAAAAAGAAACTTCCAACAAAGACTGCACTGTCTTTTTGCACTAGGGACTCAAATATTATATGTGCACATTTGTTTACGTTTCACAGAAACAAAACTTAAAATTACATTGCATAAACTAAAAGCGCTGAAAAAAAAACCCCACTCTGTCCTTATGCCGCTGATGCGTCAGCTTCTGTCGGACTAAAGGACACAACTCAGTGGAATGTACATGTTTTTTCTGTGACAGAGGATGTTCTGCTCATGGTGAGTCTGTTCTGTATATCACGTATTTAAGGTTGCCGCTCCCTGCCCCAGAGCGACAATGAAAGCACTACTGCCAACTACTGTTGTTGATGTGCAATTACACTTAGTTCTAGTACAGTACGGCAAAAAGCATGTTTCCCAGGGTCACACGCGCCCCCCCTGGCATCACACCGCGCCCCGCCCCACTATTTGAGAAGCACTGCAGTAACTTAAGGTGGAGAGTACACTACCTGTTTGTTTCCATGATTTGCCTAGAATTTTCCACTGTGTGGCATCAGATTTATATTGATGGAGACAAGGTGACACCACCAAGTTACATGTCAGATCTGTGAAGAGGCAAGCCAGCTGTCAGCAAGAATACATGTAGTCAATGTATTTCTTAAGCACACAAAACACCTGTAATTGACTAAATGCAAGCTACTGTAGAGTACAGCCCTTCATCAACCTGTGTGGAGAACACTGTACCAACCAAGAGAGTACGGTGTTTCTCCAACAGCCACCGCTGGGTCACCCCTGAGCTTAAAGCCCTCCTGAACCAGAAGAAAGGGGCTTTCAACTCAGGGACAGAGAGGAGCAGAAAAGGGTCCAGCGAAGCTCCAACGTACAGGCCGTGTGGAGAGGCCTAAAGAACATCTCTGGATTTGGACAGAGTGCCAGAGGGACAGCTGACGGTGATCAGCGCTGGGCGGACGAATTAAACTGTTATTTTAACGGGTTTGATTCACCCCCCCACCCTCTCTGCCCCTCTTCTGACTCCCCCCTCGTCACACCTCCCGGGGCCAGTTGACACATCCCCCTCCCCCTTCACACGGACCCAACCCAGCACCAGCCCCCCACCCCCTGCAGTCCACCTCACCCCCCCTCTCCATCACACTGGACGAGGTGAGGAGGGAGCTAAGGCGGCTGAAGCAGAGGAAATCTGCAGGACCTGACGGTATCTGCCCCAGGCTGCTGAGAACCTGTGCAGACCAGCTCTGTGAGGTTCACTGCTACATCTTCAACCTGAGAACAAATGCCAGGGAACCGGCCCACTACAGACCAGTCGCCTTAACCTCCCACCTCATGAAGACCATGGAGAGGGTGATCCTCAGCCACCTCCGCTCTGTGGTGAGCCCCACCCTGGAGACCGCTGGGAGTGCTGTGAGAGTCATGTTGTTTGACTTCTCCAGCTCCTTCAACACCATCAGGCCGGCGTTGCTGCGGGGGAAGCTGGAGGACATGGAGGTTGATGGACATCTCGCTGCCTGGACCATCGACTACCTCACTGATCATCCACAGTACGTGCGGCTGCGCAAACTGTGAGTCAGAGGTGGTAGTCTGCAGCACTGGGGTCCCCCAGGGAACTGTCCTCTCACCCTTCCTCTTCACCATCTACACCTCAGACTTCACCTAAAACACAGACAGCTGCCATCTCCAGAAGTTCTCTGACGACTCGGCCATTGTGGGCTGTGTGTCTGAGGGGAACGAGCTGGAGTACCGCTCGGTCATCAGGGACTTTGTGGACTGGTGTGGGCGCAACCACCTGTGCCTAACACCAGTAAGACAAAGGAAATGGTGATGGACTTCAGGAGGAGACCACTACCTCACTCACCGGTGAACATCCAGGGGCAGGACATAGAGACTGTGGACAGTTTCAAGTACCTGGGTGTTCACCTCAACAATAAACTGGACTGGTCCCACAACACCGACGCCCTGTACAAGAAGGGCCAAAGTCGCCTCCACCTCCTGAGGAGACTGAGGTCCTTTGGAGTGTGCAGGCCTCTGCTCAAGACTTTTTATGACTCTGTGGTGGCCTCTGCTCTCCTCTACGCTGTCGTCTGCTGGGCCCCGAGCAGCACAGAGCGGGACAGGAAGAGACTTAATAAGCTGGTCAGGAGGGCCAGCTCTGTCCTGGGCTGTCCTCTGGACTCTGTAGAGGAGGTGGCTGAGAGGAGGATGCTGGCCAAATTTACATCCATCATGGACGTAAATCTGCAGCGGACTGTAAAGGAGCTGAGCAGCTCCTTCAGCAGCCGACTGAGGCACCCCCAGTGCAAGAAGGAGCGCTACCGCAGATCCTTCATCCCCACCACCATCAGACTGTACAACTCTACTATGTAGTCCAAACGTGCAATATTTTTCCATACTCCCTCAGTTACTGTTTTATTATTATTACTGTATTTTATTGTTATTTATTTTATTTTTTGCCTGTATGCACTTTCTTGTTCAAACTTTCTTTTGCACTAAACTTCCAGGAGCTACTGTGGCAAGTGAATTTCTCCTGTGTGAGATCAATAAAGTCTTATCTTATCTAATCTTATCTTATCTAATCTTATCTTACTGTGGAACATTCCAGGCAAAGCAGCAACAACACTGCTTCCTCCTCATATGAACCTAATCCCAGTGTAGTGGAGGGACCAGAGTGATTGCAGCTCATTCCTGTTGAAATATTACTATGTGCGACTTGTGACAGACTTTATTTCTCAGTCGCTGTTTACGAGCTGCAGCCGCCGCTCTTGACCCAGAAATCTCCCTGTGCTTAATGAGCTCATTCCCACTGAAAAACAGCCAGTGCAATTCTTTTGTCTCTTTCAATACACAAAGCAAATGGAATATATGCAAAAACAAATTAAAATAAAAGAGTTGATTTCGTGTGGAGATAGAGGTGGGCAGTTTGATTATTTTATTCAGTTGTCAAATATTAATAGCAAGACTGTGGGATTTATCCAATTTCAACTGAGATTAAGATTCACTCATTTCTAATGATCAGCCAATCCCCTGTCAGTAAAAACATGGTTTTGTGGTGATGTGACTGTTATGTTTTTTTTCCTTGACTCTATACCAGAGGTCTTCAACAGGGGGGTTGCAACCCCTAGGGGGGTCGCGGAGGTACTGCAGGGGGGTCGCAAAATCTTTTGATTTCACTTTAAAATAATATAATTTTATAGTGTAAAATACAGTATTATTTCCTTGTATTGGATGTACCTTAACAGAGTAGCAATGTTTATACATGACACTAAGCTCAATTTAATATAAAACACAATTCTATGCCGTATATATAGTAGGGGGTCCCTGGCCCAGTTCACCATCTGTTTGGGGGTCCCTGGCCTGAAAAACATTGAAGACCCCTGCTCTATACACCTGGGGGGGCTAGGTTCTATTTGCATGACAATGGGGCCAGGGCCTGCCCAAGCTTTTATGGGGCCCTAAGCAGAATTTAATGTTTCTGCAATATCATATCATTGATATTACCAGGGCTCTCAAGTTTTGAGCGGGGTCGTGTGTGAGACTGCGTAATTTCCGAGGAGCGGGGGGGGGGGGGATGTGAGTGAACAATTTTTCCCGAGGAGCGGGGGGTGGCTTGAATTGCGTGAGAAATGCCTCAATTGTCTCTCTCAATGCGTGAGACTTGAGAGCCCTGCTGTAAATGTTTGTCTAAAGAGCAAACTTAAACTACAAAGCAACTAATGAGAGTTAGATAAATGAAGTTATTACCTGATGGTTCTCAGTTTGTTTTATCATCACCGCAGCGTGCGCTTAGCAGCTGAAACTACACTCTACAGTCTGCCCAACAACAGAACAATCTATTTTCTGATTGGCTGATTTTTTCCCGGGGAGCGGGACAGGGAGGAGGGGGTGTCTGCATAAACTGAGCCACACAGACCGATTTTCTGGGCACAAATTTTTTTTTTTTTTTTTAATCAGCGTGAGAAATTCCATGTGGCGTGTGAGCGTGTGAACACGTCGAATTGCGTGTGTCACACTCTCAATGCGTGACACTTGAGAGCCCTGGATATTACCCTTTTTAATTTAAAAATATTTTTGCAGGTGGCCATTCCAACTGGTCTTGGGGGCCCCCTGGTGGCGTGGGGGCCCAATCCAAAGGTGGGAGGATCAGTTCCCGATTGGGCAAGTTGTGTCGTTGTGTCCTTAGCCGAGACACTTCACCCACATTGCCTAGTGTATGTGTGCGGGAGCTGCTTCCATAGGTCTGTCCCAGGGCAGCAGTGGCTACAATAGGATCTTACAGCCACCCAGTATGACGTGAATGAATAACGACAACAGTGTAGTGCTTTGAGAGGCCTGTAAAGTGCGTTACAAGTCTAAGATATGATGATGATGATGATTGTTATTATTACATATCCCTGACAACTGTCAATCTGTCAATCACACAAATGTGATCATACTCACATCTTTGTAAAGTGCTGAAGAAGTGTGTATTCAATCTGACAACAGTGAAACCCAGTCACTGCTGGGAAGCTCAAAAGCAAAGACTCTCCATCTTTGCTTTTGCATTTAAACACAATAAACACCAGGGTATTTCACAGGAAAAAGCAGGGAGTTTTGTACAGTGTCAGTGGAGCTGCCAGCTGTCTAAACGCACATGCCCGACTGTCCTTGAATGCCATCCTCTCTCTCAGGCACAACAAAGGCAGTGCATTGTCAGAGTATATCTTCAGCACATATTTCACACAGAATTCCACAGCTCTGATTAAACCCAGGCCTTTGCAACAAACATCAAATCGCTTCCTGACGCAAAAACAAAACAGTCCCCGCGTCTGTTCAGCACATTTTCTCTAGAGTGCGTTTTATTTTCGTTCCTCTCTCTTCTTCCCTCTGTCCTTTTCTCTTCTGTCTCCTCCTTTATTATTGTGTTACTCCGTCTCTTTCTCTTTTCGTATCCTCATATCTTTTCTATCATACCCTAAAGTCTTTTTCTGCCTTCTTCATAGCCTCTCTCCTTCTGCCCTTCCCTTCCTCTTCTTTCTCCATCGCCCCTATCTCTCCTGTCCTCGCCATGTTCTTTCTTTTCCTCCCCTCCTTTCCCCCTTTGTCTTTCATGTGCGCCTATGAGAGCTGGCAAAAGAGATGCCGCGCATATTTAATGGATGACCTTTATGTTTGAAGCAGGCTCAGTCTGCTTCACTCAGACTATTGGCTGTGATTGAGACACTACCTGAACTCCTGACAGACTAATACGGAATATACTGGGGTTTTTCTGGATTAAAAAAGAAAAAAAAGATTATAAGCCTGTGTTTTTGTTCCTGAAATGAACAATTTAATTTAATTTTCAGAAAGACTAATCTGATTGATCTAATTGCAAATCTGCATTGATTCATTTCATTCTCTATTGCCGAGCCCGATCTAAAGGATTTGCTGTTATCACAATGATTCCCATCGACCAGTCCCGTGGATAAGAAGCAGACGTGCGGTCCAAAACGCACACTTTCAGGGACCCTTTAGAGAAACACACCCGTTCTCACACAGAACAACACTAAAGATGCCTTTCAGAGCGCTGTGCAGGACTGTGCTGCCTCCTTCTGGGCATTCACAGGAAATAAAGGAGATTTAAAATTAAAAAAGATAACTAGAAAATGGCCAGACCAATATTTATCTGTATTTTTTATACAGATTGATCAGTGTGGTGCTCACGCCCTCGTTTGCATCTCGAGCCTGGTCAAACATGATCATGAATTCAGATTTGTTTTTTTCAATGACAAATGTGTCAGTGCAAATGTGAAATGAATCTGTTTTTTAATGCTCCTGTGATTTTTTTTTTTTCCTCGATATAGACGGATTATGCATGGTAATCTACCTGTCAAACATGCCCATTTAAAACTCACATCTTCGGAAAAATACTGTGTAAATTCCAGGCAATAGGACATCTTTTTCCTGTATAAGAAAAAGCACTGAGCGTTGCGTGAAAAGAAATGTCATTCCACTAATATTTTCTCCTTGTGTTTTGCAGGTGGGCTCTCACAGAGAGGAAGCAGGTCATCGAAACAGTCACATGACAAGTTCATCTGTCTCTCAACTGTCCAATCAGACGGCCACCTCACCAGAGCTCAACCACAGCGACCCCTACAGAGGTACAGAGGACACTGCAGGCACTCCTTTAATCACCAGTTCAAAGTTCACTTTATTGTCAGTTCACTATGTAACAGACATCACACAGAGTAAGTAAGTAAGTAAGTAAACTTTATTTATATAGCACCTTTCACAGTTAAAATCACAAAGTGCTTTACAGAGTGCAAATAAAAATAGATAAAATACAAAACAACAATAATAAAATGATAAAACAGGTAAATAAGACAAAGAGTAGTAAAATTAACTAAAAGCTTGCCTGAATAAAAGTGTCTTTAGCTGCTTTTTAAAGGGATCAACAGATTGAGCCACACGGAGAGACAGAGGCAGGGCATTCCACAGTCTAGGGGCCACTGCCTGAAAGGACAGGTCACCTCGAGTTTTAAACCGGGGCTTAGGGACCTTCAGGAGGTTTTGGCCAGAAGACCGGAGGGAGCGGCCAGAGGTGTAAGGAATCAACATCTCTGACATGTATTCAGGGGCCTGTCCATTAAAAGCTCTAAAAGTCAAGACTAAAAGTTTAAAATTAATTCTAAATTTGACAGGTAGCCAATGTAAAACAGATAAAACCGGAGTGATGTGTGCCCTTCTGTTGGTTCCTGTTAGAAGCCTTGCTGCAGCATTCTGGACCAACTGGAGACGAGTGAGTGCAGATTTGTTAAAGCAAGTAAAAAGAGAATTACAATAATCTAAACGAGAAGAAATAAAAGCATGGATAATCAATTCCAGATCAGATTTAGATAATATTGCACTCAGTTTAGAGATAGATCTCAGATGGTAAAAGCAGTTTTTGACCAAATGTCTTGAATGGCTGTCCAGGGACATTGACTGGTCAAATAGAACACCAAGGTTTCTAAGGCTCGGCTGAGAAGAGGAGCCCAGAGAACCCAGGTGTTGCTTGATCAGAGGAACTTTCTGTTCAGGAGCAATGATCAGAGTTTCAGTTTTCCTATAATTTAATTGAAGACAGTTGTGAGCAAGCCAGTCCTTAATTAATGAGACACAATTTAATAGCTCAGCCAACTTATGAAACTCTGAATCATTGAAGGAGCAGTACAATTGGATGTCATAAGCGTACAAATAGTAAGACACATTTTTGAAGGTGCTTATAATTTTACCGAGAGGGCTGATGTACAAAAGGAACAGAATTGGGCCTAGGACTGAGCCCTGAGGGACACCGTGCAACAGGGGAGTGACTTCAGACATTATATTATTCACAAACATGGCAAAAGTTCTGTTGGTCAGGTAAGAAGAAAACCATGAAAGAACAGTCCCAGAGGACTGAGATTGTGTTTCACCAGACACCAAATGTGCAATTTAAACACACACACACACACACACACGACTTTAAAGTGCAAGAGTCCCCCACCATACCCACAAGTTTCCTCTGGCAGAATGCTCCAAATGCCTTGAGCCAATTTGCTCTGATCCAAAATGGCAGATAAGAGTGCGTATGAGCAGGTTTTGGCACTATCCCAGTGCAGGAGCAGGAGACAGACGTTCAGCTTTGAACATTTGCTCTTGGTTTAGTTTGTCTGGATCTGTGACCTTTTGTACATCTTTGTATTGTCACATACGCACCTACGTCACCTGTCTGTCTTTAGGATACAGGCAAATACAACAACATCATGCCAAGTTACAAGTCAAATCTCTAGAGATATTTTTACCAATAAAACCACCTTGTATTGATTAATATATTAATGAATACTCAAGGTATATAAAAGCATGTCCACTGAGACAAGCAAGAGGCAAACCGTAACTAACTAAACCTTTGTGCACTCTTTAAATAAACAGACATTTTTTTAAACCATATAATCCTATAAAAAATACTCCCTATAGCAGACCCGGGCATTACAAGGCCCGTGGGCCAAATACAGCCCGTGAGCCGACTCTGACAGGCCCGGGAAAGGTTGCTTGGAATTAAGAAAACAAAACCAACTTTCAAAATTGTACATAATGCATTTGTACTTATGCATTTGTCCTGATGATCATCTGTGGGACTTCACATCTCCACCTCAAACATGAACCTGACTTTGATGCACTTGTTAAAGCTCAACAGAGGCGACATTTCTCGCACTGATCAAGAAAACAAAAAACACTAAACATGCAACTTTGACTTTTTTTCTACACAGTTTGGCAGTTGGACAAAAATATTTTGTGACATTTCTTGTATTATATTATTTGTCAAACAAAGACATTGTGGTGTCTTAATAGAAAATAAAGAAAGTTAAACTCAGAAAACATTGTGGGGTTAATGTGACTGAAAAAGACTCACAAATGTTTCACGTTTATCATTGTTTTGAATTATTTTACTGAACAAATTCAGTTTTTGTAAAACCTCACTCTCTCATGACTTAATAATAACACAGAACTTACAGCTTCTGTAAACAATGACATTTACTGATTTCAACATAAAAATAAAATTAATAACCAGAGTCGACTTCAAACTTTTGACCCTCCACAATATTTTCTGCTTCTCATTTGGCCCCTGGGGAAAAATAATTGCCCACCCTCCCCCGCCCTATAGGATACGTTATTCGGCAGTACATACAAAGAAACAGCAGATTGAGCCAAGTTATTAATGTATTATTAGGCCTTTAATGATAATCAATAAATCAATAAATTGCATGATAAGTTTTAAAGGAAAAGTAATGTTTTTTTTTTACAATTTGAGCCTTATTTCGGTAATAAAACAAGTTGTTTTACTCACCCATAGCACTTTGGTGTCATATGGAGCACTTCCAGAGATGTTTTAGATTTGCGGTTAGCCTAGCGCGACTTCCAGCCATAGCTCGGGGCATATAATATATTCCCCGAGCATGTAATATGCCCCGTGCGGGCTCCAAATAACACAAACTTTAGCACTTTTCAAATCATAGAAGCTCAATGTCTTAGTCTACGATTTTGTTTGAAGCAAAAGTGGCCTGAAATCCGAGATGTATCCATAGTTTACAGCTTTGCGTTTCATGTTTGGGTCCCGGGAGCTGAGAGCACAGTCCACACATGCGCACTGGCCTCCTCATCTACTCGAAACTATGGATAAATCTTGGATTACAGGCCACTTTTGCTTCAAACGAAATCGTAGATTAAGACATCGGGCTTCTATGATTTGAAAAGTGCTAAAGTTTGTGTTATTTGGAGACCGCAAAGTAATGCCCCGAGCACTCAAGTTAACGGATACGCTACAACATAACTTCTACGAAACTGCTCAAAATGACACCAAACTGCTATGGGTGAGTAAAACTACTTGTTTTATTGCCGAAAGAAGGCTCAGATTGTAAAAAAACCTTTTCCTTGAACATGCTCGATAACACGGCACGGTGGCTGAGTGGCTAGTGCTCACGCTTCACAGCAAGAAGATCTGGGTTCGATCCCCGGGTCGCCCAGGCCTTTCTGTGTGGAGTTTGCATGTTCTCCCCGTGTCTGGGTGGGTTTCCTCTGGGCACTCCGGTTTCCCCCATCAACCCAAAACATGCTCCAGGTAAAATCCTCCAGCTTAGGTCCTGACCAAACCGAAGCAAGAAGATCATGGAGATGGTCCCCGGGCGCAGTAATGTGCTGCCCACTGCTCCTAATAACAGGATGGGTTAAATGCAGAGTGTGAGATCAATAAAGTCACTTCTTCTTTTTCTAACTTTAATGGCCGCAATCATTTCTATTTGCATGCTTGTTTGTTTTCCTCGTCTCTCTCTCTCTCTCTCTCTCTCTCTCTAGCAGAGACTGAATGTCAAAAGGCTTCTGTCGCTCTCTACTGACTCCTCTCATTTCCTTAGCGTAATGATGGTTGAACAAAGTGTCAGATAGACTGTGTACATGGATTATCAACAGTCTGTGTGGTTAACATGAAGCTGCAGTGTTAGCCAGTGCTGTTGTCAGCGGACTAAAACAAGTTAAAATAAGTTATGATGCTAAATTTACATTAAGATAAGATAAGATAAGACTTTATTGATCTCACACAGGAGAAATGTACTTGTCACAGTAGCTCCAGGTAGGGACAGTTTGAACAAGAAGACAAGTGCATGCAGGAAAGAATGGAATAAAGATAGGTAATAATAATAATAATAAAAAAATAAGTAATAAATCGAATAATAATAATAGTATCAATCAATCAATCAAACATTTATAAGGCGCTTTTCATACAAAATTGTAGCACAAAGCGCCTTACAGTTGTCAAGGATTAGAAGATTGACCTTTATTGATCTCGCACAGGAGAAGTTGTTTCTATATTTGACCCGGGGACCATCCCCATGATTTTGTTTTGTTATTTATGCTTTGGTCAGGCCCTAAGCTGGAGGATTTTACCTATGGTGCATGTTTAGGTTGGTGGGGGAAACCGGAGTACCCGGAGGAAACCCACCCAAACACGGGGAGAACATGCAGTCTCCACACAGAAAGGCCCGGGCAACCTGAACCTTCTTGCTGTGAAGCGTGAGTGCTAGCCACTCAGCCACCGTGCCGCCAGGGGGAAAAAAAAAAAAAAAAACAGGAACAGCAGCAACAACAGCAACAACAGCAGCAACAGCATCAACAACAACAGCAACAACAGCAGCAGCAACAGCAGCAGCAGCAGCAACAACAACGGCAACAACGACAGAACAACAGCAACAACAACAACAGCAAGAACAACAGCAACCACAACAACAACAACAGCAGCAACAGCAGCAACAACAACAACAGCAGCAGCAACAGGAACAGCAGCAACAACAACGACAACAGGAACATCAGCAACAACAACAGCAGCAACAGCAGCAGCAACAACAGCAGCAACAGCATCAACAACAACAGCAGCAACAGCAGCAACAGCAGCAACAGCAGCAGCGGCAACAACAACGGCAACAACGACAGAACAACAGCAACAACAACAACAGCAAGAACAACAGCAACCACAACAACAACAACAGCAGCAACAGCAGCAACAACAACAACAGCAGCAGCAACAGGAACAGCAGCAACAACAACGACAACAGGAACATCAGCAACAACAACAGCAGCAGCAGCAGCAACAACAGCAGCAACAATGACAGAAACAACAGCAACAACAACAGCAGCAACAACAACATCAACAACAGCAGCAGCAACAACAACAACAGCAGCAGCAACAACAGTAGTAATAATAATAATAATAAAAACAGTGACAGGGAGAGTATTGAAAAATTGGAAAAACGATATTGCACGATAGGAGTATTGAAAAAACAACAATATTGCACATTGGGAAAACGATATTACACGTCTGGACTCTACAGTGGAGTTATACAGTCTGATGGTGGTGGGGATGAAGGATCTGCAGTAGCGCTCCTTCTTGCACTGGGGGTGCCTCAGTCGGCTGCTGAAGGAGCTGCTCAGCTCCTCTACACAGGGGTGTAGTGGGCATGGTACGCGGGGGTACGCCGTCCACCCACTTCTCCCGACGTGAGATATAAAAAAAAATAACAAATATAAGTTCAGGGATGAAAGAGTTCTGTTTTTTTAGCGGATCTCCGTTTTTTTTTTCAGCCGCGGGGTAGCCTATTATAATTATTATTTTTTTTTTTTACATTTGTGCAAATTGGTTGAGAAAGATTTTGGGTGTATATAGTATATGTATAGTTGTGTTTAGGGTCGCCAACTGTCCCTTGAAAAACACAATCGTCCCGTATTCAGAACAAAAGTACGTGTATCTTGTATTAAACTTTGTATTAAACTTCGGGCCGCGCGAGCCCGTGTCTGGAGCCGCGGACCGAGTGAGTGAGCGCAGCTCTCGCAACAGCGTGTACCATTGTGTGTACACAGGTTAAAC
Source organism: Paratrypauchen microcephalus (assembly GCA_036785185.1). NCBI lineage: Eukaryota > Metazoa > Chordata > Actinopteri > Gobiiformes > Gobiidae > Paratrypauchen > Paratrypauchen microcephalus. The sequence goes on from JAVJIX010000171.1 coordinate 858,705, forward strand.
TTTATAAAACATCCTATACCTCATCCTACCTGCCCGTGCCTCACTTAACGTGTCGCTCCTCGCTTTTTCACCTGCGCCTTTGAGCGCGCATAAGCTCCTCCTCAATGCGGTCTGATTAGACGAAGTGCAAAGCAAAAACAAATCCAATATATACTACTAGTAGGCCTAAATGTTAATAAAATGTGTGTTTTTTTTTTTACTTTTATGTACAGTTTTACTTTATTGCTAACGTATAGCATATAGAAATCAAAATTTCAGAAATTTAAAATTTTTCGGGGGGGGGGGGGTGCAGAGGGTGAGAGGTGTCGTCCATGATAGACATGAATTTGTCCAGTACCCTCCTCTCAGCCACCTCCTCTACAGAGTCCAGAGGACAGCCCAGGACAGAGCTGTCCCTCCTGACCAGCTTATTAAGTCTCTTCCTGTCCCACTCTGTGCTGCTTGGGGCCCAGCAGACGACAGCGTAGAGGAGAGCAGAGGCCACCACAGAGTCATAAAAAGTCTTGAGCAGAGGCCTGCACACTCCAAAGGACCTCAGTCTCCTCAGGAGGTGGAGGGATATGCCTTAATGGCCCATGTGCGTTAAATGCAGGTGAATGCCTAAATGATGAGAAGAAATGGCTCAAATTTCAGTAGCTGGACATCCACTCAGACCCCAAGAGAGCCTGAAATCTGCTGAAATCTGCTGACTTTGGAGCCAGGCTCTTTATGATGATTATGATTTTTTAAATAGGATCATGTAGATCAGGTTAATACAAACATTTCCTCATCCAAAGTTATATTTGTAGTAATTCATGCATGTTTGAGCAATCTTTAATTGCTTATTTTACCAATCTAACCCGTTTCCACCGGCGTATGCTCACTGCTCTGTACTCTGTAACTTAGTATATTTGTGATACATGTAGGATTTAGTGTTGCATAGTCATTTTGGTACAAATGTGATGTACAGCTCAGAGGTGCTGACAGCTGTTCCACGATGTCAGCTTCCATTGGGTGCTGCAGTTTTTTCAATCAATCAATCAATCAATTTTATTTATATAGCACATTTAAAACAGCCAAAGCTTACCAAAGTGCTGAACAACATTAAAGGTGACATAAAAATCAGATAGAGTTAAAATAACAACAATAATAACAATGGTGACAATAATAAAATAATAATAATAATAAAACAACAACAACATCAAATCAGCAAGATGAGGTGGACCAAGGTGTCTCTTCCTAACTCGGAGTAAAGGCCAATGAGAAAAGGTGCGTTTTTAGCAGGGATTTAAAGTGCTCCAGTGATTGTGCAGTTCTAATGTGCAAAGGTAAAGTGTTCCACAGTCGTGGACCGAGCACAGAGAAGGCCCTATCCCCTCTGGTTTTCAGTCTGGTCCTAGGGATAACCAGGAGGTGCTGGTCAGCAGAACGCAGACCTCTGGATGGGATCTGGGGCTGAAGGAGTTCAAATAAATACACCGGTGCTATGCCATTAAGACTCTTAAAAACAATCATTAAAATTTTAAAATGGATTCTAAAATGAACAGGAAGCCAGTGCAGGGATTTAAGAATAGGAGTGATGTGGTCTCTCCGCTTTTTTCCAGTTAAAAGTCGAGCAGCTGCAATCTGGACCCCCTGTAGGCGCCTAAGCTGGGCCTGGTCAATGCCAGCGTACAATGAATTGCAATAATCAAGTCGTGATGTCACAAATGCATGAATGGCCTTTTCAAAGTGCAGATGTGGAATGTATGATTTAATTTTGCTTAAAACCCTTAGCTGATAAAAACTTGATTTAAGAACAGAGCTGACTTGCTTTTCAAATTTAAAATTACAATCAAAGATGACACCAAGATTTCTAGAATAGTCCTTTTCATAGGAGCTCAGTGGGCCTATGGCACTGTCACAGTTCAGTAGGTCAGAATGACCAAAAACAATGACTTCAGTCTTCAGCTTGTTAAGATTAAGAAAGTTTGACTGCATCCATTCCTGAACTTCCTTTAAGCAGTTTACCAGAGCTTGAACAGAGCAGCTGGTCTGAAGTGGCAGGTAGATTTGCACATCATCCGCATAACAATGATACGAAATATTATGCTTTTCAAATATTGACCCCAAAGGAAGCATATAAAGGCCAAATAAAGCAGGGCCCAGTATACTTCCTTGGGGAACACCACACTTAAGCTTGGACACCACGGAGGTGAACTGCCCTAACTGAACAGAGAAGGTCCGGACTGTTAGATAGGACTGGAACCATTTCAGTGCGGTGCCCCTGATGCCCACTTGTTCCAGGCGAGCCAAAAGGATGGCATGGTCCACTGTATTTTTAACGCGGTTTCTTTTATTAAGCCGATTAATTCGATGAAAAATGCATTTTAAAAATCACATTCTATCTAGTTTTTTCTTGTTTCTTGTATTTGCAGTGCTGTCCAGAGGAGTACAGGGACAGAGTGCGTCTTCGGTCAGCTCCGAGATCAAATCTGAAGATGAGGTGGACGAGAACCTGCTTCAGGATCCCAAAGGCCTGGACTCAAAGGAGGAGGACATCGACGGGAAGGATCTCAAAGCTTTAGAGAGGTCAGGATCTATGTAACCTCTGTAAGCCCCAGCGGTCCATCAGTCTGACCAGTCCAGCCCCACGGACCGGACTGGTCCAGTCCGTGGGGCTGGTCCAGCCCCACGGACTGGACCAGGACTAAACCAGGACTAAACCAGGACTAAGCCAGGACATAAACCTGGACTAGACCAGGTGGATTAAAGCGCCGCGTGCGGGTCTATTTCCTGGTTTCGTTTCGAGTCACAGCTGAGGCGAGCAGCGAGGAGGACCGCACGCAGTCTGAGCGCATGAACGAGACCCGTGCTGGTCTAGACCAGGTCTAGAGCAGGTCTAGACCACCGCGGCTCTTGCATGCGTTCGTGGGTCTCGTTCCTGCGCTCATGCGCTCAGACTGCGTGCCGTCGCGAGGGGAGTCCTCGCTGCTCGCCTCAGCTGTGACTCGAAACAAAACCAGGAAATAGACCCACGCGCGGCGCTTTAATCCACCTGGTCTAGTGCTGGTTTAGTCCTGGTTTAGTCCAGGTTTAGTCCTGGTTTAGTCCTGGTTTAGTCCAGGTTTAGTCCAGGTCTAGACCTGCTGGCAGCCCCGCGCCGGGTCATGCTGCGCTTTCCACCACGCTTCACTATTAATACATTTTGTTGAAAATCTATGAAAGTTTGAGTGTTTAAACGAGAGACAAATGTGAGAAAAGTTTAAATTCAGTCTGAGAAAAGTGTATAATGTGTGTGGCTGAGCGCGCATTATTTGAATTTTTGAGATTTCGCGTTTTGTAACTTGAATTTTCTTTCGTATCTAGAGACCAAAATTTAATGTGAAGGCGTTTCGTAACTTGAAATTTTCGTTTGTTGGGTCTTTCGTAAGGTGAGGTACCACTGTACAGTGTATACGCCACACGCCTTTAAAATAGACCTATTCTGCAAAATTTACTTTTCAGAGCTTTTAACCATGTTATAGTTGTAGAACTCACATGATGTGAGGAAAAAGTAATAGAAAGAGACACTAAAATTGGTATTTGAATGTGTTAGCATTTCTCGGTATCAAGACCTGATTTTACTGATCACTGCCACCAGTAATACTTTTTTTTTTATATTTGTGGAGCTAGTCAACAAAATTGACAATAATCAGCATTTGTGGTTTATGTGTAGTTTTTGTTAATGAAAAACTAAAAGAGAATATCCATATAGTTATTTGCCCTCCCTCTAAACGTATTACTTAAAATTCTATAATATCATGAATTAAACTTATTTTCACTGCTTTTCCTTTTTTTTCCTCATTGTGTAACTTGTTTTTGCTTTCCCTTTGGTTACTATAGCAATAATGATGATGAAGACCTGACGCCAGAGCAGAAGATGGAGCGGGAACGGGAGCGAAGGATGGCCAATAATGCCCGGGAGCGTCTGCGAGTGCGGGATATTAACGAGGCCTTCAAGGAGCTCGGCCGTATGGTCCAGCTGCACCTGAAGAGTGACAAACCCCAAACCAAGCTGCTCATCCTTCACCAGGCCGTGGCAGTCATCCTCAGCCTGGAGCAGCAGGTCCGAGGTCAGACTCCACTGTTACTTTTCAAATGAACGCACACTGTGGTGGACTGCACACTGGAGCTGACTGTCAGGAAGTTAGCTCAATTATTATTTTTGAGAAGTTTTTGTGTATCTGTGCAGAGAGGAACCTGAACCCGAAGGCAGCGTGCCTGAAACGGCGTGAAGAAGAGAAGGTTACTGTGGCGACAGAAGGGCCTCCACTGTCTCTGGCTCCTGCACACCATCCCATGGGCTCCGACAGCTCCATGGGACATATGTAAAATGGTCAGTGCACTGCACACAACTCGCAATTTCATAATTTGCAAAAAACCTTTCAAGTACTTCAGTAAAACAACAACTGTGCAACTGTGTTCACTGTAGACTGTTGTGTGATTGTGTGTTCATTGTAGACTGTTGTGTGATTGTGTGTTCTGTTTACAGCTCCATGGAACCTACTTCCTGGCTATTTCCTCGTCATCTTCTACAGTTGAAGCTCTGGATACCTTTATAACGGAAATCTTACTTTCCATTTTATCAACATTCCCACTTTTAAAAGCATTATATATACCCACACTTTTAAGAACATTATATATATATATATGTATATATGTATATATATGTGTATATATATATATATATATATATATATATATATATATATATATATATATATATATATATATCGTAATCTCCGGACTATGAGCCGCTACTTTTTTTCTCAACCCTGCAGCTTTTACAATGATGCGGCTCATATATGGACAGATTATTCATTTATCAACACAGCAGATGTGTGTGCGCAGCCTGAGTGCAGAGAGCGCCGCTGTCTGTGTGGTTAACATGAAGTTACAGCTCCCAGACACACTGACGTGATCCCAGACACACTGACATGATCCCAGACACACTGACATGATCCCAGACACACTGACGTGATCCCAGACACACTGACGTGATCCCAGACACACTGACATGATCCCAGACACACTGACATGATCCCAGACACACTGACGTGATCCAGACACACTGACGTGATCCCAGACACACCGACATGATCCCAGACACACCGACATGATCCCAGACACACTGACATGATCCAGACACACTGACGTGATCCCAGACACACGGACATGATCCCAGACACACTGACATGATCCCAGACACACTGACATGATCCCAGACACACTGACATGATCCAGACACACTGACGTGATCCAGACACACTGACGTGATCCAGACACACTGACGTGATCCCAGACACACTGACATGATCCCAGACACACTGACATGATCCCAGACACACTGATGTGATCCCAGACACACTGACATGATCCCAGACACACTGACGTGATCCAGACACACTGACGTGATCCAGACACACTGACGTGATCCCAGACACACTGACGTGATCCCAGACACACAGACATGATCCAGACACACTGACGTGATCCAGACATGGACATGATCCCAGACACACTGACGTGATCCCAGACACACTGACGTGATCCAGACACACTGACATGATCCCAGACACACTGACGTGATCCAGACACACTGACGTGATCCAGACACACTGACGTGATCCCAGACACACTGACGTGATCCCAGACACACAGACATGATCCAGACACACTGACATGATCCAGACACACTGACGTGATCCAGACACACTGACATGATCCCAGACACACTGACGTGATCCAGACACACTGACGTGATCCCAGACACACTGACGTGATCCCAGACACACCGACATGATCCCAGACACACCGACATGATCCCAGACACACTGACATGATCCCAGACACACGGACATGATCCCAGACACACGGACATGATCCCAGACACACTGACATGATCCCAGACACACTGACATGATCCAGACACACTGACATGATCCCAGACACACTGACATGATCCCAGACACACTGACATGATCCAGACACACTGACGTGATCCCAGACACACTGACGTGATCCCAGACACACTGACGTGATCCCAGACACACTGACATGATCCCAGACACACTGACATGATCCAGACACACTGACATGATCCCAGACACACGGACATGATCCAGACACACTGACGTGATCCCAGACACACTGACGTGATCCCAGACACACTGACGTGATCCCAGACACGGACATGATCCCAGACACGGACATGATCCCAGACACACTGACATGATCCAGACACACTGACATGATCCAGACACACTGACATGATCCCAGACACACTGACATGATCCCAGACACACTGACATGATCCCAGACACACTGACATGATCCAGACACACTGACATGATCCAGACATGGACATGATCCCAGACACACCAACATGATCCCAGACACACGGACATGATCCAGACACACGGACATGATCCAGACACACTGACATGATCCCAGACACACTGACGTGATCCAGACACACTGACATGATCCCAGACACACTGACATGATCCAGACATGGACATGATCCCAGATCCAGACACACTGACATGATCCCAGACACACTGACATGATCCCAGACACACGGACATGATCCCAGACACACTGACATGATCCCAGACACACTGACATGATCCCAGACACACTGACATGATCCAGACACACTGACATGATCCCAGACAGGACAGCGGCTCTTTCTGCATGAGATATGCGCAGTAGAGCGCCAAGTGACGGGTGCAAGAGCGAGACAAACAGGTGAAGAGACGACGTGCCGAGGAAGATGGTAGTTTGATTTTGTTTTGAACAGTTATTTTACGCTTCATGCACACACCCTCCTGCAAATGCATATGATGCAGCTTTTAAAGCTAAAGGCAATCGATCTGGCTGTTGAAGAAGGAAGTCGAGCGGCTGCGTGTGAGCTCGGCATCGATGAGTCGATGGTGAGACGGTGGCAACGGCAGCGTGACGAACTGACTCACTGCAAAAAGACGACAAAAGCTTTCAGAGGCGATACAAGCAGATGGCCCGAACTTAAAAACTTCTTGAAGACTTGGAGACCTGCGGCTTATAGACAGGTGCGGCCTATATATGGACAATAATAACATTCTTTTAAAATGTAGTTGATGCGGCTTATATTCAGGTGCGCTCAATAGTCCGGAAATGACGGTGTGTGTGTGTATATATATAAGATGAAATGGTCTAAAAGGTGCAAAGGGCACACATTAAATGAACTCATGGGATAATTTACAAATGAAAAAACATATCACAGTGTTTGAAGGATTCTTTTGTTAAAAAAAAAAAAAAAAAAAAAAAAAAGCAGTTTATCAGCACTGTGGAAGAAGCTGTGTCTCATGTTCTTTTGGATGCCGGCGGAAAGAACAAAAACACAAACCAACAACGCACATTTCACTGCAGAATTTATGAAGGAAACATTTGATAGCAGCTTCACTACCCGAGGTCTACAGAAATCTGGAGACGTCACGCATTCCCAAGGCCCGGATTGTCCCACAGAGCTAAGCTTTGGGAGTGTTGGCAATGACAGTGAAAATTCTTCAGATTAATGTCTTTTTCATTGAATACCCTGTCCTAAACCAGCTGCCAATCTGCCTAAGGAATTCATTCCATAATGATTATGTTTTTTTGATGATCTCTAAATGATAAATCAGAGGGCTGCATATAATGAAACACATGTGTTTGGTTCGTTTGAGGTGTTGGGCCCTCAACAGTGAGATGGCAATCATGTTCCTAAATATACATATACATAAATCATGTACGATTATGTATATTGCAGTCATGTTCCAGACCATTGATGAATGAATGGAAGAAAGAGATTAACATAACGTTGGTTACACTTTATAATAAATACATTATTGATTATCTTTAATATAACTTTTTTAAAATTCAGACTTAGTAACAAATTTGAATTTTGTAAGAATCGACATGTAAGGTTGTTGCTGGTGGCTGCCCCCATGTCTCCACGGAGATATAGTGAATATAAAACGTCTACACACCCCTGTTCAGATGCCAGGTTTTTGTGATGTAAAAAAAGATGACAGCAAGACAAATTATTTCACAACTTTTCCCACGTTTAATGTGACCTATAACCTGTACAAAGCAATTGAACAAACTGAAATATTTAAAGGTCCCATGGCATGAAATTTTCACTTTCTGAGGTTTTTGAACGTTAATGTGAGCTCCCCTACCCTGTTTAGCCCCCCCAATGGCTAAAAGTTGCGAAATGTCTAAACTGAGCATTTGCGATCCTTTTCTGCGTTAGAAAATGTCAGAGCTCAAACTGGTGATTTTGAACAAGGAAACTTATTGACGTCAGATCGAAATGCAAATGCAGTTCCACCCCCGTCTGTCTGTACTCAGCGTCTCTGTAAATCACGCCCAGAGAGTTTGGACTGCGGAGGAGCTACGCAATGCGAAATGCGTTTTTTTATTTGCCTGGAGGCACGTCCGAGTGTTTCTAGGCTCGGAAGTCCTTTATCTGAGCCTCTGGACCTTTGAACAGCAGTGGTTTAATTTTATTTTCTGTGGAAATGTGTTTATTTTTCAATGGAACGCTTCAAATCTCTCCCCCCACGCATAAACACGGAGATGGATCAGAGCGGACAGCGGAGAGCGGAGAGTTTGGCCACGCCCCCACCCTCTACTATAGGCCAGCTCTTTTCTCCTCATTTGCATTCAAGCAACAACGCCCATAATGGCCTGTTCAGAGAGAGAAAAAATACTCTTGTTGATTTTGAAGAAGGATTCATTTACAGTATTAGGGAACCATTAAGGAGCCATATAAAAGCATCAAGAAGTACCATGTCATGGGATTTTTAAAGGAGAAAAATATAAAATAAAATACTTAAAATAACCTGGCTGCATAAATATGCACACCCTTAAACTAATACTTTGGCTTTTATTACAGCACTCAGTCATCTTGATGAAGTGTACGCTGTACTCACTGCGACTGTTGCTTTCTGTCCTTGGAGAGATCAGATCAAGTGTAGCTGGGACCTTTTAGGTTGTGTTTACCCCTGTTATCCTTAATGAAAATATAATATATATATTTTTTCCAGTATGTGGCTCTCAATTGGAAACAAGTCTGACTGACACATTGTCTGCATAAGAATAGGTTTATTAAGCCCCATATAATTGTTTTAGACATCTGACGATGCCAGTGAGATGTGTACGAGAAACTTCACCAATACAAGACCTTACATTTTTAATGTCATGTTTTTTCCTCCACATTTTTTTTTTTTTTACAAAATAAGTATAAAAAAATGAAAGTGGCACTAAAAACCTTTACTCCAACCTCAGCAGCAGTCCAAACGGCTAAACAAGGCAGTGCCCAGAGGACGAACCTGTATGAACATTTCAAGTCTCCGTCTGTCCCTCTGTAACGCTGAAATATCCCTTCTCCTCTGCTCAGTGCTTCATTATTCACCTTCTACTGCCCCCCCATCACACCCATCCTCTAACCGCTCCTCACACGCCACATTCAATGCCTCACACCTCCATATGTGAGCGCCAACCACCTCTCCCTGCTCTCTCTGCTCCTCCTGTCCTCCCCAGCTGTGTGCTCCCCCTTCAGAGCATGCAGCCACTTTTACATATGGAAATCTCTTTGTCATGAACTTGTGAAAAAACAGTGGAAAAAAGACACTGAGAAATGACAGATTTATGTGCATAGATATAATGTAATTGCTGGTGTAAGGTGGGTGTGGTCATCTCTTAAAGAAGTAAGCATAAAAAAATAAAAAAAACATAAACATCTATAAATTGCAGTACTGAGTTAAGTCGGACCTGGAGGAGCATTTGTGCACATGAAATGCATTCAATAATGTACTGTTTATATAGCTACGATGTGAAAGTGCTCTACAATGCCACCTTTTTTACGGGATGAGAAAAATGTGTTTGTCACAGGCAATTCAATATTTACACATATTCTCCTTAAAGGAAAAGTAACGTTTTTTTTACAATCTGAGCCTTCTTTCAGCAATAAAACAAGTAGTTTTACTCACCCATAGCACTTTGGTGTCAATTGGAGCAGTATTGTAGAAGTTATGTTGTAGCCGTTCTGTTCTACTAATGATCCCGTATCCGTTAGCGTGAGTGCTCGGGGCACTGATTTGCGGTGTCCAAATAACACAAACTTTAGCACTTTTCAAATCACAGAAGATCGCTGTGTCAGCGTAGACTTTTAGTAGATTCCAAAACGGCCTGAAACCCGATATCACAACAGAAAAGTAAAGTTCAGAGCGGTGTTAGCTTCTTTCGGACTAGCGGTGTTTACAAAACAGCTGAGTTCACGCATGCGCACTGTCCTCTCTGATGACGTCATCAAATGAAACTATAGCTGCATATCGGGTTTCAGGCTGTTTTGGAATCTACTAAAAGTCTACGCTGACACAGCGATCTTCTGTGATTTGAAAAGTGCTAAAGTTTGTGTTATTTGGAGAGCGCAAAGTAATGCCCCGAGCACTCACGCTAACGGATACGGGATCATTAGTAGAACAGAATGGCTACAACATAAGTTCTGCGATACTGCTCCAATTGACACCAAACTGCTATGGGTGAGTAAAACTACTTGTTTTATTGCCGAAAGAAGGCTCAGATTGTAAAAAAAACGTTACTTTTCCTTTAATTTCTGTTTTTGATATCCTTTATTCATCCCCATAGGGAAATTATTTCTCTGCATTTGACCCATCCTTCAGGGAAGGAGCAGAGGGCAGCTCGTCTTTCAGGCGCCCGGCAGTACCGTGAAGGGTCTTGCCCAAAGACCCACACTGGCTTGCTCTTTACCGGGGGGGATTTGAACCCAAGGCCCCGGGTGAAAGTCAAGTGACTTACCAGTTGAGCTAAATATCACAAAAATCACATACCTCTAAGGACACACCTGTCTCCAACTGCGCGGCTCTAACAATGTATTCAATGATTGTTTTAAATTGTCAATGAATTGAGTTGTAATGTACATACAGCGGCGTTCAGGGGAGGGGTGATGCAGGCAGGAAAGGCAGAAGGATGATAAGCCTTTGTGGTGGCGTTTACCCCGCAGTCGCAAGGGGGCAGGGGCCTTTATTATTATTATTATTATTACTAAAACGCACAGATTCAGAATCAGATTTTTGTAGTGTTTAGTAGCATTTTAAAATCAATAAGAGTAAATAAAAAAAAGTCAACCTCATGTTTGTTTAGACTGTCCCACAGACATCCAACATCTCTTACCGATGTGCCTTTCAGAGTATCATTCGCCACAAAAGGACATGAGCTGCTCGTAGAGAAATGCAATGCTCTTGTTTTGTCATTCGGTTCTATGCAGGTGGGTTTTTTTACATGACTTGGGAACAATAATATAAAGATGAATACAATGTTTATTGTAAAAAGGGGAGGGACAAGGTGGATTTGCATTTCATGTTGTGTACGCTTATAAGTAGACAGCGCCCTCTCGTGGGCATGAACAGTTGCTCTGGTTCTGTCCTTCTGTCCTAGCGCTCTTGGAGGAGTGTGCTTTTTTTGTTTCTGCTAAACCCTGGCATGTGCGTCTTTTAAGGACAATTGGACCATTTTTTTCCTATCAATAAATTATCTTTAAAGTGCATATGTTAGGTTTTTTTCTAATTTAATTCTAATTTATTTTGGTAGGAGAATACCTGCACAAAATATAGTTAATTTTAGAGATAAAAAAGAGGAGACACAGATTTTCCCCTAGTCAAACATAAGATATTTGACCCTATCCGACCCTTTAAACATTTAGAAGTGTTGCCATAATGGGCAGTAGATTAGCTTTGTTAGCTTTGTTGATTAGCTCTATTTTTGCAAAGTTTATTCAAATAAATCATGTACACAGTCGGAAAAAAAACAAAACAAAAAAACCCCCAAAACTTAAATACACTGCTGTTTAGTTATACAGTGGTACCTCATCTTACGAAATTAATTCGTTCCAGAAGTGGTTTTGTAACGTGAATTTTTCGTAAATTGAGTAACTATTTCAATGGAAAAAGCCTGATTCGTTCCAAGGCCCCGATCCAAGTTTTTTTTTTTTAATAGTGTAACTTTTTTTATAGTGTAACATTGTGTTCTGCGTAGAGACTGTAGACCCAGGACTAAACGTGGACTATACCAGGTCTAGACCAAGGTCTAAACCTGGTCTAAACCTGGACTAAACCAGGACTAGACCAGGTGGATTAAAGCACCGCGTGCGGGTCTATTTCCTGGTTTCGTTTCGAGTCACGGCTGAGGCGAGCAGCGAGGGGGACCGCACGCAGTCTGAGCGCATGAACGAGACCCGTGCTCAAACCATGCCTCCTCTAGACCTCCTCTAGACCAGGTCTAGACCAGGTCTAGACCACCGCGGCTCTTGCATGCGTTCGTTCATGCGCTCAGACTGCGTGCGGTCCCCCTCGCTGCTCGCCTCAGCCGTGACTCAAAATGAAACCAGGAAATAGACCCGCGCGCGGCGCTTTAATCCACCTGGTCTAGTCCTGGTTTAGTCCAGGTTTAGTCCTGGTTTAGTCCAGGTTTAGTCCTGGTCCAGTCCTGGTTTAGTCCAGGTCTAGACCTGCTGTCAGCCCCGCGCCGGGTCATGCTGCGCTATCACACGTGTCAGAGCGCAGTTTTCTCCCCCCTCCCCCTTCCCCCCACACTTCACTATTAATAATTTTGTTGAAAATCTATGAAAGTTTGAGTGTTTAAACGAGAGACAAATGTGAGAAAAGTTTAAATTCAGTCTGAGAAAAGCGTATAATGTGTGTGGCTGAGCGCGCATTATTTGAATTTTTGAGATTTCGCGTTTCGTCACTTGAAATTTTCGTTTGTTGGGTCATTCGTAAGGTGAGGTACCACTGTATTTTAGTGAAATGAGACAAACCTGCCATATGCACTTAAACTGCAAACAAAGTTCACATATTTTAGTAGTCACTTTAAAAACACTTCAGTACTTTGGGACACTGCTGTGGGTTAGAGTCGAAGGTAGAGGAGCCAGAAAAAGTCCCAATGAGTAGCTTGGGACAGTTCTTTTAATATGCTTTTTCTGCCTCTTATGGAAATGGTTCATATGCTCTTTCCTGTCACAGTGAGCTTCCCAAATGATTCCTGCTTTTTTCAATTCTTATAGAGAACATTCCTCCGTTCAGCTGATGATCCTGACTGAATTGGCTTTCCTATGAGCCAGTTTAGTCCTCATTGCATCTATGTGCTAGTACTTTGTAAGATCATCTTTTGTTTTTAATTCCTATGAATTATCATTAAAAGTGTTATTATGACATTGGAATTTATGTCTATGTTGTATGAATACAAATGCACCCAAATCACTCATCATGAGGCAGTTTGAGAAATGCTAAAATAAAAAAATAAAAATAAAAAAAACAGAAAATGAATGGTGGGCAGTTCCACAGCATTTATTTTATATTTATGTACAAGAAATCTAGACCCATGGCCAGGGTTCAATAAAAGCGTTTGACCACATGCTTTTTAGACAACTGTATGCAATCAAAAAAGTGATCTCTAAAATGGTGTATGTAAAATTTCTATTTTTACATGTATAATGTTGTTCCTTTTTCCTTGTAATATTGCTCATGCCTTTGAGAATCCAGTGTATGTGTTGGACAAACAGTGTGCTTTCTTTTTGGTTTCAAAGGGAAAATGTCTGCGTTCAAATGTCACAGCCTCCTGTCGTTATTACCTCTGTCATGTACAACACCACCACCACCACCAAGAGATGGCGCTGTTGAGTCTCCTTGTCTCTCTGTCACTAGCACAGGAGGGCAGAGTAACCAAACATTGTATTCAAATAAGAATTATGTTAAATATAGCCTCAAGCAGCAATGATCAGCCCTCGTGTGCACCCATGCTGCACCCCGCAAACACCACGCCCCGCAAACACCACGCCCTGCAAACACCACGCCCCGCAAACGCCACGCCCCGCAAACACCACGGCCCGCAAACACCACGCCCTGCAAACGCTGCGCCCCACTAACGGCATGTGCCACCGACACGCGCCACCAACGCCACACACTGCAAATGCCACGCACCTCAAACTACATGTCCCGCAAATGCCATGCCCTGCAAACCCCGCACCCTAATAACCCTAAACTTAATCCTAACCATAGCCCCAACCCCTAACCCTGCCATTTTTCCAAATTTTTGCGCATAAAAAAAAAAAAAAAATCCAAGACTTCCGGTTTGTAACAATATAATTTTTTGTTCCTCCTGCTATGATGCATCTGGCTACCAAATTTGGTTTGGCTACACCAAAATTTGTTGACAGATTTTTGGCTTGTTGCAATGACAACAAAATGTGAGATGGGTGTGAGCAACGTTGACTTTTGTGACCGAGAGCATGTCACGAATATATGTAGCAAGTTTTGTATGTCTATTACAAATTAAATGTTATCGTTCCATACAAATTGTTAGGGGGCGCTATTGCACCCATTTTTGTATTTTCTAATATCAAACTGTTCAGGGTCAGGGTGTCCACCCACGATTAAAAAGGCCAAAGTTTGTGCGATTTACCAATTTTACTATTAAAATAACATGGAGAACAAAAGGAGAAATTCAATTTGTCAAATGGATAAAACCTTAGACTAAGACGAACTTTATTGATCCACAAGGGACACTCACTCATCAAATATAATATGTGACCGACCACGGCAAAAGACAACTCGGTCAGGGGAAAATCCGGACAGGAGAAAATTGCGTTAGAAGTTTTTTTGTTTTTTTTTAATTAATATTTTTTTTGTGATTTTTGTTTTTTTGCATAATGTGCTAGTTGAAATCATGAAAAAGCCACTCTATATTCCAGATAACAGCATTAAAAGCAAACATTTTGTCTTTGAAATTGGCTAGTTTTTCGGAAAGAATCAGGGCGTGTGTAAATTACCATAATTACCTTACTGGCGCTACTGGCCATCCACGTGGCGATTAACGCTCTTTTATTTTCTTTCTTCCGCCAATCAGTTGTGAGCAAACCTCGTGGCTACTTAAGCTGCGGAGCTGCATGGAAAGATGTAATGTTTTGCGGATGAGCTGAATTGTGGCTGTTTTTTCGGGACGTCGATCTGTCTGCCTTGCAGCGAAGGAGCGGGATCGTAAGATATCAGATGTTATATCTACAGTAACATTGAAAAGTGAAATGGAGAAAATCCATAACTTTGACTGTAAATGCTACGTAAGAAGGAAGGAGTACTCTCTCCTCGGGACATGTTCGGGACACGTCCGTTTCTCCGGAGCTTACGTACAGAATGTGATCGGGTTCTTGGGTGAGTAAAGTGCCTCTAAACTACAAAACACTACATACTTTAGGACATGTATAAATACTAATTCAGGTTTCGTGTGGTCATTTCTGCATCAAAGGGAGATATTTAGCTGAAAGCAGGGGGCTTGTGTAATTGTCAACATTAGCATCATATTACATCTTATTCCAATAGACGACCAAAAATATTTATTTGTATTTTTTATTATGCATTTTACTGTATTGTACTACATAATGCAATATTTTGGACACGAAAAAACTGCAGTTTTCCTGCAGTTTTTTTCATAAGGGTGAGGAACAGAATACATCCAGAGTCAGGTGAGTCATTATGTGTATTTCTTATTATGACTTAGACTTAACATATTATCCTGTATATTATTGAATTACTGAATGATTATATGGGCTTTTGTTATAAAACGATTTTCATTTTAACAAAGTACCTTCTAATTCTGATCTGCCCTGAATGTTAACACCACACCACACCACAGTGATAGGTAGTGATGGGGGGAGGGCTTATCATGTAAATGAGCACCATTCTGCTCCACAGTCCTATCTTCAACACGACTTTTCTCATCTCGTTTTCTTATGTGCTGCTTTCAAATGGCCACAAATTCTTCAAATGTTGTCAGATTTCCATGTGTAAGGCATCGTTGGAAAGCTTAGAAACTACATTTTCAGAATCACTCAAAACGCCTCCAGGATGACTTGCGACTGTTTTTGCGACTGGTCGGTCACATATGTGACCCGCCACAACAAAACCCGCTACGGGATCCAAAAAAAAAAGAAAAATAGCGTTTGAAGCAGCTTTTCTTTTATCTTTTTTTCAAAATTTTTGATTTTCGTTTTTTTGCAGAATGTGCTAGTTCAGACCATGCATGCAAACTCCACACAGAACACACACAGAAAGGCCTGGGCGACCCGGGGATTGAACCCCATGCTGTGAAGCATGAGCGCTCGCCACTCAGCCACCGTGCCGCCACATAAACACAAAAAAACATTCAATCATCCACATTCCAGGCAGGCATATAACATCAAGGACTTCATCGTTTGTTCCACTCCTCATGTAATCTATGTGCTAAAGCCCTTGTGGCCTTTTGTATGCTGGCCAGACTAAACGCAATCTAAAGTTAAGAATTGCTGAACACAAGACTGCTTTTAGACAAGGCAGCGTTTACAAACAACAATTTTGATTACACTATAGCCAGACATTACTGTACATGTATTATATATTGCATTCAAAAAAAGAATATGACTTTAAGAGAGAAAAAAACACAGCCCTTTTCTTCTGATTCAGGAGGGCTTTAAGCTCAGGGGTGGTTGTTGGAGAAACACCGTACCCTCCGGGTTGGTACAGTGTTCTCCACGCAGAAGTTGATGTAGTCCGTGATGGGTCAGGCCGTTGATGTCGTCTCCATAAGAGCCGCTGAACATGTCCCAAACAAAATGAACATTAAGTCAACTTGGGAAATAATAAATAGAGTGATAAGCAAGAAAATGAAACATCCTTATCCACAATACTTTGTAAAGAAAAATACTGACATATATGATGAAAAAGAAATTTCAAATGAGTTTTGTGAATATTTTGCTAATGTGGCTTCCAGCCTTACAGGTAATCCTTCTGAAAAGTGAGATGAAAATATGATCATTGATGTGAACAAGTTTTTTTCTGGACAAGGTGGAAAAAGATGAAATAAGAAAAATGGTTAAAAACTGTGGAAACAAAAGATCAACTGACTGTGAGGGACTGGACATGATGATTGTGAAAAATATAATTGAATCTGTTATTGAGCCTTTTACATACAAATGCAATTTATCATTAACAATGGGAGCTTTCCCTGACAAAATGAAATTAGCGAAAATAGTACCTCTTTATAAAAATGGTGATAAACACAACTTCTCAAACTATAGGCAAGTCTCATTGCGTCCACATTCATTCACTCATTCATTCATTCATTCATCTTCTTCCGCTTTTTCCATTCTCTGGGTCACGGGGGCAGCAGTCCAAGCAGTGTTCCACTGCCCAGAACACAATGCACCAGCCCTCATGAATCCTCCCGCGGGTGGTGGGTCCACAGGAGGACGGCTCACGTCACAACGGGCCTTGATTTATCTTCTGCCATGGGGGCTACTAGTGTCCACAGACACTGGGGGCGAGGTGGGGTTAAGTGTCTTGCCTAAGGACACAACAGCAGCGCTCATCTGTGGGAGCTGGGATCACACGCGGTCCACCCGTCAAGAGCGAGCCAACCCCTGGATCACTAGGCAAGCGCTCTACCAACTGAGCTACTGCCGCCCCCATTGCGTCCACAGTTTTCAAAAATATTGGAAAAGGTGTTTGCAATAAGGCTTGATAGTTGTTTTTTTTACAAAAACAAAACATCTTGAATGAAAACCAGTATATAATTATGGCAGAACATTCAACTGCAATGGCAATAATGGAACTAACTGAAAAGCAACTGAAATTGACAATGGGAATTATTTGTTGTATTTTCATTGACCTACAAAAAGCTTTTGTACATCGAAAGATTTTTGTAGGTCAATGAATCATTCAAGGTTACTTAAGGAAATTAACAAGTACGGCATTCAATGGACAGTGAGTTATTTAGAAAACAGAAAACAATATGTACAAATCAATGACACAGAATCAGAAGGTATGATATCAAATGGGGTGTGCCCCAAGGCTCGATTCTTGAGCCCAAATAATTTATTTTATATATGAATGATTTTGTTCAAGTATCTGAACTTGGGACATTATTTTACCATGGAAAAAATAAAAGAGGTCACAAATAGAGTAAACAAACAAAACAAAAAAAGGTAAAATATTGGTTTGATTTAAATGGATTCTTAATCTTAAAAAAATAAAAATCATTTTATTTAAAGATAAAAATAAAAAAGATGACATTAACATTAGAAATAGATGGGAGACAGATTAAGAGAGTAAGTGTTTATGTTTATTTTTCAGGCATATAGTACCATTCTAACCTGGCAGAAAGAACAAAACACTAACCTCCGCTCAAGCATCTGACATCAACCTTGATAAATAAACCAATAAATAAATAAAATAAATAGCGGTGATGACTCCCATGGCTCTAAACTGAAGAAAGGTAAGTTCAGGTTGATATGACCTAGCATACCGGTATGTTCATAAAAGTAGTATGGTTAGCATTAACACTGATAACCACTGATAACCAATGTGTAATAATGTGTGTCCTTACAAGTTAAAACAAGACTTTTAAACCAGCGCTTTGAGTTCACACGCTCACACGCCACACATTTCTCACGCTGAAATTTTGTTAAGCGATTCAAAACTCTAGCCACTGCTCACAGCGCTTCTGTGCCCAGAAAACTGGTGTGTGTGTCTCAGAAAAGTTCCCCCAATATAAATCTCACTCCATCCAAACTTCAAAACGTGAGAGCCCTGTTTACACATCCTTATTGATTTTCAAAGATCTTTTTCTAAAATGGCTAAGTTAACTTTGGGTGTTCGCTAAGTCTACCAGTCATAGAAAGTTGTTAGCTAACGTTAGCGAAGTCTTTCAGCATGGTTAATTTACCTGTGATATTTATCTACATAGTCCTTCTTTCAAAAGCAATTATAAAACAAGTTTTTATTTTTACTTGTGCTTAATGCAGACTAAAATTAGTGAAATAAAACATGTTCACCATAGGTGCATTCAAACAGGCGAACATTTACAAAGCTTTTATATCTAGATGTGATCTAGATGTCTCCCAACATCCTCCATCTATCAGAGACTATGCATTGATTTGTACCTCATTTCACTTGTATTAAATGGCTTTGAAACACAATGATTTTCAATGTACAAACATTCATGGGGCTAAAAAGGGTAGTGTATCCCAAAATGTTCATTGTTAACATTCAAATTTACATTCGGCATGGCCAAGGACTTGGTTTCATTGAGAGTTTGGCAAGGTGTGCACTCTGGCCCTAGACTTATTAAAGCCTGGGCCTATGCAAATAATCTGGTCTTGTCATAATGTAAACATGTGTTTTATTTTTCTGCATAAATTACATTACAGCTTATTGGCTACTTTACAGTAATTTTGACGCAAAATACTTTCAAAATCTCAGAAAAGATGGCTAAATAGACAATGTTGGTGGCATTTCTTACAGAATTTGCTATATAACATAAACAGTCTATTGCTGTGCATTAGCTGTAAAGTCATGCTGAAATGACCAAATTGATGGCTGTATTTTTTGTTTAGACGATGGTGAAGAATCTTCTAGCCAAGGCCAAGATGAGAAAGCGGTCTCAATAAAAGAAAATACAGAAACTGATGAAGGACAGAGATTCTCTCTGCAAGCAACTGGCATGTAAGGTTTAACAAGCACACATTATTGGTGTATGACACAAAAATGTATACGTTGTCAGTCAAACATAGATCTGGTGGTATTCCAAATAGGAGATTAAGTGGATAGTTAAAGGTTATGTAAGGGAGTGACCACTAGGTGGTGCACTTGTACTTTTTTTTTCAAGATTCAAGATTGTTTATTTGTCATATGCAGAATCAACACAAGGTCAACAATGCAATGAAATGCTCAGGATCAGAAGAACCGTTGACTCGCTAAGATAGTCAGAAGTACTAATAACAGCAGTAATAGTACATGGTAAAAAAAGTGTTGTAAAGTGCAGGGGAAGAGGTAAACAATATAATAAACAATATAATAAACAATATAATAAAATATGTAATAAAAAAAACAAGGTACAATGTACAAGGTGCAGGTAGGATTAAATCAAGATCAAATAAGGTGTAAGTATTTCACAGATTGCACATAATATGGTGTGGTATAAGTGTTGCATGTGGATTTCGTATTGCACATAGTGTGGTATAAATATTGCACATAGTGTGGTATAAATATTGCACATGTAACAGTAATTTACAGTGAAGTAGTGACAAACATGATATATTCATATAGAGCAGCAGCAGTAAACATAATTATGCATAATGAAAGGTAGTTTAGTGCAGTATTATTGAGAGTTCAGTATTATTTAGAGTATTACCCAGAGTTCAGTAGTCTGACAGCTTGGGGGTAATATCTGTCTTTGAGTGTTTTTGTGCGTGCTGCAGGCTCCTGTATCGTCTACCAGAGGGTAGCAGACGGAAGAGTCCTTGTGCCGGATGAGTATGGTCCTTAGTGATGCTGCGTGCTTTACGCAGACCCCTGCTGTGGTAAATGTCCTGGATGGAGGGGAGACTGCTGCCAGTGATGTCCTCTGCCGCTCGCACCACCCTCTGTAGTGCTTTGCGGCTCTGAGCGGTGCAGTTCCCATACCACACTGTGATGCAGCCCGTCAGCAGGCTCTCGATGGTGCACCTGTAGAAGTTTGTGAGGATGCTGGTGTTCATACCAAACTTCCTCAACTTCCTCAGGAAGTAGAGTCTTTGTCGGGCTTTCTTAACCATGTTGGGCTTTCTTACTTTGTTTTCATGATGAGATTGCTGTTACTGATAAAAGGAGAAATTCAATTTTTCAACTGGACAAAGTTTATTTAGATGAAAACGTTTCGCAGCTCATCCGCGCTGCTTCGTCAGTTCTGGTTAGAGTGCTGATGGACACTGCTTATATCTCGCTGCAGGGAGGAGCTAACTACACTGAAATTATTCTGAAACTATCCCACCTCTTTGTTTTGAGTTTCTGTCTTTTGTTTTTCCAATTTCTCTGGCGTCTAGTTTAGCATACCCATTCAACCCCTAACGTGTTTTCACACCTCTGGCCCTGACCTGCTGCCCTAATGTTTCCTTTGTTTGTTTTGACTTCAGTTTGAGAATGGAATTATAAATGGGAGACAAGTTATGTCTGACTCCCCCATTTCTGTTTAAAGAAGGATTCTCTTTTTTGACAAAAATAGCCTCTTTAACTCTTCAAACTCTCAAACCTCAAAAGAATGGCCCGTAGCTTCTAGGTGAAGATGAACGGCAGATGACGGTCCACTCTGGCACGCCCGCCTGTGTTGGTACATCCTCTTGTGAAGTGGCTGTTTTGTTTCTCCAGTGTAGCACTCACTGCAGTCTTCACTACACTGAATGGAGTAGACCACATTGCTTTGTTTGTCTCTCGGTGTTTTGTCCTTTGGGTGGACCAGTTTTATTTTAAAGTGTTTGTGGGTTTGAAATAAACTGGGATTTCATATTGTCTGAAGACAATAACAAGGACAAACAAGGACGAGACCAGGACTAAACGTGGACTAAACCAGGTCTAGACCAGGTGTAAACCAGGACTGGTCCTGGACTAAACCGGGACTGGACCAAGTCTAGACCTGGACTAAACCGGGTCTAGACCAGGTCTAAACCAGGATTAAACCACCACGTGCTGCTCTTTGCTGGTTTCGTGCGGATGGTTTGTGGCTCGGGCTGAGAGGACGCGGTCCGGGCGCCGTGGTTCGATCTCGTGCTCACAGCCCCGGTGTACGCGCGGCCTCGCGCCGGTCGTGCTGCTCTGTCATGGATTTGACCACGATGAGGGGTGCATGTGTCGCGCACTTCTCCAAGGGGTTGGTGCGCGTCGCGTCCCGGGACTTGGCAGTGCCGTTGGATGAGCGTGGTGCTTCCTGCGGATCCAGTGGCTCATGTCTCTGCTCCCGGAGGAGCCCCCACGCTTCACTATTAATACATTTTGTTGAAAATCTATGAAAGTTTGAGTGTTTAAACGAGAGAGAAATGTGAGAAAAGGTTCATTCCAGTCTGAGAAAAGCATATAATGTGTGTGGTGAGGCGTTTACAGCCTTAAAACATGTAGAATAATTGTAAAATATAAAGTTGTCCTACTTCACGGATTTCTCTTATTGCGGGTTATTTCTGGAACCTAACCCCCGCGATAAACGAGGGATTAGTGTATTTCAAAGGCTAAAGTAAAGGTAAAATAAGTTATGCATCATTGCTTGTCATAATCTGTTGTTTACCTTCCTTTCCTTGTAGAATGAAGGTCCTGGCAGCAAAGATGGCAAAAACTACTGTCCCAGTGCCATAAGAAATGTTGGCATCTTGGTAAAGATGAATAGAACGCTTTAAAAAGTTTTGAATGTGTTATATTATTAGTTTTTAATAGATCATTAAAATAGTTACACAATATTCTGCTCATAACAATAACAAATGGCAACTGAATTATATTGTCATAATAAAATGCATTCATAGTATATCACTGTACCATAATCACTGACGCCCCAATAAATGTATTTATAATTGTAATATAGATGTGTCATCAGTTCCAAATTCCAGAATGGAAGTAAACTGGGTAAACATATTTTTCAAAGATCAGCTGTCACCACATCTAAATGCTAAGGCCATTTAACACACACAAAAAAAACAACAATTTGGAATTTCCTGTGTGGAAATGTTCATGTTCAGGAGGCTAAATATATATTTGTCTAATCTTGTATTCATTTTTGAGCTTCACAAAAAAGTGGTTAAGTATGTAATATATATGTAGATAAAATGTAAAGCACTTTGTGTTACATTTTTTTTGTATGAAAAGTGTTTTATAAATAAAGTTTGATTGATTGATTGAAAATAAAGTGAAATAAAAAAAAATACTGTGTCCACATTTCTGTAAGTATGATCTAAAAATCAGAATTTTGCCTTCATCAAAAATACAAAGTGTGTCATAATTTTCTGTTACATAAACACATAAGGTAAAATACGTAAAAAACAGTTGGTGTTTTCTGGTGCACACTGGTATGCATGACATTTATTACCTTTCCTCTTCCCTCACCTAAGTGGAGGAGCCCTCATCTGTCCATCTGAACCATCTGCACATAGAGGCAGGTCAGTCCTGGACCCATCACCAGCTTAAAGGGATATGCCAC
Source organism: Paratrypauchen microcephalus (assembly GCA_036785185.1). Lineage (NCBI taxonomy): Eukaryota > Metazoa > Chordata > Actinopteri > Gobiiformes > Gobiidae > Paratrypauchen > Paratrypauchen microcephalus. The sequence goes on from JAVJIX010000171.1 coordinate 881,769, forward strand.
CCCCAGGTCAAACTTGGGCATCTCCCCACAGTCCAGAGACTAAAATAAGTGGTGGAAAGCGTTTTTCTGGTGACACACCCATTGTCCGAGTCTGTCGCCACTGACCGCCGCGGTATCTGCTGCTCCTCCGCGTTAGACTGGAGTCTAACATCGCCAGAGAAAGATTTCGGCCAAAAGGAATTAATTTGCTCGATGCTTTTCCCAATTACTTTCTGTGTAGTGCGCATTCATATCGAGTGCAAATAAATGTGCAAATCAACACGGAGAGCTTGACTTGGTCATTTTGAGGTGGGAACTATTTTCCAGTGCGGAAGAATACAGACGAAGCACACACCAGGCTGCCAGGGGAATCCCTGTTACGCAACAGGAAGGGAGTTCCCCTGTTACGCAGCGTGGTGTGTGTAGTGAATGCGCACTACACAGAAAGTAATTGGGAAACGCATCGAGCAAATTAATTCCTTTTGGCCGAAATCTTTCTCTGGCGACGTTAGACTCCAGTCTAAGGCGGAGGAGCTGCAGATACAGCGGCGGTCAGTGGCGACAGACTCGGACAATGGCTGGGTGACCAGAAAAACGCTTTCCACCACTTATTTTAGTCTCTGGACTGTGGGGAGATGCCCAAGTTTGACCTGGGGGTGGCATATCCCTTTAAACATGAAAGTGGATCTCTCCTTCACTGTGGTTCTCCTCAAAGTCTATCTTCTTCCCACTGTTTATAATCATTCTTTTTTTTGGGAGGGAAAGAGTCTAAGGCCAGGGAATGTTTCAGGACAATTCTTCGTTTGCTTTTATCCTATGAATGTTGGTTCTTCTGCCTGTCTGTTATTGACCAGTGACTGCTTCACTGTTTGTTGTCATTTTGGCGTCTACAAAAACAAAATTGAATACACTTTTCTTCAAAATAAACAATGTCTCAATCTGAAACAAATCGAAAAGCCACAGCAAATGCTTTTGATTTTGTTCAAATGGAACGATCGTGGATAAACGAAGGACTACACCAGTGTGAGTCAGGACTGGAGCGGTCTCAAGAATAATATCAAAACTGGGTCAAACTCCAACACAAAAATTCTGTACATCATTGTGGTTTATTTGAAAAAGCCCTCAGAAAAAGCCCCTGCTCTCACCCAAGCACATATGCAAGTGTCCCCAGTTTGCCAAAATGTCTGCAACAGGATCAGGCGCAGTTTCAGGTGAGGAGGTAAAACACACCTTTTGCAAATAAATGCTCGTAAAAGTATATGGCTTTTGGTTCTGCATCGATGAATAGTCATAAAATGTTGCTTTTATGTTCTTCTATATTCAACAGACTAATCTGACTAAAGGAAGCAACCCAATCTACTTACTTAATGGGTAAAAGACATTTTCACAGCATTCTTTTTAAATACATACATTCTAGACTTTGGTAACAGTTTCTGTTTTAGACTGATCTTCCTCCTCCTCCTCCTCATCATCAATGCTTAAGTCCATTCTCAGGTTGTCCAGTGTTTGACGCATGCTTAGGGTTTCCTTACGCCTATATCCAATAAAAGAATAAATACATACATTCATGAATTAATAAAAAATGAAAAATATTGATAAATAATAATGGTGAAAGTGTACTGTACTTGGCTTGAAGTTGCTGATCCACAAGTTGCCTCTGTAGCCGTTCTCGAGCCTCACGCTCCTCGGCCAGTTCTCTTTGAGCGAAGCGGCACTGCGCTTCCTTCCGACTGGCCTCCTCCTCAGCCTCGTTCAATTGTCTCTTCAAAGTGCGCATCCTCTGTGTCATCTATGGCCAACGGAGGAGGCACAAACAGTCAGTTTATATAGATACAGCCTGTGTTTATAGCAACTGTTTCTGACTCATTATGTTATCATTTGGACATTTTAAATCACAATATTATTCTAAAATGGCTTAATAAAAGAAACAAGTCCACTGATGTCTGCACTAGAAAATGGCAATGCCCAGTGGGAGCAGACATAGTGTCATCACAACATAGAGTCAGCCCCTCATATGGAGAGCTAAACACAGTTCATTTCTTACAGGTGCTATAATGTCCAGTGCATCACTTTACGTTTTTTTTTTTTTTTTTTTTTTTTTTAAGGGACAATGTGTAAGATTTTTTTTAAAATTGAAGATACCCATTCAAAAATACATTGTTTTCCAAGCCTTTTCACTTCCATCATGAAATCAAAGTATTCTTTTGGACTTAGATATAGTCACATAAAAGGGGGATCTTCCCCATATAGAGGCAGCCATTTTGAATACGAGAGCCGCAGAAGGACATTTGGGCTCCGCCTTCGGCAAGGCTCGTGGTTTTGGGTAAACAACACAAGCATGCTGCCGGATCACACGTCGTAATGGATCTAACACGTGTTTTGGACTAAATTGTTTTACTGGATTTTATTCGCTGGATCCTTACGGACAAATTGAGAGCAAGTTTATGGTGAAATACAGAGTTTGACCTGTGCAAAGCATTCTAAGGTAAGCTAACCTCGTTTTGTGCTTTTCCGTATAAAAGCCCCATGTGCTCGGGGAGTGATTGTTGTGCAGGGAAATGAATGGCATAGTCAAAAAGAGGAGACTGTAAGGTTTCATTTGATGTGTAGAGTGTCATGGTACATGATCGGGAATGTGTGTTTTCATGAGAAAAGAAAAAAATTTAAAAATAACCGGGACCGCATTACGGCGCACCCGGGTGACCCTCGAGGTCTGCCGTAGCTAAAACAGAAAGTGCAATAGCACCATCCACCTATGCGCCACGAATCCTACACACTGGGGCTTTAAACACTCGTTTTACTCGTTTTTATTTAAATTGATTACCCTACTGTCTTGTCTTATTAGCACATCTTACCATTATTTTGCAAACGATTGTTTTTGCGGTCTGAACATGAATTTGAAAGCTTCGGTCAGTGCACAGCTCTGTAAATGAAGCGGCTGCTGACGCATGTCACAGATTCTATGATACTTTAAACATGCTGTTGTCTTCATCAGAGCTGCTCAAAAATGACATATTGTGCATAGATATGTTTTCTTATTAAACAGCGAAAATGACTAATTTACTAAGTGTTTTTAGTCAGCATAAACCCTCTCTTACAGGTGCAGGCAGCGCGCCGGCCTTAAATCTTCTACCAGGTCGCAGCACCGCCTCAAAATGGTTTAGGCGACTTTCACGGCTACAGTCAGATAAGTTTTGACAGTCCTTGCTTAACAGACTGCAGATATCTCTGCACCAGAGTTTCGGGGAGCTTTCAGTTATTCTCCAATGGCATAGTGTGGTTGTTTGTGTTTTCTACTTAAATAGCGCACCTTACTTTTTTTTCAAATGTGGGTTTTGGCCACCATTAACCATATTCTCTTAGCGGTGCTGCGTACCGGCTGTGAATTTTATACCGGTGCTGCGTTCCGGTGCTCACCGCTTTACTTTCACCACTGGCTAAACATCACGCTAGTGAGCAGAGGATTTCTGAAATCTTTTTTATTTTTTTTAACAAAATGACTACATGACTTGTGAGCTTTAAGGTGGTAGAATGCTGTTAGTTCCTCAAAAAGTTGTGTTTTGTTTCATTCATTCACAGTAACAGTAATGCTCTTTTTTAGTCTGTCTCCAAAGCTCTAAACTCTGATCCTCCATCATGAAGTGGTTGTTTTCAAGTTAACAGCTCTGCATTTTATTCAGTAGAGATTGGGAATTCCAGCAGTGAAATTATCCAGATGATTCTAGTGAAGTGAAGTGGAGTTTAAAAACACGGTGAAGCACTTTCTGTTTTGCCACATAACTTTACAATAAGTTTTCAGTTTGAGAGAAGAACTCAGCCAAAATATGCAGGGTTTGTGTGTTAAATATGTGTGAAGAAAAAAAAAACACAACTCAAGTTATATTTTTGATGAGGAATCAACAGCACAAGATCAGAAAGCAAGAAAACCTCTTAATATAACCTAAACACTTAATATGGTCATTAGAAAGTGTGACATTACCAGCTCCTTCTGCTCAGTAGAGATGCGGTGATCCTCTTCCAGTTGGTCTGTCAGCTCTGCGATTTTTCTTTCTAGTTTGCTGACAGTATTGGTCAAGATCGCTTTGTTTCTGCTCACAGACAAGAAAAAAATAACAAATGATCACATTCATCATCTGTTTCAATTCTGTACTGTGTACCTTGTATCTAGGGGCTGTTTACCAGACATGGGACCAAGTCACACATGTGCAAGTCTCAAGTAAGTCTCAAGTCTTCACCTTCAAGTCACAAGTAAGTCCCAAGTATTTTTTTCTTGGGCAAGTCAAGTCAAGTCAAGTCACAGGCTGTGTCAAGTCAAGTCAAGTCAAGTCCTGTAATAGGTCAAGTCAAGTCCAAGTCAAGTCACCGTTGGCGTATTGTTGTAATTTTAGCTGCAGAATCTGATCTTAATAAAGTGAAAGGCAATATATAAGAAAGTGTAAGTAATCATCACTGGCTAATGTGCCCAACCTGTTATCAAATATTTGTATTGTAAATACTCATGTTCAGTAAAATACATCGTAGACTCAAACAAAACAGTGATAATGTAATTATTGGTTATTTATTGGTAAAAGTGATCTGTACATCAAAAACCAAACTGTTTCACATGTTTTCAACATTGTTTCAGCATTGAGTTGAAACCAATAACAGCTAAAACAAACTTGTATTAAACTTTGTTACACTCCCTAACTCACTCTGTCACACACACACACACACACACACACACACACAGAATATCCACAAGTAGCTATCCTTTTACAAAGTAACAATAACAGCTAAAACAAATACTAACTTACAGTAAATTAAACTGTCACATTTCTTTGCTCTTTTCTTTGCACATTTCTCTCTCACACTTTCTGTCACTCACACTCACACAGTATATCCATAAGTCATTCCCTTTTTGTGAGGAAACAAATAATAGCTAAAACAAATAGCTTATTAATATTAAACTTTGTTACATTTCTCCACTCACACACACACACACACACACACACACACACCACTCCTCGCGTGCGTAATGGGTCAGGCGCGCTCCTCGAGAGCTCGTGTATTTAGACTACACCTTTGTAAGAGACTGACTAAGAGTAAAAAGTGATGAGAGTTTTGTTTATTATTATTATTTGAACGTAGACCCTCGGTCAAGTGATCTCCTGCATACCACAAAACCAAGCCAACAACTGATCTGAGCAACGCCAAGAGACATTAACGCCACATAGCCCTCCACCACAAGCGCAAACACAGCGCAACTCTCACATCTGAGGGGACGAAACCAGGACTGGACCAGGTCTAGACCTGGACTAAACCGGGATTAAACCACCACGGGCCACTCTTTGCTGATTTCGTGCGGCTGGTTTGTGGCTGGGGCTGAGAGTACGCGGTCCGGGCGCCGCGGATCGTTTTCGTGCTCGCAGCCCCGGTGTACGCGCGGCCTCGTGCCGGTGGTGGTGCACGTGGTGCACGCGTTGCGTCCCAGGACATGGCAGTGCCGTTGAATGAGCACGAAAACATTATGTGAACATGCAAGTCATTCAAGTCATCGTGTCTCAAGTCAAGTCAAGTCCCGAGTCCTAGACTTCCAAGTCCGAGTCAAGTCTCAAGTATTTCATTTTTTGTCGAGTCAAGTCACAAGTCATAAAAACAGCGACTCGAGTCGACTCGAGTCCAAGTCACTAAGTCTCAAGTCCCCATGTCTGCTGTTTACACAACTCAAATGAATTCATCTTAAAGATCCCATGACATGGTACTTCTTGATGCTTTTATATGGCTCCTTAATGGTTCCCTAATACTGTAAATGAATCCTTCTTCAAAATCAACACTCAGTGCATGAGAAACAGAGATAAGATGAGAAAGAGTCATAAATGTCACTCTGAACACTCCATTATGGGCGTTGTTGCTTGAATGCAAATGAGGAGGACAGAGATGGCCTATAGTAGCAGGTGGGGGCGTGGCCAAACTCTCCACTCTTTCCTTTTCAGCTGTGCCCTGTGCGCTCTGACCCACTTCTGTGTTTTTGCGCGGAGGGAGAGATGAGAAGCGTTCCATTGAAAAATAAACACATTTCCACAGAAAATAAAATTAAACCACTGCTGTTTCAGATATCCACAGGCTCAGATAAAGGACTTCCGAGCCTAGAAACACTCGCACGTGCCTCCAGGCAAATAAAAAAACGCATTTCGCATTGCGTAGCTCCTCCGCAGTCCAAACTCTCTGGGCGTGATTTACAGAGACGCTGAGTACAGACAGACGGGGGTGGAACTGCATTTGCATTTCTTTTTTCGAGCTGACGTCAATAAGTTTCCTTGTTCAGAATCGCCCGTTTCAGCTCTGATTTTTTCTAACGCAGAAAAGGATCGCAAATGCTCAGTTTAGACATTTCGCAACTTTTAGCCATGGGGGGCGGCTAAACAGGGTAGGGGAGCTCACATTAACGTTCAAAAACCTCAGAAAGTGAAAATTTCATGCCATGGGACCTTTAAGAAGAAAGAGACACCAGGAGAGAGGTGGGTGACTGATGCACGGAGAGGACAGTAGAGTGTGAAAATATACTGAAAATCCTCCCCTTGTTCGTAGAGACTCCATGAGTATGACAGGTCTGCATAGATTGTGTTTCTGTTTTTATATTTGTATTTATATAAAGCTGTTCTCTAGTTATTTGAAGAAGAAATACTAATTACAAACACAATTTATTATGTTTAAACAAAAGAAATGCTATATTTAGTCTCTTCACTAGTATGGGTTGATGGGTATTGGCACTTAAAGCCACACTTACCACGTTGTAAAGTATTGAAAAGCAAAAAGTAAAACTGTGGACCACATCTTCATGCCTTTGTCTGTGTTTTTAACTTCTCTCACTAAACCCCAACCTGCTCACAGTCAGCCTCCGTCACACTCCTCCAAGGAAACTCTACCACTCTATTCCACTGTACGTGTGAATGATCTGACTCCTGATTCTGCACTTCTACTGAGGCATCACTAACAACATCACACTCCCTTCAACTTCCACCTCACCCCAATTTCATCAGAGGCATCATTCGACACACAGTGGTTTCATAACGTGAATTTTTCGTAAGTTGAGTAGCTATTTCAATGGAAAAAGCCTGATCCGTTCCAAGGCCCCGATCCAAGTTTTTTTTTTTTTTTATAATGTAACTTTTTTTTATAGTGTAACACTGTGTTCTGCGTCCTGATTGGCTAAGAGACTGTAGACGAAGGTCTAAACCTGGACTGGACCAGGACTAAACCTGGACTAAACCAGGTCTAAACAAGGTCTATACCTGGACTGGACCAGGACTAAACCTGGACTAAACCAGGACTGGACCAGGTGGATTAAAGCGCCGTGTGTGGGTCTATTTCCTGGTTTCGTGCTAGCTCTGCTATTAGCAGCAGCACCGGTGTACCTCACGAGTCACGGCTGAGGTGAGCAGCGAGGAGGGGAGGGGATGTGCCTCCCCTCGGGACGGCATGAACTCATGAACGAACGCAGGCAAGAGCCGCGGTGGTTTAATCCTGGTTTAGAACTGGTTTAGACCTGGTTTAGACCTGGTCTAGACCTGGTTTAGACCTGGTTTAGACCTGGTTTAGACCTGGTTTAGACCTGGTTTAGACCTGGTTTAGACCTGGTTTAGACCTGGTTTAATCCTGGTTTAATCCTGGTTTAGACCTGGTTTAGACCTGGTTTAGACCTGGTCTAGACCTGGTTTAATCCTGGTTTAATCCTGGTTTAGACCTGGTTTAGACCTGGTCTAGACCTGGTCTAGACCTGGTTTAGACCTGGTCTAGACCTGGTTTAATCCTGGTTTAGACCTGGTTTAGACCTGGTTTAGACCTGGTCTAGACCTGGTTTAATCCTGGTTTAATCCTGGTTTAGACCTGGTTTAGACCTGGTTTAGACCTGGTCTAGACCTGGTTTAATCCTGGTTTAGACCTGGTTTAGACCTGGTTTAGACCTGGTTTAGACCTGGTCTAAACCTGGTTTAGACCTGGTTTAGACCTGGTTTAGACCTGGTTTAGACCTGGTCTAGACCTGGTTTAATCCTGGTTTAGACCTGGTTTAGACCTGGTTTAGACCTGGTCTAGACCTGGTTTAATCCTGGTTTAATCCTGGTTTAGACCTGGTTTAATCCTGGTTTAGACCTGGTTTAGACCTGGTTTAGACCTGGTTTAGACATGGTTTAGACCTGGTCTAGACCTGGTTTAATCCTGGTTTAATCCTGGTTTAGACCTGGTTTAATCCTGGTTTAGACCTGGTTTAGACCTGGTCTAGACCTGGTTTAATCCTGGTTTAATCCTGGTTTAGACCTGGTTTAATCCTGGTTTAGACCTGGTTTAGACCTGGTTTAGACCTGGTTTAGACCTGGTTTAGACCTGGTTTAGACCTGGTTTAGACCTGGTTTAGACCTGCTTGTAGCTTTGTGCTACAATTTTGTATGAAAAGCGCTTTATAAATATTGTTTGATTTGATTTGATTTGGTCTAGAGGAGGCACGGTTTGAGCACGGGTCTCGTGAGTACACCGGGTCATGTGCGCTATCACACACGTGTCCGCGCACACACACCGCCCTCCCCCTTCCCCCGACGCTTCACTATTAATAATTTTGTTGCGGGAAAAGTCCCTCAGTCATTCAGGTAGAATCCATGATAAAAGGAGAAGTTCAATTTGTCAACTGGACAAACTGAAGAAGCCTCTCGGATGAGTAGCGAAACGTTTTCAACCAAACAAACTTTGTCCAGTTGACAAATTGAACTTCTCCTTTTATCAATACATTTTGTTGAAAATCTATGAAAGTTTGAGTGTTTAAACGAGAGACAAATGTGAGAAAAGTTTAAATTCAGTCTGAGAAAAGCGTATAATGTGTGTGGCTGAGCGCGCATTATTTGAATTTTTGAGATTTCGCGTTTCGTAACTTGAATTTTCTTTCGTATCTAGAGACCAAAATTTACCGTGAAGGCGTTTCGCAACTTGGACCTTTCGTTTGTTGGGTCTTTCGTAAGGTGAGGTACCACTGTATAGCGTAGTTTAATATAAGACAACAAGTGAATACTGACCGCTCCTCTGCTTTCAGGCTATTCTCCAGGTCTTTGACTCTAGACTCAGCTCTGGAGATGACATCCTCCTGTACTCTAGAGCTCTGAAGCTCCTCCACCTGCAGCCGTAGCTCCCGTAGCTGTAAGACAATAGTGCCTTGGCAAAGCGTTACGCAGAAAAGATCATAGAACGTGCAAAAAGAGGCTTGAGCGTTCGTGTGACTGACCTGTCTCTCCAGCGAATCCCTGTCCATTTCCAGTTGTTCACTCAGATCTTTTTGCTGAATAAACTTGAGTTGAAGTTGTTCCACCTGAATCAAGAGTTTCCAGTTAATATTAGCTGTGGGTCAATACTATTCAAACTATGCTGAGCACCGTGGGTTATGGGTAAATTTAAAGGAAAAGTAACGTTTTTTTTACAATCTGAGCCTTCTTTCGGCAATAAAACAAGTAGTTTTACTCACCCATAGCAGTTTGGTGTCAATTGGAGCAGTATCGTAGAAGTTATGTTGAGCCGTTCTGTTCTACTAATGATCCCGTATCCGTTAGCATGAGTGCTCGGGGCACTGATTTGCGCTCTCCAAATAACACAAACTTTAGCACTTTTCAAATCACAGAAGATCGCTGTGTCAGCGTAGACTTTTAGTAGATTCCAAAACGGCCTGAAACCCGATATCGCAACAGAAAAGTAAAGTTCAGAGCGGTGTTAGCTTCTTTCGGACTAGCGGTGTTTACAAAACAGCTGAGTTCACGCATGCGCACTGTCCTCTCTGATGACGTCATCAAATGAAACTATAGCTGCATATCGGGTTTCAGGCCGTTTTGGAATCCACTAAAAGTCTACGCTGACACAGCGATCTTCTGTGATTTGAAAAGTGCTAAAGTTTGTGTTATTTGGAGACCGCAAAGTAATGCCCCGAGCACTCACGCTAACGGATACGGGATCATTAGTAGAACAGAACGGCTCAACATAACTTCTGCGATACTGCTCCAATTGACACCAAAGTGCTATGGGTGAGTAAAACTACTTGTTTTATTGCCGAAAGAAGGCTCAGATTGTAAAAAAACGTTACTTTTCCTTTAAGTTTAAGTTAATTAATGCATGCATTATTTTCAGGCAGGTCCTAAATCTAAAGATCTATCCCTGCTCTCATAAAAAAAAAATCAAATTTATAAAAATCATCAGTATTTTACCCCCTTAATTGCCAGCAAGAAAATATGAATTTCACATGTAGTGAAAAAATGACCTCTCAAATTTAGTTAGCAAAAACTCAGGGCAGGTTATGTTAAAATGGCTACATGTTATCTTAAAAATAAAAACAATCATAAAAAATAAATAAAAAATAAATAAAGGCACATTTCCAGAGTAATATTTTCCTTTCTTGATTTTGTCTGTCTTAAAAAAACCCTGGATGCCTGGATACAATAATGAAGCCAGGCCTCATGTCTCAAAACTCAGGGACAGAAAACAGTAAATGTAAAAGTAAATCTTTTACCACGTAGAAGATATGGGCTGTTACATAAAACTTACGTCACTTGTCAATGTCTGATTTCATTTGAATGTAACCTTGAGACCTTATATCAGAGCTTATGTTTGTGCTGGAGAGGTGTGGAGGGTGTGTCTGAAACCTTCAAATCTACAGTTTGCAGTAAAGAACAAAGCATGTGTCTGCTGTGGATCATAGGATGTGCAGTTAAACTGCACAAAATGTTTCTGTCACATGCAGCAGCCTCAACCCACTACAAACAATAGGAAAATAGCCAACAATTCAAACGCATGCCAAGAATGGATAAAAGACCAATTTTTGGTCATAAACTGTAAAAATGATACATTTTACTTGTTTTCTCAAAAAAGAAATCAAACATAAATGGAAATTTAATTTTGAAATAAAGATAATCTTCAGAAAGCCCCATTAAAACCAATGGGGACATTTCAGAACTGATTTTAAAGGTCCCATGGCATGAAATTTTCACTTTCTGAGGTTTTTGTGGGTTTAATGTGAGCTCCCCTACCCTGTTTAAAGTTGCAAAATGTGTAAACTGAGCATTTGCGATCCTTTTCTGCGTTTGAAAAAAAAACAGCCCAAACGGGCGATTCTGAACAAGGAAACTATGTGACGTCACATTGAAGAAAAAATGCAAATGCATTTCCACCGCCCGTCTGGATATCTCCCCACCGTCACGGCCAGAGTTTGGACCGCGAACGAGCTACGCAATGCGAAATGCGTTTTTTTATTTGCCTGGAGGCACGTGTCCTTTATCCGAGCATCTGAACCTCTGAAACAGCAGTGGTTTAATTTTATTTTCTGTGAAAATGTGTTTTTTTCATTGAAACGCCTCTCCTTTCTTCCTTCGCGCATAAAACGCGGAAGTGGAGCCAGCGCACATCGCACCGCTAAAACGAGGAAACAGCGGAGAGTCTCCCCTCCCTCTCCCCCCACTGCTCTGGCCTGTCTCTGTCCTCCTCATTTGCATTCAAGCAACAACGCCCATAATAAGATGTTCAGATACATATTTTTTGACTCTGCCTGTGTTCATGGGGCTTTCTCATGCACTGAGTGTTGATTTTGAAGAAGGATTCATTTACAGTATTAGGGAACCATTAAGGAGCCATATAAAAGCATCAAGAAGTACCATGTCATGGGATCTTTAAACTAATACTATAAAAAAACTAAAAATGCCACAAACTTCTCATTTTGGACAAACGTGAATCTCATTAAAAAAAATCTTTTTTTGAATACATGTGAAATTCTGATATTCAAACTAGTATTTAAAGGGATAAATTTATATTGATTTTAGGGTCCTAAGTGTGACTTTTTTCTTTTCTGATGTTACACAAAAACTAAAAATACTACAAACTTCAAATTTTAGATAAAGTTGAAGCTTCATAAAAATGTACCCCATTGTACCTGGAAAATATATCCGTTTTAGAGGTCATCTTTTCACTACATGTGAAATTCATGTTTTCAAATGGGCAATTAAGGGGTTCAGATGCTGTTATTTTTATATATACATTTTATAGTTTTGATTAGAGCAGGGATAGATCTTTGATTTAAGACTTTAGAAAAATATGAATCTATGATGATTTTATAGTTGTTTTTGTAACTGGACAGTTAGGGTCTTAAGTTTTATCATTTTTTATATCTCATGCTACGCAAAAACTATAAATGCCACAAACTTCAATTTTAGAGGTTATTTTTTTACTACACATGAAATTCATTCCTCCAATTTGGGGGTTACAGCCCCGAGTGCTCCGATCACCAAGGGCACCACTGATGCCTTCACCTTCCAGGCCTTCTCCAGCTCTTCTTTGAGCTCCTGGTATTTCTCTAGTTTCTCGTGATAGTTTTTCCTGATATTACCATCGCTTGGTATTGCAATGACCACCACCACGGCTCTGTTCTTCTGCTTATCCAACACCTCTATGTTGGTTCGCCATTACCATTCTGTCAGTCTGTATCATTCTCTGCAACCTTTGGAGGTGTTTCCCACCTTGACCTTGGGGTCTCCAGTCCGTACTCTGCACAGATGTTTCTGTACACTATGCCCGCCACTTTGTTATGTCACTCCATGTATGCTTTCCCTGCCAGCATTATATAATAATAATAATCAAATATAATAATAATGCTCTATGATGATTTTACAGTAGTTTTTGTAAGTGGACGTGTATGTCTCCTGAATATTACTTTTTTAAAGGAACCCCTGATGGTTAGATAACGCTCAGAGAAATTAAAGTAAGTCAATACAACGTCCCCACAAGCATGGAAACCTATGTATATTTTATATTTCATTTATTTCTTACAAATAAACTCCCGCTGCAATAAAAGTAAAAGACAGTAGGTCAATTCAAGTTATTAGCTTCCTAATAACCATCCATCCATTTTCTTTCGCTTATCCAGGGCCAGGTTGTGGGGGCAGCAGTCTAAGACTCCCAGACTTCTTCCACCCCAGACATCTCCAGCTCCTCTGGACATTCCCAGGCCATCCGAGAGAGTCCCTCCAACGTGTCCTGGTTCTTCCCCGGGGCCTCCTCCCGGTGGGACATGCCCGGAACACCTCCCGAGGGAGGCGTCCAGGAGGCGTCCGGAACAGATGCCCGAGCCACCTCAGCTGGCTCCTCCTGACGTGGAGGAGCAGTGGCTCTTCTTCGAGCTCCTCCTGTGTGACTGAGCTCCTCACCCTATCTCTATGGGAGCGCCCAGCCACTCTGAGGAGGAAACTCATTTTGGCTGCGCTCTTGTCCTTTCGGTCATTACCCAAAGCTCATGACCGTGGGTGAGAGCAGAATGACCGATAAATCGAGAGCTTTCCCTTTTGGCTCAGCTCCCTCTTCAACACAATGATCCAATACAGCGACCACATCACTGCAGACGCTGCACCGATCCACCTGTCAATCTCATGCTCCATCCTCCCCTCACTCGTGAACAAAACCCCAAAATACTTAAACTCCTCCACTTGAGGCAGGGACTCTCCACCCACCCGGAGAGGGCAAGCCACTTTTATCCGGTCAAGAAGCATGGCCCCAGATTTGGAGGAACTGATCCTCATCCCAGCTGCTTCACAATCTGCAAACCGCCCCAGTGCACATTGGAGGTCCTGGTCTGATGAAGCCATCAGGACAACATCATCTGCAAACAGCAGAGATGAGATCCTGTGGTCCCCAAACCAGACCCCCTCTGGCCCCGGACTGTGCCTAGAAATTCTGTCCATAAATACAATGAACAGAATCGGTGACAAAGGGCAGCTCTGGCGGAGTCAAACATGCACCGAAAACAGGTCTGGCTTACGTACTGCCGGCAGTATGAACACAGCTCCTGCTCCGGTCATACAGGGACCAGACAGCCCTAAGCAAAGGGCCCCGAACCCCGTACTCCCAGAGCACTCCCACAGAACATCACGAGGGACACGGTCGAATGCCTTCTCCAGATCCACAAAGCACATGTGGACTGGTTGGGCAAACTCCCATGAACCCTCGTGGACCTGATGGAGAGTATAGAGCTGGTCCAGTGTTCTGTGGCTGGGATGAAAACCACAGTTTCTCCTGAACCCGATGTTTGACTATTGGTCAGATTCTCCTCTCCAATACCCTGGAATAGACCTTACTGGGGACTGTGATTTCCCTGTAGTTGGAACACACCCTCCGGTCCCCTTTCTTAAACAGAGGGACCACCACCCCAGTCTGCCAATCCAGAGGTACTGTTCTCGACCACGACACAATGTCAGCCAAGAAAACCCCACAACTTAAGATACTCAGGACGGATCTCATCCACCCCTGGAGTTCCTAATAACATAAATTATTATTTATGTTATTAGGGTTATTTATGTTCCTAATAACATAAAGTATTATTATTACCTAATGAAACAAATTATTGGAAGACCAAATTAACCTGATTGGACTTGTAGGTCAATTCAGTTACTGTAATTGTTCACCAGTAAACAGGTTGACACAGGGAGTCTTTGTTCAAATGTCAAGTACAAAGTGATAAAAAAATAGATGCTGAGATCATGTATAGTCTTGCCTGTTCAATGGCTCTCTTGTGCTTGGAGGCCCATCGCTGCTCACTGTCATGCAGTTCTTCCAGATCAGTCTCAAGATCAATTATCTTCTCCTGGAAATAGAAAGTGAACGTTCATGGTAAGAGAATATTCCTTTCAGATTCAATGGGCCTCATTCATTAAGGCATTATTTTTTATTATGGGTCCATGTTCCAAAATATTTATTTTTAGAATTTTCTAACTTTAAGCCAGATATCAAATTGAAATATTAAACATAAAATCTTAATGATAAAAGGAGAAATTCAATCTGTCAACTGGACAAAGTTTATTGGGTCGAAAACGTTTCACAGCTCATCCGAGAGGCTTCGTCAGTTCTGGTTAGAGTGCTGATGGACACTGCTTATATCTCGCTGCAGGGAGGAGCTAACTATACTGAAATTATCCTGAAACTATCTCACCTCATTGTTTTGAGTTTCTGTCTTTTGTTTTTCCAGTTTCTCTGGCGTCTAGTTTAGCATACCCATTCAAACCCTAACGACTTAAAGAAGGCAATTTTTGTCAAAAAAGAGAATCCTTCTTTAAACAGGAATGGTGGAGTCAGACATAATTTGTCGCCCATTTATAATTCCATTCTCAAACCGAAATCAAAACAAACTAAGGAAACAATAGGGCAGCAGGTCAGGGCCAGAGGTGTGGAAACAGTCGTTAGGGTTTGAATGGGTATGCTAAACTAGACGCCAGAGAAACTGGAAAAACAAAAGACAGAAACTCAAAACAAAGAGGTGAGATAGTTTCAGAATAATTTCAGTATAGTTAGCTCCTCCCTGCAGCGAGATATAAGCAGTGTCCATCAGCACTCTAACCAGAACTGACGAAGCAGCGCGGGTGAGCTGCGAAACGTTTTTGACCAAATAAACTTTGTCCAGTTGACTAGACAAAGTTTATTTGGTCGAAAACGTTGAATTGAATTGAAATTGAATTTCTCCTTTTATCATGGATTCTACCTGGACGACTGAGGGATTCTTCACATAAAATCTTAATGTTTTTCATTTCATGAACAAAAATAAATAAATAAAAAAATCTAATTCTTTTTTAATTTTTGGTTTTAAATTGAAAATCTATTGAAGCAAAAATTTCAAAAAGTTACCTGTGCTACTTTGACCTGCTTAGTGAGCTCGTCACGGCTTTGGTTGCTTGTGTGTAATTCCATGCGAAGATCCTCCAGGCTGCGCTCCGCCTGTTTGCACTGCAACTGCAACCTCTCTCTCAGCTGTATCTCCTCCTCCAGAGAACGCTCCTTATCCACTAATTTTCCAGACACCTGCGCCAAAAAAGAGGCTTTAAAAGCAGACCATACAGCACACTGAACATGCAACCCACAGGCAAAATCCCACCCAGAATGCAGGAACAATACACGTGCGAGGAAGACAATGCAGGTAAAAAAAAAGAAAAAGGTGTTGTTATGTATTTTTATTATCAGTTTTATAGGAAGTTTTTGGCCCTTGTTAACATTAATGGAATTACCCCTACTGCTGCTCAAGTCCAACCAGAAAGTAAAAGTAAACTACACAAGTTCTTAAAATTAAAATTTTAACTTAATTATATTAACAATTTCTTAGTGAAATGAGTGGTCTATTCTGTGGTATGCACTTTTAAATTGATTTGGAGGGCATGTCAGAATTCTATGGAAGAATTTACTGGTTAAAAGACTGCAAATGTGTCAATCTGGTTTATGGCTAATTTCTCTGTAAATACTAGGCCGATCCACATGAAACCAAAACTGGTTCAACATCTTCTCAGTCAGGACAAATGAACTGAGGTGAAATTATCTTTTGCTTCAAAAAGATGAATGTGGTAAGTTGTGGAGCCAACCCCTAACAAATAAAGACAAGGTTGAACCAGTAAAAATATATATATATAACATAATCACAAAAATAACATAACATAATCTAATTGTGTCCATGGACACAACAGTGTAATTATATGCATCCCTACAAACAGGTAGAAGAAATCAATCAATCAATCAATCAATCTTACCTCTCCCTGTAGCTTGGTGACCAGTATCTGTAGTCTGTCAATCTCCTGTTCCTTAGCCAGAAGACTCTCTTCTAGCTCATCCACTCGGAGCTGAGTGTCTTCTCTGAGCTTCACCTGAAGGTTCCTCTCTGCAGTCGCCTGAGATGCCATCTGCAGAGCGTCTGCCAGCTACAAAACACCATCATGTATTAACCAACCTGTGGGTCAGTGGATCTGACCACAACAATATTCAAGTTACAGTAACATTCTAGAGGTGGCAAGTCTTTCTTCATGCTTTATTAAGCTTTATTACTTATTAAAGGTCCCATGGCATGAAATTTTCACTTTCTGAGGTTTTTCAACATTAATGTGAGCTACCCTGTTTAGGGCCCCCCCCCCATGGCTAAAAGTTGTGAAATGTCTAAACTGAGCATTTGCGGTCCTTTTCTGCGTTAGAAAAAAACAACGCTCAAACGGGCGATTCTGAACAAGGCAACTATGTGACGTCACATCGAAAAATGCAACTCCACCCCCCCGTCTGGATGTCTACCCACCGTCTCTGTAAATCACGCCCAGAGAGTTTGGACCGCGAATGAGCTACGCAATGCGAAATGCGTTTTTTTTTATTTGCCTGGAGGCACGTGTGAGTGTTTCCAGGCTCGGAAGTCCTTTACCCGACCCTCTGGACCTCTGAAACAGCAATGGTTTAAATTTTATTTTCTGTGAAAATGTGTTTTTTTCATTGAAACGCCTCTCCTTTCTTCCTCCGCGCTTAAAACATGGAAGTGGGAGACAGCGCACAGCAGCAGCGCTAATCCAGGAACCAGCAGCGCATTTGCCCCCCCCCCCCCCCCATCCCCCACCCGCTCCTCTAACCTATCTCTGTCCTTCTCATTTGCATTCAAGCAACAACGCCCAGAATTAGTTGTTCAGAGAGAGATTTTGTGACTCTGACTGTGTACATGTGTCTTTCTCATGCACTGAGTCTTGATTTTGGAGAAGGATTCATTTACAGTATTAGGGAACCATTAAGGAGCCATATAAAAGCATCAAGAAGTACCATGTCATGGGACCTTTAAGCATATTTTCTCATTTCTTTGACAATCATCTAATATCCTACATGCTTTTGTCTTCCAAACAATTCTCTAAATTTGAAAAAGTGCTAAGACAAAATCTTAAGTCATAACATGTTTTGCTGCACCTCATCCTCTAGTCGAAGCACACTGCTGTTAAGTTCTGATGTCTTCTTTTCCTTGGAGTCTTTGTCAAGTTCGAACTCCTCCAGTTGTCTTTCTGCATGCCACAACTTCTCTGCTAAAGTCTGCGAATGCTGCGTTTGCTTTTCCAGGCTCTCCTAGTTAGGGAAAAATAAATAAATAAATACTCACATACACTAACAGTCGCACCCTCAGTGTTTTTTTCTTTATATCATTATACATTTTGAATACATACAGAAGACATCAAATATATGAAAGCAAGATTACAGAAAAAAAAGAAGTTTACCGCATACTAGTTTGACTTTCCGATTATTCCATTATTAGGTAAGAGCGAACAACGCGTTTCGCTTCTACAGCATCATCAGGTTCGCCCGAGTAGTGCCGGGTGTGACTAAATACCATCCGGTCACATGTTCTTTCACTTAAAGTCATATTTTTTAGATGCAATGTTATATTAATACAGTGGTACCTCACCTTACGAAAGACCCAACAAACGAAAATTTCAACTTACGAAACGCCTTCACGTTAAATTTTGGTCTCTAGATACGAAAGAAAATTCAAGTTACGAAACGCGAAATCTCAAAAATTCAAATAATGCGCGCTCAGCCACACACATTATACGCTTTTCTCAGACTGGATTTAAACTTTTCTCACATTTGTCTCTCGTTTAAACACTCAAACTTTCATAGATTTTCAACAAAATGTGTTAATAGTGAAGTGTGGGGGGAAGGAGGAGGGGGGAGAAGACTGCGTTCTGACACGTGTGATAGCGCAGCATGACCCGGCGCGGGGCTGCCAGCAGGTCTAGACCTGGACTAAACCAGGACTGGACCAGGACTAAACCAGGAATAAACCTGGACTAAACCTGGACTAAACCAGGACTAGACCAGGTGGATTAAAGCGCCGTGTGCAGGTCTATTTCCTGGTTTCGTTTCGAGTCACGGCTGAGGCGAGCAGCGAGGGGGACCGCACGCAGTCTGAGCGCATGAACGAACGCATGCAAGAGCCGCGGTGGTCTAGACCGACCTGGTCTAGAGGAGGTCTAGAGGAGGCACGGTTTGAGCACGGGTCTCGTTCATGCGCTCAGACTGCGTGCGGTCCCCCTCGCTGCTCGCCTCAGCCGTGACTCGAAACGAAACCAGGAAATAGACCCGCGCGCGGCGCTTTAATCCACCTGGTCTAGTCCTGGTTTAGTCCAGGTTTATACCTTGGTCTAGACCTGGTATAGTCCACGTTTAGTCCTGGGTCTACAGTCTCTACGCAGAACACAATGTTACACTATAAAAAAAGTTACACTATAAAAAAAAAAACTTGGATCGGGGCCTTGGAACGAATCAGGCTTTTTCCATTGAA
The DNA here is from genome assembly GCA_036785185.1 of Paratrypauchen microcephalus. Lineage (NCBI taxonomy): Eukaryota > Metazoa > Chordata > Actinopteri > Gobiiformes > Gobiidae > Paratrypauchen > Paratrypauchen microcephalus. The sequence continues at coordinate 900,850 of JAVJIX010000171.1, forward strand.
ATAGCTACTCAACTTACGAAAAATTCACGTTACGAAACCACTTCTGGAACGAATTAATTTCGTAAGGTGAGGTACCACTGTATACAGGGGGTCCTCGGGTTACGACGTTGATCCGTTCTTAAGACGCGTCGTAACCCGAATTTCGTCGTAAGTCGGATTTTGCCTTTGATCTTCCAACCAAAGCACCAATAACCTTTCCATCTCAATAATTAGACCACTACGCTGCTTGGTTATCACTGTCACTTTCATAGGAGCAGATCAGAGTCCACATCAGGTACTTCCGCCCACATTGGGCACGCACATGAGGCCGTCTTCTTCGCCCTACAACCACAACAGAGCGTATTCTTCCGCCGTGCGCCGCGCGCCGTTCGCGTTCGTTTACATCTCTTACCACGCTAAACTGCGTAAGATGGAATGACGCTTAATATATATATATATTTTTTAATGGGGGCGCGTTCGTAACCACGAAACGTCGTAACCCGAGACCGTCGTAACCCGAGGACCCCCTGTATTAACATGCTATTTACACACCACACAAGCCATATTTACAAATAATTATTTACAAAAAGCAGCTCAAATCCTGTGCTTCATTTAGTCCACCAGGTTCAATTGTTGACAGTTCGTTAATCCAGCTTCCCTCCTTAAAAGTTGTTTGATTCTTTTACCCCCCTCTTGGATTTCAATGCCAAGAAAGCTCAGGGAGGCAGCAGAACCATGGTTTCTTTCTTTGTAATGTCTCGCTATAACGTAATCCTGAGCGTAGGTCCTGACCAAACCGAAGCAAGAAGATGGTCCCCGGCCGCAGTAATGTGCTGCCCACTGCTCCTAATAACAGGATGGGTTAAATGATAAAGGAATAATCGGAAAGTCAAACTAGTGTGCGGGAAACGTCCTCTTTTTTCTGGAATTATTCAATGTTCCTGCTGTTACCAGCACCTGGAAGCTCTACCTTATATGTGAGTTATAGTTTTGATGCTTTCAGTGAGAATGTACAGTGTAAATAATGAAAATAAGAAGAATAGAAAATAAAGTATAACTCATTATTTTCATGAATATTATCATCCATCATAAATAGAACAGTTTTTTTTTTTTAAATGTTCAAAGATATGTCTGGCTAACAAAGATGAAAGTAACTTGGGCCAAATCTCCCTTTTGTCACTATTCAGCTGTTACCGTCTGCATGGTGGAAAAATCACAACCTCAGCATCAAGAGACAATTGCTGAATGTCCTACCCCATTTTTCAGGCTACACTGTCCTGCACTGTCATATAAAGCCAACAAGCACAGTAAGCCTTAAATAAAACCCCCCAGGATTTCGCTGGCATTTTTTGTTATTGTTGCGGGGCTAAAATGCCTGAATTTGCATGAAGTTTTCCAAAAAGTTGCGATGAAAGTTGCGGTGCTTTTAAGGTTTTTGTTGCGATTTTGTTGCGATAAATAGTTGCGATTTTCCCTTTTTGTAATTAAAATTGAGTAATATTTTGAATACTGAGTTATTACTGACAAAGAATAATACAAAGACACAGAGATCACAGATATGGTCCTAAAACAACCTTACCAACATCGAAAATAAATGACTACTAGGAGGGGAACTGTTTGGGTCTTTTGCTGTTATTTTTGTGGGCAAATGGCGCCGCAGACATGTTTCTTTGCCATTAGAAGCCGTGTCCCAATTCCCAGAGTGCACAGTTCGGAGCGTGGTTTGAAGGGCATGTGCGTCATTTCTTTTTTGTCCCGTGCACAGTTAACACGAGTTCGAAGACCGCAGTCGTTTCCATGGAAATCGGGGCGTGGACCAAGCGTGTCAAAAAGCACGCTTCGCACACTCATATATCCCAGCATGCACCGCGCGCTACTTCTTCTACGGGAGAAAATGGAGTTGGCGGCTGCTTCCTGTAGTTGTGAGACCTGTCGCATTTCGCAGACGGCCATGCGGTCCGCGGAGTGCACTCAGGGCTGAGCAAGTGTGCACCGCCTTGACTGCAGTCTGAGCCCCTTCAAACCACGCTCCAAACTGGGGACACGGCCGCAGTTTAAGTTTCGTCACACGGAAGTAAGGCAGAAGGAAGTGGGTCAACGTGAGTTCAATACGTCACAGATGACTGTCCAAAATTTAAAAATTGCGGGAAAGTTGCAGTGATTGGGCAAAATTGCAACACCGCCCTGAATTCACGGGGATTGGCTGAAGTTGCGTTGAAGTTGCAAATCGCAACATCGCGAATTCCTGGAGGGTCTGTTAAAAGTCCATGGCTAAAAACATAATTAACCTTCAGCTAAATAACAACATGCAGCTTTAGTTTTGCATTAGAACTCCAGAGTTATGACTCGGATTTTACAGTTAGAAGATTTTTGTATTGATTGCTTTTTTTGTGTGTGTACTTGACATTCATCTCACCTCTGCATCTTGAATCTGGTTTTTCAATGACTGTTGGAGGAAATTAAAAGCATATTCCTGGTTGTTGGCCTCTACCATTATCTCTCGGGCTTGTTTCACCTCAGTCTGCAAAAAAGCAAAATACTACAGCTTAACATATAAGACCGGGTTTATTCTCAGTAAATGCATATAAATGTATGTTTATTGACAACAGGATTGAATAACTGAATGAAATGAATGAAAGAGGGGTATTAATTCCTAACACAAACCATATTTACGTTGCCATTTTACCTTTATTTGTTGCTATATCTGTTGAAAAAAAACAATCAGTGTGCATCATGCTCATGAAACTACTGCATGTGCCATCACTTTAGCAGAGTAATTTCAACACATAGTGGAATACAAGTAGGACATTAGGGCCTATACAAGTTTTGGTCATTCACGCATTTAGCTGTTTTGTGGGGTTAAGATACAGAATAGTTATCTTAAAGCTGTTTTGTGCCTTTCCTTTCAGGTATTTGACCTCCCACTTCATGAAGACCATGGAGAGGGTGATCCTCAGTCACCTCCGCTCTGTGGTGAGCCTCACCCTGGACCCGCTGCAGTTTGCCTACAAGCCAAACGTAGGAGTAGAGGACGCTGTCATCTACTTGCTGCAGCGGGCACTCACCCACCTGGAGACCACCGGGAGTGCTGTGAGAGTCATGTTCTTTGACTTCTCCAGCGCCTTCAACACCATCAGCCCGGCGCTGCTGCGGGGGAAGCTGGAGGACGCGGGAGTTGATGGACATCTCGCTGCCTGGACCATCGACTACCTCACTGACCGTCCACAGTACGTGCGGCTGCGCGGCTGTGAGTCAGAGGTGGTAGTCTGCAGCACTGGGGCCCCCCAGGGAACTGTCCTCTCACCCTTCCTCTTCACCATCTACACCTTGGACTTCACATATAACACGGACAGCTGCCATCTCCAGAAGTTCTCTGGCTGTGTGTCTGAGGGGAACGAGCTGGAGTACCGCTCGGTCATCAGTGACTTTGTGGACTGTTGTGGGCGAAGCCACCTGAGCCTTAACACCAGTAAGACAAAAGAGATGGTGATCGACTTCAGGAGGAGACCACTACCTCACTCACCGGTGAACATCCAGGGGCAGGACATAGAGACTGTGGACAGTTTCAAGTACCTGGGTGTTCACCTCAACAATAAACTGGACTGGTCCCACAACACCGACGCCCTGTACAAGAAGGGCCAAAGTAGCCTCCACCTCCTGAGGAGACTGAGGTCCTTTGGAGTGTGCAGGCCTCTGCTCAAGACTTTTTATGACTCTGTGGTGGCCTCTGCTCTCCTCTACGCTGTCGTCTGCTGGGCCCCGAGCAGCACAGAGCGGGACAGGAAGAGACTTAATAAGCTGGTCAGGAGGGCCAGCTCTGGACTGTCCTCTGGACTCTGTAGAGGAGGTGGCTGAGAGGAGGTGCTGCCCAAATTCACCTCCATCATGGACGACAACTCCCACCCTCTGCACCGGACTGTAGAGGAGCTGAGCAGCTCCTTCAGCAGCCGACTGAGGCACCCCCAGTGCAAGAAGGAGCAGTACCGCAGATCCTTCATCCCCACCACCATCAGACTGTAGAACTCCACTATATAGGCCAAACGTACAATATTTTTCCATACTCCCTCAGTTACTGTTTTATTATTACTTATCTTATTATTGCTTATTTTACTCTTGCCTGCATGCACTTTCTTCCTTGTTCAAGCTGTCTCTGCCTGGAGCTACTGTGGCAAGTAAATTTCTCCGATGTGAAATCAATAAATTCTTATCTTATCTTATTTATACGTTTTAAACATAATTTTTCTTTATTTAAGTGTATGCTGTCAAATCCAAATTAACTGATAGTTGATAAAGTTTGAACAAAGATGGTGGACAGCTACAATCAGATGAGAAATGTCATGCAAATGGGAGAAAATATTAAGTATGGAAAATATGCTTGGGATGGACACTCTGCTGCAATGGGTCATTCGAAGTCATAAAGGGCAATTGTTATGATTAACTATTATGCTTATTATCACAAAACCATCATTAGCACTAACCTAACATGAAATACCAACATACTGCACAGTGGACTCTGGACTGACCTCCATCTCCCGGCAGCGATCAGCCATAACTTGATGCTCTTTTTCCATCTCCAACATTTGTTCTCTCGTTCTCTTGATCTCATTGGTCAGTTGAGTATTAGTTCTCAGAAGGTCCTCGTTATTCACCAGCAAGCCCCGCATTTCAAACCTTTATGATTTTTGTCAAAGGCATTTATTAGTATGTATCTTTCTGGACACATTCTATTAATCTTCTAGTTATTACATTTTTATGCTAGAAACGTATTTACGTAAACGTTTCTGACCTTATTTGGTTTCTCTCCTTCTCCATCTCCACACTCTCTGCCTCCAAAAACTGGTTCCTCTGCAAAACAACATAACATTTACAGAAAAAGTCTTTCATTGTGATTAATGTTGACTTTAATAGGGTGTTTTTATGTGTCTGTATTTTTGCAGTCTGGGTCTACTTTATTACCATTTATAATTATTGTTGTGTACTGCACTTTGGTCAACTGTGTTCGGAAATAAAGTATTAGAAATAAAGTCGGATCTGGATCTGAACTCTAACATGCCCCAATATGCTCTAAAATCATGAATAGATCATCCACTCAAACATACGGTCCCAACTGCAGGAGAATTAACGTTTTTTACAATCTGAGCCTTATTTCGGTAATAAAACAAGTTGTTTTACTCACCCATAGCACTTTGGTGTCATATGGAGCACTTCCAGAGATGTTTTAGATTAGCGATTAGCGTTCTCGGGGCATAGAGCATGTAATATATGCCCCGTGCGGTCTCCAAATAACACAAACTTTAGCACTTTTCAAATCATAGAAGCTCAATGTCTTAGTCTACGCCTTCGTTTGAGTCAAAAGTGGCCTGTAATCCGAGATTTATCCATAATTTACAGCTTTGCGTTTCATGTTTTGAAAGTCTTCTCATCACTTTCAAAGCACTTCACAACCTGGCCCCTCCTTACCTCACAGACCTGCTCCACCACCACACTCCATCTCGCTCCCTCCGCTCCTCCAGCTCCAACCTCCTGTCCCTGCCCTGTAGGACCAAGCTCCGAACCTGGGGGGACAGAGCCTTCTCCATCGCTGCCCCCACCCTCTGGAACTCACTGCCCAAACCCCTCCGTGACTGCTCTGATCTCCCCACCTTCAAAAAAGAACTCAAAACCCACCTGTTTAAAATTGCTTTTAATGTTTGATTTTATATTGTAAATTTTGTGATATTTTAAATGTTTGACTTTATGTTGTAAATTTTGTGATATTTTATTCTTTTATGATTTGTGAAGCGTCTTTGAGTGTCTTGAAAAGCGCTATATAAATAAAATGTATTATTTGTATTATGTTTGGGTCCCGAGAGCTGAGAGTGAAATAAGATGCGACTCCGCACATGCGCACTGGCGTCCTCATCTACTCGAAATTATGGATAAATCTCGGATTACAGGCCACTTTTGACTCAAACGAAAGCGTAGACTAAGACATCGAGGTTCTATGATTTGAAAAGTGCTAAAGTTTGTGTTATTTGGAGACCGCTCGAGGCCTATATTATATGCCCCGAGAACGCTAATCGCTAATCACTAATCTAAACATCTCTGGAAGTGCTCCATATGACACCAAAATGCTATGGGTGAGTAAAACAACTTGTTTTATTACTGAAATAAGGCTCAGATTGTAAAAAAAAAACACGTTAATTCTCCTTTAATTCTCACACAAGCCTGAAGCTTTTACATTTTTGTAGTGTTACATTGGTAAATGTTTTTTTGCGTCTACATTTTCATGCCTAACAGCGGTGTCTGTTATTTTAAAGAATGCAGAAGGTTCACCTTTTGACAGGCATCTAGTTCTTTAGTCAACTCCTCAATGTAATCTTTCTTGTTTGGATTCCCCAGAGTCGCAGAACGCACTGAATAGTGTGGTGTAGGGAGCACCTAAAAATAAAACGACATAGTACCTTGTTCAGTTTAGTTACATTTTGTTTTTGACCTTTTTGAATTTGGTGAATTTGTTTCTTACAGCAGGACTGATCTCAGGTTTGCGTCTTAGTGTCTCATATGTGGAGAAGCGTGTCCGGCCAGCACCCATTGTGGCTGAGGGCACTGGACTAATGCTGCGTCCATTATAGTTGTACAAGTTCAACTCAGAGGTAGCTGGAGACAAACCACCTGGTACCTGAAAGTTAACACACAAACATCCACTTAGAATCATTAATTGCTAAATGCATTGAGCTTATTTACCTCATAATTTCTAGACTCAACAATCAGACTACAGTGGTACCTCACCTTACGAAATTAATTTGTTCCAGAAGTGGTTTCGTAACGTGAATTTTTCGTAAGTTGAGTAGCTATTTCAATGGAAAAAGCCTGATTCATTCCAAGGCCCTGATCCAAGTTTTTTTTTATAGTGCAACCTTTTTTTTATAGTGTAACATTGTGTTCTGCGTAGAGACTGTAGACCCAGGACTAAACGTGGACTATACCAGGTCTAGACCAAGGTCTAAACCTGGACTGGACCAGGACTAAACCAGGACTAGACCAGGTGGATTAAAGCGCCGCGTGCGGGTCTATTTCCTGGTTTCGTTTCGAGTCACGGCTGAGGCGAGCAGCGAGGGGGACCGCACGCAGTCTGAGCGCATGAACGAGACCCGTCCTCAAACCGTGCCTCCTCTAGACCTCCTCTAGACCACCGCGGCTCTTGCATGCGTTCGTTCATGCGCTCAGACTGCGTGCGGTCCCCCTCGCTGCTCGCCTCAGCCGTGACTCGAAACGAAACCAGGAAATAGACCCGCACGCAGCGCTTTAATCCACCTGGTCTAGTCCAGGTTTAGTCCAGGTTTAGTTCTGGTCCAGTCCTGGTTTAGTCCAGGTCTAGACCTGCTGGCAGCCCCGCGCCGGGTCATGCTGCGCTATCACACGTGTCAGAGCACAGTCTTCTCCCCCCTCCCCCTTCCCCCCACACTTCACTATTAATACATTTTGTTGAAAATCTATGAAAGTTTGAGTGTTTAAACGAGAGACAAATGTGAGAAAAGTTTAAATTCAGTCTGAGAAAAGCGTATAATGTGTGTGGCTGAGCGCGCATTATTTGAATTTTTGAGATTTCGCATTTCGTAACTTCTTTGGTATCTAGAGACCAAAATTTAACGTGAAGGCGTTTCGTAACTTGAAATTTTCGTTTGTTGGATCGTTCGTAAGGTGAGGTACCACTGTAATTATAGACAGTTGAGCCACAAGCATCAAAAACATATACAGCCAGTTCTGAATCACACTGTGAGCAAACAAGGTTCAGCATGAAATCTACAACACCTTCCTGGCAGAAAATCTAGTGCAGTTACCTCTCTGAAAGCAAGTCATGTGTAATAGAACAAAATTAATGCAAATGATTGATAACAAGCAGCAGACTGACCACTAACCTGAGACTGACCAGACATGCGGAATGTAGGATTATAGTCCATGGAAGCAGCAGTGGAGTAGGGACTGTTGAAGACTCGAGATGAACTGTCGCTAATACCCCCCTGTGCCACAAACAAGGGCGTAATATTAATATTAATATGAATTATTTTGCAAATTAAATCAGTTAAAGAACATATGAGAGGTCAGACTACTAATTTCACTCTGAAACATAATCAATAATAATGCCAGTGTACGCAGACACTGAGGGTGAGGTGGGGTAAGTGTCTTGCCCAAGGTCACAACGGCAGCATTCATCTGTGGGAGCTGGAATTGTACCGCCAACCTGTGGGTCAGTGGATCTGACCGCTCAACCAATGATGTATGTCGAGAGCCGGATTCAAACCGCCAACCTTTGGATCAGTGGACAAATGCTCTACCAACTGAGCTATTGCCGCCCAACGATCAACAAATATATTTAAGACTTTCAATGATGGTTTACGATCAGAAAAATACCATTCTTGCGTGTAGATTGTCAATGCATTTTTATGGAGTTTTTTCATATTTTTACCATATGAGTAAAGTCAGACCCCCCAGGATTTCGCGGGCATTTTTTGTGATTGTTTCAGGCTAAAATGCCTGAATTTGCGAGAGCTTTTCCAAAAAGTTGTGATGAAAGTTGCGGTGCGTTTAAGGTTTTTGTTGCGATTTTGTTGCGGGAGGAAGTGAAATTTGGGATAAATAGTTGTGATTTTCCCTTTTTGTAATTAAAATTGAGTAATATTTTGAATACTGAGTTATTAGTGACAAAGAATAATACAAAGACACAGAGATCACAGATATGATCCTAAAACAACCTTACCAACATCGAAAATAAATCTCGGTCTTTTGCTGTTATTTTTGTGGGCAAATGGCGCCGCAGACATGTTTCTTTGCCATTAGAAGCCGTGTCCCAATTCCCAGAGTGCACAGTTTGGAGCGTGGCCCGAAGGGCATGTGCGTCACACATTTCGACAGTACACCAGACTGCTGTCCCACTTCTTTCAGGGTAGAGGAGCTCACATTAACGTTCAAAAACCTCAGAAAGTGAAAATTTCATGCCATGGGACCTTTAAATATCTCACGTGGAGCTGGAATTATAGATCCCACCTCTATCCACAGACTTGTAGCGGGGGGGGGGTTGGCTGTGTGCCTGGAGGGTGTCAGTTTCTGTGGGAGGCCAGATGGACTGCTGGAGCCACGCGTGCACGTTTGGCCAAGAATATCGGTAGGCTTTTTAAATAGTTTGTGTGGTGAATGTGAATGAGTGTGGATTTTTAATGTTGTGTGATATCATGGCCACGTTGTTTTAAAACCTGAGCTGCGTGACAGGGGAGCTGTGTGGCTCATGACACACAGGTAGCCTATACTTTTAAACGTTTTTTAAAAAAAAATTTTAATTTATTGAACCTGTTTTGTGTTTTTTGTAATCTTGAATTTTTGTGTTTACAGTTACGGTAATTGTCCTTGCCGTCCTTTAGCTGGTTTTGTTTCTTTTCATTTTTGTTTTGGTTTTTGATCACTTCCCCCCCACCATAAAAACTATTGACGTCCATTTGTGTTGAAAAAATTACCTCAACTGTATCCTCGGCTCCGCATTTTTACTGGTGGCGGCATTAACCAGACCCCCCAGGATTTCGCGGGCATTTTTTGTGATTGTTGCGGGCTAAAATGCCTGAATTTGCGTGAACTTTTCCAAAAAGTTGCGATGAAAATTGCGGTGCTTTTAAGGTTTTTGTTGCGATTTTGTTGCGGGAGGAAGTGAAAGTTGCGATAAATAGTTGCGATTTTCGCTTTTTGTAATTAAAATTGAGTAATATTTTGAATACTGAGTTATTACTGACAAAGAATAATAGAAAAGACACAGAGATCACAGATATGGTCCTAAAACAACCTTACCAACATCGAAAATAAATTACTACTAGGAGGGGAACTGTTTCGGTCTTTTGCTGTTATTTTTGTGGGCAAATGGCGCCGCAGACATGTTTCTTTGCCATTAGAAGCCGTGTCTCAATTCCCAGAGCGTGGCCCGAAGGGCATGTGCGTCACATTTTGACAGTACACCGGCGCGACGACTGCTGTCCCACTTCTTTTTTGTCCCATGCGCAGTTAACACGCGGTCCGAAGACCGCAGTCGTTAAGCGGTCCGCGGACTCCAGTCTGGGCTGAGCAAGTGTGCACCTCCTTGACTGCAGTCTGAGCCCCCTTCGGGCCGCGCTCCGAGCTATGCGCTCTTTCCGAAACACCAGCCAGGTACGGCTGGTGTTTCTGAAAAACTACAGAGGATTTTCAGACAATATGAAATTCCAGTTTATTTCAAACCCACAAACACTTTAAGACAAAAACTCGTCCACCCAAAGGACAAAACACCGAGCCACAAACAAAGCAATGTGGTCTACTCCATTCAGTGTAGTGAAGACTGCAGTGAGCGCTACACTGGAGAAACAAAACAGCCACTTCACAAGAGGATGTACCAACACAGGCGGGCGTGCCAGAGTGGACCTTCATCTGCCGTACATCTTCACCTAGAAGCCACGGGCCATTCATTTGAGGACAGTGAGGTTCAGATCTTAGCCAGGGAAAAGAACTGGTTTGAGAGGGGAGTTAAAGAGGCTATTTTTGTCAAAAAAGAGAATCTGTCGTTAAACAGAAATGGGGGAGTCAGACATAACTTGTCTCCCATCTATACTCAACAAAAATATAAACGCAACACTTTTGTTTTTGCTCCCATTTTTCCTGAGATGGACCCAAAGATCCAAAATTCACTCCAGATACACAACACTACCATTTCTCTCAAACATTGTTCACAAATCTGTCCAAATGTGTGACAGCGAGCACCTCTGTCCCGCCGAGACAATCCACCCCACCTCACAGGTGCGCCACATCAAGATGCCGATCCGACATCATGACCAGTGCACAGGTGCGCCCCAGACTGCCCACAATAAAAGGCCACCCCGAAATGTGCATTTTTTTTTTTTTTTTTCTTTATTGGGGGTCTGGGGACTCAGAACCAGTCAGTATCTGCTGTGACCACCATTTGCCTCATGCAGTGCAACACATCTTCTTCACATAGAGTTTATCAGATTGTCAATTGTGGCCTGTGGAATGTTGGTCCACTCCTCTTCAATGGCTGTGCGAAGTTGCTGGATATTAGTGGGAGCTGGTACACGCTGTCGTATACGCCGGTCAAGCACATCCCAAACATGCTCAATGGGTGACATGACCGGTGAGTATGCTGGCCATGCAAGAACTGGGACATTCTCAGCTTCCAAGAATTGTGTACAGATCCTTGCAACATGGGGCCATGCATTATCTTGCTGAAACATGAGGTGATGTTCATGGATGTATGGCACAACAATGGGCCTCAGGATCTCATCACGGTATCTCTGTGCATTCAAAATGCCATCAATAAAATGCACCTGTGTTCTTCGTCCATAACAGCCTTTGAAGAGGAGTGGACCAACATTCCACAGGCCACAACTGACAATCTGATAAACTCTATGTGAAGAAGATGTGTTGCACTGCATGAGGCAAATGGTGGTCACACCAGATACTGACTGGTTCTGAGTCCCCAGACCCCCAATAAAGCAAAAAAATGCACATTTCGGGGTGGCCTTTTATTGGCAGTCTGGGGCGCACCTGTGCACTGGTCATGATGTCGGATCGGCATCTTGATGTGGCGCACCTGTGAGGTGGGGTGGATTGTCTCGGCGGGGCAGAAGTGCTCGCTGTCACACATTTGGACAGATTTGTGAACAATGTTTGAGAGAAATGGTAGTGTTGTGTATCTGGAGTGAATTTTGGATCTTTGGGTCCATCTCAGGAAAAATGGGAGCAAAAACAAAAGTGTTGCGTTTATATTTTTGTTGAGTGTATAATTCGATTCTCAAACCAAGTCAAAAACAGACAAAGAAACATTAGGACAGACAAGCCTTTGCAGAAGGGTGGAGAGGGTCGTTTGTCTTGAATAGGGAGACGAAAATGGACGCCAGAGAAATTTGAAATACAAAGAGACAGATTAGTTGATAGTTTCAGAGCTATTTCAGTGTAGTGAGCGCCTCCTAGGGCTTATAGATATGCTAATACTAGACGCCAGAGAAATTCGTAAAACAAAAGAGACAGAGTAGCTGGGATAGTTTCAGAGCTTTTTTCAGTGTAGGTAGCTCCTCCCTGCAGCTAGATATAAACAGGGTCTAACCAGCACTAGAACCAGAGCTGACGAAGCCTCTCGGATGAGCGGAGAAACGTTTTCGACCAAACAAACTTTGTCCAGTTGACAAATTGAATTTCTCCTTTTATCATTATTTTGTAAGATATTTCCTGATGACTTCTTAGATTAAACACTACCTCAAACTCTCTTCGCTTCATGGTCTTCTCCACGAGTGTCGACTTTTCCCCGTATCTCCGACTGTGCATGCCAGGGTCGCTACCACAGGTACACACCATCGAGACACTTCGCCCCCAAGGTTTGCGCACACTAGTGTAAGAATACCAAATAAATTCCATGGCTGTACCTATTGTTGAGTAGTTTAACCCTAGGACAGATATACTAGTGTAGTTAAAGCAGCTCTCTGTGTGCTGTCTGCATCAATTTATAAATAATTTTTAGGGCTGTCAGTTTAACGCGTTAATTAGATTAATTAATTACACTGCTAATTAACGCGTTATAAAAATTAACGCAATTAATTATGAGCGGCAATTCAATGCGCACGCATTTTAAATTTGGCGTGCGGGGCCTTTGAACGGCGAGTTTATTGATAAAAACGTGACGGAGCAGGTCCCTCTTGTCCCTGGACAGCGATGACGCGATGAGAAATGCCGCGCTACCATTGGTCGGCACAGAGACGAATGCACTTCTAATAGGGGAGAGCATGTGAAGACACGCGAGCCCATTTCCCTATCTGCTGAACCATTTTCAATTCCCATAACCTCTCCAGCGTGTTCTGCCGCGACTAAGGGTGCACACTTAGAAGTTTTGACTTAGTCAGTTTTGCCCATCACGCTAAATCACACTAAACCCGATCATTTACTCACCCCCGCGCTGCTGCCTCCTCCCTCCTCCCGTGGTGCGATGGTCCGGACACATCCACACCGGGAGTTTAAATCCTCCTCACGGGTTCCGGGGGTGATGTGAGCCATGAGTAATTTTCACGGGCAAATTATTTGTATTCTCTGTATATTTGAAGCCTTGTATATTGTAATGACTCCAGGCTTCTCTTATTCTCCAATGAACTTTATTAAACAGAACTTCGGACTCACTCAACATAATCACCCACACCTGTCCCACGCATGCGCCCAACAGCCAACCCCTTAAAGGCACAGACACCATTAACCCAGGTCATTACAATATTATTTATTGACGTTGCATGAAAGTTGCTGTACGTGCTCACCTTTTGGCACCAGAAATATTCGCCATGTATTAGTGGAATGGTGTAAATGAGCTTTCCAATGAATGTTACATAATGTGGGAGGGGGAATGGGGGTCTTGTCATGTTTACAGTGGAGACAAAGAGAGTGAGTGAAAAACTTAGACTTAAAGGGGAAGTCTGCAGTCTTTTCACTGTACCACTATAAATCACACGTTTGACACCTTTTTTGCACTGTGGGAGAGCACAATAAACCACCTAAAAAAAATTATTTAAAAAAATGCGATTAATTAGATTAATTAATTACAAATCCTGTAATTAATTAGATTAATTTTTTTAATCGCCTGACAGCACTAATAATTTTATGATCCGCGAAAGTAAGATGTCAGTAAGTTGGGGATTTTTAGCTCTGGCCTATGAAAATTGGGAGAAGCTATTAGAAACTCATTGTGGAAAATAATTTGGATGCTAGGAATGCGTTAGGGAAGTGACTCCTGCAAACAATTTTAAAATAAAGTACTCCTGTTTCTCATGTTTTAAGGTCAAGTTTCTTACCCGCTCTGATGTGGTGTCCCAGTCCCGTGACATAAGTGATTCCAGGGATCCTCTGTAGTTGTTAAGTCCCAACCTGGTGCTTTCCCAGTGGGGTCTGGGTGCATTCTCACCTCCTGCTGTCCCAAAACTGAAGGTTATGTCCGGTTCTCTGGAGCCTGTGCCGTTGGTCTTCAGATCATTATTAAGAAACAGTTGGTATTTGGGATTTTGGCTGGTTGACACAGGCTGAGGTGTTACTGGGTCATCCTCAGTACTGTTATGCTGCTCAGATTCCTACAAGAGAAAGAGTAAAATGATAAAAACAAACTAAACAAAACAATATTGCAGACTGGAAACATGGCACTACACCAATGACAGCAATATACTCCTGGGACCCGAAGAAAAAAAGTGTATCTAAATTATTATTTTTATTTTTTAAATTTTCCTATTTGGAGGTAAATGAACACCTTAACATTTACAGTTTGTTAATTATTCGTTTATTTTATTAGTTATTTTTATTCATAATGTCATAACATGTCCTCTGTAGCGGACTGTAATAGTGTTAAATCCACGTGAAGTTAACAATCTAACAAAAAACATTTTTTCGGTCGGTTCTACAGTCGCCTCAAAAAGTTTTTAGACTCCCTTTTAATTTCTTATTTATTTATTTCTTATTTTTAATTTTTTATATTGTATTTTTTTATGTATTATTTATTTATTTACTTATGTATGTATTTTTATTTATATTTTTTATTTATATTTGTTGTGTATTTATTAGGGGCCAAGCACCGTAGGTGCTAGGCACCCTATCTCCCGAGCCGGTTCCCCTCGGTTGGACTTCTGACCCCTACCCCCCCCTCCGCTGTCCCCCCTGGACCCTGGCGCCTGGGCCTTCCCTGGGCGCTGTGTCGCCCTTGCTCTCCCCCAGGCCCCTTTCTTCACCTGGGGCAAGCCCCTTGGTCCTCTACACTTCCCCTGTTCCTCTTAGCCCTAATGCCCGGTGGTGTTTATTCCCGTACCCACATCCCCCGATGTGTCTTCTGAGCACTTTGCGAATGTTGTTGTGGTGTTAATATATGTACCTTGTAATAATAAAAGATTTAAAAAAAAAAAAAGTGTTTGTACTGCGTTGCCTAGCGACGTTGCCTAGCAACCCTGCCTAGCAACCCTTTGATCTTTGCTTTGATGTGTCTGGTCTGATTCTTATTATTTTATATTCTCCTCAACATAGGAGTCTATGGCAGCCCCTAGAACCGTCTGGTAAAAAGTTGTGAAATTTGGCATGCACATTCCAGCCAGTCTCCTCATTACCCACAGCAATTTATAGGTCCCCAGCCCCAACCGTCTAGTGGCACCAGCAGGTCAAAGTTGCAGGAATTTGTCAATTGCCTAGCAACGCACCTAGCAACCTTTGATCTGTCTTTGATGTGTCTGTTCTGACAGGGTCTAACCCTGTCAGAACAGACCCTGTCAGATTTTGTTAGACCCTGTCAGACTCTGTTAGACCCTGTCAGATTCTGTTAGACCCTGTCAGACCCTGTTAGACCCTGTTATACCCTGTCAGACCCTGTTAGACCCTGGTAAACCCTGTTAGACCCTGTCAGACCCTGTTAGACCCTGTCAGACCCTGGTAAACCCTGTTAGACCCTGTCAGACTCTGTTAGACCCTGGTAAACCCTGTTAGACCCTGTTAGACCCTGGTAAACCCTGTTAGACCCTGGTAAACCCTGTTAGACCCTGTCAGACTCTGTTAGACCCTGTCAGACCCTGTTAGACCCTGTCAGACCCTGTTAGACCCTGGTAAACCCTGTTAGACCCTGTCAGACTCTGTTAGACCCTGTCAGACTCTGTTAGACCCTGTCAGACCCTGGTAAACCCTGTTAGACCCTGTCAGACTCTGTTAGACCCTGTCAGACCCTGTTAGACCCTGTCAGACCCTGTTAGACCCTGTTAGACCCTGTCAGACTCTGTTAGACCCTGTCAGACTCTGTTACACCTTGTCAGACTCTGTTAGACCCTGCATGCAGCCTACATGCTGATGCCTACATGAACCTTCGGTGTTTTGCCCCACATTGCTGCTTGCAGCTATATTTATTATTATTATTATTATTATTATTTTTTTTTTAAATCATGCTGCAGCCACAAACTAGAGTCGATCTCGAAACACTTAAAAGACTGGTTAACTCACTGTCCACTATAAAGGACACAAAAGAATAGGCCGGGTCTCAGGAGGATATACTTCCAAAAACAAACAAAAAAAACCCCAGTTATTTACAGAAGCATATTTACTTCAGGGTTTTACAGTGCTGTGTAAAGTTGACGAGCTAATGACATAGAGTTCAGAGCTAAAGTCTGTTTATATGAAGGATAGGTGACTCTATAGGAAGTAGGAGACTGTAATTCTTCTCAGCTCAGTGTACTGAGGTTATTAAACAGAAGTCATGTTACTTTACCAGCTTGAACACAGCAACTGAATAACTTAGTGTGTGACTTTGAGCAGAGATTTGACTTGGGATGTGGAATGAGATTTTTTTTAGATCAGGTACATACCATGTGATGCTTTGCTGAAGAACCTGTTGGAAAAAAAAAAGAATTACTAAGAAAAATGATTTGGTGTATTCTTTGTTATTTCAGCTTCACGTGTCACTGTATCTTTAGTGACAATACATTTTAGCATTCCTTAAAGGGATATGCCACCCCCAGGTCAAATTTGGGCATCTCCCCACAGTCCAGAGACTAAAACAAGTGATGAAAAGCGTTTTCCTGGTCACCCAGCCATTGTCCGAGTCTGTCGCCACTGACCGCCGCGCGAGCTGCTGCTCCTCCGCCTTAGACTGGAGGCTAGTTCTCACCCAAAATGACCAAGTCAAGCTCTCCGTGTTGATTTGCACATTTATTTGCACTGGATATGAATGCGCACTACACAGAAAGTAATTGGGAAAAGCATCGAGCAAATTAATTCCTTTTGGCTGAAATCTTTCTCTGGCAACGTTAGCCTCCAGTCTAAGGCGGAGGAGCAGCAGCTGCGCGCGGCGGTCAGTGCTGACAGACTCGGACAATGGCTGGGTGACCAGGAAAACGCTTTTCATCACTTGTTTTAGTCTCTGGACTGTGGGGAGATGCCCAAATTTGACCTGGGGGTGGCATATCCCTTTAAAGAACACTTATACACTATACACGTATATACTATAACTACCTTTTACTACACTATAATTACCTTTTTAGTGAATTCCTTACCTCCACATGAAATAAGAACTGCTCTTTTTTTTGCACTTAAATGAACAAAACTTAAATCAGTTTTCAGGCTCTTTCTTTGAATACTTAATAAAACTTAATAAAGCATACAATACTTAATAAAACATAGTTTTGAGTCATGAACAGTTGTATTGATTCTGGAGTTTGCTGGAGTTTCTTTATGGACACATGGGATCCCTTTGTGCTTATTGGACTACTTTGACAATTCTGTTGATGTTACCATAATCAATAAAGTAAATTTATGCACAGTGCGGACACATGAGCAGTCACAGTTGCAAAATGTGTCCTTCACTGAATTGGTCCAGGAATGTATTGGGCATTTTAGTACAAAGAAAAGAACAACCATCTGCTAGGCTCCCATCACTGCATTTGCCTCCAAGTCTTGTCACCAAGAAACTATAGCCTAATTAAGTGAATGAGGTTACATACATCCATATTACATCAATATGTAGATCATTTTAATAACAAAATCATAAAATAAGAAAATAACAATGCATTTTAAATTCCATCTCCTCTTGTATCTCTACTACTTCTGCTGTTTAAATTTGCCGCTGTTTTCTCTACAGGGGTGTATGATGTAAAAAAATCTGTAGCATCTCAAATGTTCATTTCTATCTCCTTAGTTAGCCTCTTGCATAATCTCCATGGATAGTGATACTTCATCAGGTTGAGCTGTACTTCACAGACATGGTGAGGTTATTTATGGTCAGCGTTTTTTCGTGCAGATCATTCTGTATCTGGTCTGATGGGCTGTGATTTCTGCCTAACCAGTAACAACATAAGGTGGCTTCATTTGGCTCAATCTTTTTTGAGGTTGCAGAGGCTTTTTGGGTGAGGTTAGAGCACATTTGGGTCCTTTGGGCAGCAGTAGCTCAGTTGGTAGAGCGTTTGTCCACTGATCCAAAGGTTGGCGGTCCACTGGCAGATCCACTGACCCACAGGTTGGTTGGTACGATTCCAGCTCCCACAGATGAATGCTGCCGTTGTGTCCTTGGGCAAGACACTTAACCCTCCTCGCCCCCAGTGTCTGCGTGCACTTGTGTGTGAATGGGTGATTGGTTCCTTGTTGTAAAGCGCTTTGGGTGCCTTGAAGGTGGAAAAGCGCTGTATAAAGATGTGACCATTTACCATTTTGGTGTCCATTTCCACAGTAGTCATTAGCAAAGCAAGGCAAGTTTATTTCTATAGCACAATTTGTACACAAAGTAATTCAAAGTGCTTTACAGACTAAGAAAGACATTATATCACATTACATAATGCAGTAATTATTTAAGATGCATGAAGAATCCCTCAGTCGTCCAGGTAGAATCCATCATAAAAAGGAGAAATTCAGTTTATCAACTGGACAAAGTTTATTTGGTCGAAGACGTTTCGCAGCTCGTTCAAGCGGTTTCTTCAGTTCTGGTTAGAGTGCTGGTGGACACTGCTTATAACGAGCTGCAGGGAGGAGCTAACTACTATGAAATTACTATGAAACTATCACACCTATTTGTTTTCAGTTTCTGTCTAGGGGCCTTGTTAGCATAGTCATTCAGGAGCATAATGGGTGTTTTCACACCTCTGGACCTGACCTGGCCCTATTGTTTTTTTTGTTTTGATTTAGGTTTGAGAATATAGATGGGAAACAAATTGTGTCTGACCCCTCCTTTCTATTCAAGGAAATGGAGGGGTGATAGTTTAAGATAAGATAAGATAAGACTTTATTGATCTCACACAGGAGAAATTTACTTGCCACAGTAGCTCCAGGTAGGGACAGTTTGAACAAAATGAAAAGTGCATGCAGGCAAGAATGGAATAAAATAAGTAATAATAAAATAAGTAATAATAATAAAACAGTAGCTAGGAGAGTATGGAAAAAGGATATTGCACGTTTGGACTATACAGTGGAGTTATACAGTGTGATGGTGGTGGGGATGAAGGATCTGGGGTAGCGCTCCTTCTTGCACTGGGGGTGCCTCAGTCGGCTGCTGAAGGAGCTGCTCAGCTCGTCTATAGTCCGGTGCAGAGGGTGAGTCCAGAGGACAGCCCAGGACAGAGCTGGCCCTCCTGACCAGCTTATTAAGTCTCTTCCTGTCCCGCTCTGTGCTGCTCGGGGCCCAGCAGACGACAGCGTAGAGGAGAGCAGAGGCCACCACAGAGTCATAAAAAGTCTTGAGCAGAGGCCTGCTCACTCCAAAGGACCTCAGTCTCCTCAGGAGGTGGAGGCGACTTTGGCCCTTCTTGTACAGGGCGTCGGTGTTGTGGGACCAGTCCAGTTTATTGTTGAGGTGAACACCCAGGTACTTGAAACTGTCCACAGTCTCTATGTCCTGCCCCTGGATGTTCACCGGTGAGTGAGGTAGTGGTCTCCTCCTGAAGTCGATCACCAGCTCCTTTGTCTTACTGGTGCTAGGCTCAGGTGGTTGCGCCCATACCAGTCCACAAAGTCCCTGATGACCGAGCGGTACTCCAGCTCGTTCCCCTCAGACACACAGCCCACAATAGCCGAGTCGTCAGAGAACTTCTGGAGATGGCAGCTGTCCGTGTTGTATGTGAAGTCCGAGGTGTAGATGGTGAAGAGGAAGGTGAAAGGACAGTTCCCTGGGGGGCCCCAGTGCTGCAGACTACCACCTCTGAGTTTCATAGTAATTTCATTGTAGTTAGCTCCTCCCTGCAGCTAGTTATAAGCAGTGTCCACCAGCACTCTAGCCAGAACTGAAGAAGTAGCTTGGATGAGCTGCGAAACGTCTTTGGCCAAATAAACTTTCTGCAGTTGACAATCTGAATTTCATTTTTTTTTTTTTGCCATTAATTATTGCTCTCTGAGGTCCTCAAAGTGCAGATGGTTCATATGGCGGGAACATGTCAATAGGCCATGGAGAGACTTGCACACAAGCAAAGCTGCTTTAAAGTCTATTCTCTCAGCCACAGGGGGCAGTGCAGAGAACAGAGCCAGGACATATGTACTTGTACTTCCTGGTTCTATTCAGGACCTGAGCAGCAACAATCAACAAACAAACAATGGATGTACTTCAGCTTGTTTGGAAAGGTCAGTGAGCAGACCATTACAGTAGTCTAACTTACTGGAGACAAGCCCATGGATAAGTCTGTCCAAGTTTGGTTTAGACCAGGGGTGCTCAACCTTTTTTTTGACAGATCTACTTTTTGAGGTTGATGGTGGGGGGGATTTTTTTAGATGTGATTTCTTGCATTCTAGTCCATTTTAGAATGACCTGTTAGACATGGCACATATGGGCTTTTGGAGTGAGATTCAATCCAATCTCACTCTGCCCCTGAATAATTCAAACAGGAAGTTGAAACACTGTAAGATAAATTTAGATTAGTTTTTGCTTTGCACTTAGTCTTGCACTTCTAATCAGAGGCATTGAGGTAGCCTAATTTGAAGGTTTTAGATAGACAGACTGGAGGTAACTGCTGACACTTTCTCATTGTTTTTGTGGGCCAAAGATGATGACTTCAGTTTGAGTTTAGCTGGAGAAAGTTGTTTTGCATCCACACTTTGATCGGTTGGATGCAGTGGCAGAGTGAATCCATTGATTTATAGTCTCCTGCAGCCAGTGAGTCATAGATCTGAATGTCGTCTGCATAACTGAGGTAGGACACAATACTGCTGCATATTAACTGGTCTAACAGCGGCATATAGAGATTGAACAAAAGGGCTCAGGGCCATGTGATCTGAGATACAGTTTCCAATTTTAACAAAGTACTTCTTGTCTTCTAGACTTGAACCAATTCAGTGCAGTACCAGAGATGCCTACCCATTCCTCTGCTCTCTATCAGACCTAACAGGAACAAGACTGAGACTTTGCCTGCATCAGTGTTCAGGTGGATGCCATTTTCCACCATGATAAAAGCAGTCTGAGTGCTGTGCTAGGCTCTAATACCCGGCTGGAAAAAATCAAAGGCGTTAATTTGGAGAAAGTTAGAAAGCTGTTGGTAAAAAAAAAAAAAAAAAAAACGTTTTCAAGGACTTTGCCTAGAAATGGCAGATTTTAAAGTAAGCTTGAAATTAGTTCAGTAAATTATTTTTTATTTTTACTACTAAGGTTTCTCTGTTGTCAGCGTTTGTCATGGTGTTAATCTCAAAGATGAATATTGGTCCAGTGTTAATTTATTAAGTTTTCTGGACTAGAGAGTGGTTACTGAGCATCTTTCCTGGGACTGCCTGCAGCATATAGCGACAGTAAACATGATTTATTGTCAGCCTTCTGTGCATTAAAAGCATTTATCTGAAATTTTGCATAACATAGTTTTGTCCTGTGTCTAAACTAGAGTGGAACTAGTGCAACACTTTAGACTCTCAAAACAAATTGTTTTACTGTAGATAGTGCCTCTGCA
Organism: Paratrypauchen microcephalus; assembly: GCA_036785185.1. Taxonomy (NCBI): domain Eukaryota; kingdom Metazoa; phylum Chordata; class Actinopteri; order Gobiiformes; family Gobiidae; genus Paratrypauchen; species Paratrypauchen microcephalus. Next base: position 922,239 of record JAVJIX010000171.1, read on the forward strand.
TTTTTTGTCATATGTTTAAAACATTTTTACGACTGAAAAGTCCTGTTTTAAGAAATAATTTTGTATGTGCCTCGAAATACAGATTATACGCCCTAAAGCTCTCCCTCTGCTGCGCCTCCACTAATGCTGCTTGTAAATTATGGTCTTAAATGTTTAAGAATGTGGGGTGTGGAGCTCTAAACAAGGAGGTGTGCCATGTCATAATACAGGGCTCTCAAGTCTCACGCTTTGAGAGTGTGACACACGCAATTCGACGTGTTCACACGCTCACACATGGCATTTCTCATGCTGATACTGTATATACATATATTTTTTGTGCCCAGAAAATCGGTCTGTGTGGCTCAGTTTATGCAGCGTTTTCAGCGAAAAAAAACTCCCCCGCTCCCCCCCGCCCCGCTCCCTGCTCCTCTTAGCGAGTGTCTAAGCGCGCACTGCACTCTGTCAGTGATAAGGACAGCGAGTGAACACGAGGAATGACAAAACGGTGATGATAAAACAAACTGAGAACCATCAGGTAAAAACTTCATTTATATAACTGTCATTAGTTGCTTTGTAGTTTAAGTTTGCTCTTTAGACAAACAGGGCTCTCAACACGCAATTCTCACGCAATTCAAGAACACCCCCCCGCTCCTCGGAAATTAGTCTCACGCACGACCCCGCTCAAAACTTGAGAGCCCTGCATAATATCATGTGAAGTTGAGAAAATTTAAATGAATTTGCAACTTTTTTTGATTTACCTATTACTAAGTAAGTACCTTTTAAGTAAAACATTTCTTTTAAACATTTTAAACATTTCTCATTGTTAGTTGAGTTTTGCCTAAATCTATGGATCTATTTTCCATGGAGACATGCTTGCATGTATGGGCAAAATATAAAGGAGGGTGGTGTCAAATGTACATGTTGAATTGACTGTTGACTAATTATGACTGCGTAATTTTTGAACTGTGCAATGAGTGAAGTGTGCAATGTTTTGTTTGGCCCTTTTGTGACCCCAGCCCTTTAGGACAAAGGATTGAAATGAGCTATAATCATGTCTATCCATTTACATGCACTGTCCCAATCAAATGAATGGTCCGTCCATAGCAAAACGAATATGGCTGCTTATAAAAACTGACTTTTTTAAAATTCCCTTTTCTATTTATTAATTTAGACCCAAGTCTCAGGGTGACCTCTGCATCTACAATGAAGTAAAACTGAGTAAAACTGTTAAGTTAATAATGCAGTCCATAACCTCTACAATTCATCCTTCTGCAGGCCTCCATACTTTGTGTTTACTTTGGTTAAAGCATGTCAGATATGTGATATTAAACTAATTAAATGCATGTTTGATGTAGACAGATAAGTTAATTTGGCTCAATAGCCAGCCACAGTCTGTCTTTAAAGTTAACTATTATTTTGGTATATACCTTTGTTGGTTGGTGGTGATTTAAAATTGTCAGTTATTCTTTGTGGTTTTCAGCTCTGTGTCTTTTGGCTTGTTTGCTGTAGAATATATTTGCAGAACTCTATTGCCACACAACCTGTTCAGCCTAGTATTTACTTTTTAAGGTCCTGTAAGGTGCCATTTTAACACAAGTTTTGAAAGCCTTTGCTCAATTCTATGAAGTTGTTCAAATAGATACTCCTATGTGTAATACAATTTATTTTGAATAATTACTTGGAATAATCATTTTTGATCAAGTTTTGTCATGGGAGTAAGTAAAGTAAAGTAAAATTGGATTAAAAAACAAAATAATAGATATAATAATAGACAAAATAATAGACGACCCACTCCAAAATGTAGGGACAGTGCCCGATAAAAAAAGGGTGTTGTGAAACCTTAAGTCTAGATGGACTGGGCAATTTGAACATACAGTATAAGGTCTGGGCGTGGGCAAGGTGGGGGCTCTGGGTGCGACTGAAACAGTGGCAGTGTGCCAGTCGACACACCTCACAAGGCTGCTGGTATGAGTTGGGTGGGTCTTTATGTAACAACTGTGAAAAGTCATCTCACAATTTTGATAGAGAAGAAGATATGCAAATATTTGAAGCACATATGACAGGTTAGACTCTCTTCCTGACAGCCGCCCAGACCGACAGTTTTAAAGTGTACCTTTAAAACTGGAAAACTGATTCCAGAGGCAGACTATAGAAACAGGTCATGTGACTTTTATGATCAAGAGGACTGTCAGACTAAGACTGTGCATGAAAACAGACCCTCCACCACTGGAAAAGAAGCCTTTATAATTCTAAAAGGTGAATGATTCTAGAGGCAAAAATATAATATATAATATATATTGACATTTGTGTTAAGAAGCACATTAGTGAATGTTCTGCAAAGTTTGTGCATTCCTATAGGTGGCGCTGTAACACTGACAATTGGAATCAGGGTCGCAGTGATTAACGCAGTGATTAACTGAAATTTCAGCACGATCGGATGAAGCATGTGCATGCAATAATTTTTAAATATTTTTGCTGGTGAACCATGAAAAATCATAGTCATTCATATCATCTTTCAAATCATCTTTGCAGAGATCCTTCATCAGGAATTAACATAATGGACCTTCAAATGGTTTTGGGGGAGTCTGTGTGCCCCTGCTGGCCAAACATGAAAATGCCCCATGTCCATAATTTTTCTGCTTGTAATCATGCATAGAATTTATTCCCCGAATTTGGTCCAAGTCCGATAATGCTGACATTAATATCTATGGTAGGGGGTGCTATAATGTACACTTTTATTATATTTCATATTTCATTACATTCGGGCCAGGGTCACGCAATTGTGATTTGAATTTGAGCTCTCTAGGCCAATGCCTGCGGATGTGAGAGGTCATCAAAGAAACATGAAACGAAGGCGTTATTCGCCAGCATCCTATGGGCAAACCATAAGGAAGCCTCCGAAAACACGGCTAACCTTTGTGAGTCTATGTCTGTAGATGTGACATATCTAATCTGAGCTCATTTGGATCAAACACAAAATATTTGAAAATTTCTGCAAGCACCAAGTCAAAGTGGGAGTGAATTTTTGATCTAATATGGCCGACTTCCTGTTCATTATAGGGGCATGCTCCGGTTCATCTTTTGACTTGTCTCATTGTTCTCTATCACTGTTCTAAATTTTGTTCTAAATTTTCGTTTCCGATTCTAGGTGGCGCTGTTGAGTCGGTTTGCTTCGGGCATGGTCACGATGCCCATTTTATGGAATTTTTTGCGGGGCCGATCGATTCTGTACCCCGTCGTGGGACTTTTCATAGATGTTCAGGGGGTCGAAAATGCAATAATTTTGGCGGAAAAAAATAAGCAAAAAAGAACAATGAAGAACAATACCAATAAGAAGAAGAAACCGAGGAAGAACAATACTCCTCGTCAGTGATGTCACACTGGCGAGGGCCAATAATAATAACAGATCAGTTTTATACAGTAGTTTTTAGGACACTCAAAGACGCTTTACAGAACATTATTCAGTCACTCCACACTCAGTGATGGTAAGCTACTATTGTAGCCACAACGGCTCTGGGGCAGACTGACAGATGCGAGGCTGCGCCATTATCCCTGTCGACCACCATCATCACTCATGCACACACCACATTCATACTGGGCAATGTGGGTAATGGAATGTCAGTTTTTACCACTTGTAATCCCCATCTGTCTCCCATTCAAGTACTACTCAGGACCAGACCGGCTTAGCTTCTGAGATGTGACGAGATCAGGCTTTGACAGTATGGCCCAGTATGGACGTAGACAGACAAATAATAAAGGATTACTCAAACATGCATGGGTATGTTTTTGAGGAGGCGACAACATTATAACAGTTTAATGCTGGTACAAGAGTACATTTTGCGTAATATAGGACTTTTAAAGTTTAAACTATTTTTTAACTATGTTTTACTATCATCAGTGCCCTGTGGCACCCAATCCAAATTTAAAAGAGGGGAAACAGAGTTATATTGTCAGGGATCCCCCTGCATTTCCACTAATACTTGCATCCACAAAAATAGACCACAGACAAAGTTTGGGCCAAGTTTGCATAGAGGACATACTTACATCCCTGCGTTCATGCTTGTATAGTAGAGCTGCAACTAACAATTATTTTAGTCGCCCACTAGTCATTAAATTGTCGAAGAGTGAAAAAACCTTTCACAGTGCAAATAAATGCAAAGAAAAATAATTAATACTCATTAGCAAATCAACTCCACGCCATAAATACCTTACCCAATCAGACACCATGTTTTAGACATCGAGCAAACACTTTGCAAAAAAGATCAACATGCTAGATGTGCCATACCTCAGCCAGTCTGTTAAAAACACCCCTGTTTTAATGCAGAAATAATAGCCTCAACTCTGACGGCAATCTCCAAGATAAAAAAAAATCTTCATAGGACACTGTACACAGGTGACAGCCTGCTGAAATAAGCTTTAACACTGATAACTAGAGCACACAACTGCACAGAAAAGTGCCCAGAAACATACATCTATGCCACAGTTTGACTCCCAAATATCAACCTCTCTCTGCTTGCTGAAACCTTTAGAAAACAAAGGGTGGAACTAGAACTTTTCACTACATTCCAATGGAATCTGACCCCCATATCCCAGCACTCAACCCTGATCTACCACGTAACTAAAAAGTAAATATAAATATAAATATTGTTTGATTGATTGATTGAAATAAAGAAATAAATAAATGCTGCCTCAGACCTGCCTATACCAACCTACTGACTCTAACCACCAGAACACAGCATTGCACCCTGGGGTCCGTGCCTTCACTGGATCTCACTCCTATAACTCATAGGAATTTGGAACTTTAAGTCACTAGTTTAAACTTGCCTTTCTTTAATTAAGCTGGCGAGGGCCTATTAATATCGCAAAGCGCATTAGCCTATATTTTCATAGTGTATATTCGGTGTATATGTAAAGATTGTTTCTATTTGATTATACTTTTTTTTTTTTTACATGCTTCTCTTTATCTTATTTGTCTATTTTAACTTTTTTTTGCTCTTGGCATCCAGAGTGGGCAGCAAAGTAAGAATTTCATTGTACAGGGAAACGTGTTTCTTTACTGTGCATATGACAATAAAAGCTTTGAATCTTTGAACCTTGAATCGCATTGATGAGATGTGCCCATTGTGATCAGGGACCCTCACTATGATGCAGGAATGTGCTTTTTTTGCCCAACGGCAAAAGGAGAAATTCAATTTATCAACTGGACAAAAGTTTATTTGATCGAATATGTTTCACAGCTCATCCAAGCTGCTTCTTCAGTTCTGGTCAGATTCTGGTGTAATCTGGTGTCTGTATGTGTGTGCGTGTGTGTGTGTGTGTCTGCACGCGTGTGTGTGTGTGTGTGTCTGCACGTGTGTGTGTGTGTGTGTAGTGTCCTATATTTTGTATTAAATTGACAATACAGGTGATTTTGATTTAACATATTATCCTGTGTATTATTGAATTATTGAATGATTATATGGGTTTTTGTTATAAAAGCATTTCCATTTTAACAAAATACCTTCTAGATGTGCAAAGAATCCCTCAGTTGTCCAGGCGGAATCCATGGCAAAAGGAGAAATTCAATTTGTCAAATGGACAAAGTTTATTTGGTCGAATACGTTTCAAAGCTCATCCAAGCTGCTTCTTCAGTTCTGGCTAGAGTGCTGGTGGACACTACTTATAGTATTATAGCTGCAGGGAGGAGGTAAGTACAATGAAATTACTATGAAACTATCACACCTGTTTGTTTTCAGTTTCTGTGTGGGGTCTTGTTAGCATAGCCATTCAGAACCATAATGGGTGTTTTCACACCTCGGGATCTGACCTCTGGAGGTCTCAGACATAATTTGTCTCCCATCTATAAATCTATCCTCAAACCTAAATCAAAACAAACAAAGAAAACAATAAAACAATAGAGTTAGCCAGGCCAGGTCCAGAGGTGTGAAAACACCCATTATGGTCCCTCAAAGATACAGTCCCATCCAACTATCAGCCAGTAACCACAACAATGAAGCTCATATTAGGCATCATTGTGGCTAAGTGGGCACATGGATCAATACATGAGCACAACACAGAAGGGCATCGGCAAAAACACCAGGGGAGCCAAACACCAACTCCTGGTTGACCGAACAGTCGTCTGCAACTGCAGAACCCATGAGACCAACCTGTGCACTGCCTGGATTGATTACAAGAAAGCCTCTGACTCAAAGCCACACACATGGATCACTGAGTGCTTGGAGTTGTACAATATCAATCGGACTCTAAGGGCGTTCATTGCAAACTCGATGCGAAGAAGCCAGCTCATTGGCAAGAAACAGCTATGGCTCCTGACCATCCAGCACCCTGAAACTACGCGAGCCACAAGGAAGGAGGTGAGAACTAGTGAGTGTGAGAACCACTATTCGAAATCCATAAGTACATCAAGGACAAGGTAACAGATGATGTGCTCAGGGAATGTCTCAGACAGTGGAGCTCAGAGGAAGAGGCGCTGGAGGGACCGACACACACACACACACACACACACACACACACACACACACACACACACATATATGTTAGGGGTGTGAATCTTTCACTCCCAAAATGGTTTGATTCGAATCTCGATTCACAGGCTACGATTCGATTCAGGGACGATTCATAAACTTAGTAAACGTCCCGGTACGATTCTATTTGATTCGATCCAATCCGGCTTGGTTAATTTCGATTCAATACAAATTGACGACTTTACTCCCAAGTGCTTTAAAGTTATTGAGAAGAAAAAGAGAGAAACAGAAATAAAATTACAAAATAGTATCCTTTTGTTTATTTAGTGTCCAACAGACAATACACCAGGCCTACTGAAAAACTGGCAATCCGGTTTGCAAAACTCTGCTTATACTTAAAATACAATACCGTCCTTCCCTCAAGCAACACAAAACAATAAGGTTAGATATCAAAAGTAAAAAAGGACGTTATAAAACAAGCAAGTTGCCTATTAAAGTCAAAAATCAGAATGAATCAGAATGATTAGTGCTTCAGTCACTCATGAGTTTCAGTATCTGTAAAAGTGCAACATATCACTGGCAAGAAGATAGATATTACTAGGCAGTTATAGAAAACATTTGCATGTTAAATCCAACATGTCTTTTTGTCTGTAATTAACTTTTCTTAACAAAAAAAGAAAATTAGAGAAAGCTCTTAAAACTCATACTTTCTCTCCATTTCAGAACATTTCCTCAGTCTCAAGACAAAAATCATCAATGCTTCAGCGTGTGTGTGTGCGCCAGAGTGGGTTCGGTTGTGTGTTTGTGATTTCCAAACCTTGGATGTTAGGTGAGAGGTGTTGTAAATCCGAGTTGTCTGACATGAGAGCGAGCGCTCATGGTCTCAGGAGCTAGGAAACCGATTTGCGGCAGTAAATCCGGGCATTCACATCTCGCCCATTTCCGGCTTGTTCCAGTAGCCCATTTTTCATCAAGGTGCTCTGGTTCCCCAGCACCTGACGCAGACCTTGTTTGGCCGGGCGACGTCTGAGCCGGCATCTCCTAAGGTTCATTGTCTCTCATCATTGTATGAGGTAGCCTGTACCGTGAAGGGTCTTGCCCAAGGACTGGCTTGCTCATTGCCCCTTCGGGGTGGGATTCGAACCCCGGGCCCCCCGAGTGAAACTCCAGTGACTTACCAGTTGAGATAACCAGCCGGTGGATGAGATAACCAGCTGCTAAAGGATGGGACTCACCCTGAATGGCTATCCCAAGTGTGTACGATCCTGATCATGAAGGATCCCTCGAAGGGTACAGTCCCATCCAACTATCGGCCAATAACCTGTCTCTCCACAACATGGAAGCCCATGTCAGGCATCATGGCGGCTAAGATAAGCAGGCACATGGATCAATACATGATTACAAGAAAGCCTATGACTCAGTGCCACACACGGATCACTGAGTGCTTGGAGCTGTACAATATCAATCGGACTCTAAGTGCGTTCATTGCAAACTCGATGTGGTTGTGGAAAACCACCCTTGAAGCCAATGGCAAGCCACTTGCACAAGTGTCCATCAAATGTGGCATATACCAAGGAGACGCACTGTCCCCACTGCTGTTTTTCATAGGTCTGAACCCCCTCAGCCAAATCATCGACCGCACTGGCTACGGATACTGACTCAGAAATGGGGCCACCATCAGTCACCTCCTCTATATGGATGACATCAAGCTGTACGCTAAGAGCGAGCGAGACATTGACTCACTGATCCACACCACCAGGATCTACAGCACAGACATTGGAATGTCATTCGGGCTTGAGAAATGTAGTAGGATGGTGACAAAGAGAGGGAAGTTAGTCCACACAGAGGGGGCCTCACTCCCAGAGGGAACAATAACAGACACTGAGGACAGTTACAAGCAACTTGGTATCCCACAGGCAAATGGCAACCTTGAAGAGGCAACAAGGAAAGTGGCTATGGCCAAATACCTGCAACGAGTAAGGCAAGTCCTAAGAAGCCAGCTGAATGGCAAGAACAAGGCCCAGGCAGTAAAGAGCTACGCCCTGCCAGTTCACGAGTGAGGGGAGGAGGGCGCGTGAGATTGACAGGTGGAACGGTGCAGCGTCTGCAGTGATGTGGTCGCTGTATTGGACCGTTGTGATGAAGAGGGAGCTGAGCCGAAAGGCAAAGCTCTCGATTTACTGGTCAATCTATGTTCCTCCCCTCACCTATGATCATGAGCTCTGGGTAATGACCGAAAGGACAAGAGCGTGTATACAAGCGGCCGAAATGAGTTTCCTCTGCAGAAAGGCTGGGCGCTCCCTTAGAGACAGGGTGAGGAGCTCAGCCACGCGGGAGGAGCTCAAAGTAGAGCCGCTGCTCTATACTATGACAAAATTCTATTCTCGTGTTTCTCTCGACAAATTGAACTTCTCCTGTTATCATTCTCGTGTAATGTAATTTTGTGATAGTTTCATGTTAAATTGTGGTATAAAATAATCATAAAATGACATGATAAGAAATGATTTTGAATAATGGGATATGTAAAATCTGTGCTTAAATCAAGTCAGAGTAGAGTTCACTGAGCCATGAGCTGTGGTGGACCACAGGTACAGCACTGACATAGTTCAGCTCCATTTATGTATGAACAGTCGGCACTAACCTGTAGGGATGCAACAGTAATCGATATAATGTTGAATCGTTCCATACATGTGTTCGGTCGATATGCATGCTGTGTTTTCATTTATTTTGGTCCGAAGCGAAAACATTTAATAAAAGCAATAAAATTCCCATAGGGAATTACAGCTGAAATATACTCAACAAAAATATAAACGCAACACTTTTGTTTTTGCTCCCATTTTTCCTGAGATGGACCCAAAGATCCAAAATTCACTCCAGATACACAACACTACCATTTCTCTCAAACATTGTTCACAAATCTGTCCAAATGTGTGACAGCGAGCACCTCTGCCCCGCCGAGACAATCCACCCCACCTCACAGGTGCGCCACATCAAGATGCCGATCCGACATTATGACCAATGCACAGGTGCGCTCCAGACTGCCCACAATAAAAGGCCACCCCGAAATGTGCATTTTTTTTGCTTTATTGGGGGTCTGGGGACTCAGTATATGGTGTGACCACCATTTGCCTCATGCAGTGCAACACATCTTCTTCGCATAGAGTTTATCAGATTGTCAATTGTGGCCTGTGGAATGTTGGTCCACTCCTCTTCATTGGCTGTGCGAAGTTGCTGGATATTAGTGGGAGCTGGTACACGCTGTCGTATACGCCGGTCAAGCACATCCCAAACATGCTCAATGGGTGACATGTCCGGTGAGTATGCTGGCCATGCAAGAACTGGGACATTCTCAGCTTCCAAGAATTGTGTACAGATCCTTGCAACATGGGGCCGTGCATTATCTTGCTGAAACATGAGGTGATGTTCATGGATGTATGGCACAACAATGGGCCTCAGGATCTCATCACGGTATCTCTGTGCATTCAAAATGCCATCAATAAAATGCACCTGTGTTCTTCATCCATAACAGCCATTGAAGAGGAGTGGACCAACATTCCACAGGCCACAACTGACAATCTGATAAACTCTATGTGAAGAAGATGTGTTGCACTGCATGAGGCAAATGGTGGTCACACCAGATACTGACTGGTTCTGAGTCCCCAGACCCCCAACAAAGCAAAAAAATGCACATTTCGGGGTGGCCTTTTATTGTGGGCAGTCTGGGGCACACCTGTGCACTGGTCATGATGTCGGATCGGCATCTTGATGTGGCGCACCGGTGAGGTGGGGTGGATTGTCTCGGCGGGGCAGAGGTGCTCGCTGTCACACATTTGGACAGATTTGTGAACAATGTTTGAGAGAAATGGTAGTGTTGTGTATCTGGAGTGAATTTTGGATCTTTGGGTCCATCTCAGGAAAAATGGGAGCAAAAACAAAAGTGTTGCGTTTATATTTTTGTTGAGTGTATGTTGATAGACTCAGGAATGACAATGATATTAACTTTTAAATACTTTAGAATTGCTTTTGGCTTTACTCAGATGCACTTGTATACGCACAACCGACATACACAGTCTTTTCTCAGACTCTGTCATAGTTTATTATAGAAAACTATCTGATGAGACATTTCTATGAAATATAACATAGTTTGAGTGTTCAGACAGAAGATGGTAGAGCGCAGTGTGTTTGAAAAGAGCAGGACAGTGTGGGAGGAGCTTCTGTGTCTCTGCTGCTGCTGGAGACTAGACAGAGCAGCGCCAACACAGGGAGCCTACACGTGAATGCCCCTAGCAGTCTAGATTAGACTCCAACAGTAGACAGTAGTAAAAGCACTGCTCTTATTTATATAAATATTAAACCAAATGAACTAAAACACTTCACACACAAACTACAGCTGTACAGTAGTTATGCTGTAATGTATTTTATGTAATGTGTGTATTGTTTCATTAACATCTAGTGTTATTATATTATACTCATTAGCAGAAAAAAAAATACTTTATAATATTTTTTTTTCTTCTGCTTCTTAAATTGTATAGAAATCGAATCAATATTGTAACCTGTGTATCAAGATATGTATCAAATAGTGGTAAAACTGTATTGTTGCACTACTACCCCAACCATCACTACTACCACTACTACCACTACTACCACTAATTTTTTGCCATACTTTCTTGTTTCACATATTACATTATGTCAGGGGTCTTCAACGTTTTTCAGGCCAGGGACCCCCTACTATATATATACGGCATAGAATTGTGTTTTATATTAAATTGAGCTTAGTGTCATGTATAAACATTGCTACTCTGTTATGGTACATCCAATACAAGGAAATAATACACAGGTTTATACTGTATTTTACACTATAAAATATAAAATTATATTATTTTAAAGTGAAATCAAAAGATTTCGTGACCCCCCTGCAGTACCTCCGCGACCCCCCTGTTGAAGACCTCTGCATTATGTCATGGTGATCTTTGGAATGTGTGCCAAGAGCAAATGAGGAATGTTTAGCAGAAGATCTCACAGCAGTGTTGTGGGCCACTCCCTTATGCACAGTGCCAGTCATCGTAGAGGTATGCACTTTGAAGCACACCACACCTTTACATCAGGACAAAGTTAACCCTGCTCACGGAGGATATTCCCACCTACCCATTAACAACATTAACATTGTGACACTGTTCTTTTCAATAACAATTTGAGTTTTAGGTGATATCACAACATCAAAAGAGTCCATTATCGACAATATCCCCTGTTTGTAGCAGCAGTCAAAAGTCAAGTCAGTCTTGAATGAACACAAAATGTAGCATTTAGCATCATTTCGATGACATGATTTCCACTGGGTTAACATAAGACATCTTAAAATTCTTTGATATGTGATGACACACCGCCATACTGAAGTAAAGGTCAGAATTCAATCATAGAAATTGAGATTTAAAGGTGTTCTGTGTAACTTTTCGGTTTTTGCTCTGCTTAGAATGTTCCACAATATGGCATTAAACATATCAACCATACATTTACTCAAACTACAGGTGGCTTTATAGCTCAAAATACAATTTGACCTCTAACGTGATCTTGTTTGGTCTAAAATGGTGATAGAAAGGTTTACTGCTACACTGTGGAACGTTCCAGATGTTCATGGAAAAAAGCATTTGATGGACCCTCCACCAGGAAAGTTATGCACCTTTAACTTTCTGCAGTCTTATTACTGGTCCTATCCACATGAACCCAAATCTGGCACAAAGTTCAAGTTAGTAAAGTGAATCTCAGATTGCTCTAGATGAAAACACGAAAACGAAGAATGTCATGACGAATATCTGAAGCTGACTGGGTAAAGAATATCTTTAAATAAATGCGCAAAGCCCTTGTGAGCTTTACCATGTTGATTTTGTTTCTTTTTGGCACTTCACATTTGGTTTATGGACAAACAACACTACTGCCCTGTGATAGATCAGAACCACTAATGGACCAGGCAACTGCTACAGCGATTTTTGAACTCACAAATACTACAGGAGTATATCTTGCTTGCAAGGTTAAGGCTATTCCTCTATGCGATAAGTGTCAAAAGTTATGGATCATAAGTTTAAAGAGTGGATCTTCCATAGACCCTGCCATCAAATTCCAGAATATGAAAGAAACCCATTGCAAAAGTCAGCGTGATCCTTCAATCATCAAGTGGTGTGAGTGGTCAATGGTAGAAAAAGTTTCACTGGTAGACATCTGGGGAAAAAAAAAACTTAAAATAAAATGCTACTCTAGTACTTCCAGACTGAAAATGACTTCCGGATGGATAAGATCATACAGCACACGTTTCTTTGTCACCCTGAGCTTTGCCCGCTACACAAAAAAGTGCACAGTTATACAGGTGTTCACCGAGTCCAGACAGACAAGATGGTTTGTGTTATCTTCATTAGAGCTGCTCCTCCCTGCGCTATAGACTATACACTGTAATGCATTACATACATACATACATACATACATACACATACATACATACATATTTCTCATTCTAAAAAATCTTACACCACAGTATAAACAAAGTGTAGCCAATAAAATAGAATCCCCATTTAAGCTAAAACCATTCCAGACTTACTGATCTGTTGCTGCTCCACTCCTTGTGGGACAACACTGATCCGTCAAACAGGTTTGTCTCACAGTCATGATGCATGTCTAGTTCAGGCCTGGCCCCATTCCTCCCTCTCCTCATCTGACTTTTACTTTAGATACACAACAAACACTACATATTTGGGTTAATAATAATAATAACAACAATAATAACAACAACAACAACAATAATAATAATAATAATAAATAAAAATAATAAATACAAATAAAATAAAAAATTTGCCATGATGCACTTTATCCTCCTCTGCTCCACTAGTGTTTCCATCCCCTTCTTCTCCCTCTCCTCCGCCTCTCCTGGAATTATTATTCTGATATCAGTGATTTTACATATTTTATTTTACATTAGACCGTTTGAAACACTAGTGTCATAACATGACTGGGCTATAGCAGGCTCAAAATATAAGTGACAACTGTTATTACTTTTTCAAGAAAAGAAAAATATAATTTTCTATTCAATTATATGGCAAAAGGAGAAATTCAGTTTGTCAACTGCACAAAGTTTATTTGGTCGAAGACGTTTTCGTAGCTCATCCAAGCTACTTCATCAGTTCTGAGAGAACGTTCGGAGAACTGACGAAGTAGCTTGGATGAACTACGAAACGTATTCGACCAAATAAACTTTGTCCAGTTGACAAATTGAATTTCTCCTTTTGGAATCTACCTGGACGACTGAGGGATTCTTCACACATCTTAAGAACTATTGAATTATACATTTTTTGTTAAAGGGACAGTGTGTAAGATTTTTACCTGTTAATTACTGAAATTGAAGATACCCATTCAAAAATACATTGCTTTCCAAGCCTTTTCACTTCCATCATGAAATCAAAGTATTCTTTTGGACTTAGATATAGTCACATAAAAGGGGGATCTTCCCCATGCAGAGGCAGCCATTTTGAATACGAGAGCCGCAGAAGGACATTTGGGCTCCGTCTTCGGCAAGGCTCGTGGTTTTGGGTAAACAACGACAAGCATGTTGCCGGATCACACGTCGTAATGGATCTAACACGTGTTTTGGACTAAATTGTTTTACTGGATTTTATTCGCTGGATCCTTACGGACAGATTTCAGACCAAGCTTATGGTGAAATACAGAGTTTGACCTGTCCAGAGCCTTCAAAGGTAAGCTTTGTGCTTTTCCGTTTTGTGCTTTTCCGTATAAAAGCCCCATGTGCTCGGGGAGAGATTGTTGTGCCGGGAAATGAATTGCATAGCCAAAAAGAGGAGACTGTAAGGTTTAATTTGATGTGTAGATTGTCATGATACACGATCGGGAATGTGTGTTTTCATGCGAAAAGAAAAAAAAAAAAGTGAACGGGACCGCGTTTTATGTATACAGTAGTGGCGCGCGGTTCCGGGTGACCCTCGAGGTCTGCCGTAGCTAAAACAGGAAGTGCAATAGCGACTATCCACCTATGCGCCACGAATCCTACACACTGGACCTTTAAGGCTCGGTCATAAGAACTGTGAAATACACACGAAATACACTTTGGTTTCGTTCTATAATACTGTGCTTTTTTGTTGAAAATCTACAACAGTTTGAGTGTTTAAACAAGAGAGAAATGTGAGAAAATGTTCATTCCAGTCTGAGAAAAGTGTAGAATGTGTGTGGTGAGGCGTTTACAGCCTTAAAACATGGAGAATAATTATGAAATATAAAGCTAACAACGTTGCCAATTTCTCCTATTGCGGGTTATTTTTAGAACGTAACCCCCGTGATAAACGAAGGACCGCTGTACTGAGGGATCAAAGAGCCGCATGCGGCTCCGGAGCCGCGGGTTGCCGACCCCTGGTCTATGTGAATGTTCATGTATATACAGTAGTCGAGTTGTAAACTGAAACCAGGGGGGATGGTGAAATTTTTCATTTATAATATTTTCCAGCGGGGGTCCTCCTCCAGAAAATTTTTGATTTCTTAGATGCAATTTCCTGCATTCTAGTCCATTTTAGGGTGACTTGCTAGACATGGCAAATCCTAAATCCCATCTGATTCATAGCTTGCATTCTCAGTTGCATGGCCTCCACAAGACAATACTATTTATCAGAAAGAAACAACCCCCCCGGTGAAAGTAGCACATTCTGAAGGCAACAATCTGAGAAATTCCCCATTAAAGATCTGCTTGTGGAACAGAAAGGAACTAATTTGCATGACATTAAGCTAAGCCCTCCCCCATCACTGACGTCACTGGAAATGCCGCGTACATATCACGCGACTCGCTCACAGCTGATCGGCGAACAGGCACAAACACAATAGCGCTAATCGTCATGATTGGCGGGAGCGCGTAACGGTGCGTAATTATGCTGCAACATGATTGGAAGCTGGAGTACAGTTCGACCTATGATTGGCTCTTGGCTCTGGCTATTTTGACTTTAAAATGGCGAATTTCGCCAAAAGGTGAGGGATTTTCATGCCTGATTGATAAAATGCCACAAGGGATGGAAGAAGGGATGATTGTTTTAGAAGAGGGATGATTTTGACTATTTTTTATTTTTTGACTTTTTTTTTTGCCACCCCCCATCCCCCCTCAACTCGAGTACTGTGTATATATGTCAAATACTTCAACAAACAATACCTTTAAAGGCATACTTTATCAATATTGGCCATCTCTATGGCCTTAACTAACTAAACAATAATACTTTATGTAACAGTTTTGTCAATAGCTTTGACACTTTGGTAGAAATTTTCAAAACTTTTATACATATATCAATTTTAAAGCATTAACTCTCACTTTTTACAGAATCTAAAACACAATGATGCAAACCAGGTTCCCATTTACAGTTTTTTCAACTCTTTTATACATTTTTTAAACTTTTTTTTATTTTGACCATTTTGTTCAAACCTGTATCTGAACAAGGAGCAGGTTTTATAATCTGGAACATTTCTCATCAGGTCGCACAGTTCTCAGACCCAAGTCTGACACAGTTTAGATACCAGATGCTAAAAAGCACATATTTTTTGTTCCATAAATGATCATGTGTAATATTGTACACATATGTACTGTGCTCTCAAACTCTTAGAAATAATAATACTTCCTCCGACATATGAATAGTTTTGCAACGTGCAAAAAAATGACCAGATTTATTTAAAAAAGTTTCAGAAAATGTGCCAGAGATTGAGAAAAAAAAGAAAAAAAAGAACTGTAACACACTTTTCTTCTGTTTCCTAATTCGCTAGAGTAATACACTCTGTGTGTACTACTTTATATTTTTTATCACTTTGACACTTAAGTCTAAATTTCAGCACAAATCAAAGATCCAGTGTTCAAATACTGAAACACAGATAAGCACTAGAAACCACAATGCACAGTAAGACTTCTGTAGTGAACTCTGTGTGAGACTTTGGGGTCCAAGTCACACAGTTCTGGCAACAATATTATTATTTTGTGTGATTCTGGTCCTACAGGACTCCCTCACACTACAAAACTGTGGGAGCATTCTCTGGCCAGTGTCTGGAAAATGTTTACATAAGTTTACAAATGTGATCACTATGATTAACTACAGAACTGTAGTGCCCTTTTTACTAGAGTGTTTTATTCACAAAGTGTACTTTTTCAAACATTCTGAAATGTTTTGTGTTTTCTGTGCAAAAGATATGCCAGATTTATGAAAAGTTTCACAAATGTGCCAAAGCAATGCCAATTAAAAACAGGGCTCTCAAGTCTCACGCATTGAGAGTGTGACACACATGTTCGACATGTTCACACGCTCACACACCACACATGGCATTTCTCACGCTGATTTTTTTTTTTTGTGCCCAGAAAATCGGTCTGTGTGGCTCAGTTTATGCAGGCACCGCGCGTTTTCAGCGAAAAAAACTCTCCCCCGCCTCCTCCTCCATCAGCCAATCAGAAAATAGATTGTTCTGTTGTTGGGCAGACTGTAGAGTTTAGTTCCAGCTGCTAAGCGCACACTGCGGTGATGATAAAACAAACTGAGGGCTCTCAAGTCTCACGCATTGAAAGAGACAATTCGACACGTTCACACGCTCACAAGGCATTTCTCACGCAATTCAAGCCCCCCCCCCCAGCGAAAAATTGTTCACACCCCCCGTTAATTACCGATATTGAAGATACCCATTCAAAAATACATTGTTTTCCAAGCCTTTTCACTTCCATCATGAAATCAAAGTATTCTTTTGGACTTAGATATAGTCACATAAAAGGGGGATCTTCCCCATGCAGAGGCAGCCATTTTGAATACGAGAGCCGCAGAAGGACATTTGGGCTCCGCCTTCGCCTTCGGCAAGGCTCGTGGTTTAGGGTAAACAACGACAAACATGCTGCCGGATCACACATCATAATGGATCTAACACGTGTTTTGGACTAAATTGTTTTACTGGATTTTATTCGCTGGATCCTTACGGACAAATTGAGACCAAGTTTATGGTGAAATACAGAGTTTGACCTGTCCAGAGCCTTCAAAGGTAAGCTAAATAACAAACCTAGTTTTGTGCTTTTACGTATAAAATCCCCATGTGCTCGGGGACTGATTGTTGTGCCGGGAAATGAATTGCATAGTCAAAAAGAGAAGACTGTAAGGTTTCATTTGATGTGTAGAGTGTCATGGTACATGATCGGGAATGTGTGTTTTCATGAGAAAAAAAAAAAAACAGTGAACGGGACCGCGTTTTATTTATACCGTAGTTGTTGGCGAGGGCTCCCAGCGCCGGGTGCGCGCCGGATGCGTGCGGGTACGCGAGCTGTCCGCGTTACGGGGCCGGGTGACCCTCGAGGTCTGTCGTACCCAAAAGAGAAAGTGGAATAGCACCATCCACCTATGCGCCACGAATCCTACACGCTGGACCTTTAAGACATCATTGGCCAAATGTATATGTTTAATACAAAGTAACATATTAAATAACATGAAAATACACCATAATATAAGACTTTTATGTCAACAAGCAATTTCCCTTGTGGATCAATAAAGTTTGTCTAAGTCTAATGTCCTGTTTTTCAAGCCGGAAACAAATTGCACCGCTCCCACAAGGGTGGCAGACTAGCTTTGTATTGGGGTGCCAGAGCAAGTCTGAGCAGAGTCAGTGACATCATCATACCTGTGCATGTAGTCATGGCTGAACGTCAAAGCTTCTAATAACGCTTCTGACAAACACAGCCGCACCCTGAACAGGTCCAGACCAATATAGTCAATTACATGTATTTTTAAAGGACTTCTATGTGGTTTGCTCTTTGTTTAAAAAAAAAAGTAGTTAATTGTTTTTAAATGTTTCTTTTTCATTCTACAAGGTTTTATCAGTTTTGAAATGATTATTGTATTTAACAGCGAATCAGGTATGTACAAAAATGCACCTGTAAATGTCTTGGGCGTAGATTCATGGCTCTTTTGCCATACACATGGCTCTTTTGTTTACTTTTCTTTTTACATTGTTTTGGCTAATGTACCTTTACATGGTAGATTTTCATGGTAATGGTCATCCTGAGTTTGACAGGTTGATAATCACTTGTTAAGGCTGGCAATTAATCTAATACAGAAAATGTATTAAGCTACATCAGTATGGAAGACACACCTTTTAGACATTTTATGAAACAGTACATTTGTTTGTTTCAGTGTTATTTTAATGCACAAAGCAAGGAGAGAGGTGTGACGTGGGAGTTTCCTCTCGAGCTGGTTGAGCCACTACTAAGAATGTGAAACTAATAAACAGATCTCCTTGAGGTGTGGACTCATGTAGCCCGCATACCAGCAGTGGGAATAATTAACTGAACTGCTCCTGCCCTGTTTTTTAAAGGTTCTATCAGGAAATGTCAATAAACCCAGATCCACTGCTTTCAATTAGGATGCACTGAATCTTAAATAATGTTTTGTTGTTTGTTTGTTTGTTTTTTCTTTGTTTATAGAAGATGAGGCATTTGAAGGATTTGCATAGTAGCAGCTCTCCATTATTTTAGCAAAAATGTGTTTTAAATGGGGAAAGGTCGTCACAAAAAATTGCCTGAAACCCATGAGTGTACTTTCATACTCATTACCAGAACTACTCTAATTCTTCAACTAATTATTAAAGGAAAAGTAACGTTTTTTACAATTTGAGCCTTATTTCGGTAATAAAACAAGTTGTTTTACTCACCCATAGCACTTTGGGGTCATATGGAGCACTTCCAGAGATGTTTTAGATTAGCGTTAGGCTAACGCCGTTAGCCTAGCGCGACTTATAGCCATAGCTCGGGGCATTCCCCGAGCATGTAATATGCCCCGTGCGGGCTCCAAATAACACAAACTTTAGCACTTTTCAAATCATAGAAGCTCGATGTCTTTAGTCTACGATTTCATTTGAATCAAAAGTGGCCTGTAATCCGAGATTTATCCATAGTTTACAGCTTTGCGTTTCATGTTTGGGTCCCGGGAGCTGAGAGCACAGTCCGCACATGCGCACTGGCGTCCTCATCTACTCCAAACTATGGCTAAATCTCGGATTACAGGCCACTTTTGACCAAACAAAATCGTAGACTAAAGACATCGAGCTTCTATGATTTGAAAAGTGCTAAAGTTTGCTAATCTAAAACATCTCTGGAAGTGCTCCATATGACACCAAAGTGCTATGGGTGAGTAAAACAACTTGTTTTATTACCGAAATAAGGCTCAGATTGTAAAAAACGTTACTTTTCCTTTAAGTTTGTGTTCAAAATATTCTGTGATTTGTTATCATGTATTTAAAAGGAGGGCAGAGGCCAATATAACTGAAATAGTAACTCTCAACTGAAATATTCCACCAGAAAATCCTAATTAGCTGAAAACTATCATTTTGTGAAGCGTCTCTGCTGAGAACAGACTAGAGACTAAATACACACATACACACTGTGAGAAGTGTACATTTCAGTACAAAAGAAGTCTTGATGTATTTGCTATTCCAACATCTTTCAGTTTTCTTCAGCATAAATATTTGTGATCAAATATTGCAAAGTCTGCTTTACAATTGGTCATGTGTACATTTATATTTGATATAATACAATATTGTAGAATTGTAGATTTTGCTGTCATGTTTGATTTCTATATTGAAAGTGACAGTGTTTGGGCCACATGGGAACAGTTGAATTCACTGCTCATGTTTGTGAACGAGAGCAGTGTCAAGTGTTCTGAGAAAGAGCCTGAGAACTGTCTGAACTGAGGAGAAATGTTCCAAATGATGTGACCACCTGTGCCTCTGTTCAGACACACGCTTGAATCAACGGAATCAAACTAAGCCAAGTTGCAAAAAAATGTGCAAAAACAAATGAAAAATGTGATAATTTTCAGAAGAACATATATGTGGAGGGTATGTAGTTCTCCACCGAAACGTCAAGATAAAGAGGCTACTATCAGTTCTAAGAGCAGAGTACAAGCTGACCCACCCTGCATTTTAAGCCCACAGATCTACATTGATTTGAGACTCTCTCAGTCTAACAGCCCTTTTCAACCGATAATCAATACTGTACAATCTCTGCAAAGTAAATGTTCAGTTCTGGAAACATGTCAACTGATCAGATAATCAATACTGTACAATCTCTGCAAAGTAAATGTTCAGTTCTGGAAACATGTCAACTGATATATGCATATGTACGGTGTTTTGTTAGACGGTGCTAACTGCATTTCAATACAAGTAGCATTTAAAACCTGATCAAACTGCTACAGACTGCAAACCCATATCATATGGAATTATGTACACATGCACGTTTCTTGCCATTTTAAAATGGCATTATTGCCAACTACATACAACTAAATACATTACATAACTATTTCGGCCAAACATCTATGAAAGAAATTATAAATAAATGCAAATGTTTCTGAGACTTTAAAAAGTTACATGTATTTGTAATAGAATATTCTGTTTTTTACACAGACAATTGCAGGAGGTAGTAAAGCCACGGCAGATGTAAATGACTAACAAGTCATTTGTCTAAAGTCCAGTCTTGCCTTACCTGAAGTATGTGTCCCGCATGGATATGTGCTGCTGCTGCTTTGAGCTGGTGCCAAACACTTGTTGTGTTTAAACATGGGAAGGTGGGGCTTATTCCAAGGAGGAGTTACTCCTGAAATACGTAACAGCTCTTAGACTAGACATTCCACGTGATGGGGTATTAAGGCAATGAGACATTATGTCTCCAAAATGAACAATGAAGTCCCCCCTCCATCCTGGATATGGCACGCCTTGGCCTACCTATAGGTAGCACTTTTTCTGTAACTTGTCCATAGGACTATTCAGGCAAAAGTTCATCCATCATGGAAATAAATTGAACAATTCTGCTATCCTCAATTTAAATGTACAAATTTACCCCTCTGGGGTTAAAACTGTTTCCAAATAACTAAAGAACATAAACACCACAGGGCACATGAACAATGGAGACTTTGACCACCAGAGGGAGACAAAGCAACACATACACATGTAATTTGAGTTTTGACCACCAGAGGGAGACCGAGCAAATCAAGGTGGGTCAGATCAGCCCAGTTATTGGCCCTCACGAGGGGTATTGTTGTTCCTCGGTTTCTTTTATTGGGTTTCTTGCTTATTATTATTAAACTTTTTCCCCACATTCCAATGGATTTTGATCCCTGAACATCGATGAAATGTCCCACATGGGGGTACAGCAGGGCTCTCAAGTCTCACGCTTTGAGAGTGTGACACACGCAATTCGACGTGTTCACACGCTCTCACGCCACACATGGTATTTCTCACGCTGAATTTTTTTTTAAGCAATTCAAAACTGTAGCCACTGTTCACAGCGCTTCTGTGCCCAGAAAATCAGTAAGTTAATGCAGGCACCGCGCGTTTTCAGTGAAAAAAAGTCACTCGCACCAGTACTGGAGTTGAGTGATCAGCTGTGAGGCCGATCGCTCACAGCTGTGAGCGAGCCGCGTGAATGTTTACGCAGCATTTCCAAGAGAAGAAGAATCCTTAACTTGCTACGTTAGTGCTACGTAAGAAGGAACTCTCGCCTCGGGACGCGGGATAAGTTCAGGATATGTCCTTTTCTCCGGAGCTCCGGATTATTAAAGACCGTGACACGTGCATACATGGATACGTGACCGCGTTTTTATAGATGAGTCATATCAGATTATTTCTGCATCTATTTCGGCACTAAACCAGGACTAAACCAGGACTAAACCAGAACTAAACCAGGACTAAACCAGGACTAAACCAGAACTAAACCAGGACTAAACCAAGACTAAACCAGGTCTAAACCAGGACTAAACCAGAACTAAACCAGGACTAGACCAGGACTAAACCAGGACCTAGCCAGGACTAAACCAGAACTAAACCAGGACTAAACCAAGACTAAACCAGGTCTAAACCAGGATTCAACTGGGACTAAACCAGGATTAAACCAGAACTAAACCAGGACTAAACCAAGACTAAACCAGGTCTAAACCGGGTCTAAACCAGGATTCAACTGGGACTGAACCAGGATTAAACCTAGACTAAACCAGGTCTAAACCGGGACTAACCCGGCACTAAACCAGGTCTAAACCAGAACTAAGCCAAGACTAAACCAGATCTAAACCGGGTCTAAACCAGGACTAAACCGGGACTAAACCAGGACTTAACCAAAACTAAACCAGGTCTAAACCAAGACTAAGCCAGGACTAAACCAGGTCTAAACCAGGACTAAGCCAAGATTAAACCAGATCTAAACCGGGTCTAAACCAGCACTAAACCAGGTCTAAACTAGGATTAAACCAGGTCTAAACCAGGACTAAGCCAAGACTAAACCAGATCGAAACCGGGTCTAAACCAGGACTAAACTGGGACTAAACTAGGACTTAACCAAAACTAAACCAGGTCTAAACCAAGACTAAGCCAGGACTAAACCAGGTCTAAACCAGGACTAAGCCAAGACTAAACCAGATCTAAACTGGGTCTAAACCAGCACTAAACCAGGTCTAAACTAGGACTAAACCAGGTCTAAACCAGGACTAAGCCAAGACTAAACCAGATCTAAACTGGGTCTAAACCAGGCCTAAACCAGGTCTAAACTAGGACTAAACCAGGTCTAAACCAGGACTAAGCCAAGACTAAATCAGATCTAAACCGGGTCTAAACCAGGACTAAACCGGGACTAAACCAAAACTAAACCAGGTCTAAACCAAGACTAAACCAGGACTAAAACAGGTCTAAAACAGGTCTAAACCAGGACTAAACCAAGACTGTGTGTGATAACATATTATCCTGTGCATTATTGAATGATAATAACCAAAACCATTTAAAGGTGCATTATGTTAATTCCTGATGGAGGATCTGTACAAATTTGAAGATGAATTCTAGGAATGACTACAAGCTAATAAATATCTTACAAACACTGGGCATTTTTATGGTTCGCCAGCAGGGGCACACTCCCCCCAAAAATAGTTTAAAAAAGATTACATGCTTCGTCCGATCTTTATCAGTTAATCACTGCGTGACCATGATCCCATTGACATGTCACACAACACAATTGTCAGTGTTACAGCGCCACCTATAGGAATGAACAGATTTTACTTTGACATTAGTGAAACTGCAGAACATTCACTAATATGCTTCTTATCAAAAGTCAACTTCATGCCATTTTCTTAAATCATAAAATATTGTGTTGCCTGAGAAAATTAAGACATTTATATACGTACTTCACATCTGAGATGATAAAGTTATTTAAATTCCTGCTTCGCAATCATTTTTACTTACCACTTCTTTTGTTCCTAGAACCTGTGTAGATGACTATTTCAGCTGTCGGCTCCTCCCCTACAAACCACCTATTTTCCCTTGGATAATAAAACTTGGTTACTTTTTCCATCTTTTTGCCTAGTCTATTATTTGTCCACACTCCTGTAGCCTTAAAGGAAAAGTAACGTTTTTTACAATTTGAGCCTTATTTCGGTAATAAAACAAGTAGTTTTACTCACCCATTCACTCACTGAATCAAAAGTGGCCTGTAATTCGAGATTTAGCCATAGTTTCGAGTAGATGAGGACGCCAGTGCACATGCGCGGAGTCACAGCTTATTTCGCTCTCAGCTCCCGGGACCCAAACATGGAACGCAAAACTGTAAACTATGGATAAATCTTGGATTACAGGCCACTTTTGATTCAATACGAAATCGTAGACTAAGACATCGAGCTTCTATGATTTGAAAAGTGCTAAAGTTTGTGTTATTTGGAGACCGCACAGGGCATATTACATGCTCGGGGAATGCCCCGAGCTATGGCTATAAGTCGCGCTAGGCTAACGGCATTAGCCTAACGCTAATCTAAAACATCTCCGGAAATTCTCCATATGACACCAAAGTGCTATGGGTGAGTAAAACAACTTGATTTATTACCGAAATAAGGCTCAAATTGTAAAAAACGTTACTTTTCCTTTAAAGGGATAGTGAGTTTTTTTTATGTTAACCTGTATGGGTTTCCTTCTAAAAGTTCCGTGTGTTGACACCGGTTTACCTCTGACAGTCTCAGCTGATCCCGGTTCGGCTCGCTTTCTGGAGCCCACGTAAGTAGGTCCGGTAACTTCCCTGGAACATGAAATAAAGCTTGTTTTTCTTCTCAAAACAAAACATTTGTCCGAAAGGTGATATATTTGCGTCCCAAACAGTTGTCCACGAAACATCCAGCAGTGTATTTCGCATTCGTGTGTTGTCTCTCTCCACTCGAATCCAATCACTACGCCCATGTTAACTCTATCAGCCTGTTCACCTTCAGCCGATGTCTACGCCGAAGTTTACAAGTGAACAGACCAGGAACAGGATTTTATAGGTAAAAACCTGGCGACCAAGTGAATACCAGAGCATCAACCACAGGAGACTGTAACATAAAAAGGCGTAGGACTAAATTTGGCCAAATGGTGGAGTCTATCAGAGGCTCACAGACATGGAACACACTGCCAGCCCACGTCAGGAACTGTGGCACCTTCAGCCTTTAAAACGGCTCTGAAACATTGGTTGAAAACTAACCAGACGTGTTCACACACATATATTATTCTGAATTTTGGGGCTGCGTAAACTTTGAGATGGGTGCTCTCTGTAATGTCTGTTGTGTATTCTGTTTTCTGTTTGTGTGAATGTGTTTTGTTCTTACCTACCTTAGGACTACGGATGTAAATTAGCTATTGTGCTAACTCCGGCATATTTACATTGAAGCTCTCTGCTGACATGTTGCTTAATATGCATTGTTTTAATTCAAATAAAAATAAATAAATAAAAAATAAATAAAAACAAATATTTGTTAATGAGTAAGAAATACTACACTAATAGCATTAGTAACACTTAATAAATATTGAACTAATTATTTTACAAAACATTTACAAATATTTGTTAATGAGTTAGAAATAATTAACAAATATTTGTTAATGAGTAAGAAATACGACATTAATAGCATTAGTAACAGTTAGTAAATAATGAACAAATTATTTTACAAAACATTTACACGTCATCAGGCTGCGCCACAAAATGGCCGCACTGATCAGTCGCTCCGTGCGGACTCGCTCCTTTTATCTTATTTTATTTTCAATCAATTTTTCAAATTTTTTCACTTTCTGCGCTTGCACTTGTAACCCACGTCTCCAAATCACATTCAAATATCTCCTCCTCCACTGCAGTACCACTGGACCCGCCACAAGTGGCGCTGTGATAAAAATGACAGCGCCCCGGCCACTTCCTTTGTCCACTTCCTGCTTCCGGGTGTGGACTAGCGCCTGGTTAGCAACACAAAACTGTTCGTGGTTTTCTGAATTCTTTACCAAAAATGGTCAAACTCAAAGGTGAGTGACCTAAGAGTAGTGATGGCCAAATGAAGCACCACGAACCAACTGAGGCTTTCAGGCAGTTGTACCGGTACAGGAGCCAATGCCTCGCCAAATGATTCAATATGTTCAACTGCCCCATCTTGTGGACAAAAAAATGTAACACATGTAAAAAGAGAAACCAAATGGAATGTTTCATTTAAAACATCACACTCAGTGGTTGCATTTATCAAATAAAAAAGATCCTCAACACACAAACACCTCAGAGAGAGACGGACAACACGACTATAAACTGTCCCAGTTTATGCTTCTTCTGATTCACTTCAGCAGTGAAATGATCCATGCAATTTACTTAAATAACACAAATACATTTTTGAGCTGAAAGAATATTGAACTGACTGTACATCATATTCAGTGGAAAAAAGTTAGAATAAAGTGAAAGTGAATTAAAAAAAGCAGTATGAAGTGTGTGTGTGCAGTAAATTAACCAATGACGTCATGTTCACGAGGCCTCACGTTCACAGGTCACGTGTTTTAGCAAACTGAAGCGTCAAGTACCTTCTTATTAAAAATTTCGTCCTATAGATAATTATGTGATAAAGTTGATGATTTTCATTTTCCATTGATTACTTAAACATATATAGATTTCCCAATCTTCTGTACTGCGTTATGTCATCACGACGTAGCCTATAGTCGTCTTTATCATGTAATTAAGATACGATATAACAAATCTTAAGGTCCTGTTGTGATATATTTATAACATTTTACTGACATTGGAGAAGCGTCATGAATTCTATCTATATATATAAGTTTATGATGATTATGATGACGGTATGTGTGTACTTTTGAGTGAGGGGGATACAGTGCTTGTGAAGGGACACCTGGTTTAATGGTTTTTATTTAAAAACAGAATTTTCTTAACAGTGTCAGGCTTCAATCGATTTCTTATTTTGCTGACATCATCACCAGCTTTAGAAAAAATCCTCTCACACGGAACAGAACAAGCAGGAACACACATAAACCAGTGTGCCAACTCATATAGGTTAGGATACAAATGTTGATTTTCCAGTAAACCGATGGATCTTCATTGCGGTTAATGTTCATTTCTGATAAATATCGATCCACTTCACCTATGACATCTGTTGTTGCATTCGACCCTTGCCTTCTTTCGTCAACAGTGACCACAAGCCACCTGGAAAAAAGAAAAGAAAATGACATGTATTACATACACACATATGCAGGATACAGTAGAAACCATATAAATACCCGAGTTGCTGGTGGCAGGTGCTTCTGGTGGTGGATGAGCAGCTGTGGCTCTTGTTTTTCGATCTTTCATCGATCATTCAGCTTTCAGTCTTTTATTAGCCTCTTGTGCTTTGTGCAAACCTCAAATACAAAACCTTAACTTTTTTTCTGGCACTTATCACTGATGCGACTCTCTCTCAAACTACAGTGGTACCTCACCTTACGAAATTAATTTGTTCCAGAAGTGGTTTTGTAACGTGAATTTTTCGTAAGTTGAGTAGCTATTTCAATGGAAAAAGCCTGAATCATTCCAATTTTTTTTTTTTTTAATAGTGTAACATTTTTTTATAGTGCAACACTGTGTCCTGCGTAGAGACTCTAGACCCAGGACTAAACGTGGACTATACCAGGTCTAGACCAAGGACTAAACCTGGACTGGACCAGGTCTAGACCTGGACTGAACCAGGACTAAACCAGGTGGATTAGAGCGCCGCGTGCGGGTCTATTTCCTGGTTTTGTTTCGAGTCATGGCTGAGGCGAGCAGCGAGGACTCCCCTCGGGACCGCACGCAGTCTGAGCGCATGAACGAACGCATGCAAGAACCACGGAGGTCTAATCCTGGTTTAGACCTGGCACGGTTTGAGCACGGGTCTCGTGCTCGCAGTCCCGCGCCGGGTCATGCTGCGCTATCACACGTGTCCGCGCGCACACACACCGCCCTCCCCCTTCCCACCACACTTCACTATTAATACATTTTGTTGAAAATCTATGAAAGTTTGAGTGTTTAAACGAGAGACAAATGTGAGAAAAGTTTAAATCCAGTCTGAGAAAAGCGTATAATGTGTGTGGCTGAGCGCGCATTATTTGAATTTTTGAGATTTCGCGTTTCGCAACTTGAATTTTCTTTCGTATCTAGAGACCAAAATTTACCGTGAAGGCGTTTCGTGAATTGAAATTTTCGTTTGTTGGGTCTTTCATAAGGTGAGGTACCACTGTACAACCAACCTACGACACCCACGAGGTGCCGCAAGGAACTACGCGCTTTTATTATGAAAAGTGACTAAACCAGTCACGTGACCGTACGTACATACATACATACATACACACACACACAGTACAGGCCATGAACAGATAACAACATTAACATTAAACTTTAACAATACTTTATATCTTGTAAACAATATTAGAAAATGCCTCACCTCCATCACAAATACACCGCAACTCGTGCCATCCCGCTGAGCAGGGTGAGGGATGGTGGCAGCCTTCCACACTTTACTCAACCAATCTTTCCACCCAAGCAAGTTAAACCGCGTTTTAAAGTACTTGCTGTTAAGAGAGACATAAGGATACAAAGTATTAAGAGTCATTGACATTTTGTCTGGTGATTGGGTATTTACAGCACTTGTTAAGATGACTTAAGAACACTTGTGTTTACTACTGTTCATGATCAGAACATGTATACTGCACGTCTTACATATGCTGTCATAGCTTAGTGCTGCCACAGACCTCTTCATGCCGTACATTGGCCTCCTTTTTTCCCTGTCTTTCCTCTATTCTCAACTTTATCAACTACTAACTACTAACTCTAGCCCTTGTACAAAGTGCCGGTAGGTGGGTATGTGAGGGGGGCAGTCAGTAGTAGTATGTAGTCTCCAAAGAACATATATCAAGCTGGTAGCCTATAAGTTGATATGTTCATTGGAGACTACAGACTAATACTGACTGACCATTGTGTACATTTTAAGACTCAAGGCAGAGGAGCCACTCAGATCTACCCAAGGTATCTTCTGGCTGTACCTCTCCAATAGGGAGTTTTTCCATGCCCCCGATACCCCATGGGAGCCCTATACAGTACGTCTTTATCTATATCTATGCTTAATCTGTATGTTTCCTGTTCTTTGTGGGCTCTAGGTTTATGCTTCTAGTCTTGTAAAGCACCATGAGACAAATGCCTTGTTATCAACACTACAAATTGTGCTGATTTATACTGATTTGAAATGTATTGAATTGAACACAATTCTTACCGGAAGCGCATGGCTGCTTTTCTGGAGTCACCAAGGTCACCCTCAGCATTAGCAGGATCCACAACAAATATTTGCGATGTTTGGGCATTCAGGTACTGGTAATGTAAAAATATTTTTTTATTTACAATAGTATGCCAAGCCATGCCGATTGTCCACATACATAACATGAAGGACATTTTCTTTGGTTTACTTACAACAAACTTCCAGTGGTTCTGGTCAACATTTACAAAACCAATGAGCCCATCATAATCATCGAAGTTCACCTACAAAATTATATAATTATTTGGTCCATGTACCTTTTTTAGCAAGTCATAAATGGAACCAGATCTTCATTACTTACATTTCTCAGACTTTGTCTTGAAACTTGGTTGGTGTCGTCACATTTGGTACAGGCGGTGCACCCCAAATTTTTGGCTGTGCTATGTATGTAGAATTCAATTGTCTACAAAATGTAAAAGAGTATCGCTACCTGGGCGTCATCTTGGACCCACATCTCACCTTCAAAAAACATATAAAACAAATGTGCCATAGCTTAAAATACAATATCAAAACATTCAAATGTATAAGAAACTCAGTGACACTAGAGGCAGCCCAAATCTATTTTAACAGCATGATTATGTCCCGGTTTCACTACTGTATAACCTGCTGGTCCCAGGCCAATAAAACCACACTGAGACCTTTAGAATCACTCCACAAACAATCACTCAAAATTTTAGACAAGAAGCCGCGACAACACCATCATTGCACAATCCTCCAAAAATACAGACTCTTAAACTTCAACAATATTCAGAAATATGCCTCAATTAGAATGACCCACAAAATACTAAATAACTCTGCACCAGCTCCTCTTAAGAACTTCATCAAGTACACATCCACAGTAACAACACGAACCACACGAGCTTCCACCAACAGCCACTGCAATATACCAAAACTCAAAACAACATTCGCACAATCTTCCTTTTCCTACAGAGCCATTAAAGACTGGAATGATACACCAACTAATCTCATAAATCTAACGGACTATTCCACCTTTTCCACAGAACTGAAAAAGTGGCTGTGGAATAATCAAACCTGCCAGCACACACCACGTTAACCAGCAGGTTATACAGTAGTGAATCAGTTAATCCGTTCATACAGCATTGAAATCAAATATAAGAATGATGTTTTTATGTGTTATGGTTATTGTGAATGATGTGGTGTGTAAATAGTACATGGATGTGTGTGATTGTGTGTTTTGGGTTCATGTTAGTGGGTGTATATTATGTTTTGCTGTGTTACTGCGTAATGAGATGTGTGTCAAAGTTAAATGTGTGATGCTGTGTGTGTGTGTGTGTTTTAAGAGAAAATCTTTGATTGTTTTTAATGATATAGACCGTTGTTTTTTATCCATGTAACCAGGGACTGCGGATGGAAATTAGCTTTGTAGCTATACTCTGGTGCAGAACATCTCTGTCTTTGTACATAATGGCTCTGTACATTGTCCCTTCAAATAAAGACTAAACTAAACTATTGAAAAAAAAAACACTTATAGCATTTATATTTTGAATCATGAATAACACTATATTACTATTAACAGAAATGAATGTTCACTTACCTCACCAGTCAGAAGATTGTGTGGCCGCAGTGTCAGGAAATCACTGTGTCTCAGACAAACTGAGGCATTGTTGGATTTTGTCACTGCAATGACAACTTCACATTCACGTTTTTTCTAAAGAATCTGTGTTGAGGTCAGAGGTAATTTTAGGTATTCATAAGGATATACATATCCAAAAATACAAATGTGTCCATTTGTCACATTTACATACTTATGTATAGCATGTAGTGAAACACTGTTGGTTGCTCAGCTACATTGTGCAGTTTATGTGTATGTTTGTATGTGGGGAAAGGAGGAAGTGGCTTTAAACGGGCCAGGAGGGTGTATTTGTAAGGTATATGTGATAGCAATGAGAAGGAATTGAGAATGGTGAGGAAGTTAAACCCCCATAAGAAACATATCTTAGATTCTTGCTCACGTGTGGTTCCGATGCCTTCTCGCAGACACCTGAAGGTCTTCACCTTTGGCTTCCTTTTTGGCAGCTCTGCTACAGCCTTGGCAGGTCTTCCTGGTCTCTTTTTGTTTTCGTGAAGGAATTTCTTTGGGTGTATTGTAATATTTTGACTGTGACTTTGTGACCTTTGAATCATCGTCTTTTTTGGCCCAGGTCTCCTCCGAATGCGTGATGTCTGTGGACAATGTTGGCCTTACAATTAGGCGGTCAGGGAGGTCATGGTGAAGTTTGTGTTCTATGTATCTTCCTTGAAGAGAAGCATACATCTTTCAAATGAATGCTACTGGGCGCATTCTCTTTTTCCTAAGTAAAACGTGGTGTTTAACGACACCAAACCATGCCTCGACATGGCAATTTGTGTCTCTGCCAGGGCTCTCAATGTTTTCTTGACCTGTGCCACTGTTGGCATCTAAGGCATGGCGTCGCAGGTCTCCCAACATCAGACCACTCCACATAGGAAATATGGGCATGTATGTTTGTAACAATGCCTTGATAATGCCTGGGTTGTGGTAAATGTTTACCTCTGAGCAGTCTTGTGATGAATATGTTGATGTGTCCACATTTTCGGACACCTCCCTAAAAACAACTGACCACGGAGAGCCACCAACGAAAGACTTTGTGACCTTCAGAAATCTTGATCTCTGGCATTTCCCCAGGAAGTGTGTCCTTTGAGCACTGAATTAATTTCTAAAGTGCTTACATATTATCTTGTACCACCGTTGTATTTAGTGGAGTGAGCAGAACAGTGCACAGGGACCTGAAGATGTCTACACCTTCGGCCAAAGACCTACTGTTTTGCAGCCTGGTAAAGACAAACACCAGAAATTCTTTATTGCCCTTGTCCACCACATGCTTTACAATCATTTGGGAAACTGCTTTAATCATGTGAGCTGAGCAGAGGTGGACAATTGTGGTTCTGGCAATACTTTTCTGCCTCTTGCCCTGGCAGATTGCGAAACATTTCTTCAGGTATTCCTGCACCTTTTCGTTGTTGAAGGCGAAGAGGACAGCCTGAATTAGTGCCCAACTATAATCTGTCTCCACTTTCCTCACTCTTCGTGTCGT
Organism: Paratrypauchen microcephalus; assembly: GCA_036785185.1. NCBI lineage: Eukaryota > Metazoa > Chordata > Actinopteri > Gobiiformes > Gobiidae > Paratrypauchen > Paratrypauchen microcephalus. The sequence continues at coordinate 954,375 of JAVJIX010000171.1, forward strand.
GAATCTGGAAAGGGTGTGCAAGAAACACTGTAGCCAATATGAGATAGATGGGACGGTGTGTGTGTTTGTGAGGAGTTCTGCTACCGGTAAAGGGGGAACGCCAGGGCCGTGACCAGGTAATATTAGAGCATAGTATAAAAACTGTCTTTTTTGCTCAGGGATTTTGGAAACAATGCTCCAGATAGAGGCTCAGGGGCACACTCTTCCTTAGGTGTGCCACTAAGATGCCCAAGCTGGTGTCTGTGTACAAGTATACACCAAATGGGTCCACCTGAAAATTCTGTCTATAACCAGGGACATGTAAATAATTGGTGTCACATTTTCTCATAATGTTCTGGGTCAAAAGAACTTCCAAGACCATATTGTTATGAAGATTCAGGCTTCTTCTTATTTAGCTGGAAATGGCATTCAAGATGCCTCTGTTTAGGCATTTTGATAAATTGCCAGCCTTAAGTTGTGTGTGAGAGGGTTTTACTTAATAGTTTGTAGTAAGTGTTGCTAACACTCTTTTCTTTAGATATTAGTTTGGCTATTGTGCCTCTTCTTACATTTGATGCCTGTCTTTTTCTAATATGTCCTTTAAGGTGGCAAACGTTGCCCTGGCGTAAAACCGTAAAAATGACCTTATTTGACTTTTGGTTGGCTTTTTCTTTAACCGGAATGTGTAGGTAGCTTTGCAACTGGGAAATGTGCAAATAGCTTTGATTGAAAGGTAAGGAGAGTTCCTCTTTCGACTTGAGGGAGATGTGATGTGATGGTACTTGAAGGCAAGAACACAGCAGGGATTTTGAATGCAGAATTTACTGTATCGGACATGTGTCCATGACTTCTTTAGTCTTCGAGACCCACTCTCAGGCTTAACTGTCTGCCATTCCTCTGAGTCCAAATGAAATCGAACCCTCCTTGGTACAAAAACGATGGTTCTTTGAGGTATTTCTGAGGGCTGACGTTTGGCCATATGGTCAGGCTGATCAATTATCTCCAATGCTCCAGCAACACCACTGCTGCTTTCTTCCTCATGTCCTGAAGCTGTGTCAATCATTTCCAAAGCATCACTGTTGTTTCTGTCACCCTTTTTAACTGAGCAGTCAACTAACCAATATTTGCATCAATCAGGTCTCGCTAAAAGAATCCAAATTATCTAAATCTACACAATAAAGGGTTCAATTTACTTAGATTCGTAAGAAGATTGGCAATGGCGCCTCCCTCTGGAGAAAAAAAAGCAAACCTCCTTTAGTAACGAGTAACCATGTATTTCAAAGGTTTTTTTTTCAATTGTTTCTTTCAGTGATTCACTTGAACACGTGCATTTAATGACCCATGGGTTTTTTTTGAACATTAACAAAAAAAATGTAACCTGTTCCCATTTCAAAGACAGTCTCAATAATCAATTGTCCATTGTCCAACATTGTCCATTCTTTTTTTTGTTTAAGCGCACTTGCTTACACTGTCCATTTCAGTTGAATGCACTTGGAATTTATTGTTCAGCTGCTTAGAAATTTTCTTTTTGATGCATCAGTTTTTATGGTATTAGTTTTGTGGTATCAGTTTTATGGTATCGGGCCTGATCCCCCCAAAAAGTGAGATCTCAGACAACCAAAAAAAAAATCCTCAATGAAGTTGTCCTACCACCCTCCGGGGAAGTAGGAGACCATCAGATCCAGAATGTCCCAAGAGTGCAGCAACAAAAACCAGCCTGCACAAAAGGATTTGCAAAATAAAAATAATTATTACGGTACCCTAGATTACTTCATCTATAATTCCAAAATAATAAAACATATCAATATCAAATAATTTGTCGTCTTGTTCATTCATATTGGTCAATAACAATACATTCATATTGAGAAGTTAAATAAAAGCACAATTTGCCAGCGAGAAAGTAAATGTACATATTGAACTTATGAGGTTCATAGTGTCACCCCACACACACGTGGTGCACTTTTCCACAGCTAACATCTTATTAGCAGCTTTTAACAATCAAATTTCCCAAAACATAGCATATCCTGACTGGTTTAGAGTTCGAAGTGCACAATAATCCACACTACTTATTCATACATCGGAAAAACAAAGCTTTGTTAAAGGCAAATTAACGTTTTTTTTACAATCTGAGCCTTCTTTCGGCAATAAAACAAGTAGTTTTACTCACCCATAGCATTTTTCTGTCAATTGGAGCAGTATCGCAGAACTTATGTTGAGCCGTTCTGTTCTAGTAATGATCCCGTATCCGTTAACATGGGGCTCGTATCATATGCTCGGGGCATTACTTTGCGGTGTCCAAATAACACAAACTTTAGCACTTTTCAAATCATAGAAGCCCGATGTCTTAATGTAAGATTTCGTTTGAAGCAAAAGTGGCCTGTAATCCGAGATTTAGCCATAGTTTCGAGTAGATGAGGACGCCAGTGCGCATGCGCGGACTGCTCCCGGGACCCAAACATGAAACGCAAAGCTGAAAACTATGGATAAATCTCGGATTACAGGCCACTTTTGCTTCAAACGAAATCTTACATTAAGACATCGGGCTTCTATGATTTGAAAAGTGCTAAAGTTTGTGTTATTTGGAGACCGCAAAGTAATGCCCCGAATACAAATGCTAACGGATACGCTACAACATAGCTTTCTTCAAACAGCTCCAAATGACACGAACGTGATATGGGTGAGTCAAACGACTTGTTTTATTACCGAAAGAAGGCTCAGATTGTAAAATAACGTTACTTTTCCTTTAAATGCATAAGTTTAACAACACTCACCAGGATATTCTTCAAAAAACGTTCACTTTCCTTGGCTTAACACATCACAGGACTCGACTACATCACTTCCAGCTAAATTTGATCATTTTCAGCACTCAAAACTGCACTTTTCAGAGACATTTTCCTCCTCAGAGACATTTTCCTCCTCAGAGATATTTTCCTCCTCAGAGACATTTTCCTCGTGAGTCTCTCGGAGAAGCACAAGTTTCTCCCGCTCTCTGACCGGTGCGTTCACGGTACATACGAAAAAACAAAACTTAGCGAAGAACATTACAGTTTCTTCAAATTGAATAAATAAAATAACACTTTTAGCAGCAAAATAACCCTGGGTTACATTTCCATCCTCATGACATGAAGCTGTGTCAATCATTTCCTCAGCATCACTGATCTTTCTTTCCTCGTGACATGAAGCTGTCGTCATCACTTCAACATCACTGTTGTGTCCTTCCTCTTGAAACGTCTCATCAGTCTGCCTCATCAAATGAATATTCATGTGTCTTTCCCTCAGCATCACTCTTAGTCCGCAAGCAATCATCTTTGGCATCATCTTTGGCACCTTTAAGCGCATTCTTGTTGTCACTGGTTGTTCCCTCCACCTGCCTGTAATTTTTTATTCTGTCTCTAAGCCCTCTCCTCTTGTTATACCAGATCAGTGGCGTTCCCCCCCTCTGACCAAACCCTAACATCCGCCCCACCACCCCAAAACAAACAAGACCGTTGTCCATACAAACTCAATTCACAACAATTACTTTCAAAAACAAATATACAGTTTTAATGAGTACTGCAATAAAAATACAAACAATAATAACAAAAAAGTTTTTGAACATAAAAAAGACCAAAGGCGCAATTATTTCACATTATAGCCATGTAGGCCAACAGCTATTTAAGAAAGCAAAAGTGCACTCCAGCACCCCCTGGTGGTCACAATATTGCAGAATCAGTCAGTACTCTAAAAGCGGACCGCACCGGCTTTTTTTTTTGCTTCGCGCCACCGGGGTGGATTATCTCAGCAAAGCAGAAGTGCTCACTATCACACATTGAGACAGATTTGTGAACAATGTTTGAGAAATGGTAGTGTTGTGTATCTGGAGTGAATTTTAGATCTTTAAGTCCATCTCATGAAAAATGGGAGCAAAAACAAAAGTGTTTATATTTTTGTTGAGTGTATGTATTTTATTTATATATTTTTTGTATTATTAATATTGTTATTATTAAAATAATAATTATTATTAATTAATAATTATTAATAATTATTTATTTAAAAATATTTCTATTTTTTATGTTTTATTTTTATGTTTTATTTATTATTTACTTATTTATGTATTTCATTTATATATCTTTATTTTATTCATTTAATATTATTATTATTATTATTATTATTATTATTATTAATTGATTTTATTATTATTATTTTTTAATCATAGTGCAGCCACAAACTAGTATCTATCTCAAAACTTAAAAGATGTCCACTATGAAGGACACACATGAATGGGCGGGTCTCAGGAGGATATACACAACAACAGCAATGTGTGTGCATAATGATAAACACTGTTCTAACATGGCTAAAATCTCACACAAGTTGTTTTTACATAATACCCCCTATTTAATCCCCCCCCTTTAATCCACATATTCTCCACTTCCACATAATAAATCAAATGAACCACAGTAGCTTCAGTGTTTTTCCGTGAGTGTGCCCAGAGCAGTATTTTAACAGTATTTTTAGTGTGGCCCGGTGACCCCCATCCCCTGCTCAGTTTGTTCGTGGTGCTCTGGGAGTCAGAGGCAGAGGCTGTAGTAGAGACTGGAATGTGCAATGACGTTAGCGATAGATGGTCCAACACGGAGTGCTCTTGTGCTCTGTGGGAAATTATTTTACAAAAATATTTGCTGTGATTTAGTGTAATGAGAGAAACAGCGCCCTCTTCTGCTTGAAATGTGTGTTGATGTAGGTCTGGAAATAGATTGCAGGGAACATTATTGTAACATGCCTGGATTTGCTGTTTGAGTCCCCAGTATAACATCCTTAAAAATTCTGGTGAACATTTTGGTGATCTTGTTACTAAATGTCCCCATGGAGATATTATTGCTTTGCCTGGAATTGCATTTATTCAGTTACAGATCTTTTACTGTATGAAGAATCCCTCAGTCGTCCAGGTAGAATCCATGGTGAAAGGAGAAATTCAATTTGTCAACTGGACAAAGTTTATTTGGTCAAAAACGTTTCGCAGCTCATCCGAGTTGCTTTGTTAGTTTGTGCAGTAACGATAGGAGAAGTCTTCAGGAAGCCCACACACACAGACCAATACCTGCTTTTTGATTCACACCACCCACTGCAGCACAAACTGGGTGTTATTCGGACATTACTACTAGAGGTAAGATCGGGCCTAAAAAATCCAGCCCGACCCGACCCGGCCCGCGGGTATTAAAGCCCGACCCGGCCCGAACCCGACCAATTAACTTGATTTGCAGGCCCGAGCCCGAAGCAAACCCGAAATTTCATATTTTATTTGTGAGGACTCAGGAGGAGAAGGGGTGATTTATGATAACAAATTAAAGCCTGTCTTTTGTAACGAAATCTAAGTTAAACAAGACTGTATAAACATTTACATCTTTTATATTTGTTTCTGCAGAGGGTACATTAACCGACAATTTTCCATCATTGACGGATTGACGGAAAAATTTAAAAACCCGTCATTTTGACGGGTTGAAAATTGGGCCATAAACCACAGCAGCAGTACGTCCTTAAGAATCTAGCGCGGCACTTTAAGAGAGAGAAGCAGAGAGACAAAGAAGAACAATGACGGGTGGATAATAGACAGAGACAGGAAGGAGTTCTTTGAATTGTCATTGCAAGAGTTTAGTACAGTACATTGTGATGAGGCGACTTCTGTTTTTTTGCGAACCACGGTCTCTCGTGGCCAAAACTATTCACGGCCTCGAAACGCCTCAGCGCACTGTGATGTTTGGGTATCAACATCACAGTGAGTTGTGACAAGATACTGATTTAATCACGGTGTTTCTTGCACATCATGGCCCACGCTACTAGCTCTGACACTGACAGGGCATTACGCACTCATCCAGACATCTACGTACAAGTTTCAACACTTTTCTTTATGAAAATCGTTTTAGTATACATTTTTATAAACATATATTTATTTTTAAAAAGTCAGCGAGAGAGAAGCCCGGCCCGACCCGACCCGAAGCAATGATTGACATTTTAGGCCCGACCCGACCCGAAGCAATGATTGAAATTCGGGTCGGGTCGGGCTCGGGCTTGGGCTTAAGATCTTACCTCTAATTACAACACAGGGCCCAAATGGTTCCCACAAGCACAGAGGGTAAGGAGAAAGAAGAACAACATGTGCAGGAAGCCCTCTCTGTTTGTGGATATCCTAAATGGGCTTTCAACAAAACCAAGACAGACAAGGACAAGAAACAAGACAACAGAGAATCAGAACCCAGGAGGAAAGGGGTAGCGATTCCGTACCTGGCCGGCGATTCTGAAAAACTACAGAGGATTTTCAGACAATATGAAATCCCAGTTTATTTCAAACCCACAAACACTTTAAGACAAAAACTGGTCCACCCAAAGGACAAAACACCGAGCCACAAACAAAGCAATGTGGTCTACTCCATTCAGTGTAGTGAAGACTGCAGTGAGCGCTACACTGGAGAAACAAAACAGCCACTTCACAAGACGATGTACCAACACAGACGAGAGAGCCAGAGTGGACCTTAGTCTGCCGCACAGACTATGGGTATGCTAAACTAGACGCCAGACAGAAACTGAAAAAAAAAACAAAAGACAGAAAGCTGAAAACACAGAGGTGGGATAGTTTCAGAATAATTTCATTGTAGTTAGCTCCTCCCTGCAGCTCGATATAAGCAGTGTCCTTCAGCACTCTAACTAGAACTGACGAAGCCTCTCGGATGAGCTGCGAAACGTTTTCGACCAAATAAACTTTGTCCAGTTGACAAATTGAATTTCTCCTTTTTTCCTCTTTTACTGTGTTGCTACATGTATCCTGGAGTCACCTCTCCTCAGGTCTGGCCTTTAGCTTGGCTTGGTGGCATCATCAGCTTGTCTCCATGGAAATAGATACGGTAATGCCATACTGTGGAAAAGTCCGGACAAAACATTAAAGGGATAGTTTGGTTTTTTTTATGTGAATCTGAACTCGGGTCAGAGGACACTGTCAGGGGTAAGCCAGTGTTAATGCACGACACTGCTGAAGGAGACGCCGTACAGATTCACATAAAAAAAAACCCAACTATCCCTTTAACATCTCCATGGAGAAGTTACATACTGCGCCTTTAACTCATCTAGATATTCATGAGCTTGCAGGGTCCAAGAGCCTTTATTTTGTGAGTTATATATATATTATATTATGTCACCATTAAATACATTGTATTTGTATTTCTTAGACTTACACAAACTGATCTGCAAGGGAATTATTTGGACACAGTTGCTCACACACATTATATATTATAATAACAAAAAGCAAAACTATAAATGTGACCCACCACGGGAAAACCGGTCACATGTCGGGATTCGTGAACACGAGAAAATCGCATATGAAGCATTTTTTTTCTAAAACAGGACTAAAGCAGGACTAAACCAGGAGTAAACCAGGACTAAACCACGACTAAAACAGGACTAAACCAGGACTTCACCATCACTAAAACAGGACTAAAGCAGGACTAAACCAGGACTAAACCGGGACTTAAAAAAGGTCTAAAAAAAAGGACTAAACCAGGACTAAAACAGGACTAAACCAGGACTAAACCAGGACTAAAACAGGACTAAACCAGGACTAAAACAGGACTAAACAAGGACTAAACCAGGACTAAAGCAGGACTAAAAAATGGACTAAAAAAAAGGACTAAACCAGGACTAAAACAGGCCTAAACCAGGACTAAAACAGGACTAAACCAGGACTAAAACCGGACTAAACCAGGACTAAACCAGGACTAAAACAGGACTAAACCAGGACTAAAACCGGACTAAACCAGGACTAAACCAGAACTAAAACAGGACTAAAGCAGGACTAAACCAGGACTAAACAGCACTAAAACAGGACTAAAGCAGGACTAAACCAGGACTAAACCAGGACTACACCATCACTAAAACAGGACTAAAACAGGACTAAACCAGAACTAAAGCAGGACTAAAAAAAAGGACTAAACCAGGACTAAAACAGGACTAAACCAGGACTAAACCAGGACTAAACCATGACTAAAACAGGACTAAACCAGGACTAAACCAGCACTAAAACAGGGCTGAACCAAGACTAAAACAGGACCATCTTTAACGTGGCTTTTCTCATCTCGTTGTTTTCACAATGTGCTGGTTTCCAATGGCCACAAATTCTTCATATGTTCTAGGATTTCCATGTGTAAGGCATCGTTGGAAAGCTTAGAGTCTACACTTTCAGAATCGCCGGAAACTCAAATCGCCTCCGGGATGACTTGTGACTGTTTTTTCCATGGCTGGTTACAAATGGTAATAATCAATCATTTCTATCTCTCCTCAGCTCTGTGTTGTCCTGCAGTACTGGCTCTGCTGTATCCGTTTGTTTGGCAGCACACATACATACCAGCGCTCCCCTCTGACATACTGGACATCGTGTGCACTCCTACGCCCTTCTTTGTGGGTCTACTGTCTCGCTCCCTGCCCCACCTCACTGATCTGCCGCTAGTGGAGGTCAGCAGTAAGACATCACACACTATTTTTATGGACTATTCATAAAGTCAGGGTTATTGAAACTTAAAAACATTACAGAATCACAGACACTATCAGTTACGTTTAAAGCAAGAAACTGAGCTTTCCCAGAAGACATACAAAAAATATTTGTGTTTACGTCAGAGGATAAAAATCACAAGAGGATATTTAATTTTAAGCATCAAGTGGCATGGACCACTCTTAAACAAATGTGTGTTTCTGTTAAAGGGCTAAAGCTATGAAACTGTCTGGGTAATCGTTATTCGTTATTTTAATCGATATTCATTATTTTACAGTTTAAAATAATGTATAAAGCAAAATGTTTTAAACAATCCCAACTGGATAGTCTGGATATGGAAGCCCATTCCCGCCAGTAAAAAAGAAAAAGTTGGTTACACTAAGTCATAATTATGAGATAAAAAGTCGAAATTATGAGATAAAAAGTCAAAATTATGAGATAAGAGTCGAAATTATGAGATAAGAAAGTCGAAATTATGAGATAAAAAGTCAAAATTATGAGATAAAAAATAAAAAATATGAGATAAGAAAGTTAAAATTTTGAGATAAAAAGTTGAAATTATGAGATAGTCAAAATTATGAGATAAGAAAGTTAAAATTTTGAGATAAAAAGTCAAAATTATGAGATAAGAAAGTCGAAATTATGAGATAAAAAGTCAAAAATTTGAGATAAAAAGTCAAAATTATGAGATAAGAAAGTCAAAATTATTAGATAAATAGTAAACAATATGAGATAAGAAATTTTAGATAAAAAGTCAAAATTATGAGATAAAAAGTCAAAATTTTGAGATAAAAAGTCAAAATTATGAGATAAAAAGTCAAAATTATGACATAAAAAAGTCGAAATTATGAGATAAAAAATCAAAAATATGAGATAAGAAAGTTAAAATTTTGAGATAAAAAGTTGAAATTATGAGATAAATAGTCAAAATTATGAGATAAGAAAGTTAAAATTTTGAGATAAAAAGTCAAAATAATGAGATAAGAAAGTCGAAATTATGAGATAAAAAGTCAAAAATTTGAGATAAAAAGTCAAAATTATGAGATAAGAAAGTCAAAATTATGAGATAAAAAGTCAAAATTATGAGATAAAAAGTAAAAAAATATGAGATAAGAAAGTAAAAATTTTGAGATAAAAAGTCAAAATTATGAGATAAGAAAGTCAAAATTATGAGATAAAAAGTCAAAATTATGAGATAAAAAGTAAAAAAATATGAGATAAGAAAGTAAAAATTTTGAGATAAAAAGTCAAAATTATGAGCTAAGAAAGTCAAAATTATGAGATAAAAAGTCAAAATTTTGAGATAAAAAGTCAAAATTATGAGCTAAAAAGTCAAAATTATGAGATAAAAAGTCAAAATTTTGAGATAAAAAGTCAAAACTATGAGATAAAAAGTCAAAATTATAAGATAAAAAGTCAAAAATATGAGATAAGAAAGTAAAAATTTTGAGATAAAAAGTCAAAATTATGAGATAAGAAAGTAAAAATTATGAGATAAAAAGTCAAAATTTTGAGATAAAAAGTCAGAATTATGAGATAAAAAGTCAAAATTATGAGATAAGAAAGTCAAAATTATGAGATAAAAAGTCGAAATTTTGAGATAAAAAGTCAAAATTATGAGATAAAAAGTAAAAAATATGAGATAAGAAAGTCAAAATTATGAGATAAGAAAGACGAAATTATGATATAAAAAGTCAAAATTATGATATAAAAAGTCAAAAGTTTGAGATAAAAAGTCAAAATTATGAGATAAGAAAGTCAAAATTATGATATAAAAAGTCAAAATTATGATATAAAAAGTCAAAATTTTGAGATATCTAGTAAGTAAACGGATTGTATTTGATTGTATTTTGTATCTAGTTAAACATTTTATTTTGACTTTTTATCTCATAATTTTGACTTTTTATCTCATAATTATGACTCAGTGTAACCAACTTTTTTTTTTTTACTGGCGGGAATGGGCTTCCATATCTGGATGATTAATGAATGTAAAATATATATTTAGAATTAAGGTTCACACAGGTGAGGGTGATCAAGGGCAAATGGAGATCATTTCATTCAAATGTAAATAAAGGAGCAGACTAACATAAGATTTTTATTTTTTTTCCATATCTGCTTCATATCTTCTATCTTTCTCATCATGGAAATGCCTTCTATTATGTACATCGACATTATGTATTGTTATTTATTGCATTTCCATGAGAGGAACAAATGAAATGAAACACTGGCATATCCTAGTTGAGAATATCTTGTTTTTTGTAGGTTGATCTTGGAAGCAGGCGGTTTCTTCGGCAGGTATGTAATAGGCTGAGATTGCGTTCATAATAAATATATTACACAATGACATTATTCAAACGCATAGGAACAATTGTCAGTTGCAAAACACAAGATTAATATGGCCAATTTGTAGACCTGATCCCAATTAAAACCTTTGGTAAGAAAAATGTCCAAATATGAGGATTTTGGGCTTCAAATACTTATATAAGCCTAACCCTAACCCTAAGACCACCAACAATGTATTATTTAATTGATTTGAATCTGTTGCTTTTAGTTGGATGATGAGGACTCCATTCTCCCATTCAAACTTCAGTCAGCTTTAGAAAATGTGCTGGAAAGACGACGAGAACTAGTCAGTGATAGCCTGGGAATTCCCAGGCCGCTTCCGTTCGTTTCGAACTGGAAGGCGGCCTGGCAGCTCGTCCAAGCGAGAGTCCCAGATTTAGGGCCCCAATCAGAGAGCGGGGGAGGTGTGGAAAGACGGTGACGCGTACTACATGACAAACGGAAGCTTGTAGTTTGAACTGACAACTGACATGATTGGCTATGGACTTACGTATACGCTCAATGATAGACATTCATAACGCCCAATAAACGGCCGCTAACCACACCTCCGCTACGGGATTTTTCGAAGCGAGCTCCCAGACCCATATCTCACTTGTGATATGGTCAGGTGTAAACCAGACTAAGTCAGTTCACACTTTTTTGCATATGTTTATTGACATAAACATGTAAAAGTAATTTATACTGATCAAAACTAGGTGACACTATGTACTCTTGTACTTGTACTTTCATGTGTAAACAACAAAATGATCCAATCTCCAACCAAAGAATATAAAATCTACTTTGATGCAAACAAATTCATGCTTTAAAGGAGAATTAACGTTTTTTACAATCTGAGCCTTATTTCGGTAACAAAACAAGTTGTTTTACTCACCCATATCACTTTGGTGTCATATGGAGCACTTCCGGAGATGTTTTAGATTTGCGATCTTCTCGGGGCACATGTTTGCGGTCTCCAAATAACACAAACTTTAGCACTTTTCAAATCATAAAAGCTCAATGTCTTAGTCTACGATTTCGTTTGAGTCAAAAGTGGCCTGTAATCCGAGATTTATCCATAGTTTCAAGTAGATGAGGACGCCAGTGCACATGTGCGGAGTCACAGTTTATTTCACTCTCAGCTCCCGGGACCCAAACAGGAAACACAAAGCTGTAAATTATGGCTAAATCTCGGATTACAGGCCACTTTTGACTCAAACGAAAGTGTAGACTAAGACATTGAGCTTCTATGATTTGAAAAGTGCTAAAGTTTGTGTTATTTGGAGACCGCTCGGGGCATATATTATATGCCCCGAGAACTCACATTACGGATATCGCTAATCTAAAACATCTCTGGAAGTGCTCCATATGACACCAAAGTGCTATGGGTGAGTAAAACAACTTGTTTTATTACCGAAATAAGGCTCAGATTGTAAAAAACGTTAATTCTACTTTAATAAATAAACGCTGACATTGTTTTTCTCTCTTTAGACACCGACCATCTGAGCACAGTTGTGTCTGAGGCCTTTGTACATTTCTTTGTGGAGCTGGTGGGACATTACCCGCTCTTCATCACAGGACCCTCATCCCCCGGCTCCTGCAGCTTCGAGATTTTAAAAAAAGCCAACGATACCATCCCTGTAACATACTTGATACCTACAATATGCTTAACTTTGATAACTTTGTTTCCTTCTCCCATGTCCAATTGGTCTTCAAAATTGTCCATAACCTGGCTCCGCCTTTACTCAAAGAATTCATCCAACTGTCGCTGATACGTCCACAAGAGTAACAAGAGGCACCATTAGAGCGCGGTGTAACGTGCCTAAATGTACAACAGCCTTTGCTCAAACAGCTTTTTCCTTTAGGGCTGTTCAACAGTGGAATAAGCTCCCATCTGAGTTACTGAGCATAAATAACGTCTCTGCTTTTAATCGTGAAGTGGAAGCATGTTCTTTAGAAAACCAGACATGTACGCACGTTTAACTGTAAGAATGAACTGTGTATGTTTATTGGGATGTCTGGAGTACTTGATAACTGATGTACTGACTGTGAGTATGTGAAGATTGGGGAAATTGTATGAATGATGTTACATGGGTCGCAAGTTTTAATGCTCTGTAAATATGGCACTCTGACCCCTCCCCCACAGGACTACAGATGGAAATGAGCTGTAAAGAGAATCTGGTACAAGCATCTCTGCCTTTGTGCTTAATGTAACTGTAGATTGTCCTTATAAATAAAAATGAATGAAAATGAATGAATGGTGTGTTTGTCCAGGAGAGGGAGCTGAACACACAGGCCCTCAGAGGTACAGCCACAGAGGGAGATAAAAAGGTATAAAGTATTTATTTTTTGTGCACTTTTTGGTATAATTAGTCATTTCACATTCTGTCTGATCACTGGTGGAAGGTAATGAAGTAAAAGTAGTAAAGTACTGTACATTTTTGATATCTGTACTTTATATATTTTATATATTTTTACTTTTGCTTTATTACATTTTAGAGCAGGTATCTGTACTTTCTAATCTGTGTGGTTGACACATATTGTCTGGATGTTGTTAGCAGAACACTTGAAAATGATAAAAAGATATTATATTATATGTAACAGCCATTCCCAAAAGTCTACTGTGCCGTGGCCCCTCAATCAATGCAATGACCACATGGGTTTTAACATGTACATTTAAAGAGAAAAGTTGTCTTGAAATCAACTTTACATAAGATGTGTGTTTATATTTCTTTATCTTAGTATTTAGCGTTGATTTCAAGACAACTTTTGGGGGGTCCCTTTGAGAGTCTAATAATCCCCCAGAACCCTTCGTTGGGAACCACTGATAGTATATAACAGGGGTCACCAAATTTTTCTCTCTGGGGGCCACATTATCTCTCCTGACTGTGACAGGGGTTGGCTGTATAACAGAATTGTACGACCTGGACCAAAATGACCACCAGCAGGCCTCATGACGAGCCTGGTACAGCCATCCACAAAACTATATCAACACACAATTCATGGCACATATTTGTTTATCGTTACTAGTGGCAAAAGTATTAAGTACTTCACACTTTGTTTTAAATTTAAATACCTCAGATATTCCATTTATTTATGTTCTAATAACAATAACATCAAAGTTAAGAAATATCAAGGAAAGAAACATCTGCTGAATGACAGTGGCAAAGAAGAGTGAAAATTTACAAATTGTAGGTAGTTGCAAATCTCAACATCGCAAATTCCTGGAGGGTCTGGTTTAGACCTGGTTTAGACCTGGTTTAGACCTGGCACGGTTTGAGCACGGGTCTCGTGCTCGCGCCCCGCGCCGGGTCATGCTGCGCTATCACACACGTGTCCGCCCTCCCCCTTCCCCCCACGCTTCACTATTAATAATTTTGTTGAAAATCTATGAAAGTTTGAGTGTTTAAACGAGAGACAAATGTGAGAAAAGTTTAAATCCAGTCTGAGAAAAGCGTATAATGTGTGTGGCTGAGCGCGCATTATTTGAATTTTTGAGATTTCGCGTTTCGTAACTTGAATTTTCTTTCGTATCTAGAGACCAAAATTTACCGTGAAGGCGTTTCGTAACTTGGAATTTTCGTTTGTTGGGTCTTTCGTAAGGTGAGGTACCACTGTAATTATGTATTTTTATTTATTTTTGATTTTATTAATATATTTATTATTTATTTATTTGTTTACTTATTTATGTATTTTTATTCATTATTTTTTATTATTTTATTTAATTATGTATTTATTTATTTATTTACTTATTTGTGCATTTTTATTCATTATTTTTTATTATTTTATTTACGATGCGTGAAAAGTCCCTCAGTCGTCCAGGTAGAATCCATGATCAAAGGAGAAGTTCAATTTGTCAACTGGACAAAGTTTGTTTGGTTGAAAACGTTTCGCCGCTCATCCGAGAGGCTTCCTCAGCTCAGGCTCTGGCCAGAGCTGACGAATTGTATTATGTATTGTATTATGTATTATTATTATTATTATTATTATTATTATTTTCTTTTTTTTTTATTTTATATATATATATATATATATATATATATATATATATATATATATATATATATATATATATATATATATATATATATATATATATATATATATATATATATATATATATATATATATATATATATATATATATATATATTAGCATATACTGAACATAACACTTCTTAACACTTCCAGTAGAGGGCAGTAGTTCACCTCCTCAAAGTGAAGTGCATTTTCCCGCTTCTTTTCAGTGACGTCACAAGAGGTTTCACAAGTGAGCAAATATAGGCAGTTATAGCCAGTCCCTCTTTACACTGTGGCTCGTTCTTTTTGCCAGTGCATTTGAATAAAAGCCCCTGTTGCTTTAAATAGTTTATTTAAGATGATATTTTGGTAAACACACCCTCCCCGTCTGCCCACACATTTATAATTATAACATTTCACTCTAATGCCCTTTCATGTGACACAATGAGGTTTCGTTACACTGCCCACAAAGCTCAAACACTCTGTTGACTCAGGGATTGTGTCCTGGTTTTACCTAAACTTAACCGAGGCTGTGCTCATATCAGGTTCACACTTGTTACACTTTTTGCACTGTCCACAAAATCTGGACTAAAGCCAGATTCAAACAGAGCCAAAGCAGGACGAAACCTGGAAAAGTGAGACTAAAACAGGACCAAAGCAAAACTAAACCAGGACCAAAGCAAGATTAAACCAGAGCCTAAACGAGGACTAACCCAGGATTAGAGCAGGACCAAACCAGGGCCAAAAGTTGGACTAAACCAGGACCTAAACTTGGACTAAACCAGGACCTAAATTTGGACTAAACCAGGACCTAAATTTGGACTAAACCAGGACCTAAATTTGGACTAAACCAGGACCTAAACTTGGACTAAACCAGGACCTAAATTTGGACTAAAGCAGGACCTAAATTTGGACTAAACCAGGACCTAAACTTGGACTAAACCAGGATTAGAGCAGGACCAAACCAGGGCCTAAACGTGGACTAAACCAGGACCTAAATTTGGAATAGACCAGGACCTAAACTTGGACTAAACCAGGTTTAGAGCAGGACCAAACCAGGGCCTAAACTTGGACTGAACCAGGACCTAAATTTGGAATAAACCAGAACCTAAACTAGGACTAAACTAGGATTAGAGCAGGACCAAACCAGGACCAAAAGTTGGACTAAACCAGGACCTAAATTTGGAATAAAATAGGACCTAAACTTGGACTAATCCAGGATTAGAGCAGGACCAAAGCAGGACCTAAACTTGGACTAAACCAGGACCTAAACTTGGACTAAACCAGGACCTAAACTTGGACTAAACCAGGATTAGAGCAGGACCAAAGCAGGACCTAAACTTGGACTAAACCAGGACCTAAACTTGGACTAAACCAGGACCTAAACTTGGACTAAACCAGGATTAGAGCAGGACCAAAGCAGGACCTAAACTTGGACTAAACCAGGACCTAAACTTGGACTAAACCAGGACCTAAACTTGGACTAATCCAGGATTAGAGCAGGACCAAAGCAGGACCTAAACTTGGACTAAACCAGGACCTAAACTTGGACTAAACCAGGACCTAAACTTGGACTAAACCAGGATTAGAGCAGGACCAAACCAGGACCTAAACTTGGACTAAACCAGGACCTAAACTAGGACTAAACCAGGTTTAGAGCAGGACCAAACCAGGACCTAAACTTGGACTAAACCAGGTTTAGAGCAGGACCAAACCAGGACCTAAACTTGGACTAAACCAGGACCTAAACTTGGACTAAACCAGGATTAGAGCAGGACCAAACCAGGACCTAAACTTGGACTAAACCAGGACCAAAAGTTGGACAAAACCAGGACCTAAATTTGGACTAAACCAGGACCTAAATTTGAAATAAAATAGGACCTAAACTAGGACTAAACCAGGATTAGAGCAGGACCAAACCAGGACCTAAACTTGGACTAAACCAGGACCTAAATTTGGAATAAAATAGGACCTAAACCAGGATTAGAGCAGGACCAAACCAGGACCAAAAGTTGGACTAAACCAGGACCTAAATTTGGAATAGACCAGGACCTAAACTTGGACTAAACCAGGACCTAAACTTGGACTAAACCAGGACCTAAATTTGAAATAAAATAGGACCTAAACTTGGACTAAACCAGGATTAGAGCAGGACCAAATCAGGACCTAAACTTGGAATAGACCAGAACCTAAACTAGGACTAAACCAGGACCTAAATTTGGAATAGACCAGGACCCAAACTTGGACTAAACCAGGACCTAAACTAGGACTAAATCAGGACCTAAATTTGGAATAGACCAGGACCCAAACTTGGACTAAACCAGGACCTAAACTTGGACTAAACCAGGACCTAAACTTGGACTAAACCAGGACCTAAACTTGGACTAAACCAGGACCTAAACTTGGACTAAACCAGGACCTAAACTTGGAAACCAAAATCAAACCAGCTGTAAATGCAATCTCAGACAAACTTAAAGAAACAGTACATAACTTTTGTGGTTAGGGTTATTGTGTTATTGCTTTGGCTGGAATGTTCCACAGTATGGCATTAAACATATCCATGTTGCATTTATTCAATTACATATGTGTTTCATTCTTACTGTGAGCATGGATGCCTCTCCACAGATCTGACTTGTAACTTGGCCTTGCTCCATGATTCCGTGGAGATATATTAGTGTCGTACTGTGGAACATTCCAGGCAAAGCGATCGAGAGCAGATTATAAACCCTCCACCAGAAAAGTGACTTTACTGAGAGAAATTACACTGCACAATGAGTCACCACACGTCTCCAGCGGTGGAAGCAGAAACTCAAATTTCAATTTATACACGGTACGGAGTATGTCACTGTAAAGCATCACTCAAGCCAAACTAAAAATACATTTTAAGAATTACTAATGCAACTCCTACGAACTCTTTCACAATGATTCGCTTCACGGATGAGGAGCTATTTCTGCCTTGGGGCGGTTTGACGGATGTCAGCCTGCCATTCTGTGCCAATAGGGTCTAGATACTCCCTCTGTGCACGCTAGCTCACTGTCACTTTTATTAAAATCGTAAAATATAAAACAACCTATTCAAATTCGAATTAATTAAAGGAGAATTAATGTTTTTTACAATCTGAGCCTTATTTCGGTAATAAAACAAGTTGTTTTACTCACCTGTAGCACTTTGGTGTCATATGGAGCACTTCCAGAGATGTTTTAGATTAGCGATAGCCGTAGCGCTAATATATGCCCCGACCGGTCTCCAAATAACACAAACTTTAGCACTTTTCAAATCATAGAAGCTCAATGTCTTAGTCTACGCTTTTGTTTGAGTCAAAAGTGGCCTGTAATCTGAGATTTATCCATAGTTTGGAGTAGATGAGGACGCCAGTGCGCATGTGCGGAGTCACAGTTTATTTCGCTCTCAGCTCCCGGGACCCAAACATGAAACACAAAACTGTAAATTATGGCTAAATCTCGGATTACAGGCCACTTTTGACTCAAATGAAAGTGTAGACAAAGATATTGAGCTTCTATAATTTGAAAAGTGCTAAAGTTTGTGTTATTTGGAGACCGCTCGGGGCATATATTAGCGCTACGGCTATCGCTAATCTAAAACATCTCTGGAAGTGCTCCATATGACACCAAAGTGCTATGGGTGAGTAAAACAACTTGTTTTATTACCGAAATAAGGCTCAAATTGTTTAAAAAAAAACGTTAATTCTCCTTTAAAGTCAAGACTATCCAGTTGTTTTAAAGTGTGTTTTCATATTTATTATGCCTCCAAATTAGCATTAGCGTTAGTACTGAGACACATGGATCTTTCTCTAAACACAAAAGTTTCCTGTGCTGAAGTATTCATTTTATTTATGTGCTTTTTAATATGGCGTGAGTCACATCCACCCACAGCTCTGTCTACTGCTTTATCTTTAAAAAATGTTTTCATTTTAGCATGACTCAGCAGCAACAACAACAACAACAAAAAAAAAACATAAATGCACAATTGGACAGGAAGTAGTGACGCTAACAGTGTGGTGGCTGAGCGCTAATGTGCACAGAGACTATTATAATAAAGAGCAAATAAAAGAGACACCCTTGGACATGCTTCTGTTGTTGATTAAAGATTGTCTGCAACTTTTGTACCATTTTAGCCTCTGACTCACACACATGTTGCAGAGGTTTCAACCGCATAGAGCTGATTCTTCAGAAAAACAGCACACAGCCACACAGGTGCAGGGCAGAGTATTGTCTAAATCCAGCAGAGGAGGCGTGAACAGAGCCCAGGGCTTTGTACTGCTGATGACCTGCTTTTATCAATGACACATTTACACCCCGGCTGTAGCTGACAGATACACTGAGAGGTTACTTCAAAAGGTGCTGTTTTTGGCAAACGGCACAGATCGTAAATAAGATATTGCTTTGTATGTATGAGCTGGTTTAATGGGGTCATGGCGTAGAATCATGGCAAAGGAGTGGTTGGCTGCTTTTGTGGCTACTTTTTATTTTTTTGAGTTCAGTTTTTGACATAATATGGTGGGAATTTAAACAAGTTCGTAGGGCACAAGCAAGGGACTGTGGGATTGTGTGAAATGAGCAGTTTGTTTTTTTGTATCAATGGAGACTGTGCAAGAGGATAGATAGATAGATATATGATAAAAGGAGAAATTCAATTTGTCAACTGGACAAAGTTTGTTTGGTCGAAAACGTTTCGCCGCTCATCCGAGAGGCTTCATCAGTTCTGGTTCTAGTGCTGGTTAGACCCTGTTTATATCTCACTGCAGGGAGGAGCTCACTACACTGAAATAGTTCTGAAACTATCTCCACTAATCTGTTTCTTTTGTTTTTCGAATTTCTCTGGCTTCTAGTCAATGTTCCCCCTAAAGTTTTATGTGTCTGAGCAAACACACTAAGCACTGTTTGGACCCCTGTGCGCGACATCCAACATGCACCCCCGCTACACGCTGTTGCGAAAGAGCTGCACGTGCTCGCGGCTTGCGCGGCTCGCACACCGGTAAAAGTTTAATACGAGACACGTACTTTTGTTTCTGAATACGGGACGATTCCCCCGTATTCAGATGACCCCGCGGCTGAAAAAAAAACGGAACTCTTTCATCCCTGCGCTGCATATGTTTTCTTGTACACTGAGAATGTACGAGCAATGCGCAATTGCACAGCCGCGCAGCTTAGAGGGAACGTTGCTTCTAGTTTAGCATACCTATTCAGCCCTAACGACCGTCTCCACACCTCTGGCCCTGACCTGTCTGCCCTATTGTTTCTTTTGTCTGTTTTGACTTTTTTATAATTCAGAATGGAATTATAAATGGGAGACAAGTTATGTCTAACTCCGCCATTTCTGTTTAACGAAGGATTCTCTTTTTTGACAAAAATTGCCTCTTTAACTAGGGCTGAATAGGGATGCTAAACTAGACGCCAGAGAAATTCGAAAAACAAAAGAAACAGATAAGTTGAGATAGTTTCAGAACTATTTCAGTGTAGTGAGCTCCTCCCTGCAGCTAGATATAAGTGGTGTCTAACCAGCACTAGAACCAGAACTGACGAAGCCTCTCGGATGAGCGGCGAAACGTTTTCAACCAAACAAACTTTGTCCAGATGACAAATTGAATTTCTCCTTTTATCATGGATTCTACCTGGACGCATAGATAGATATAGATATTTTAAGTTAAGGAGCTAGCTATGGACTTGCTAGAGGCTTTCTTACACCATATCTGGTAACAAATGTGGCAGAAGACCTTCCAGAGGAAATACTTTGAGGGAAAGAACTATATCATCACCAACTGGAGCACCAGAGCGGAGTAAAAAAGTTCCTGTTGTGTTCGCCTGGCTCGCCCTGGAGGCTCTTGCTGCAGGACACAGAGGAGGGACACTTGTGGCTCTTCCTCTCCTTAAAGGTCCCATGACATGGTACTTCTTGATGCTTTTATATGGCTCCTTAATGGTTCCCTAATACAGGGGGTCCTCGGGTTACGACGTTGATCCGTTCTTAAGACGCGTCGTAACCCGAATTTCGTCGTAAGTCGGATTTTGACTTTGATCTTCCAACCAAAGCACCAATAACCTTTCCATCTCAATAATTAGACCACTACGCTGCTTGGTTATCACTGCCGCTTTCATAGGAGCAGATCAGAGCTCACATCAGGTACTTCCGCCCACATTGGACATGCACACGAGGCCGTCTTCTTCTCCCTACAACCACAACAGAGCGTATTCTTCCGCCGTGCGCCGCGCGCCGTTCGCGTTTGTTTACATCTCTTACCTCGCTAAACCGCGTAAGACGGAATGACGCGTAATATATATATATATATTTTTTAATGGGGGCGCATTCGTAACCACGAAACGTCGTAAACCGAGACCGTCGTAACCCGAGGACCCCCTGTACTGTAAATGAATCCTTCTTCAAAATCAAGACTCAGTGCATGAGAAACAGAGATAAGATGAGAAAGAGTCATAAATCTCTCTCTGGAACACTCCATTATGGGCGTTGTTGCTTGAACGCAAATGAGGAGGACAGAGATGGCCTATAGTAGAGGGTGGGGGCGTGGCCAAACTCTCCGCTCTTTCCTCTTCAGCGGATAAATAAACACATTTCCACAGAAAATAAAATTAAACCACTGCTGTTTCAGAGGTCCAGAGGGTCGAGTAAAGGACTTCCGAGCCTAGAAACACTCGCACGTGCCTCCAGGCAAATAAAAAAACGCATTTCGCATTGCGTAGCTCCTTCGCGGTGCAAACTCTCTGGGCGTGATTTACAAACACAGAGGGTGGACATCCAGACGGTGGTGGAACTGCATTTGCATTTCTTTTTTCGATGTTACGTAACAAAGGTGCCTTGTTCAGAATCGCCCGTTTGAGCTGTGTTTTTTTCTAACGCAGAAAAGGATGCTCAGTTTAGACATTTCGCAACTTTTAACCATGGGGGGGGGCTAAACAGGGTAGGGGAGCTCACATTAACGTTCAAAAACCTCAGAAAGTGAAAATTTCATGCCATGGGACCTTTAAAATAAACACTGAGACCTTTGACTGAGACGCAAAGGCCACTAAGAAGAACAGTGTAAATGTTGCTGCAGCAAAAGTGAAATTTCCCTCGGGATGAATACAGTATCTCCAGTCTCTCTGTCTTAAACTCCATAGGCTTCCTTCTCTTGAATTGAATTTTCGTTTGCTTTGTTTGAAAAAATGAACCCTTTGTTTTGTCAATAAGATTTTCCTTGTCCTACGACGTGTTTTGCTTCACTCAGTTCATTTCGTCCTTTGTTGTTGCCCATACAAAAGCTCAGCTCGTAAGTGAAAGTGGGCTTGTTTCCTGTGCGGTGCTGCTTTGGGACAGAGGCGTGTTGAAATGAATCACCGTGGTGACAGACGACCTCTGACAGCTCACGTGTTTCTACAGATCACATTCTTTTACATGTGTGTGAAGTAAAATGTTATATCCTCCTGGGACGTGAAGAAAAAAAGTGTATCTGAAATTATTATTATTATTTTAATTTTCTATTTGGAGGTAAATGAACACCTCAGTATTTACATTTTGTTAATTTTATTTGTATTCATAATGTTGTAACGTGTCCTCTGTAATGGACGTCGGGGACATTTTGGTGTTAAATCCATGTGACGTTAACAACCTAACAAAAACAAACTTTTTTTGGATGACCAACATCTCTGACAAGCTTCTACAGTCACCTCAAATAGTTTTTAGTCTTCCTTTTAATTTCTTATTTATTTAATTTATTTTAGTATTTGTTTTGTTTTTATTTTTATGTATTATTTATTTTGTATTTATTTATTTATTTATTTTTATTTTAGTATTTGTTTTATTTGTTTTTATTTTTATGTATTATTTATTTATTTATTTATTTATTTATTTATTTTAGTATTTTTTTATTTGTATGTATTATTTTTATTTTTTTATTTTAGTATTTTTTATTTTTTTTATTTTGTTGTATTATTTATTCTGTATTTATTTATTTATTTATTTTTATTTATTTATTTTTTTATTTATTTTACTATTTTTTATTTTTATGTATTGTTTTTATTTATTTATTTTATGTATTATTTATTTATTTATTTATTTTTATGTATTATTTTTATTTATTTATTTTTCTATTTTTTATTTATTTTTATTTTTATGTATTATTTATTATTTATTTATTTTTATTTTAGTATTTATTTATTTTATGTATTATTTATTTTTATGTATTATTTATTTATTTATTTATTTTAGTTTACTATTTTTTATTTTTATGTATTATATTTATTTATTTATTTTACTATTTAAAAAAAAAATTGTTGTTGTTTTGATGTGATGCAAATTACAATATGAACTTTATTAACTATGAAAAGAAATAGTGAAAAAAAAGCTGCAAGAAGAGTGTTCATTTGCAAAAACAGGTGACATAGTTGAGAAGATTTGCACAAGATGGGCTGGGATATTAAAGGTGCATTCTGTAACTTGTCTCAGAAGAGATGTTCTTAGAACGTTCCACAGTCTGGTCATAAACGTATGAACTTCCATGGAGACTTGCCAGACAAATAAAAGGTTCGGTTTCTGGAGAGACAACCCCACTCGCAGTAAGAACTTTTAAGATTTCTTTTTCGCAATAAATAACACCTGTAGCTGAATAAATGAAAGACATTTATTGGAGGAACACAGTGCACCTTTAAAAATGGTAAATGGGAGCTGTTAACTTGAAAACGAATACTTGACATCACAGGGTGGAACAGAACATTCTGAGCTGTGGAAATGTAGACAGACTAATAGTAAAGGATTACTCAGATAAGTGTGAATTAAACAAAACACAACTCCACATAGTTTTTGATAAGGTACCAGCATTATAACACAGCTTAAACTGAGTAAATTCTGCCTAATAGAGAATCTTTAAATGCCAATGTAACCTTCATTCCTAAAGATGATATTTCTGCATTTTTGCAATCTGGTAATTCTTATTGGGAGTGTGTAAATGCATGTGCACATTTAAATCATGTTTGCTTCTAAATTCCAAAAAAACTGTCTCAAATATATATACAGTGGTACTTCACCTTACGAAATTAATTCGTTCCAGAAGTGGTTTTGTAACGTGAATTTTTCGTAAGTTGAGTAGCTATTTCAATGGAAAAAGCCTGATCCGTTCCAAGGCCCCGATCCAAGTTTATTTTTTATAGTGTAACATTGTGTTCTGCGTAGAGACTGTAGACCCAGGACTAAACGTGGACTATACCAGGTCTAGACCAAGGTCTAAACTTGGACTAAACCTGGACTAAACCTGGACCTGGTCTAGACCTCCTCTAGACCTCCTCTAGACCAGGTCTAGACCACCGCGGCTCTTGCATGCGTTCGTTCATGCGCTCAGACTGCGTGCGGTCCCCCTCGCTGCTCGCCACAGCCGTGACTTGAAACGAAACCAGGAAATAGACCCGCACGCAGCGCTTTAATCCACCTGGTCTAGTCCTGGTTTAGTCCAGGTTTAGTCCAGGTTTAGTCCAGGTTTAATCCTGGTCCAGTCCTGGTTTAGTCCAGGTCTAGACCTGCTGGCAGCCCCGCGCCGGGTCATGCTGCGCTATCACACGTGTCAGAGCGCAGTTTTCTCCCCCCTCCCCCTTCCCCCCACACTTCACTATTAATAATTTTGTTGAAAATGTATAAAAGTTTGAGTGTTTAAACGAGAGACAAATGTGAGAAAAGTTTAAATCCAGTCTGAGAAAAGCGTATAATGTGTGTGGCTGAGCGCGCATTATTTGAATTTTTGAGATTTCGCGTTTCGTAACTTGAATTTTCTTTCGTATCTAGAGACCAAATTTAACGTGAAGGCGTTTCGTAACTTGAAATTTTCGTTTGTTGGGTCTTTCGTAAGGTGAGGTACCACTGTATCTTGGTGTGACACTTGATTCCACTTTGTCTTTCAAAAATCATATTAAAAAACTTGCCATTTCTATCAAATATAACCTTAAAAATGTAAATAAATCAGGTCTTTTATAACACTTGGTGCTGCTAGAATGTTTCTTCATTCAATGATTTTATCCCATATTGAATATATGAAAATAATTGAATCACTGTTTAAAAAATCTCTTTGACCAAAAATCTAATTCATTTCATGTATGTAATATTTTAAATAAGTACAATCTTTTACATTTTGAAAATTTTATACATTTTAAAGGAGAATTAATGTTGTTGTTTTTTTTACAATCTGAGCCTTATTTCGGT
Organism: Paratrypauchen microcephalus; assembly: GCA_036785185.1. Lineage (NCBI taxonomy): Eukaryota > Metazoa > Chordata > Actinopteri > Gobiiformes > Gobiidae > Paratrypauchen > Paratrypauchen microcephalus. The sequence goes on from JAVJIX010000171.1 coordinate 979,403, forward strand.
AATAAAACAAGTTGTTTTACTCACCCATAGCACTTTGGTGTCATATGGAGCACTTCCAGAGATGTTTTAGATTAGCGATTAGCAATTAGCGATTAGTGATTAGCGTTCTCGGGGCATAGAGCATGTAATATATGCCAGGAGCGGTCTCCAAATAACACAAACTTTAGCACTTTTCAAATCATAGAAGCTCAATGTCTTAGTCTACACTTTTGTTTGGTCAAAAGTGGCCTGTAATCCGAGATTTATCCATAGTTTCGAGTAGATGAGGACGCCAGTGCGCATGTGCGGAGTCACAGTTTATTTCGCTCTCAGCTCCCGGGACCCAAACATGAAACGCAAAGCTGTGAATTATGGATCTCGGATTACAGGACACTTTTGACCAAACAGAAGTGTAGACTAAGACATTGAGCTTCTATGATTTGAAAAGTGCTAAAGTTTGTGTTATTTGGAGACCGCACGGGGCATATTACATGCTCTATGCCCCGAGAACGCTAATCGCTAATTGCTAATCTAAAACATCTTTGGAAGTGCTCCATATGACACCAAAGTGCTATGGGTGAGTAAAACAACTTGTTTTATTACCGAAATAAGGCTCAGATTGTAAAAAATGTTAATTCTCCTTTAAGTATGTATACTTCATTTACAAAGCGCTACATGGACTAACCCCCCCCCCCCCCCCCTCATGTCTGTCTTTTTCAAACCTAAGACATGAAGTGGTGGGAAAAGCAGGACCTCCTCCAGAGGAGACTGTGAGGTCCCCCACAGAAGAACCGCCTTTGGTCAGAACCCTCTCGCTGTGAGGGCCACTAACATGTGGAACAGTGTTCCTCTGCACATACAGGAGAGCCCTACACTGATCACTTTTAAAACACAACTCAAACTATGGCTGAAAACCAACCAGTCATGTGACCACTAGACTTTTGTTTGTGCTGCTTGTTTTGTATGTTGTATTTTTATGTATTTGCCTGCCGAGGGACTACGGATGAAAACTAGCTTTGTAGCTAAAATTCGGCATATTTACATTTGTTTTATACTTATGTTCATTAATGTGCATTGTCCCTATCAAATAAATAAATAAATAAATGTATGTATTGTGTGAGGGAGGCCACAGATTGTCAGTTAGTGTTTCCCGTTAAACACCTGGCCATGCTCAGGGCTCCTAACAGCGGAGGTAATTACGCTCTGGATTCACGGACCCCCTCAAAGCCACTTCCTGCTCTGGAGCTCCACACCTCACCTCAGCGTGGAGCAGGGCTGTGGCTCAGGACGACATCAAATACACTGTCACCAAAACTGCTATTACAGATTAAAGGAGAATTAATTTTTTTTTTTTTTACAATCTGAGCCTTATTTCGGTAATAAAACAAGTTGTTTTGCTCACCCATAGCACTTTGGTGTCATATGGAGCACTTCCAGAGATGTTTTAGATTAGCGATAGCCGTAGCACGAGTTCTCGGGGCATATAATATGTGCCCCGAGAACTCGCGCTACAACTATCCACCACTGCTACAACAATCCAATGCTAATACTACAACTTTTACTATGCGGATTTGACTGTGTTTTTATTTATTTTACAAAACATGTACAAACATTTAGAACAGTTCATACAATTCTATGGAAGTCTTGTAAAAAGGGAACTCCCCAGAAGCTGCCTTAGCTTATAAAAAGGACCCCAGATATATACAAAAACAAAATACTGTACGTAGTTACAAGTTATTTCATTAATTTCATTTGGTTGTAAAGAACTCTGATGCATTTTATGGTTTTAAATGTGCTATATAAAAATAAAATGACTTACTAACCAGGGGGATTATATCAACATTACCCATCTCCATCTAAAACAAATACAATAACTACTACAACTTGCTACTATATACTGTTATACTGCTACTATTGCAGCTGCCAGAGAGTATTAGAGGGGCCACATAGGTACAGAGCAGAGATGTTAGAGGACAGAGTTTAAAGGAGAATTAACGTTTTTTACAATCTGAGCCATATTTCGGTAATAAAACAAGTTGTTTTACTCACCTATAGCACTTTGGTGTCATATGGAGCACTTCCAGAGATGTTTTAGATTAGCGATAGCCGTAATGCAAGTTCTATATGCCCCGACCATGTAATATATGCCCTGTGCGGTCTCCAAATAACACAAACTTTAGCACTTTTCAAATCATAGAAGCTCAATGTCTTAGTCTACACTTTCGTTTGAGTCAAAAGTGGCCTGTAATTTGAGATTTATCCATAATTTACAGCTTTGCGTTTCATGTTTGGGTCCCGGGAGCTGAGAGTGAAATAAACTGTGACTCCGCACATGCGCACTGTCCTCATCTACTCGAAACTATGGATAAATCTCGGATTACAGGCCACTTTTGACTCAAACGAAAGTGTAGACTATGACATCGAGCTTCTATGATTTGAAAAGTGCTAAAGTTTGTGTTATTTGGAGACCGCAAACATGTACCCCGAGAACTCACATTACGGAGATCGCTAAACTAAAACATCTCTGGAAGTGCTCCATATGACACCAAAGTGCTATGGGTGAGTAAAACAACTTGTTTTATTACCCAAATAAGGCTCAGATTGTAAAAAACGTTAATTCTCCTTTAACCTGCGACATGAAATGACCTCGTTTTAGGTCTGTCTGGCCGCAGATACGCTACGATATCAAAATAAGAGATAGAGAGAAATTGAAGTTTTGCTGTACATTTCCACTGCTCTGAGTCACCTTTGCGTCTCAGTCAGAAGTCTCAGTGCAGTTTAACAGGAGGACTGGTCAGGTAGGGTCAGGAGATCTGTGTCAGGGCAGATTAAGGAGCGAACGAGACAAAAGTGTCCCTCCTCTGTGTCCTGGGGAGGGGGAGGAAAGGCCTCACTCCACTTTGTTGTTTCCACTGGTGATGAAATAGGAATGAAATTTATCCATGGGTCCTAATAAAGACACACAGCCTGACCTTAAGATCTTATCTTGCACTTGACAACATCTTGTTCAAACTATAATAAAATACAGTGGTACCTCACCTTACGAAAGACCCAACAAACGAAAATTCCAAGTTACAAAACGCCTTCACGGTAAATTTTGGTCTCTAGATACGAAAGAAAATTCAAGTTACGAAACGCGAAATCTCAAAAATTCAAATAATGCGCGCTCAGCCACACACATTATACGCTTTTCTCAGACTGAATTTAAACTTTTCTCACATTTGTCTCTTGTTTAAACACTCAAACTTTCATAGATTTTCAACAAAATTATTAATAGTGAAGTGTGGGGGGGAGGGGAAGGGGGGAGAAAACTGCGCTCTGACACGTGTGATAGCGCAGCAGGACCCGGCGCGGGGCTGCCAGCAGGTCTAGACCTGGACTAAACCAGGACTGGACCAGGACTAAACCTGGACTAAACCAGGACTAGACCAGGACTAAACCAGGACTAAACCTGGACTAAACCAGGACTAGACCAGGTGGATTAAAGCGCCGCGCGCGGGTCTATTTCCTGGTTTCGTTTCGAGTCGCGGCTGAGGCGAGCAGCGAGGGGGACCGCACGCAGTCTGAGCGCATGAACGAACGCAGGTGGTCTAGACCAGGACTAGACCAGGTCTAGATCAGGTCTAGACCTGGTCTAGACCTGGTCTAGAGGAGGTCTAAAGGAGGCACGGTTTGAGCACGGGTCTCGTTCATGCGCACCAGACTGTGTGCGGTCCCCCTCGCTGCTCGCATCAGCCGTGACTCGAAACGAAACCAGGAAATAGACCCGTGCGCGGCGCTTTAATCCACCTGGTCTAGTCCTGGTTTAGTCCAGGTTTAGTCCAGGTTTAGACCTTGGTCTAGACCTGATATAGTCCAGGTTTAGTCCAGGTTTAGACCTTGGTCTAGACCTGATATAGTCCAGGTTTAATCCTGGGTTTACAGTCTCTACGCAGAACACAATGTTACACTATTTTAAAAAAAACTTGGATCAGGGCCTTGGAACGAATCAGGCTTTTTCCATTGAAATAGCTACTCAACTTACGAAAAATTCACGTTACGAAACCACTTCTGGAACGAATTAATTTCGTAAGGTGAGGTACCACTGTACAAGTCTTTCTTATGCAACTATTGACTTCAACATAACAGAAAACCAATCCCGAACACTGTTGTATGGTCTTGCAGCTCAGTGTGAGTAGTCAGATAATTATCTCTTTTGAAAATCAAATTGAAAAAATAAAAACCAACCACATGTCTGATTTGAACATGATTGCACAGGTTTGTAAGGCAGGCTCGGAGATCTCGGGGGCTTGGGTGTTCTAATTATATTATTTATGTAGTGGTTTATAGAGGTACAGGGCGGTACTAAGACTGAGGGGCATTTAACATCAGTCAAATCAAAACATGTCCTGTCACATTACGATAATTTATCCCTTCGCTCTCACACACCTTTCAACTTAAATGACTTTACTTGCAAGAGTTCGTCAATATTTCATCACAAGCAATAAAAGTATAACATATAAAAATATTTTATTATATTTGTCACGTGCAAGGTGTAAAAAAATAAACTTAAAACGTGATTGATGTTACAAATGTATATGGTGTTTTGGGGTGTAGCGATTGATATTGATCTAAAATGACATGTTATAGTATATGGGCAATATGACAAAATGTTATTAATTTATCTACTTTTTATACCAGGGGTGTCAAACTCATTTTGGTCCGGGGCCCATATCCAACCGACTTCGACCCCAAAGGGGCCGGACCAGAAAACTCATGGCAAATATACCCCAAAAATATCAATAAGTCCAAATATTTGTGCAGAGAAATGCAAATCTATTACAGACTGCCGTTTCTTCAGTCCAGCAATAATTTGTTTATCTTCTGTCTTCTCAATTCTCCGTTCAAGTTATTGTATTGTTCGAAATGCCGTGTCTCGTAGTGGCGTTTACGGTTATATTCCTTGAGCACCGCCACTTGTTGCAAACACACCGAGCGTACAGGTTTCCCATTCACCTCTGTGAACAAATAGGAATTAGTTAGTGATGGGCGGATCGATACCAAAGTATCGATATATCGATCCTGATGGGGTATTGAATATGGATCGATCCTGGTATTAAAATATCGATACCAAGTCATGTTTTCTTACTGACTTAACTTTCAGTTTATTCAGTTCAAATTCATGTGTTTTGTTCATTATTCAACCATTGCCACTTGTCAGGCATTACTTTTCCTTCCGCGTTCTCACCAAACGTGGGGTAGTACGTCATCCCGCGATAGACTCACTGCTGTGAGATTTCAGTCAAAGCAGCGCGGGGCCATGGGAGACCGCAAGAGAAGTGTAGTGTGGAGTTACTTCCACACCGTGGACGACAATGTTGCGAAGTGCAGTGTGTGCCAAAAAATGATCCGATATTGTGGCAATACCACAAATTTTAAATAAACACTTGATCATAGATCATAAACCTCAGCATGACGAAATGCTGCTGACCAAAGGACGACAGGAGGCGAGTCAGGCAGCTCCCTCCAGCACAGCAGCAACAGCAGTACGACAGAGGTCAGCTGCCGAGGCGTTTGAGAGAGGGAGAATCCAGGGAACCATCAACCATGAAGAAGACTAAGAGTCGTGTATGTGAGAGGAGAATGTATGTGAGAGGAGAATAGTGATACTTCATTTGTTGTCTTTTTTCATAGGCTGCAAGCGCCCAACTTACAATAGATTTATTTTATTTATTTATTTATTTATTTGATAGGGACAATGCACATTAATGAACATAAGTATAAAACAAATGTAAATATGCCGAATTTTAGCTACAAAGCTAATTTTCATCTGCAGTCCCTCGGCAGGCAAATACATAAAAATACAACATACAATACAAGTAGTCACATTTGATGTCTGCATTGCCATTTTCATTTCATCAAAGATTTTTTTTCAGATATCTGGTGTTAGAATGTGTGGAGCTAAACCCCCTGGTGGAGCTTTGTGAAGCCAAGGTATCTAGTTAGAGCCAGGTTAGTGTTTTTCTGTAGTATTAAAAAATGTATGAAAGTATCGGTATCGATATTGCGATTCTAACCCTGGTATTACTTGGTATCGTATCGAAACAAAAATAACTGGTATCGCCCATCCCTAGAATTAGTCCATTTTTCTTGGAAAATCCTGCACTCCACATCCACTTTTCTCATTTTTGACATTTTGCTGATGAGGGTGTCACGGTCAACAGTCAAAACGATGGTCCTTTAAGAGCGTTTGGAAAGAGGCGAGTCTTCATTTGTGCTGCTCTGGTGGGAAAAGCAGAAAGTTGCCACAGAAAATTACCAATATTTTAATAGAAAATTAAAATATTTTAATAGAAAATCAGCCGAGGGCCAGATTAAAAGTCTTGGAGGGCCGGATCTGGCCCCTGGGCCACATGTTTGACACCCCTGTTTTATACATTTTTTTTCTTTTCAAAAACTAATAAAACTGTCTTTCAAAACTTTATAATGAAGATGAACTAGACTTAAAGGTCCCATGGCATGAAATTTTAACTTTCTGAGGTTTTTGAACGTTAATGTGAGCTCCCCTACCCTGTTTAGCCCCCCCCCATGGTTAAAAGTTGTGAAATGTCTAAACTGAGCATTTGCGATCCTTTTCTGTGCTAGAAAAAATCTGAACTCAAACGGGCGATTCTGAGCAAGGAAACTTATTGACGTCAGATCGAAAAAAGAAATGCAAATGCAGTTCCACCCCCGTCTGTCTCTACTCAGCGTCTCTGTAAATCACGCCCAGAGAGTTTGGACTGCGGAGGAGCTACGCAATGTGAAATACGTTTTTTTATTTGCCTGGAGGAACTTGCGAGTGTTTCTAGGCTCAGAAGTCCTTTATCTGAGCCTGTGGATATCTGAAACAGCAGTGGTTTAATTTTATTTTCTGTGGAAATTTGTTTATTTTTCAATGGAACGCTTCTCATCTCTCCCTCCGCGCAAAAACACAGAAGTGGGTCACAGAGCGGAGCGGCGAGCTTGGCCACGCCCCCACCCCCTACTATAGGCCATCTCTGTCCTCCTCATTTGCATTCAAGCAACAACGCCCATAATGGAGTGTTCCAGAGTGACATTTATGACTCTTTCTCATCTTATCTCTGTTTCTCATGCACTGAGTGTTGATTTTGAAGAAGGATTCATTTACAGTATTAGGGAACCATTAAGGAGCCATATAAAAGCATCAAGAAGTACCATGTCATGGGATCTTTAAAGCTACAATCTGTAATTAGTTTGTCTGTTGTATTCTCACATATCACCACTAGATGCTGTCTACATTACTGCTGTCTGATAGTGTCCAGGTTTGTCCTGACAGAAGAAGAGAGCACAGGTGAGTCCGAACAAAGGCCAGGTGAGGGGAGGAGGGGGGACACGTTTCACATCTGCCGTCTACTGGTAACAAAAAAATAAAATAAACTGACAAACGACAGCTTTAAATGCACAAAATGAGATTTCCAGTTTCATTTCCAACCACTGACTAATAGAAGATTAAGAGCAGATTTGAAATGATTGGACCAGAATTTGATTAAAAAAAAAAAAAAACAGTCCTGGTGTATCATATTTTTTCCTCTGGTGATTTTCAGTGTGTGGCCCTGCAGGTGCACAGCCCAGCTGTAGCTGCCACACATGCCCACAGAGTGAATCAGAGAGAACGGAGAGAGGAGGAGGGGGAGAGGGAAGGATGAGCGAGGGGAGAGAGAGGGTGGGGGTGAGAGTTAAGAGGAGGAGAGGAGAAGAGGGGGGAGAGGAGAGACGTGGAGAGAGGAAAAGAGACTAAAGAAAGATAGAAGGGAGAGTGTTAGAGGAGAATTAAAGTTTTTTTTTTTTACAATCTGAGCCTTATTTCGGTAATAAAACAAGTTGTTTTACTCACCCATAGCACTTTGGGGTCATATGGAGCACTTCCAGAGATGTTTAAGGGTGTTTTCACACTTGGTCCCTTTCAGCGTTTAAAGCGAACTCAGATCACTAACTGAGCATTATAGGTTTATATGTGAACACTCTAAGCGCACTCAGACCCCTTTAAAACGAACCGAGCTGAGACCATCTCAGGAGGTGGTCTCAGTACGGTTCGCTAAAAGGTCCGCGGCAAGAGCCAATCATAGGCCGAACTGCGCTCCAGCTTCCAATCATGTTGCAGCATAATTACCCACCGATCGCGCTCCCGCCAATCATGACGATTACTGCTGTTGTGTTTGCGCCTGTTCGCCGATCAGCTGTGAGCGAGCTGCGTGATATGTACGCGGCATTTCCAAGAGAAGAAGAATCCTTAACTTGCTACGTTAATGCTACGTAAGAAGGAACTCTCGCCTCGAGACACGGGATAAGTTCGAGATATGTCCTTTTCTCCTTTTTCATGTTGATGCTTGTTGTTACTATTATCACTATTACTATTTTCCATTATTATTATTATTACGTATTACTATTTGTATTATTGATTACTTACTTTATCCCCTCCCTGCCTGCATGCACTTTTTTTTTTCCCTCTTGTCCAAATGTCCTGGAGCTACTGTGGCGAGTAAATTTCTCCTGTGTGAGATCAATAAAGGCTTATCTTATCTTATTATCTTATCTTTTCTCCGGAGCTCCGGATTATTAAAGACCGTGACACGTGCATACATGGATACCGTTCTTATGGGTGAGTCATATTATCAGATTATTTCTGCATCTATTTCGGCACTAAACCAGGTCTAAACCAGAACTAAACCAGAACTAAACCAAGACTAAACCAGGTCTAAACCAGGACTAAACCAGAACTAAACCAGGACTAAACCAAGACTAAACCAGGTCTAAACCAGGACTAAACCAGAACTAAACCAGGACTAAACCAGGAGTAAACCAAGAGTAAACCAGGACTAAACCAGGTCTCAGAGCTCTAGAGAAGCTACAGTGTGAACAGAAAGAGGACTGAGGCTCCATCAGAGCTTAAGTGGACCAGAAAGAGAACTCGGTCCTCTTTCACAATGTGAACACAAACAGAACTGAGTTTGTGTTCTCTTGGTCCCCTTGTTGGTCCACTTTTAGGGGACTGAGTTTGGTTCGCTTAAAGGGGACTATATGTGAAAACACCCTTAGATTAGCGATATCCGTAACGCGAGTTCTCGGGGCATAGAGCATGTAATATATGCCCCGAGCGGTCTCCAAATAACACAAACTTTAGATGGCGAATCTAAAACATCTCTGGAAGTGCTCCATATGACATCAAAGTGCTATGGGTGAGTAAAACAACTTGTTTTATTAGCGAAATAAGGCTCAGATTGTAAAAAAATGTTAATTCTCCTTTAAGAAAGCGAAACAGGCAGGGGAAGAGAGTGAGAGAAAAAGGAGGAATAACACATGGATCAGACGACAGGATTAATTGCCACAAATCTGCAGCTTACACTAAAGCCTCCCTTCCATTGGCCTCAGACTGGTAGTTTCAAGTGTCTGCACCGTCTAAAGTGAACTGTACTGCTGTGTTTGAGGGGTCCCATGTGGACCCTGGAGGGGACTGGCTCTCAGAGGAGTCTGTGGTCTGTATGGTACAGTTCCAGGCGTGGTTGACAACCAGAGAGAACACAGACTCAGGCCAAAACAAGACGGCAAGAAGTCAATGTAAACATCAAATCATTTCTCACCAAACCCTGAACGCAATATCCAGTTAAGGAACTACTGTACTGTAATATGTTGAGACGATTTCCTTTGCGGAAAATAAAGCTCGCACATTTGCAACAGCTGTTTCCTGTTTAGTGATGCACGAGACTCGTATAAAGATCTAAACTCTGATATTTCTAGTGCATAATGCGTCTAATATGAGACAAACCAACTTTATTACATAAAGAGACGTTAAAATATGCTGTAGAAGAGCAGAGACAATAAACTGAAACGCTAGTTTTAGCCACATCTCACAGCGCCACACACATAGAATTAATCTTTGTGAATTTCTACCGTATAATTCAGATACGATTTTGATTTTATTTATTAAGAAAACATGAGTCCGAGGCCCAAAGCGAAGCAGCCCAATGGAAAAGAGGCTTAACATTACATTACATTATGAAGAAAACAATAATCATGGGTCGTATTTTAGAAAATATCTTTATTCAGATATTATCTATGAATAAGAAATCAGTAAGAATATTATACAGAATTAGAAAAGATTGTTTAATGCCCCTATATTACATAAAATGTACTCCTTAAGCCATGTCATAATGTTATTACCTCCTCAAAAACATACCCAGAGTTGTGTTAAATTCGCAGGGTTTCCATGGGAATTGAAACAAAACACAACTCCGGGTATGTTTGTGACGAGGAAACAACATTAACATTAACATAGATCAAAAAACAGCGTAATACGTAATACTTTAAACAAGTTTCCGACAGCGTAGACTCACAGGGAGGGGCACAGACGTGACACAGATCCGCTGGACGTAAAGACCGGTTAAGTTAAAGTGGAAAACCCTGTGGCATTTGTATTTTTCCGCTCGGTTTCTGTCCATTTGACTTTACATTTTTAAAGACAGGAAAATGTAAGATCTCCACAGAAGGGAGGGGCAGTGGGGGAAGAGTAGGGCCACACACACAGATCTGGGGCAGGAGGGTGGAACTGTCCATATTCACACACAATATGTACATGACACTGATGTTAGTCATGCCCCGATCTGATCACACCAGTTTACACTTAAAGGGACAGAGTGTAAGATTTTTACCCGTTAATTACAGAAATTGAAGATACCCATTCAAAAATACATTGTTTTCCAAGCCTTTTCACTTCCATCATGAAATCAAAGTATTCTTTTGGACTTAGATATAGTCACATAAAAGGGGGATCTTCCCCATGCAGAGGCAGCCATTTTGAATACGAGAGCCGCAGAAGGACATTTGGGCTCCGCCTTCGCCTTCGGCAAGGCTCGTGGTTTTGGGTAAACAACGACAAGCATGTTGCCGGATCAGACGTCGTAATGGATCTAACACTTGTTTTGGACTAAATTGTTTTACTGGATTTTATTCGCTGGATCCTTACGGACAAATTGAGACCAAGTTTATGGTGAAATACAGAGTTTGACCTGTGCAAAGCATTCTAAGGTAAGCTAACCTTGTTTTGTGCTTTTCCGTATAAAAGCCCCATGTGCTCGGGGAGTGATTGTTGTGCCGGGAAATGAATTGCATAGTCAAAAAGAGGAGACTGTAAGGTTTCATTTGATGTGTAGAGTGTCATGGTACATGATCGGGAATGTGTGCTCTCATGCGAAAAGAAAAAAAATAATTAAATGTTTTAAATTGATATAATTTATACAGTAGCGCCGGGTGCGCTTCACACGTTCGTGTGTGGGTACGCGAGCTGTCCGCGTTACGGCGCGCCCGGGTGACCCTCGAGGACTGCCGTAGCTAAAACAGGAAGTGCAATAGCACCATCCATCTATGCGCCACGAATCCTACACACTGGACCTTTAAAAGAACTGTTTGTTGGAGAAAAAATATATATATTTTTCTTTTTAGCATACACTGTGATGGTGTAGAGCAGAGGTCTTCAACAGGGGGGTCGCGACCCCCCTAGGGGGTACTGCAGGGGGGTTGCGAAATCTTTTGATTTCACTTTAAAATAATATAATTTTATATTTTATAATGTAAAATACAGTATTAACCTGTGTATTATTTCCTTGTATTGGATGTACCATAACAGAGTAGCAATGTTTATACATGACACTAAGCTCAATTTAATATAAATGTATGAAAAGCGCCTTATAAATGTTTGATTGATTGATTGATTGATAAAACACAATTCTATGCCGTATATATAGTAGGGGGTCCCTGGCCCAGTTCGCCATCTGTTTGGGGGTCCCTGGCCTGAAAAACGTTGAAGACCCCTGGTGTAGAGGTATGAATTATTAAAGAGTCCGTGTTACGCTATTTTCTGATCAATGTTATAATGTTGTTTGCTTGTCACAAACATGGAGTTGTGTTTTGTTTCATTCACACAAACGCTGTATATTTAAGCTGAGTTATCCTCTTAAACTAAAAACAAACCCCGTTCCACCTTGTGATGTTATGTGGCAATACAAGAAGTGCTCCACTGTGTTTTTACATTCCATACAATCAGTCTTATCCTTAGTTTTTTGGCGTTTGTGAGCTCTGTAGTTTAGTGTTTTATTCTATTAGATAATTTCAGCCCTAGAACTGCCCATTTCTACTGAACAAAAGGTAAAAGGTCGCTGTTAACTTGAAAACTACCACTGCATGACATCACAAGGTGGAAGAGAGCGTTTGGTTCTTTGGAGATGTAGACTCGCTAATAACCCAGGATTACTCAAACATGTGTGAGTGAAACAAGACACAACTCCAGGCATGTTTTGATGAGGCAACCGCATTATAATATGACTCAAATAATACAGGACCTTTAATATAGGACCTTCAGTTGGTACGAGTTTGTTATATTTGGTTCAAGGTATTTAATACATTTTCCCACATATTGTCATTGGGCTCCAAAACAGGAAACATGTGCCACTGTAACAATGACCTGCACCTGTCTGAGCTCTGATTATGTCCTGTTCCTGTGCCAGCGGTCAGAGCCTGTCACCATTTAACACACTGTACACAAAACAACACTGAAAATACTGACATGTCTGATTGAAACTAGTGGTTAGGGAGACATTTTTTATACAGTGGTACCTCACCTTACGAAAGACCCAACAAACGAAAATTTCAAGTTACGAAACGCCTTCACGTTAAATTTTGGTCTCTAGATACGAAAGAAAATTCAAGTGACGAAACGCGAAATCTCAAAAATTCAAATAATGCGCGCTCAGCCACACACATTATACGCTTTTCTCAGACTGGATTTAAACTTTTCTCACATTTGTCTCTCGTTTAAACACTCAAACTTTCATAGATTTTCAACAAAATTATTAATAGTGAAGTGTGGGGGGAAGGGGGAGGTGGGAGAAAACTGCGCTCTGACACGTGTGATAACGCAGCATGACCCGGCGCGGGGCTGCCAGCAGGTCTAGACCTGGACTAAACCAGGACTGGCCCAGGACTAAACCTGGACTAAACCTGGACTAAACCTGGACTAAACCAGGACTAAACCAGGACTAGACCAGGTGGATTAAAGCGCCGCGCGCGGGTCTATTTCCTGGTTTTGTTTCGAGTCACGGCTGAGGCGAGCAGCGAGGGGGACCGCACGCAGTCTGAGCGCATGAACGAACGCATGCAAGAGCCACGGTGGTCTAGACCTGGTCTAGAGGAGGTCTAGAGGAGGCACGGTTTGAGCACGGGTCTCGTTCATGCGTTCATGCGCTTTAATCCACCTGGTCTAGTCCTGGTTTAGTCCAGGTTTAGTCCTGATTTAGTCCAGGTTTAGACCTTGGTCTAGACCTGGTATAGTCCACGTTTAGTCCTGGGTCTACAGTCTCTACGCAGAACACAATGTTACACTATAAAAAACTTGGATCGGGGCCTTGGAACGAATCAGGCTTTTTCCATTGAAATAGCTACTCAACTTACGAAAAATTCAGGTTACGAAACCACTTCTGGAACGAATTAATTTCGTTAGGTGAGGTACCACTGTACTTTATAGCATATGTGTAGAATCCCGCAGTCGTCCAGGTAGAATCGATGGCAAAAGGAGAATATTCAGTTTGTCAGTTGGACAAAAGTTTATTTGGTTGAATATGTTTCGCAGCTCATCCAAACTGCTTCTTCAGTTCTGGTCAGATGCTGGTGGACACTGCCTATATCTGCCTGAAGGGGGCGCTAACTACAACGAAATGACTCTGAGACTACCACACCTATATATTTTGAGTTTCTTTTAGTTAGTTAGGTGGGCCTATTAGATCTGCAGTGGGAGTGGAGTGTGGGGTCTGGTTAGCAGAACCATTCAGGACCATAATGGTGTTTTCACACCTCTGGACCTGACCTGCTGCACTATTGTTTTCTTTGTTTTGATTTAGGTTTGAGGATAGAGTTATAGATGGAGACAAATGATGTCTGAGACCTCCATTTCTGTTCAAGGAAGGATTCTCTTTAGTGACAAAAATCGCCTCTTTATCTCCCCTCTCAAACCAGTTCTTTTCTCTGGCCAAGATCTGTACCTCACTGTCCTCAAAGGAGTGGTCCGTGGCTTCTAGGTGGAGATGTACGGCAGATGAAGGTCCACTCTGGCTCTCCCGTCTGTGTTGGTACATCCTATTGTGAAGGTGCTGGTTTTGTTTCTCCAGTGGACAGAGGACAGTGAGTGAGACTTATTTAATAGGCCCACCTAACTAACAGAAACTGAAAACAAAGTCATTTCATTGTAGTTAGCTCCTCCCTTCAGGCAGATATAGGCAGTGTCCACCAGCATCTGACCAGAACTGAAGAAGCAGCTTGGATGAACTGTGAAACGTATTCGACCAAATAAACTTTTGTCAAGATGACAAATTTAATTTCTCTTTTTGCCTTTATAGCGCATGTATTTTGCGTAATACAGGACCTTTAAAGGTCCCATGGCATGAAATTTTTACTTTCTGAGGTTTTTGAACATTAATGTGAGCCCCTTGCCTGGAAGAATCCATGACTCATCGCTGTACCAGCGAGTGAGTCTGGTAACGTTTGATCCACAGAATGCGCTGCGGTTGCGCGTAGACAGACAGCTAAGTGAACCAATCAGAGATTGCGCCATCTTGATTCAAAACTGAGGCGGAACTTCCGCTGCCTAAGAGTGACTTTGCGGGCAAAGGCGGGTGCACTGACGTCACCATCTTTGAACGAATCAGAATCGCGGAGTCGGTTTGGAACCGGAGGAGCGAGAGTGGATGGAGAGTGTCCAAATGGTATCGCGGTGTATAGGAAATACAGAGAGATATCATTTGGCTGGCCAGGTAAGTGAGCCCCCCTACCCTGTTTAGGCCCCCCCATCATGGTTAAAAGTTGCGAAATGTGTAAACTGAGCATTTGCGATCCTTTTCTGCGTTTGACAAAAAGACTCTGAACAAGGGAACTTTCTGATGTCACACTCAGGGAAAGGTTTCCACCCCCCGTCTGGATGTCTACCCACTGTCTCTGGAAATCACGCCCAGAGAGTTTGGACCGCAATGACCTATGCAATGCGAGATGCGTTTTTTAATTTGCCTGGACGCACGTGAGAGTGTTTCCAGGCTCGGATGTCCTTTATCCGAGCCTCCGAACCTCTGAAACAGCAGTAGTTTAATTTTATTTTCTGTGGAAATAGTGTTTTTTTTATGGAAATCATCTCATATCTTACTGGGTGACAGGGCACAGCGCACCGCTAATCCAGGAAAAAGCGGCGTATTTGGCCACACCCCCACTTGCTGCACTGACCTGTCTCTGTCCTCCTCATTTGCATTCAAGCAACAACGCCCAGAATAAAGCGTTTCAGAGACATATTTAGCCTCATGAAGACAGAAGTCAGAGTCATATCTCATGCACTGAGTGTTGATTTTGAAGAAGGATTCATTTACAGTATTAGGGAACCATTAAGGAGCCATATAAAAGCATCAAGAAGTACCATGTCATGGGATCTTTAAAGGAAAAGTAACGTTTTTTTACAATTTGAGCCTTATTTCGGTAATAAAACAAGTTGTTTTACTCACCCATAGCACTTTGGTGTCATATGGAGAATTTCCGGAGATGTTTTAGATTAGCGTTAGGCTAACTTATAGCCATAGCTCGGGGCATATCCCGAGCATGTAATATGCCCTGTGCGGTCTCCAAATAGCACAAACTTTAGCACTTTTCAAATCATAGAAGCTCGATGTCTTTAGTCTACGATTTCGTTTGAATCAAAAGTGGCCTGTAATCTGAGATTTATCCATAGTTTACAGCTTTGCGTTCCATGTTTGGGTCCCGGGAACTGAGAGCACACTCCGCACATGCGCACTGGCGTCCTCATCTACTCGAAACTATGGCTAAATCTCGGATTACAGGCCACTTTTGACCAAACGAAATCATAGACTAAAGACATCGAGCTTCTATGATTTGAAAAGTGCTAAAGTTTGTGTTATTTGGAGCCCGCACGGGGCATATTACATGCTCGGGGAATGCCCCGAGCTATGGCTATAAGTCGCGCTAGGCTAACGGCGTTAGCCTAACGCTAATCTAAAACATCTCCGGAAGTGCTCCATATGACACCAAAGTGATATGGGTGAGTAAAACAACTTGTTTTATTCCCGAAATAAGGCTCAGATTGTAAAAAAAACGTTACTTTTCCTTTAAGTACATACTAGGATAAATTATTTGTTGCGTCTTCTTTCAGGCTTTATGCTATTAAAAGCCTAACTATGATAAACTGTTGCTCATACTCGGTAATGGACAGTCTGTTGTATTCTCTGTAGGAATTCTCCACATAATGAGCATTCTGTGCGCTGTGATGCGTCTCTATGTGTGACCTTGTGTGTTTTGTGAGTGAGGCGTCTGTCTGGACAGTGCTGTTATCCTACAGAGGGCCGGCTCTGTGTTTGGGTGGTCTTCTCCTTTCACTGTCACATCTCAGACGCATCGCTCAAGTGGTCCACATGTGCGAGTGGCTCCGTGTGTGTCCTGCAGAGATCTGTTCGTCATCTCTACAGACAGGGTTGTTTTTCCTGTTCTTAACCTTTGTAAGTATGTTACACAATAGATAGTCCCTTGGCCTTCTGTAGGGTGTGCAAACATTTCATATTAAATAGTTCATAATAGCTTTAATGCAGACATACTATGCAAAATCTACTTTTTAGAGCTTTTAACCATGTTGTAGTTGTTTCTCCTTCTCATTTATCAGACCCCCCAGGATTTCACGGGCATTTTTTGTGATTGTTGCGGGGCTAAAATGCCTGAATTTGCGTGAACTTTTCCAAAAAGTTGCGATGAAAGTTGCGGTGCTTTTAAGGTTTTTGTTGCGATTTTGTTGCGGGAGGAAGTGAAAGTTGCGATAAATAGTTGTGATTTTCCCTTTTTGTAAATAAAATTGAGTAGTATTTTGAATACTGAGTTATTACTGACAAAGAATAATACAAAGACACAGAGATCACAGATATGGTCCTAAAACAACCTTACCAACATCGAAAATAAATGACTACTAGGAGGGGAACTGTTTCGGTCTTTTGCTGTTATTTTTGTGGACAAATGGCGCCGCAGACATGTTTCTTTGCCATTAGAAGCCGTGTCCCAATTCCCAGAGTGCACAGTTCGGAGCGTGGCCCGAAGGGCATGTGCGTCATTTCTTTTTTGTCCCATGCGCAGTTAACACGTGTTCGCAGACCGCAGTCGTTTCCATGGAAATCGGGGCGTGGACCAAGCGCGTGAAAAAGCACGCTTCACACACTCATATCCCAGCATGCACCGCGCACTACTTCTTCTACGGGAGAAAATGGAGTCGGCGGCTGCTTCCCGTAGTTGCGAGACCTGTCGCATTTCGCAGACGGCCATGCGGTCCGCGGAGTGCACTCAGGGCTGAGCAAGTGTGCACCGCCTTGACTGCAGTCTGAGCCCCTTCAAACCACGCTCCGAACTGGGGACACGGCCGCAGTTTAAGTTTCGTCACACGGAAGTAAGGCAGAAGGAAGTGAGTCGACGTGAGTTCAATACGTCGCCGATGGTCAAAATTGGTAAAAATTGCGGGAAAGTTGCGTTGATTGGTCAAAACTGCAACACCGCCCTGAATTCACGGGGATTGGCTGAAGTTGAGTTGAAGTTGCAAATCGCAACATCGCGGATTCCTGGAGGGTCTGATTTACCCTCTTGAAGTTGTATTTGGGGTGATTCATACATGTTTAATCACTTACTTTCAAGTACTGTTTTCACTGGCACCAGCAACTTTATTTTCTTTAGTCATTTTAGTATAATTTTTATATATTTTTTATCAAGTCTAGTGAAGGTGTTTGGAGTTTAAAAACACAGTGGAGCACTTACAACATGACTTTACAATGTGGATCAGAATGTTTTTCATATCAGGCTAAATAAGTAGGATTTGTGTGACTGAAATAAAACATGTTTTTAATGAGGAAACATTATAACATAGATCCAAACATAAAAAGCATAAAATGGGCCCTTTGAAAACGAATAATAGCACTTATATTTTACCAGGTGATGTAAAACTATTTCTAATAAAGGTAGAGATAAGAAATTGATCCTTTAATGTCATGTAATGTGTGGTTCAGATCAGTATCTCGTTTGGATACTACACTTCTCGCATGCAAGAGCCCTCAGTCTCTCCCGTTTAACTTTCCCATTTCCACATCGATATGCCAACATCAACAGCGGAACTGCCAATCACACTCACAATCACCCTAATAGATTTTCCTGCAGAGCCCTTTACATCTGCTAAAGAGATCCACTGGCAGTAATATGATCCACTCTACCTGAACAGACGTATTTAAGAACAGTTGTGCTTTTTTACACTGGTTGGGCTCACACACAAAACAGTTGAGTGCACGATTACAACTGGCTGTAAAGACGGGAATACATGATAAACAGAGAAATTCAATCTGTCAACTGGACAAATTTTATTTAGACGAAAACGTTTCGCAGCTCATCCGAGTTGCTTCGTCAGTTCTGGTTAGAGTGCTGATGGACACTGCTTATATCGAGCTGCAGGGAGGAGCTAACTACACTGAAATTATTCTGAAACTATCACACCTCTTTGTTTTGACTTTCTGTCTTTTGTGTTCCCAATTTCTCTCTCTTTCCCTAACGACTGTTTCCACACCTCTGGACCTGACCTGCTGCCCTATTGTTTCCTTTGTCTGTTTTGATTTAGGTTTGAGAATGGAATTATAGATGGGAGACAAATTGTGTCTGACTCCCCCATTCCTGTTTAAAGAAGGATTCTCTTTTTTTTTTTTTTGACAAAAATAGCCTCTTTAACTCCCCTCTCAAACCAGTTCTTTTCTCTGGCTGAGATCTGAACCTCACTGTCCTCAAATGAATGGCCCGTAGCTTCTAGGTGAAGATGTACAGGAATACGCTACAAAAACTAACACAATATGCTATTAAATTTACTTAAAGGGAAAGTAACAGTTTTTTTTACAATCTGAGCCTTCTTTCGGCAATAAAACAAGTAGTTTTACTCACCCATAGCAGTTTGGTGTCACTTTGAGCAGTTTCGTAGAAGTTATGTTGTAGCGTATCCATTAACTTGAGTGCTCGGGGCATTACTTTGCGGTCTCCAAACAACACAAACTTTAGCACTTTTCAAATCATAGAAGCCCAATGTCTTAGTCTACGATTTCGTTTGAGTCAAAAGTGGCCTGTAATCCGAGATTTAGCCATAGTTTCGAGTAGATGAGGAGGCCAGTGCGCATGTGCGGACTGTGCTCTCAGCTCCCGGGACCCAAACATGAAACGCAAAGCTGTAAACTATAGATAAATCTCGGATTACAGGCCACTTTTGCTTCAAACGAAATCGTAGATTAAGACATCGGGCTTCTATGATTTGAAAAGTGCTAAAGTTTGTGCTATTTGGAGCCCGCACGGGGCATATTACATGCTTGGGGAATATATTATATGCCCCGAGCTATGGCTAGAAGTTGCGCTAGGCTAACGCTAATCTAAAACATCTCTGGAAGTGCTCCATATGACACCAAAGTGCTATGGGTGAGTAAAACAACTTGTTTTATTACAGAAATAAGGCTCAAATTGTAAAAAAAAACGTTACTTTTCCTTTAAGATGCATTTATTCAATTAAGGCTGTATGTGTAGCTTAAAAATAACTTTAAAAAGAGGCATTCTGAGTGTGAGTGGGGTCGCCTCGTCACAGATCTCACCTGTAAACTGGCCTGGAGGTGTCTCTTGGAACACATTACATCTCCATGGAAACAAGCAACTGGCGGGCCCTCTACCAGAAAAGTTCCATTGTGCACCTTTAAGAGCATGTGATATTGATTTGAGTAAAATTATCGACCAAGGAAACACATCTTTTTGTACTTGAAAATACACACACAAAACAAAACAACTCAGTGTATAAACGTGCATTGTGTAACTTTCTTGCTTTGTCTGGAATGTTTCACAATATGGTATTACACCTTTCTGTCACCATGGAGACCCAACCAGACCAAGTTACAGATCAGCTCTGTTGAACCCGGCTCACAGTCAGAATGTCTGTTTTATACGTATTTTTGAGCACTAAAACCACCTAAATGTAAGGCAGAGCTGTTTAATGTCATACTGTGGAACATTCCAGGCAGAGCAATCTTATCCAGTTTCCAGTGAAATCTACTCAAATCAACTTAAATCTTCTGAATGTGAGTAATTACAACTTACTTCGATATTATTTTTACAGTGTATAAAGCGAGGCCTGTTTTTGTCATTACCATTTGCTCAAGTGTACTTCTGCTCGGGTGATTTATGATGTCAGAGGGTGGTAAGTGGAGTAATTATAGGTGCGTTTGGGAGCCGCTCGGGGCTGGAGGCGTTCAGAGGGGGGAGTGGGTGTGCTGAGAGAAGAGCTCGTACTCTGACACTTCACTGCTTGACAACCGTACACACTGTGAGTAATGCTACACTCTTATTAATTTGTCTACTTAAAGGAGAATTCACGTTTTTTACAATCTGAGCCTTATTTCGGTAATAAAACAAGTTGTTTTACTCACCCATAGCACTTTGGTGTCATATGGAGCACTTCCAGAAATGTTTTAGATTAGCGATTAGCGATAGCGATTAGCATAGAGCATGTAATATATGCCCCGAGCGGTCTCCAAATAACACAAACTTTAGCACTTTTCAAATCATAGAAGCTCGATGTCTTTCGTTTGGTCAAAAGTGGCCTGTAATCCGAGATTTATCCATAATTTACAGCTTTGCGTTTCATGTTTGGGTCCCGGGAGCTGAGAGTGAAATAAGCTGTGACTCCGCACATGCGCACTGTCCTCCTCATCTACTCGAAACTATGGATAAATCTCTGATTACAGGCCACTTTTGACTCAAACGAAAGTGTAGACTAAGACATTGAGCTTCTATGATTTGAAAAGTGCTAAAGTTTGTGTTATTTGGAGACCGCTCGGGGCATATATTAGCGCTACGGCTATCGCTAATCTAAAACATCTCTGGAAGTGCTCCATATGACACCAGAGTGCTATGGGTGAGTAAAACAACTTGTTTTATTACCAAAATAAGGCTCAGATTGTAAAAAACGTGAATTCTCCTTTAAAGGAAACATTTTACGCGATTTTCTGATCTGTTAAAATGTTGTTTGTTCATCAAAAACATACCTGGAGTTGTTGTTTTTATTTTTATTTTTTATTCGGACATGTTTAACACACAAATCCTGCATATTTAGGCTGAATTCTTCTCTCAAACAGAAAACACTCTGTTCCACCTTGTGATGTCATGTGGTAATACAGGAAGTGCTCCACTGTGTTTTTAAACCCCACACACTTTCACTAAAATCATTTGGATAATTTCAGTCCCGGAATTGCCAATCTCCACTGAAAAAAAGGCCTTTTCACACTCTCAGACACCAGAGAGAAGTTTTGTTATAATGATATAACTAACAACATGCTAACACACACTTCCTGATTATCTGACAATAAAGTGCTTTCTAATTAGACAACTTAACTGTATTTTGCTCAAATACATGGGGGAAAAATCAGGTAAAGGGCCTTTAAGTTAAAGGAGAATTAACGTTTTTTACAATCTGAGCCTTATTTCTGTATTAAAACAAGTTGTTTTACTCACCCATAGCACTTTGGTGTCATTTGGAGCAGTTTCGTAGATGTTGTGGTGTAGCGGTATCCGTGAACGTGAGTTCTCGGGGCAAATGTTTACGGTCTCCAAATAACACAAACTTTAGCACTTTTCAAATCACAGAAGATCGCTGTGTCAGCGTAGACTTTAAGTGGAGCCCAAAGTGTCCTGAAACCCGATATCCATCTATAGTTTCATCTGATGACGTCATCATAGAGGACAGCGCCCATGCGTGAAGTCACAGCTGTTTAGCAAACACCGCTAGTCCGAAAGAAGCTAACACCGCTCTGAACGTTTCTGTTGCGAGACATGGCTGAAGATTCGGACTTTGAGACTGAAGAGGACTTATTTGAGTATGATGGCCGTCCCTATCGTTTTGAGCCTGAGTATACGGAGGAAGAGATATTAGAAGGAAGCGGAGGCAGTTTGAGGAGCAGCGCACAAGAGAACAGCGAGCGACGGCCCGTCTACGAAAAGACAGTACCTGGTGGTGTTTATGTGGACATTGTATGTCGATGGCCACAGAGGAAGAATGCCTTTGCTGTCTCGAGTGGGATATCGGGTTTCAGGCCGCTTTTGACTCCACTTAAAGTCTACGCTGACACAGCGATCTTCTGTGATTTGAAAAGTGCTAAAGTTTGCGCAAACATATGCCCCGAGCACTCACGTTCACAATACCGCTACACCACAACATCTACGAAACTGCTCCATATGACACCAAAGTGCTATGGGTGAGTAAAACAACTTGTTTTATTACCGAAATAAGGCTCAGATTGTAAAAAACGTTAATTCTCCTTTAATACGGCCTAAGTGGTGATTCAGTGGTACAGCTACAGGAGCAAAAAAGTATCACATAAAAAATATACTTAAGTAAAGGTATTAAAGTACACTTTTAAAAATGTACTTAAAGAGTAAAAAGTAAAAGTCACATACTTTACATACTGTACATACTCTCACGCACTTTGAGAGTTAATAAAGCTTCAAATGTGAATTTAATTTGTGCTGAAACAGTTGAACTGTTTTTTTTTTCCTTGCTGTTTTTCTTTGTATATTTTTGTTTGCTCACTTGTTGTTTAAAAAATACTTTTACTTTTCAGTCCTGTTTAAAAATGCAGTGAAGTAAAGTGAAGTAAAAGGAAAAATGACCCACTTAACTCAACTTAAGTAAAGTACAGATACCTAAAACATAATATGTAAGTATATTATCTGTAAGTATATTATACTTAAGCACAATACTTTATTAATTTGACTTTGTTATGTTCCAGCGCTGAGATAAGACTGCACATTGAAACTGACTGTGCTTCTTTCCTTTGTCCATTCCTCTAGAACACTGCAGTCAAACATGGACTAATGGAGCAAATGGTCCGTACCTCAATGCATTTTCAATATTTATTCATGTTTAAGCAAAAGCACTTGTATTTGGTTTCAGTTCTGGCAGATCCTCTCCCATCTGACAGTTTTACTATTACAACAGACAATATCCCTGGCCCAGTTACCTTCTGGGCATCTGAACCAAACTTGGCAGTCCAAAGTTTCCACAGGTTTCTGCTTCTGTGTCCTGCCAAGATCCTATCAGCTCTCTGGAGATGTGCATATGATCGCTGTATCTTTACTGTAAGACTCTGGCTCCTGTCAGTGTGGCCATAATACAAAACATGCAACTATTTTCCTCCTATTTTTCTACCTACGGTATATCTCTCCACTGCAGCTTATGCCTCTGTGGTACTCACTTATATCTACTCTGTTCAGGTCTGGACTGGGACAAAAAAAAATAGCCCTGGCATTTTTGGCTTAGACCGGCCCCTCATAATTAGTCCTGGTTTAGTCCTGGTTCAGACCTGATTTAGTCCTGATTTAGTCCTGGTTTAGTCCTGGTTCAGACCTGATTTAGTCCTGATTTAGACCTGATTAGTCCTGGTTTAGTCCTGGTTCAGACCTGATTTAGTCCTGATTTAGATCTGATTAGTCCTGGTTTAGTTCTCGTTCAATCCTGGTTTAGTCCTGGTTCAGACCTGATTTAGTCCTGATTTAGACGTGATTAGTCCTGGTTTAGTCCTGGTTCAGACCTGATTTAGTCCTGATTTAGACCTGATTAGTCCTGGTTTAGTCCTGGTTCAGACCTGATTTAGTCCTGATTTAGTCCTGATTTAGATGTAATTAGTCCTGGTTTAGTCCTGGTTCAATCCTGATTTAGTCCTGGTTCAGACCTGATTAAGTCCTGATTTAGACCTGATTAGTTCTGGTTTAGTCCTGGTTCAGACCTGATTTAGTCCTGATTTAGATCTGATTAGTCCTGGTTTAGTTCTCGTTCAATCCTGATTTAGTCCTGGTTCAGACCTGATTTAGTCCTGATTTAGACCTGATTAGTCCTGGTTTAGTCCTGGTTCAGACCTGATTTAGTCCTGATTTAGACCTGATTAGTCCTGGTTTAGTCCTGGTTCAGACCTGATTTAGTCCTGATTTAGACCTGATTAGTCCTGGTTTAGTCCTGGTTCAGACCTGATTTAGTCCTGATTTAGTCCTGATTTAGATGTAATTAGTCCTGGTTTAGTCCTGGTTCAATCATGATTTAGTCCTGGTTCAGACCTGATTTAGTCCTGATTTAGACCTGATTTAGTCCTGATTTAGATGTAATTAGTCCTGTTCTCGTTCAATCCTGATTTAGTCCTGGGTCAGACCTGATTTAGTCCTGATTTAGACCTGATTAAGTCCTGGTTTAGTCCTGGTTCAGTCCTGATGTAGTCCTGGTTTAGTCCTGGTTCAGTCCTAAATTGTGGGCCGGTCTCTATAAGTAAAAAAAAAAAAAAAAGGAGGACTGTCGGCCCACCGGGAAAATGCCCGGTGTGCCCAATTACCAGTCCAGGCCTGACTCTGTTACATTTACTTACAGCTTGGTCATAAAACTGTGCTTCTTGGACTAGTTTTTGAACACTGAAACTTGAATTGATAAGTTTAACTATTTAAGTCAAATGTTTGAGTTTTAAGATTTAGTTACTTTTTATATATCCTCCTGGGACCCAAAGAAAAAAAGTGTGTCTAAATTATTATTATTATTATTATTATTATTTTAATTTTCTATTTGGAGGTAAATGAACACCTTAGCATTTACATTTTGTTTATTTTATTTTTATTCATAATGTAGTAACATGTCCTCTGTAATGGACATCTGGGACATTTTTGGTGTTAAATCCAATGACCTAGCAATTATTATTATTATATTTTTTTTTTGATGCCCAACGTCTCTGACAAGTGTCTACAGTCACCTCAAAAAGTTTTTAGATTCCCTTTTAATTTCTTATTTATTTATTTATGTACTTATTTATGTATTTAATTTGTTTTTATTTTTTCTTATTTATTTTTATATTTATTTTATGTATTTAATTTATTTTAATTTTTGTATTATTTATTTGTTTTTATATATGTATGTGTGTATTTATGTATTTAATTTATTTATTTATTTTAATTAATTAATTGATTTATTTATGTTTTATGTTTTATTATTTATTTATTCATGCATTTAATTTATTTTATTATTATTATTATTATTTTTATTATTTATTTAAATGTATTTATTTATGTATTTAATTTATTCTTTTTTATTTATTTTTTATTACTTAATATTTAATATAAAATTAATATTATTTAATTTTTTTAAAATTAATTTTTTATTTGTTATTTATTTATGTATTTATTATTTATTTTTTATTATTATTTATTATTATTATTATTATTATTATTATTAATTTATTTATTTTAAATCATAGTGCAGACAAACTAGAGTCACACGCTGGGTCTCAGGAGGATATGTAAATAAGTGACAAAAGGCTTCATGTTTACAATATTATTTTGTCTTATATTTTGTTTGATTCACTCTTTATTATCAGTCTATCTACATCTCCAAAGCAGAAAACGCTCTGTTCCACCTTGTGATGTCTTTTTAGTTTTCAGTTTGAGAGAAGAGGTTTATTTGTGATGAGGAAACATTATAATATAGGTAATAAAACTGTAATTTAGGACCTTTATATTACTTTTGGGATTCTTGCCCCACTCCTTAAGTTATAAGCTATGTCAAAGTTTTGTGGTCCGTCCCAGATTTAGTAAAATATTGAATGCTTTGTCCTTACAGTACCTTTCCTGGAATCCACAAAACACATGTTCCCAATACGTAATAAAGATGTGAGTCTGGTCACTGGTGAATCATCGCGTTCACATGAGCGTGACTGACAGGTGGATTAGCCAATCAGGGACACTAATGCTCCATCCATCTCCAAACAAACATAGAGGAAAAAAAGGAAATGGAAAAAAGATATCACAAGAGACTGAAAAACATTGAGACTTTCTGCAGAATCAATGAACAAAACACAGAGTTTAATCTGAGGTGAGAGAAGTTTAATTTGGTTTGTAGATGATATGTGACCAGTGAGCTCCAGGGCTTCACATGCGTTACTGATATAAACAAATCTGATTTCTTGGCTGTGTTTGGTTCTAATGTCAAACCTGATATCCATCTATACAAATACAGAGACATTATTCTGAACTCGCCAAATAATACAACACCCACTAGCCCCAAATACTTCTATACTCTAACCTGAGTATTATTGGGAGGATCTTGAGTAATATTTAGGTCCAGGCCTGGACTTTTTGGCTAATTGGGCATACCGGGTTTTCCCGGTGGGCCGACAATTTAGGACTGAACCAGGACTAAACCAGGACTAAACCAGGACTAAACCAGGACTAAACCAGGACTACATCAGGATTGAACCAGGACTAAACCAGATCTGAACCAGGACTAAACCAAGACTAAATCAGGATTGAACCAGGACTAAACCAGGACTAAATCAGGTCTAAGTCAGGACTTAATCAGGTCTGAACCAGGACTAAACCAGGACTAAATCAGGTCTGAACCAGGACTAAATCAGGACTGAACCAGGACTAAACCAGGACTAATCAGGATTGAACCAGGACTAAATCAGGATGAACAAGAACTAAACCAGGACTAATTACATCTAAATCAGGACTAAATCAGGTCTGAATCAAGACTAAACCAGGACTTAATCAGGATTGAACCAGGACTAAACCAGGACTAATCAGGTCTAAATCAGGACTAAACCAGAACTTAATCAGGTCTAAGTCAGGACTTAACCAGGTCTGAAACAGGACTAAACCAGGACTAAATCAAGATTGAACCAGGACTAAACCAGGACTAATCAGGTCTAAATCAGGACTAAATCCGGTCTGAACCAGGACTAAATCAGGATGAACGAGAACTAAACCAGGACTAATCAGATCCAAATCAGGACTAAATCAGGTCTGAATCAGGACTAAATCAGGATTGAACCAGGACTAAACCAGGACTAATTACATCTAAATCAGGACTAAATCAGGTCTGAATCAGGACTAAACCAGGACTAAATCAGGACTGATCCAGGACTAAACCAGGACTAATTATGAGGGGCCGGTCTAAGCCAAAAATGCCAGGGCCATTTTTTTTGTCCCAGTCCAGACCTGTTTAGGTCTGTCATGATAACAGATTTTGAAGCATTATATAATCTTGCAGAGAAATGTCAAGATAAACAATAATATTGAAAGTTCTTTATGCCGCTGTTACCAAGCAGGATCATCTCAGAAGGCCTGTAAACAGAACTTTGAGGGGCCGGGGCAAGAAGCCTCACAGGAGCCCCCCTCTCATAGTAATGAATAGGCAGAGGTTCCAATTCTGGGACAACAGACCCTTTTGTCCCACGCTATCAACTCCCTCCAATCTCTGTAAAGGATTTTTTAAATATACACTATCTTTAAAAGACCTGAGAACACATAAAACATAACAAATAGCAAAAATAATTATGTATGTGTATATATCCTCCTGGGACCCGAAAGAAAAAAAGTGTATCTAAATTATTATTATTGTTATTTTAATTTTAATTTTCTATTTGGAAGTAAATAAACACATTTACATTTTGTCAATTTATTTTTATTTTTATTTTTTTTCATGATGCCATAACATGTCCTCTGTAATGGACTGTAATAACAAAAACATTTTTCGGTCGGTTCTACAGTCGCCTCAAAATGTTTTTAGACTCCCTTTTAATTTCTTTTTTATTAATTTTTATTTTGTATGTTTTATTTTTTATTTTTTTAATGTATTATTTATTTACTTATTTATGTATTTTATTTATATATTTATTTATTTATTTATTTATTTATTTTAATTTATTATTTTTTATGTCTTATTTATTATTTACTTATTTATGTATTTAATTTATATATATTTTTTATTTTATTCATTTATTATTATTATTATTATTATTATTATTATTAATATTAATATTAATATTAATATTAATATTAATATTAATATTATTATTATTATTATTATTATTAATAATAATATTATTAACAATAATAATTTATTTATTTTATTATTCTTTTTTATCATAGTGCAGCCACAAACTATCTCAAAACACTTAAAAGATCGACTGGTTACCTCTACTGTTTATACGGCGACGATCAAAACAGAAGACGCAAAAGTGGCGTCTCGTCTTCAATTTTTTCTCCGCGTTTAGACGAGCGTTCTCAACAGGAAATGTTTGTTTATACGAAGACGCAAAAGTGGGAGAATGACACAAAAAGACGCAGTGGTCATGGCCGTGTAATATGGCTTTATTTTGATTTATGTAACAATATCTGGAGCGGGTCAACATCCACCACGAGTTTAGACGTCGGTATTGAGACCGCTGATGTGAACGGTGATGAACTGAATGACGGCAACGAGGAGACAAGCTCAAGTGACTCGTGTGGTGCTAGCGGTACGGAAGAGAGTGACAACCTAGCACTACAGACAAACACTGACACCCAGGACACCGAGACCCCACTTCAAACACAAAAGGATTGCTGCAGGTACATTTTTAGTTGTTTACGTCCCGAGGTGTGTGCGGCGTGAACATGTTTTGCGCTTCTTGCCGTTTAGACGGCGACACGACCCGGGCCGTCTTCAGAACTCCACACTCTGGAAGGAGTTTTCAGATTTTTGCGGTTTCAGAGCCCGACGGTGCCGCCGCCGTGTAAACGAAAGACACTTCAGATAGAATATTTTGTCGTTTTCAATCGCAATCGTCCTCGTCTAAACGGCCCCTCAATGTCCACTATAAAGGACAAATATGAATGGGCCGGGTCTCAGGAGGATATATATAAAATCCGCACTACTGTAAAGAAATTGTACACACATTAATACATACACTAACCCAAAACTACAGTATATTCTTCCAGTTTTCATATATTGAACGATACTATACTATAACTCAATATACAGTGGTACCTCACCTTACAAAAGACCCAACAAACGAAAATTTCAAGTTACGAAACGCCTTCACGTTAAATTTTGGTCTCTAGATACGAAAGAAAATTCAAGTTACGAAACGTGAAATCTCAAAAATTCTAATAATGCGCGCTCAGCCACACACATTATACGCTTTTCTCAGACTGAATTTAAACTTTTCTCACATTTGTCTCTCGTTTAAACACTCAAACTTTCATAGATTTTCAACAAAATTATTAATAGTGAAGTGTGGGGGGAAGGGGGAGGGGGGAGAAGACTGCGCTCTGACACGTGTGATAGTGCAGCATGACCCGGCGCGGGGCTGCCAGCAGGTCTAGACCTGGACTAAACCAGGACTGGACCAGGACTAAACCTGGACTAAACCAGGACTAAACCTGGACTAAACCTGGACTAGACCAGGTGGATTAAAGCGCCGCGTGCGGGTCTATTTCCTGGTTTCGTTTCGAGTCACGGCTGAGGCGAGCAGCGAGGGGGACCGCACGCAGTCTGAGCGCATGAACGAATGCAAACAAGAGCCGTGGTGGTCTAGACCAGGTCTAGAGGAGGTCTAGAGGAGGCACGGTTTGAGCACGGGTCTCGTTCATGCGCTCAGACTGCGTGCGGTCCCCCTCGCTGCTCGCCTCAGCCGTGACTCGAAACGAAACCAGGAAATAGACCCGCGCGCGGCGCTTTAATCCACCTGGTCTAGTCCTGGTTTAGTCCTGGTTTAGTCCAGGTTTAGTCCAGGTTTAGACCTTGGTCTAGACCTGGTATAGTCCACGTTTAGTCCTGGGTCTACAGTCTCTACGCAGAACACAATGTTACACTATAAAAAAAGTTACACTACAAAAAAATAAACTTGGATCGGGGCCTTGGAACAGATCAGGCCTTTTCTGTTGAAATAGCTACTCAACTTACGAAAAATTCACATTACGAAACCACTTCTGGAATGAATTAATTTCGTAAGGTGAGGTACCACTGTATATTCTTCCAGCTTTCATATATTGAACGATACTATACTATAACTCAATATAGTAGTTATTGTAAGATGTGTGGTGATATTATTTTTATTTTGAAGTAATGGTGATCTTTCTTGGCTTCTCTCCCCAGCTCTGTTCCAGTGTTAAAGTGTTAAACTGAAGTTGATTTTTCCACCAGAGAAGTCTGTGGATGGAGAAGTGTCCTTAAAGGTATGTTTTAACAAGACCAGTGTGATGTAATGGAGTCTGAGAGTCACATGCTAAAAAGACATTATTTTGTAACGTACAGACTGGAATAAATTTCACATGTTCAGAAAACTCCAGACAGGATGAAGTGAATACTGGACACACGACAGAATATACTGACCTATTGTGGGGCTAATAGCAAAAGGAAGCTAATGTTTGATGAATGAGATGGTGCTTTATCTGATTTAATTACTTCCTGGACTTTGCAAACAGAAAATGTGATTCAAAACAAGGAATATTTTAAGGCCATTTATTTGACACCAGTCTCTTATTCCACTGGTCGACAAGCAAAATGCTTCGGGAACAAAAGTCATGACATTTTTCTTGGTTTAGGTGAAAAAGTAAGTCACAAGTGCTGATTGGCTGTAGTTTCCAACATACAGTATTGGGTCAAAATAGGACATTTATGCAAAATAAGACACAAACGGGTTGTTTATCAGAAGGTCCAGTGTGTCTACAAGCAGCAGTTCTATCTGAAAGCGTCTGCACATTCACATACGTTCAGTTTAATACGTCTACAGTTTGAACATGTATCAATATATCCTCTATATCCCCTATAATAATATCCTCCTGAGACCCGCCCATTCATTTGTGTCCTTTATAGTGCACACTGAGTTAACCAGTCTGTCTTCTAAGTGTTTTGAGATAGACTCTAGTTTGTGGCTGCACTATGATAATAAAATAATTAAATAAATAAATAAATAAATAAATAAATATTCATTTTCTTCCGCTTTTCCATTTTCTGGGTTGCGGGGGCAGCAGTCCAAGCAGTGTTCTGCTGCCCAGAACACAATGCACCAGCCCCCATGAATCCTTCCGCAGGTGGTGGGTCCACAGGAGGACGGCGTCACAACAGGCCTTGATGTATCTTGTACCAATGTCCACAGACACTGGGGGCGAGGTGGGTTTAAGTGTCTTGCCCAAGGATACAACAGCAGCGCTCGTCTGTGGGAGCTGGGATCACACGCGGTCAACCCGTCAAGAGCAGGATTCGAACCACCAACCCCTGGATTACGAGGCATATGCTCTACCAACTAAATAAAAATATAAATAAAAAATAATAAATAAACATGCATAAATAAGTAAACAAATAAATAAATAAATAATAAATAAAAATATAAACAGAATAAAAAATACATACATAAATGCATAAATAAAGAAGAAATTAAAGTTGTAACATGTCCTCTGTAATGGACTGTAACGGTGTTAAATCCAGGTGAAGTTAAGAACCAAACAAAAACTAATTTTTTTTTGTTTTGTTCTGATGACCAACATCTCTGACGAGCTTCTACAGTCACCTCAAAGTTTTTAGATTCCCTTTTAATTTCTATTTTATGTATTCTTTTTTTATTTTTTATTTTATTTGTATTTTTCTTTATTATTTATTTACTTATTATTATTATTCATTCATTCATTCATTCATCCATTCATTTTCTTCCGCTTTTTCCATTTTCTGGGTCGCGGGGGCAGCAGTCCAAGCAGTGTTCTGCTGCCCAGAACACAATGCACCAGCCCTCATGAATCCTCCCGCAGGTGGTGGGTCCACAGGAGGACGGCTCACGTCACAACGGGCCTTGATGTATCTTCTGCCATGGGGGATACCAGTGTCCACAGACACAGGGGGCGAGGTGGGGTTAAGTGTCTTGCCCAAGGACACAACGGCAGCGCTCATCTGTGGGAGCTGGGATCATATGCGGTCAACCCTAACCCCTGGATCACGAGACATATGCTCTACCAACTGAGCTACTGCCGCCCCATATTGCCATTTATAGCAGTCACAATATATTATAATAACAAAGATATAAATATTGCCATTTATATCTTTATTATAATATATTGTGACTGCTATGTCCAGATAATATCCCTTATGGATCAATAAAGTTGGTCTAAGTCTGGGTCTAAGTAAAAATATAATTTATAACCAGAGTTCATGTTGAGTAATCTGTGGTGATGTGTTCTTATGTGAATTGTCCCTTGTCCAGTGTAATAATGTTACACACAATTACAAAAAAGTTACTTAATTATTCCAAACTTGCATTCGCACACACACACCACACACACCACTTTCAGACTGCAATGTGTGCAATGTGTCTTGCCTAAGGACACAATGTCAGTTTTGCCCCTCTGTGGCACCTGGTGTTTACAGCCGTCCAAATACTAACCAGAGCTGGTCCTGCTTAGCTTCTGAGATCGGACCAGATCAGGCTTTGACAAGGAGATTTGTCTCTTGCTTTCTTCACGCTCTTCTTTTTAACCCTTTTTGTGCAAATATCTAAAGGTGCACAGTGTAACTTTTCTGCTTTTCTCCATAGAGATGTTATTGCTTTGGCTGGCGCTGTTGTGCATTGAACTTATGTATCTCCATGGAGACAAGCAGGTGATGCCATCAGGCCAAGTTACAGGTCAGATCTGTGGAGAGATGACACCACTCACAGTAAGAAAGCATAAAAACATCTGCAATTGAGAAAATGCAAATATATATGTTTATTCAGACCCCCCAGGATTTCTGGGGCATTTTTTGTGATTGTTGCGGGGCTAAAATGCCTGAATTTGCGTGAACTTTTCCAAAAAATTGCGATGAAAGTTGGGGTGCTTTTAAGGTTTTTGTTGCGATTTTGTTGCAGGAGGAAGTGAAAGTTGCGATAAATAGTTGTGATTTTCCCTTTTTGTAATTAAAATTGAGTAATATTTTGAATACTGAGTTATTACTGACAAAGAATAATACAAAGACACAGAGATCACAGATATGGTCCTAAAACAACCTTACCAACATCGAAAATAAATAACTACTAGGAGGGGAACTGTTTCGGTCTTTTGCTGTTATTTTTGTGGGCAAATGGCGCCGCAGACATGTTTCTTTGCCATTAGAAGCCGTGTCCCAATTCCCAGAGTGCACAGTTCGGAGCGTGGTTTGAAGGGCATGTGCGTTATTTCTTTTTTGTCCCATGCGCAGTTAACACGCGTTCGCAGACCGCAGTCGTTTCCATGGAAATCGGGGCGTGGACCAAGCGCGTGAAAATGCACGCTTCGCACACTCATATATCCCAGCATGCACCGCGCGCTACTTCTTCTACGGGAGAAAATGGAGTCGGCGGCTGCTTCCGTAGTTGCGAGACCTGTCGCATTTCACAGACGGCCATGCGGTCCACAGAGTGCACTCAGGGCTGAGCAAGTGTGCACCGCCTTGACTGCAGTCTGAGCCCCTTCAAACCACGCTCCGAACTGGGGACACGGCCGCAGTTTCGTTTCGTCACACGGAAGTAAGGCAGAAGGAAGTTGCTCGATGTGAGTTCAATACGTCGCCGATGGTCAAAATTGGTAAAAATTGCGGGAAAGTTGCAGTGATTGGTCAAAATTGCAACACCGCCCTGAATTCACGGGGATTGGCTGAAGTTGAGTTGAAGATGCAAATCGCAACATCGCGAATTCCTGGAGGGTCTGATTAATGCAA
Source organism: Paratrypauchen microcephalus (assembly GCA_036785185.1). Taxonomy (NCBI): domain Eukaryota; kingdom Metazoa; phylum Chordata; class Actinopteri; order Gobiiformes; family Gobiidae; genus Paratrypauchen; species Paratrypauchen microcephalus. The sequence goes on from JAVJIX010000171.1 coordinate 1,013,010, forward strand.
TAACATCTCAATGGAGACACCTGAAAGAATACACTTTTGTTTTGTTTTTGTTTGTTTTTTGCCTCAGACTTAGCTTATAGACTTAAATATGCCTGGTTTAGTTCACTTGAGGTAGCTGCTCCTCCTCCTGTGACACATGTGGGAATGGAGGAAGCTGTCTGCTGAGCCTTATCTTATCTACAGACCATCCACAGGCCCTTGACCCCTCTGGGCTGTTACAGGACTGGAGACAGGAGGAGCCGTACAGGACCTGGCACTGTCCCATCTGTACACACCAAAGATTTGCCACATTCTTTGTCCTTAAAGGTCCAGTGTGTAGGATTCGTGGCGCATAGGTGGTGTAGGTACCATGCACTTCCTCTTTTGGCTACGGCAGACGTCGAGGGTCACCCGGGCGCGCCGTAACGCGGACAGCTCACGTACCCGCGCACACCCGGCGCTGTGCGAGCCCTCGCCGACAACTACTGTATAAATAAAACGCGGTCCCGTTCACTGTTTTTTTTTCTTTTCTCATGAAAACACACATTCCCGATCATGTACCATGACAATCTACACATCAAATGAAACCTTACAGTCTGCTCTTTTTGACTATGCAATTCATTTCCCGGCACAACAATCACTCCCCGAGCACATGGGGCTTTTATACGGAAAAGCACAAAACGAGGTTAGCTTACCTTAGAATGCTTTGCACAGGTCAAACTCTGTATTTCACCATAAACTTGCTCTCAATTTGTCCGTAAGGATCCAGCGAATAAAATCCAGTAAAACAATTTAGTCCAAAACACGTGTTAGATCCATTACGACGTCTGATCCGGCAGCATGCTTGTGTTGTTTACCCAAAACCACGAGCCTTGCCAAAGGCGGAGCCCAAATGTCCTTCTGCGGCTCTCGTATTCAAAATGGCTGCCTCTGCATGGGGAAGATCCCCCTTTTATGTGACTATATCTAAGTCCAAAAGAATACTTTGATTTCATGATGGAAGTGAAAAGGCTTGGAAAACAATGTATTTTTGAATGGGGATCTTCATTTTCTGTAATTAACTGGTAAAAATCTTACACACTGTCCCTTTAAAAAACAAGATATGCTCACGAGGCTCGTCTTGGCTCACACCCAACCCTGAGACGCTTAATAAAGCTGAGTGTCTGAATGAAATATGGGAGGACTTGGCTGCAATAACCTGGCCACTGTGGAGTATTTTGTTCAATATTGAGGAACCATTATTTGGGAAAGGTGAAACTTTGTCTGGCCAAACAGAACAGAATGAAAGAGTGAAAAAATCCAGACAACCACTGTTCTCACTGTTGGATCGGCTTTGTTTTGAAGAAAGATTCAGTTCTGTCTCTTGTCTTTTTAAAGCTGTACAATGTAACTTTTCTAGTGATGATCTTATTGCTATGCCTGTATTTATCGAGCATTCATTCAATTACCAAAAATTGCCTTAAAAACACTCTGAGTGAGCTTTTTAGTTGGGGGTTCATCACCTGCTTGTTTCTCTGGTGATGTCATTGTTGTGCCTGGAATGTTCCACCGTATGACATTAAACAGCTTATATTTATTCAATTACAGGTGGTTTTATAGCCTAAACATACCTTTAAAAAAAAAGCATGCATTCTGACTGTTAGTGGGGTCGCCTCTCCACAGATCTGACCTGTAACTTGGTCCGGCTTAGTCTAACATGCCTAGTCTCCATGGAGATAGAAAGGTTTAATGCCATACTGTGAATCATTCCAGACAAAGAAATAACATCTCCATGAAAAAAAGCATCTCACCACCAGAAAAGTTACACAATGCACCTTTAAATTCAGAGACAAGCACATGCTCATGTTTCATGTCAGATCTGTGGAGAAGGTGACCCACTCCCAATGAGAATGCATACGTGTATTACTATATCCTCCTGGGACCCGAAGGAAAAAAGTAGATCTAAATTATTATTATTATTTTAATTTCTTATTTGGAGGTAAATGAACACCTCAGCATTTACATTTTGTAATTTTATTTTTATTCATAATGTTGTAACATGTCCTCTGTAATGGACTCTAATAGTGTTAAATCCATGTCAAGTTAAAGGGATATGCCACCCCCAGGTCAAACTTGGGCATCTCCCCACAGTCCAGAGACTAAAATAAGTGGTGGAAAGCGTTTTTCTGGTCACCCAGCCATTGTCCGAATCTGTCAGCACTGACCGCCGCGGTATCTGCAGCTCCTCCGCGTTAGACTGGAGTCTAACGTCGCCAGAGAAAGATTTCGGCCAAAAGGAATTAATTTGCTCGATGCTTTTCCCAATTACTTTCTGTATAGTGCACATTCATATCGAGTGCAAATAAATGTACAAATCAACACGGAGAGCTTGACTTGGTCATTTTGGGTGGGAACTATTTTTCAGTGCGGAAAAAGACAGATGAAGCACACACCACGCTGCGTAAGAGGGGAACTGCCTTCCTGGTGCGTAACAGGGATTCCCCTGGCAGCGTGGTGTGTGCTTCGGCTTTCTTTTTCCGCACTGAAAAATAGCATCGAGCAAATGAATTCCTTTTGGCCGAAATCTTTCGTTAGACTCCAGTCTAAGGCGGAGGAGCAGCAGATACCGCGGCGGTCAGTGCTGACAGACCTGGACAATGGCTGGGTGACCAGGAAAATGCTTTCCACCACTTATTTTAGTCTCTGGACTGTGGGGAGATGCCCAGGTTTGACCTGGGGGTGGCATATCCCTAACCGAACAAAAAAATTTTTTCGGTCGGCTCTACAGTCGCCTCAAAAAGTTTTTAGACTCCTTTTTAATTTTTTATTTATTTATTTATTTATTTATTTATTATTTTTTAAATTATTTATTATGTTTTATTTCTATGTATTATTTATTTATTTACTTATTTATGTATTTTATTTTTATTTATTTATTTATTTATTTATTTATTTATTTATTTATTATTATTATTATTATTATGATTTTTATGTTTTATGATTTTTTGTTTTATTTTTATTTTGTATTTTTATTTATTATTATTATTATTATTATTATTATTATTATTATTATTATTATTATTATTATTTTATTTTATTTATTATTTTGTTTTATAATTTTTATTTTTATTTTTATGTATTATTTATTTACTTATTTATGTATTTTATTTATATTTTTATGTATTATTATTATTATAAATCATTTTTTTAATTAATTATTTTTTTCTAATCATAGTGCAGCCACAAACTAGAGTCTATCTCCAAACCTAAAAGATGTCCACTATAAAGGACACAGATGGATGGGCGGGTGTCAGGAGGATATATTTGATCAATAAAAACAACAGCAATGTAATAAATGTGCCATAGATATATATAGCTTAATGCTATACTACGGAACATTCCAGGCAAAGCACTCTCTCCATCAAAAAAGTCCCGTAGTGGAATTTTAAGAAACAAACAGTTCGAAGAAACTGTGTTTTCATGTGCAGATCTTTGAGCCAAAAAACTCCAACTAAAAAATGTGAACTTTTAACTGAAAGAGCTGACTGATTTTTGAGTCTGGTCCAGTGTCCTCATGTGAACTGTCTCTGGAGTGGACAAAACCCAGTAGTGATGGTCGACAAAACCCAGCGCCATCCAAACCACAGCAGGTGGGGCAGGACTGTCCCCAGATCAGGTTGCCTCTTTTACACATGTTGTCAATTAGTCCTGATCCTCATCGCACTGGGAGCCATTATTCATAGTATTTCTCTGGACTTCAGTAAACAACAGATCCCCCTTCCCCCCAGTCGTAGCTGTTCAATGTGGTTGTTTGAGAGCGGGAGGGGCTCTAGCGTAAGAATCTGCCAAAACTCCGTGCTCTGGTTATTTCTGGTCATTCCCCCTCAAAAAAGTCAATGTTTAAAGGACCCATACTGCACTTTCCTGCATTTCTGATCTGTGTTATAATGTTCTTTCCTCATCACAAACACACCTGGAGTTGGTCTCTTAAAGGTCCCATGGCATGAAATTTTCACTTTCTGAGGTTTTTGAACGTTAATGTGAGCTCCCCTACCCTGTTTAGGGCCCCCCATGGCTAAAAGTTGCGAAATGTCTAAACTGAGCATTTGCGATCCTTTTCTGCATTAGAAAAAATCAGAGCTCAAACGGGCGATTTTCAACAAGGCACCTTATTGACGTCAGATCGAAAAAAGAAATGCAAATGCAGTTCCACCCCCGTCTGTCTGTACTCAGCGTCTCTGTAAATCACTCCCAGAGAGTTTGGACTGCGAATGCGCTAGGCAATGCGAAATGCGTTTTTTTATTTGCCTGGAGGCACGTCCGAGTGTTTCTAGGCCCGGAAGTCCTTTATCTGAGCCTCTGGACCTTTGAACAGCAGTGGTTTAATTTTATTTTCTGTGGAAATGTGTTTATTTTTCAATGAAACGCTTCAAATCTCTCCCCCCGTGCAAAAACACGGAAATGGATCAGCTGAGGGCTGAGAGCGGTGAGCTCAGAGTTTGGCCACGCCCCCACCCCTCTACTATAGGCCATCTCTTTTCTCCTCATTTGCATTCAAGCAACAACGCCCAGAATAAAGAGTTTGAGAGAGATATTTATGACTCTTTCTCATCTTATCTCTCTTTCTCATGCACTGAGTGTTGATTTTGAAGAAGGATTCATTTACAGTATTAGGGAACCATTAAGGAGCCATATAAAAGCATCAAGAAGTACCATGTCTTGGGATCTTTAAAGTGAAAACACTCCACTTTGTGACGTCATGTGGAACAGGACGTGCGCCACTGTGTTTTTAAACTCCATACACCTTCACTAGAATCATTTGGATAATTTCAGACATGGAATTGTCATTCTCGACAGAGCAAAAGGTAAAATGTAACTGTTTGAAAACGATCACTTCTTGACATCCTAAGATGGAACAGGGCATTTTGACCTTTGGAGATATAGACAGACTAATAATAACATTATTATTATAATAAGATGACTTGGACCTTGGGGGACCGAGCATTCGCTGCTGCTACCCCCTCGTTCTGGAGCTCTCTCCAAAATTCATCAGGAACTCGGACTCACTGCAGCATTTCAAGTCAATACTAAAAACTCAACTGTTCAAGCTGGAATTCCCCCATGATTCCCCCTGTTTTCTATTACTGTGGTACCTCACCTTACGAAAGACCCAACAAACGAAAATTCCAAGTTACGAAACGCCTTCACGTTAAATTTTGGTCTCTAGATACGAAAGAAAAATTCAAGTTACGAAACGCAAAATCTCAAAAATTCAAATAATGCGCGCTCAGCCACACACATTATACGCTTTTCTCAGACTGAATTTAAACTTTTCTCACATTTGTCTCTCGTTTAAACACTCAAACTTTCATAGATTTTCAACAAAATGTATTAATAGTGAAGCGTGGGGGGAAGGGGGAGGGGGGAGAAGTGTGTGATAGCGCAGCATGACCCGGCGCGGGGCTGCGAGGACGAGACCCGTGCTCAAACCGTGCCTCCTCTAGACCAGGTCTAAACCAGATCTAAACCAGGATTAAACCACCGCGGCTCTTGCCTGCGTTTGTTCATGCGCTCGGACTGCGTGCCGTCCCGAGGCACATCCCCTCCTCGCTGCTCGCCTCGTGAGGTACACCGGCAGAGCTAGCACGAAACCAGGAAATAGACCCGCACGCGGTGGTTTAATCCTAGTTTAGATCTGGTTTAGACCTGGTCTAGAGGAGGCACGGTTTGAGCACGGGTCTCGTCCTCGCAGCCCCGTGCCGGGTCATGCTGCGCTATCACACACGTATCTGCCCTCCCCCTTCCCCCCACGCACGCAGTCGCTGCTCGCCTCAGCCGTGACTCGTGAGGTACACCGGTGCTGCCGCTAATAGCAGAGCTAGCACGAAACCAGGAAATAGACCCGCACGCGGCGCTTTAATCCACCTGGTCCAGTCCTGGTTTAGTCCAGGTTTAGTCCTGGTCCAGTCCAGGTATAGACCTTGTTTAGACCTGGTATAGTCCACGTTTAGTCCTGGGTCTACAGTCTCTACGCAGAACACAATGTTACACTATAAAAAAAAGTTACACTATAAAAAAAAAACTTGGATCGGGGCCTTGGAACGAATCAGGCTTTTTCCATTGAAATAGCTACTCAACTTATGAAAAATTCACGTTACGAAACCACTTCTGGAACGAATTAATTTCGTAAGGTGAGGTACCACTGTATTCTCCTATTTTGTTTGTAAAGAGGTTTGAAAAGCATCTTTGAGTGTCAAAAAGAAAAATATATATACGTCAGATGTGTTATTATTATTATTACTCAAACAAAACACAACTCCAGGTATGTGTTTGAGGAGGTAACAGCATTATAAAATAAAATAGTGTAATATGGGCCTTTTAAATGTTATGCAGTCTAACCATAGACTGTATATATAAATGATCATAGCTAATGCACTCACCACTGCGTTCCAAACAGGAAGTTCACGTGCGGGTGTTTCTGGCTCCTACTGACCCTGGCTCCCATTGACTTGCACTGGAATATTGCAGCCCCTCTCTCTGTAACTCTGTATTTGTATTAATCCGCTCTACATGACCATGGTGTTTTTATTTTGCTATTTTGTCTATTATAAAAATCCTATTCCTAATATGGAGCAATGTTGTCAAGTAAGAACGACCTTTAAAGGAAAAGTAACGTTTTTTACAATCTGAGCCTTATTTCGGTAATAAAACAAGTTGTTTTACTCACCCATAGCACTTTGGTGTCATATGGAGCATTTCCGGAGATGTTTTAGATTAGCGTTAGGCTAACGCTAATCCCCCGAGCATGTAATATGCCCCGTGCGGGCTCCAAATAACACAAACTTTAGCACTTTTCAAATCATAGACGCTCGATGTCTTTAGTCTACGATTTCGTTTGGTCAAAAGTGGCCTGTAATCCGAGATTTAGCCATAGTTTCGAGTAGATGAGGACGCCAGTGCGCATGCGCGGAGTGTGCTCTCAGCTCCCGGGACCCAAACATGGAACGCAAAGCTGTAAACTATGATTTGAAAAGTGCTAAAGTTTGTGTTATTTGGAGCCCGCACGGGGCATATTACATGCTCGGGGAATGCCCCGAGCTATGGCTATAAGTCGCGCTAGGTTAACGGTGTTAGCCTAACGCTAATCTAAAACAACAAGTAAAACAACTTGTTTTATTACCGAAATAAGGCTCAGATTGTAAAAAAACGTTACTTTTTCTTTAATTATAATTGTCGTAGCTGTGCCTATTATGAAAAAATGAAAAAATAAAAAAGTTTGTGATATAAAATGAAAAGTAACTTTGTACCTCTGCAAATTGTTTAAAATAAACTCAGTGTTTTTCATGTTTTGAAGGCCGTAAAAATGAGATTAAGAGTGACTGAGTTTGTCAAAAGTTGTGTTACAATATTCAAGGCAAACACGTCATAGTCCAGACCAGAACTGATATAATAAACAAAACCCCGTCCAATTCAACATTCCAGATTCAACAGATTAGGTGCTGAAACTCTAATGCTAATTTATGTGATTACCTTAAAAGACCCTGAGTTCGGAGTCAAATATTTGGCGTTACCTGATCCGTGACAGGGCAGAGTCTGGTGGACGCTGGGGTGGAGCTGTGTATCTTTAAAGCAGACTGAAGAAGAGGAGGCTGGAGCCAAAAATACCCCATCACCTCGTCTCATTCACAAAAATGTCTGGTACTCGGTCTATGAGAAACATTTGGATAAACACAGACTGCTTCAGGAGGAGTGCGTCTCTGTGAAGTGAAAGGGAAATGCCTCTCATAAGTTTCCGTGCAAAACAATACTTACGAATCCCATGGAAGGGATTTATAGTTTGACAGTAGCCTTGGTATTTAATGGTGTTTTGATTGAACACACTGTAGACCTGTTCTCTGTTGGCATGGTTAAAGGTCCTGTACTGAACAAAAAAGGACTCTTGTGAGCTTTACACCGTGCTATAACCAGTACTCGAGTTGAGGGGGGATCCCTAAAACGGGCATCCCTTCTTCCATCCCTTATGGCATTTTATCAATCAGGCATGAAAATCCCTAAACTTTTGGTGAATTTCGCCGTTTTTAAGTCAAAATGGCCAGTGCCAAGAGCCAATCATAGGCCGAACTGCGCTCCAGCTTCCAATCATGTTGCAGCATAATTACGCACCGATCGCGCTCCCGCCAATCATGACGATTAGTGTTGTTGTGTTTGCGCCTTTTCGCCGATCAGCTGTGAGCGAGCCGCCTGATATTTACGCAGCATTTCCAAGAGAAGAAGAATCCTTAACTTCCTACGTTAATGCTACGGAAGAAGAAACTCTCGCCTCGGGACACGGGATACGTTCGGGATTATGTCCTTTTCTCCGGAGCTCCGGATTATTAAAGACAACACGGCAAACTGTTAGAATGGATCTGAGTGAGTCATATTATCAGATTATTTCTGCATCTATTTCGGCACTAAACCAGGACTAAACCAAGACTAAACCAGGACTAAACCAGGACTAAACCAGGTCTAAACCAGGACTAAACCAAGACTAAACCAGGTCTAAACCAGGACTAAACCAGGTCCAAACCAGGACTAAGCCAAGACTAAACCAGATCTAAACCGGGTCTAAACCAAGACTAAACCAGGACTAACCCGGGACTAAACCAAAACTAAACCAGGTCCAAACCAGGACTAAACCAGGACTAAACCAGGTCTAAACCAGGTCTAAACCAGGTCTAAACCAGGACTAAGCCAGGACTAAGCCAGGACTAAACTGGGACTAAACCAGGACTAAACCAGGACTAAGGTGTGTGTGTGTGTACGTGTGTGATAACATATACTCAACAAAAATATAAACGCAACACTTTTGTTTTTGCTCCCATTTTTCCTGAGATGGACCCAAAGATCCAAAATTCACTCCAGATACACAACACTACCATTTCTCTCAAACATTGTTCACAAATCTGTCCAAATGTGTGACAGCGAGCACCTCTGCCCCGCCGAGACAATCCACCCCACCTCACAGGTGCGCCACATCAAGATGCCGATCCGACATCATGACCAGTGCACAGGTGCGCCCCAGACTGCCCACAATAAAAGGACACCCCGAAATGTGCTTTTTTTTTTTTTGCTTTATTGGGGGTCTGGGGACTCAGAACCAGTCAGTATCTGGTGTGACCACCATTTGCCTCATGCAGTGCAACACATCTTCTTCGCATAGAGTTTATCAGATTGTCAGTTGTGGCCTGTGGAATGTTGGTCCACTCCTCTTCAATGGCTGTGCGAAGTTGCTGGATATTAGTGGGAGCTGGTACACGCTGTCGTATACGCCGGTCAAGCACATCCCAAACATGCTCAATGGGTGACATGTCCGGTGAGTATGCTGGCCATGCAAGAACTGGGACATTTTCAGCTTCCAAGAATTGTGTACAGATCCTTGCAACATGGGGCCGTGCATTATCTTGCTGAAACATGAGGTGATGTTCATGGATGTATGGCACAACAATGGGCCTCAGGATCTCATCACGGTATCTCTGTGCATTCAAAATGCCATCAATAAAATGCACCTGTGTTCTTCGTCCATAACAGCCTTTGAAGAGGAGTGGACCAACATTCCACAGGCCACAACTGACAATCTGATAAACTCTATGCGAAGAAGATGTGTTGCACTGCATGAGGCAAATGGTGGTCACACCAGATACTGACTGGTTCTGAGTCCCCAGACCCCCAATAAAGACAAAAAAAATTGCACATTTCGGGGTGGCCTTTTATTGTGGGCAGTCTGGGGCGCACCTGTGCACTGGTCATGATGTCGGATCGGCATCTTGATGTGGCGCACCTGTGAGGTGGGGTGGATTGTCTCGGCGGGGCAGAGGTGCTCGCTGTCACACATTTGGACAGATTTGTGAACAATGTTTGAGAGAAATGGTAGTGTTGTGTATCTGGAGTGAATTTTGGATCTTTGGGTCCATCTCAGGAAAAATGGGAGCAAAAACAAAAGTGTTGCGTTTATATTTTTGTTGAGTGTATATCCTGTGTATTATTGAATTATTGAATGATTATATGGGTTCCTCCCCCCCCTCCCCACCATCCCTCCTGGTTTCATTTTACAACTTGACTACTGGCTATAACGCTGTTACCTCCTCCATGTTTGAGTCAATCATCCAAATGACCCTAGTGAAGGTGTGTGGAGTTTAAAAACACACAACATGAAACGCAAAGCTGTAAATTATGGATAAATCTCGGATTACAGGCCACTTTTGACTCAAACGAACGTGTAGACTAAGACATTGAGCTTCTATGATTTGAAAAGTGCTAAAGTTTGTGTTATTTGAAGACTGCATGGGGCATATATTAGATGCTCGGGGAATATATTATATGCCCCGAGCTACAGCTAGAACTATCGCTAATCCAAAACGTCTCTGGAAGTGCTCCATATGACACCAAAGTGCTATGGGTGAGTAAAACAACTTGTTTTATTACCGAGATAAGGCTCAGATTGTAAAAAACGTTAATTCTCCTTTAAGTTTATATTTAATCTCCAAAGCAGAAATCAGATTTTTTTTTTTAAAGTAAAAAAAAAAATGGAGTCATCTGAGGCTGGATACATGACAAAACCTACAGTATGTATAGAGATTAATAGACTTGCCAGGGGTCTTAGCGGGGGAACTCGGAGTGCGAAACTGTAAAAAGTGCTCTTAACCTGATTTCTCGGCCCTCAGGAGAACATGCTGAATTAATGTGAAGTAAGTACAGGTCACACAAAAGTCAAATTACCAACAGTGGATAAATTGTGCATATATCTCTTTCTGATTTGCTGTTTCATTGCATTTGCTCTTGGCCCCATCGACGGAGCATTTGCACATTGTGTTCCTTGTTGTTTTGGAAATAGTTAACAGACGCACTGGAGCTGGAAGGGCCAAAGATATCAGATACATAAATAAAGGTCACACAAATGGTGTTTTATTACCATCAGATCCAGATGTGCATTGGGATATGGGGAGCGTTTGGGGTAACAGGTACAGCCAGCAGGAGAAACACACACAAAGTCATTAAAGTGTCGTTAAAGCGGTCCTAACCAGATGAAGCTAGTCATCAGGAAATACAAAACAGAGCTCCAGTGATCACAATAACAGCTCTAATCAGACACAAACCAAAAGTATTTATGTTGAAATTACACGAGTAAAAATTCAATACTTTGCACGCGTTTTAGAGGATAATTTCTCTTTATTTTGACAGAAATCTCATTATGTGGTTGTATTAAAGAAAGTGCATGTAAGATTTTGATTTAACAACATTCACTGGGGGTGTGATGCTATCTGAAAGCACTGCTGTGTTAGAAGCTCTGTTACTCAGGTTATACTTAATCTGGGCTTTAATTAAACACAATTTGATGAGAAAGAAATGGCTTAGTTGGAACTACAACAGGTGATCTGTGCGCTTAAAGGAGAATTAAAGTTTTTTACAATCTGAGCCTTATTTCGGTAATAAAACAAGTTGTTTTACTCACCCATAGCACTTTGGTGTCATATCGAGCACTTCCAGAGATGTTTTAGATTAGCGATAGCCGTAGCGCTAATATATGCCCCGAGCGGTCTCCAAATAACACAAACTTTAGCACTTTTCAAATCATAGAAGCTCAATGTCTTAGTCTACACTTTCGTTTGAGTCAAAAGTGGCCTGTAATCCGAGATTTATCCATAGTTTCGAGTAGATGAGGAGGACAGTGCGCATGTGCGGAGTCACAGTTTATTTCGCTCTCAGCTCCCGGGACCCAAACATGAAACGCAAAGCTGTAAATTATGGATAAATCTCGGATTACAGGCCACTTTTGACTCAAACAAAAGCGTAGACTAAGACATTGAGCTTCTATGATTTGAAAAGTGCTAAAGTTTGTGTTATTTGGAGACCACACGGGGCATATATTACATAATAATAATAATAATAATACATTTTATTTATAAAGTGCTTTTCAAGACACTCAAAGACGCTGTACAAGAGGTAAAATCAGTAATAAAACAAGTAACAAAACAATAAACTATCAGAAAAACATTAAACATTAAGAAACATTAAAAGCAGTTTTAAAAAGGTGAGTCTTGAGCAATTTTTTGAAGGTGGGGAGGTCAGAGCAGTCACAGGTCGTGGGAGTGAGTTCCAGAGGGTGGGGGCAGGTTCGGAGCTTGGTCCTGTAGGGGAGGGACAGGAGGTTGGTGTCGAAGGAACGGAATGAGCGGAATGGGGTGTGGCGGTGCAGAAGGTCAGAGCGGTATGAGGGGGGCAGGTCATGGAGGGCCTTGTGGGTCAGCAGGAGGACTTTGAATTGGATGCGCTGAGGGATGGGGAGCCAGTGGAGGTTTTGGAGGACAGGAGTGATGTGGTCTCGGGAGCGGGTGTGGGTGAGGAGGCGGGTCTCGGGAGCGGGTGTGGGTGAGGAGGCGGGTCTCGGGAGCGGGTGTGGGTGAGGAGGCGGGCAGCAGAGTTTTGGATGTATTGGAGTTTGTTGAGAGTTTTGGAGGGTATGCATGAATGAGAGTTTCAGCAGCAGAGAAAGAAAGGGATGGGCGGAGTCGTGCAATGTTTTTGAGATGAAAGAAAGCAGTCCGGGTTATGTAGTTTATGTGTTGTTGGTATGAGAGTGTGGTGTCAAAAAGAATGCCAAGGTTTCGGATGAGTGGGGATGGAGTGAGGGTTGCGTTGTCTATGGTCAGGCTGAAGTCTTGAGTGGATTTGGTGATGTTTTTGGGGCCAATAATGATTAAGTCGGATTTACATGCCCCGAGAACTCGCACTACGGCTATCGCTAATCTAAAACATCTCTGGAAGTGCTCCATATGACACCAAAGTGCTATGGGTGAGTAAAACAACTTGTTTTATTACCGAAATAAGGCTCAGATTGAAATAACGTTAATTCTCCTTTAAACACGTCTCAAAGATATAAAACTACCAAGACGAGCTAGCTAGCATTAGCAGTTGTTTTTTAGCCAAAATCAAACACCTACTGTAAACAGGACCATGGATGCTCTTCAGGCTTCTGAAAATGTGTTGGATAAAACTATTTGGTATTTTTTCTTGAGTTTTCAGACAATCTTAAAACTTTTGCTAATGTGTCCGTCGTGTATCCGTGGTAACTGATAAACACGCCAACAGAGACACACACACAGAGTGATGTCACTGCAAGTATCAGTTGGTTTTACTGCTATTCTGCTGCTGATTTATTGTTAATTACAAAAATATTGGACATGACGCCACATTTATTTATGTTATAGTTTGTTGTTTTGGTTCTCAAGATGATTGTCCAATCAGAAAGCAGAATGAACCCCACTATCATTTAGGTTGCAGCTGGTGAGACACTTTTCACTACCCAGCATGCCAAGTTGTTCCCAGCTGGCCCCACTTAAACCTGACTGTGTGAGCAGAGAAACATACTCCAAACAAAAGCTCTGAGAGTTTGTTATGTCCTGTGTAAACCGTAGTGTGGAGGTTACATCACAAGTTTCCCCTGACACGATCCCTACCCAGGCACTCGCTATGACTTCAGCCACTGCACTTTAGTTGTAGTTGTTGTAATCAGTAGTCGAGCTGTAAAATGAAACCAGGGGGGATGGTGAAATTTTTCATTTATGTGTGTGTGTGTGTGTGTGTGTGTAGGGGGGTTCTCCCCCAGAAAACAAACAAAAACAAAAAGTCCATATAATCATTCAATAATTCAATAATACATAGGATATATGTTATCACACACGTACACACACACACACACACACGCACACACACACACACACACACACACACACACACACCTTAGTCCTGGTTCAGAACTGGCTTAGACCTGGTTTAGACCTGGTTTAGTCCTGGTTTAGTCCTGGTTTAGACCTGGTTTAGTCCTGGTTTAGTCCTGGTTTAGTCCTGGTTTAGTCCCGGTTTAGTCCCGGCCCCTGCTGTCAGCTAATCTGTCCCTTTGATGCAGAAATAATATGATATAATATAACTCATCCCATAAGAACACGGTCAGCTCCGTAGTTTGCGGTGTTGTCCGATAATTCGTGTGCCCACGTGGAAACCGACACAATTATCCCGAGTCCCGAGGCGAGAGTTCCTTCTTACGTAGCATTAACGTAGCGTACATATTAACAGGGCTCGCTCGCAGCTGATCGACGAACAGGCGCAAACACAACAACGCTAATCGTCACGATTGGCGGGAGTGCGATTGGTGGGTATGCTGCAACATGACTGGAAGCCGGAGCGCAGTTCGGCCTATGATTGGCTCTTGGAACTGACCACGATTCATGCAGGTCACCTATTTTGATTTCAAAACGGTGAATTTGGCCAAAAGGTGAGGGATTTTCATGGCTGACTGATAAAATGCCACAAGGGATGGAGGAAGGGATGCCCGTTTTAGAAGAGGGATGATTTTGACTATTTTTGTGATGCCACCCCCCCCCATCCCCCCTCAACTCGAGTACTGGTTGTAATCAGTGATGAGAAGAATACTTTGAACATGTATTTTGTTACAGAATACTGAATACCTGCATTAAAAAGTAGTTTGTAATGCATTCTGTTATGTGTTCCAATCAAAATATACTGTATTCTGAATACTTTTATCAAATCAAGTTGCATTATATTATAGTGTGAAAAGCATGACAAACAATTACAGCTTTATTTTTGTCTAATTGGAGACAAAAAGAATCATGGACTTACTGTAAGAGCTTTTTTCTTTTCTTTTCTTTTACCTACTAGTACCACCAAATGAAAAAGCAACTGTACCATAATACAGTTACTCAAAATGACCATATTTTTCGGATTATAAGTCGCAGTTTTTTCATAGTTTAGTTTCATAGTTTGGCCGGGGGTGCGACTTATACTCTGGAGTGACTTATGTGTGAAATTATGAACACATTATTATATCATTTCACATGTTATTTTCACACTAAACCGCAAGAGGGCGCTCTAGACCTGTGGATTGAAGATTTCATTGGATTTAGTGATTTGGAGTGACACTGATGGTTTGCTAAACTTGTTAGCATGTTCTTTATGCTATAGTTATCTGAATAACTCTTAATATGTTACGTTAACATACCAGGCACATTCTCAGGTCGTTGTTTATGCGTCATGTAACGTTAGCATACCGTACACTTATTCAGCCTGTTGTTCTCTGTTCTATTTTTATTTTAAATTGCCTTTCAAGATGTCTGTTCTTGGTGTTGGATTTTATCAAATACATTTCCCCCAAAAATGCGACTATATATGTTTTTCCTTCTTTATTATGTATTTTATGGCTGGTGCGACTTATACTCTGGGGCGACTTATAATCCGGAAAATATGGTAGTATCATCCAAATGATTTTAGTGAAGGTGTATGGAGTTTAAAATCACAGTGGAGCACTTCCTTTATTACACATGACACTCTTCCCATTAGGGCAGTTTAAATCTATAGACTTTTAGTTCGCACATTGCAATATAATAATAACAAAGATTATAATAAGCTACAGACGCTCCTCGACACACGAACATTCGATTTACGAACAGGGTCGAAAATTTTAAAAAAAGAGTAAAATGTTTGGGCAAAAGCGCTGTACATGTACGTAAGTGAGTTTTTGTATTTAGCGCCTATTCCGACTTCCGGGTACAGTACGTAGTGCGTATTTCCGCCGCGGATGCACAGGCAGGGCGCTGCGCAGCTTCCCCCAAGCGTCACGCCCACTCAGTTGAAGTCTTCAGACGTACTTGCGGTGTTACGATGCGGTGTTAGGTTTGTTTTATCTTGCATACGTAATCCAATACGGTTGGTGAAAAGCGAAAAGTTTCTAGTGAAGCTTCTAGAGGAAATGTGAAAAAGCGGCAAGCCATCTCATTTGAAAAGAAGGTGGTAATAATAAAGAAACTTGATGCTGGTGAGAAGATGGTGAATGCGGCACACGCGTACAACGTGAACCGTTCGACAACTGGTACGATATATAAACAAAAGGACCGCATTATGGAGCATGTGAAAAGTGCAGCGGGTATGCAATCCACCATCATATGCAAGAAGAGAGGGAAACTCATCGAAGAGATGGAGAAACTTCTTGGTATTTGGCTCGAAAATCAGCGGCAGGTGATTAAACTTGCTAAAGGTAAGCTAAACTTGCATTTTTTAAAATAGGCTACACACACGCACAGTCTCACACATACATTCACAAACACACACACGCTCTCTCTCTCAGCTGACTGCGTTTGCCTCTGTGTCTCTCTCTTCTTTTTATCTCATCAGTTTTCCATATTTTTAAAAAGCATATTGTTTTGTTACTATTTAGTGTTATTTAAAGGTCCCATGACATGGTACTTCTTGATGCTTTTATATGGCTCCTTAATGGTTCCCTAATACTGTAAATGAATCCTTCTTCAAAATCAACACTCAGTGCATGAGAAACAGAGATAAGATGAGAAAGAGTAATTTTTCTCTCTCTGAACACTCCATTATGGGAGTTGTTGCTTGAATGCAAATGAGGAGAAAAGAGATGGTCTATAGTAGAGGATGGGGGCGTGGCCAAACTCTCCGCTCTCAGCTCTCAGCTGTGCCTGTGCGCTCTGACCCACTTCCGTGTTTTTGCGCGGAAGGAGAGATGAGAAGCCTTCCATTGAAAAATAAACACATTTCCACAGAAAATAAAATTAAACCACTGCTGTTTCAGATATCCACAGGCTCAGATAAAGGACTTCTGAGCCTAGAAACACTCGCAAGTTCCTCCAGGGAAATTAAAAAACGTATTTCGCATTGCGTAGCTCCTCCGCAGTCCAAACTCTCTGGGCGTGATTTACAGAGACGCTGAGTACAGACAGACGGGGGTGGAGCTGCATTTGCATTTCTTTTTTCGATCTGACGTCAATAAGTTTCCTTGTTCAAAATCGCCCCGTTTGAGCTCTGATTTTTTCTAACGCAGAAAAGGATCGCAAATGCTCAGTTTAGACATTTCGCAACTTTTAACCATGGGGGGAGGGGTCTAAACAGGGTAGGGGAGCTCACATTAACGTTCAAAAACCTCAGAAAGTGAAAATTTCATGCCATGGGACCTTTAAATGCAGTACAAATCCATATAGATTACTTATACAAGCCTTAAACATACATTCCCTTCTAATAACGACTTACGAACAAATTCAACTAACGAACGGCCATTCGGAACGTAACTCGTTCGTAGGTTGAGGAGCGTCTGTATTCTGTTTTTTTCACTCTTTCACCCTATAGCATTGGTTCCACAGTTTTTCTCCATTCTGAAATCTCATGTCGAAATCCTTCAGTCGAAGCCGTAGAAACGTGTAATTTTGCGGTCAATTCCCACTCAAAATGATCTGCCCCTGGACATGCTCACGTCCAGGTAAAAATACATTTGTTCTGGTTAATCGTCAGGATCTGGTTGCATATGGAAAGGTTTTTCAAATGAATTGAAGCCAATCAAAAACAGATTTGAAAAGCGGTCCCTGGGAGGTCTCGCTTAAAGTTTCACAGCATCTCGTAATCAGCCCCTCTGGCCCACAGTGCCTTGGAAATAATTAAACTCCTGGAGGCCTGAGCTGGTGTGAGACCAGAACGGAGGTCGTAAAGAAAGTGTTTGGGTCACTGTTCCAGCCCACAGCCACTTTCTATTTTTAGAGCAGGTTTTAAAGAACAAGTTAAGTCATGTGATCATAAGGTTTAAAGGTCCTGTATGGACTCATGGGACCTTTAAGCCACGTTATGATGTTGTTACCTCAAAAACATAGCTGGAGTTGTGTTTTGTTTCACTCACACATGTGTGAGTTACCCTTTATTATTAGTCTGTCTATATCTCCAAAGCTCAAGATGCTCTCTTCCACCTTGTGATGTCATGAAGTGGTAGTTTTCAAGATAACAGTTCCTTTTACCTTTTGTTCAGTAGACATTAAAGACAGTGGAGCATTTCCTGTATTATCACCTGCCATCACACGATGAGTGTTTTCTGTTTGAGAGAAGAGCCTAAATATACTGCTTTTGTGTGTTAAACGTGTGTTAATGAAACTAAACACAACTCCAGGTCTGTTTGTGATGAGGAAACATTATAATATAGATCAGAAAATAATGTAATATGGGTCATTTAAGTCAGTGGTCCCCAACCTTTTCTGAGCCACGGACCCGTTAATGTCCCCCAAAATTTTCACGGACCGGGAAGGGGGGTGCACGCAGATATTGGCGGATAAATACCACTAAATAAACTTATGCGACACACAAGAACTGTGGCATATTATAAATATAATAATAACGG
Source organism: Paratrypauchen microcephalus (assembly GCA_036785185.1). Lineage (NCBI taxonomy): Eukaryota > Metazoa > Chordata > Actinopteri > Gobiiformes > Gobiidae > Paratrypauchen > Paratrypauchen microcephalus. The sequence goes on from JAVJIX010000171.1 coordinate 1,031,197, forward strand.
TGAATCCACTGTGTGTACTTGTATGTAATCATGGAATCACCTGTTGCGATAAATCCATATTTTAAAGGAAAATTAACGTTTTTTTTTACAATCTGAGCCTTCTTTCGGCAATAAAACAAGTAGTTTTACTCACCCATAGCAGTTTGGTGTCATTTTGAGCAGTTTCGTAGAAGTTATGTTGTAGCGTATACATTAACTTGAGTGCTCGGGGCATTACTTTGCGGTCTCCAAATAACACAAACTTTAGCACTTTTCAAATCATAGAAGCTCGATGTCTTAGTCTACGATTTCGTTTGGTCAAAAGTGGCCTCTAATCCGAGATTTAGCCATAGTTTCGAGTAGATGAGGACGCCAGTGCGCATGTGCAGACTGTGCTCTCAGCTCCCGGGACCCAAACATGAAACGCAAAGCTGTAAACTATGGATAAATCTCGGATTACAGGCCACTTTTGCTTCAAACGAAATCGTAGACTAAGACATCGGGCTTCTATGATTTGAAAAGTGCTAAAGTTTGTGTTATTTGGAGCCCGCACGGGGCATATTACATGCTCGGGGAATATATTATATGCCCCGAGCTATGGCTAGAAGTTGCGCTAGGCTAACCGCAAATCTAAAACATCTCTGGAAGTGCTCCATATGACACCAAAGTGCTATGGGTGAGTAAAACTACTTGTTTTATTACCGAAATAAGGCTCAAATTGTAAAAAAAACTTTACTTTTCCTTTAAGTAGGTCTCCTGGTATTGTCTGCATTTTGCCTAAATAACGCGACCAAGGTTAACGCTACCGAGTGCTTAACGAGTGCTACCTGTTAATGTCTATCTAATAAAACGATAGCAAGTAATACTAACTATCGATTTATAGGCAAAAACTGCTCACGCAGCTCCTTCGTTCTGCGGCGACAATCATGTTAGGGACCGTCAACAAATGATCTTCACATTACTGAAATTATTCCGTCCCCCTGCTCCATCGTAGCAGTGACTCCCTCCAGTAATGTGAAGATCATTTGTTGACGGTCCCTAACTGTCACAGCCCCTCTGATCTCATCTGCCACTCCCTCAGTGGCCACCTCCTTCCCCTCCCCTACTGGTGTTCCAGGAGTGGAGACAGGTGCTGGAGCCAGACTCAGCTGAACCAACTCTCCAATCAACAGGGTTTAAGAGCCAGTCAAGCCAGCTCAGCGGTGCCAGATCGTAATACTTCGTCTGTTAGTGCTATGATCTTGCTACATATGTTTGCCTACCTACGACCTCTATACTTAATCTTTTGTTCATCTGCCTCAGATCTCCGTTCTCCAGTCACCTGCTCCAGTCTCCAGCTCCGACCTGCCCTGCTCCAGAGTCCTGCTCTCCATCATATTCCTGGATAAAATCTGTAATAAATACCAACTATTCTCATTTGACCTGTGTCTGCTCTGACACCAACATGATGGTAGCCGACTTCATTACGCTCTCTTTTCGGAACACGGACGGACCATTCAAAATGAAGGGGGGAATGAGCCACCGCGGCCCGGTACCAAATGGCCCGGTGGTTGGGGACCACTGGTTTAAGTAGTTATAAAATCAAGGCTTAGCTTTAAAATACATACATCATACTACCAGTTCTACATTTCACTATTACATGAATCCATACATTTCAAAATATACCGCAGTATAGGCCAGATACATCGTAATACCTATTTGTAAGTTTGTATGCAAGTTAAAATGGAAATGTTATGAAAATTTTGTCCAGAGAATAAACAAGTCTAGGGTATGTTTGAAGGTAATCTTTCTATTAGGGCAGTTTAAATATATAATACAGTGGTACCTCACCTTACGAAATTAATTTGTTCCAGAAGTGGTTTCGTAACGTGAATTTTTCATAAGTTGAGTAGCTATTTCAATGGAAAAAGCCTGATTCGTTCCAAGTTTTTTTTATTTTTTTTTATAGTGTAACATTGTGTTCTGCGTAGAGACTGTAGACCCAGGACTAAACGTGGACTATACCAGGTCTAGACCAGGACTAAACCAGGTGGATTAAAGTGCCGCGCGCGGGTCTATTTCCTGGATTCATTTCGAGTCACGGCTGAGGCGAGCAGCGAGGGGGACCGCACGCAGTCTGAGCGCATGAACGAGACCCGTGCTCAAACCGTGCCTCCTCTAGACCTCCTCTAGACCTGGTCTAGACCTGGTCTAGACCACCGCGGCTCTTGCATGCGTTCGTTCATGCGCTCAGACTGCGTGCGGTCCCCCTCGCTGCTCGCCTCAGCCGTGACTCGAAACGAAACCAGGGAATAGACCCGCGCGCGGCGCTTTAATCCACCTGGTCTAGTCCTGGTTTAGTCCTGGTCTAGTCCAGATTTAGTCCTGGTCCAGTCCTGGTTTAGTCCAGGTCTAGACCTGCTGGCAGCCCCGCGCCGGGTCATGCTGCGCTATCACACGTGTCAGAGCGCAGTTTTCTCCCCCCTCCCCCTTCCCCCCACACTTCACTATTAATAATTTTGTTGAAAATCTATGAAAGTTTGAGTGTTTAAACGAGAGACAAATGTGAGAAAAGTTTAAATTCAGTCTGAGAAAAGCGTATAATGTGTGTGGCTGAGCGCACATTATTTGAATTTTTGAGATTTCGCATTTCGTAACTTGAATTTTCTTTCGTATCTAGAGACCAAAATTTAACGTGAAGGCGTTTCGTAACTTGGAATTTTCGTTTGTTGGGTCTTTCGTAAGGTGAGGTACCACTGTATATAGAATTTCAGAATGGAGAAAAGTGTCTGAATGAGTCAAAACATCTGAAAAACACTCATTTGAAACCTCAGATAACATGGATCTTTCCTGGGTGACTAAGGGAAAACCTTGAACCTACGACATTAACGTGGACAACTGTAATTTCTAAGAGTAACAAATCTGGTATTTTCTTTGTCTCCTCCTCATCAAGTGTCAGTTAAGACTGGTGATTTAGGGAAAGATTATTAATGTTTCACTGAAAAATACATTTGACATTTAGACTAACATCTTCAGACTTATTAGAGAAAGGATTATGTTACAGTAATACCCCAGACTGGAGCCATAAACCATTGGGTCAGCCCTTTGGAGAAGAACCCAAAATCCACACAAAATACCAAGACAGTGACTTGTGAGATTGTTAGTTGGCTACAATTCTTAATAAAGGTGCACTGTGTAACTTTTCTGGCAAACGATCCATCACTTGCTTGTCTCCATGGAGATATTTTTCACTGAATATCCCAAAGTACTAAACTTCAGCTCTATGGAGAGATGACACACTCTAAAAATGCTTTTGGTGAGTTTTAGAGCTATAAAACACTCATAACTGAAAAGCTTGTTGGTTTAATGTCATAACATTACAGCCCCAGTGGAGACAAGCAGGACCCTCCAACATGAAACTTACATAACCTCCTGAGACCCGCCCACTCATCTGTGTCCTTTAGAGTGGACATTGAGTTAACCAGTCAAAATAAATAATACATCAAAATAACAATAAATAACAAAAAATACTAAAATAAAGAAATAAAATGCATTTATTTAATAAAATTAAATAAATAAATACATAGAAAATAAATTATAATAATTAAAAATTGAAAATAAATAATACATAAAAATAAATAAAAACTAAAATAAATAAACAAAAATAAATAAATACAAAATAAATAATACATAAAAAATACTAAAATAAATAAATAAATAGAAAATAAATAATACATAAAAATAAATAAAAAATACTAAAATAAATAAATAAATAAATAAGAAATTAAAAGTGAGACTAAAAAATACCAAAATAAAGAAATAAAATGTATTTATTTAATAAAATTAAATAAATAAATACATATAAAATAAATTATAATAATCAAAAATAGAAAATAAATAATACATAAAAATAAAAATAAATTTAAAAACTAAAATAAATAAACAAAAATAAATAAATAAATAAATAAATACAAAATAAATAATACATAAAAAAATACTAAAATAAAAAAATAAATACAAAATAAATAATACATAAAAATGAATACAAAAATACTAAAATAAATAAATAAATAAATAAATACAAAATAAATAATACATAAAAAAATACTAAAATAAATAAATAAATAAATAAAATACATAAATAAGATATTAAAAGGGAGACTAAAAACTATTTGACGTGACTGCAGAAGCTTGTCAGAGATATTGGTCATCAAAAAAAAAAAAGTTTTTGTGAGGTTGTGAACTTCACATGGATTTAACACCAAAATGTCCCATTACGCAGGACACGTTACAAATATTATTATTATGAATACAAATAAAATTAACAAAATGTAAATGCTGAGGTGTTCATTTACCTCCAAAGAGAACATTTAAATAATAATAATAATAATAATTCAGATACACTTTTTTTTCTTCAGGTCCCAGGAGGATATAGTGCACCGCTGACTTTACCCTACTTTATTAGTTTGTCTACATCGCCAAAGCTCGGAATGCTCAGTTCCACTTTGTGATGTCATAATGTCATCATGGAGCAGTAGTTTTCATGTTAAATAGCTACCTTTTATCTTTAGTTGTGTGAAGTTTAAAAACAAGGTGAAGCATTTCCTGTATTATCACATGACATCACAAGGTGAAATTGAGTGTTTTAAAGGAGAATTAACGTTTTTTACAATCTGAGCCTTATTTCGGTAATAAAACAAGTTGTTTTACTCACCCATAGCACTTTGGTGTCATATGGAGCACTTCCGGAGATGTTTTAGATCAGCGATATCCATAATGTGAGTTCTCGGGGCAAATGTTTGCGGTCTGCAAATAACACAAACTTTAGCACTTTTCAAATCATAGAAGCCCGATGTCTTAGTCTACGTTTTCGTTTGAGTCCGATAGTTCACTTGCTTTGGTCCGGACCAAATGTTTTTTTATATTTTTTATTTTGGTGCGGTTCGCACAAAACACCAGTTTTGTGTTTCATGTTTGGGTCCCGGGAGCTGAGAGTGAAATAAACTGTGACTCCGCACACAGCGCTCTCAAGTCTCACGCATTGAGAGTGTGACACACGCAATTCGACGTGTTCACACGCTCACACGCCACACATGGCATTTCTCACGCTGATTTCTTTCTTTCTTTTTTTTTTTTTTTTGTGCCCAGAAAATCGGTCTGTGTGGCTTAGTTTATGCAGGCTCCGCGCATTTTCAGCGAAAAAAACTCCCCCTGCTCCGGGCGCACGGTCCAAGCGGAGGCTGGGGCAGACGCGCCGTCCCCCGGGCACGTCCTGAGCCTCAGTCCCGGTGCCACGTCTCCTCTGAGACGCACCGACTCCGGTCCCGGTGTCTCCGTCTGTGCGTAACGTGTCGTAATGATAAAACAAACTGAGAACCATCAGGTAATAACTTCATTTATATAACTGTCATTAGTTGCTTTGTAGTTTAAGTTTGCTCTTTAGACAAACAGGGCTCTCAACACGCAATTCGACGTGTTCACACGCTCACACGGCATTTCTCACGCAATTCAAAAATTGTTCACTCGCACCCCCCCTTTCCCGTCCTCGGAAATTACAGTCTCACGCACAACCCCGCTCAAAACTTGAGAGCCCTGAGAGCCCGCACTGTCCTCATCTACTTGAAACTATGGATAAATCTCGGATTACAGGCCACTTTTGACTCAAACTAAAGTGTAGACTAAGACATCGAGCTTCTATGATTTGAAAAGTGCTAAAGTTTGTGTTATTTGGAGACCGCAAACATGTGCCCCGAGAACTCACATTACGGAGATCGCAAATCTAAAACATCTCCGGAAATGCTCCATATGACACCAAAGTGCTATGGGTGAGTAAAACAACTTGTTTTATTACCGAAATAAGGCTCAGATTGTAAAAAAACGTTAATTCTCCTTTAAGCCTGAGAGAAGAACTCAGCCTAAATCTGCAGGATTTGTGTGTTAAACATGTGTGAATGAAACAAAACACAACTACAAGTATGTTTCTGATGAGGCTAACGTTATAACGCAGATCAGAAAATAACGTGACAAAGGCTCTTTAAGAAGTGCAAGAATTTGACATTATTTTGATTATTTTATGAAATGCTCCAGAGGTCGACATTGGAGTGAGTAAAGTCTATTTCTTGAATGAAAAACAGGAAAAGGAGAGAATGTGTATGTAATGCGTGCCACTGGAGTCACATTCCACACATACCGTCCTGCTTCAGTAACTCAGACACCAGGCCTGAAGAAGGAACCATCTCCAGTGAGGTCATGTCCCAAATATGAAGTAAACAGCACTTATTGTGAGGGGTCATCTACGGAGCTGGGTATTGATCCTTTAAGGTTACATCACGCATGGAAACCCGACTCGGACAAATATTTAGAACTTAAAAGAAAAGTAACGTTTTTTTTTACAATCTGAGCCTTCTTTCGGCAATAAAACAAGTAGTTTTACTCACCCATAGCAGTTTGGTGTCAATTGGAGCAGTATCGCAGAAGTTATGTTGTAGCCGTTCTGTTCTACTAATGATCCCGTATCCGTTAGCGTGAGTGCTCGGGGCACTGATTTGCGGTCTCTAAATAACACAAACTTTAGCACTTTTCAAATCACAGAAGATCGCTGTGTCAGCGTAGACTTTTAGTAGATTCCAAAACGGCCTGAAACCCGATATCACAACAGAAAAGTAAAGTTCAGAGCGGTGTTAGCTTCTTTCGGACTAGCGGTGTTTACAAAACAGCTGAGTTCACGCATGCGCACTGTCCTCTCTGATGACGTCATCAAATGAAACTATAGCTGCATATCGGGTTTCAGGCCATTTTGGAATCCACTAAAAGTCTACCCTGACACAGTGATCTTCTGTGATTTGAAAAGTGCTAAAGTTTGTGTTATTTGGAGACCGCAAAGTAATGCCCCGAGCACTCACGCTAACGGATACGGGATCATTAGTAGAACAGAACGGCTCAATATAAGTTCTGTGATACTGCTCCAATTGACACCAAACTGCTATGGGTGAGTAAAACTACTTGTTTTATTACTGAAAGAAGGCTCAGATTGTATAAAAAACGTTACTTTTCCTTTAAGTTTGGGCACGGGTGGGACAGCCAGTCACCATAATCTGTTTATACTCTCAACACTCTCAACTGGGGGTGTGATGCTAACTAAAGGCACTACTCAGACAGAAGCTCTATTAGACTTTAATCCGAGCTTTATTTTAACACAATGTGACCACTGAGAACTGACTTAGCTGGAACTATAACAGATGAGCTGGTTTGTGCGCTTAAACAACTCATTCCCAAATAACATCATAGTTACAAGTTCGCTAGCATTATCCAACAGTTTTTCGGTCAGTCGCTCTCACGTTTTTGTTGAAAATCAAACATCTAAACACGACCATGAACACTTGAATTGACCACAGATTCTTGAAAACGTTTACAGTGGTCCCTCGCTCTGTCGCGGTTCACTGTTCGCGGCATCGCTGTTTCGCAGATTTATTTATTTTTTATTATAGTGTAACATTGTGTTCTGCGTCCTGATTGGCTAAGAGACTGTAGACCTTTGCCGATTGATAGATGGGGGACGCGGGGGACCGGGACTAGACCAGGACTAGACCAGGACTAGACCAGGTCTAAACCTGGACTGGTCCTGGACTAAACCAGAACTGGACCAGGTCTAGACCTGGACTAAACCGGGACTGGACCAGGTCTAAACCAGGATTAAATCACCCCGTGTGGGTCTTTGCTGGTTTCGTGCGGCTCTTGCGTTCGTTTGTGCGTGTTCGGTTTGCGCGTGTTCGGTTTGTGGCTCGGGCTGCGAGGACGCGGTCCTGAGGGGGAGGCATGGTCCAGTCGCCGCGGTTCGATCTCGTGCTCGCAGCCCCGGCCTTGCGCTGGTCGTGCTGCTCTGTCACGGATTTAACCACGCTCACTTCTCCAAGGGGTTGGTGCGCGTCGCGTCCCGGGACGTGGCAGTGCTGTTGGATGAGCCGCCCCCCTCACACTTCACTATTAAAGGTCCCATGGCATGAAATTTTCACTTTCTGAGGTTTTTGAACGTTAATGTGAGCTCCCCCACCCTGTTTAGGCCCCCCCCCCATGGTTAAAAGTTGTGAAATGTCTAAACTGAGCATTTGCGATCCTTTTCTGCGTTAGAAAAAAACACAGCTCAAACGGGCGATTCTGAACAAGGCGACTATGTTACGTCACATCGAAAAATGCAGCTCCACCCCCCGTCTGGATGCTTACCCACCGTCTCTGTAAATCACGCCCAGAGAGTTTGGACCGCGAATGAGCTACGCAATGCGAAATGCGTTTTTTTATTTGCCTGGAGGCACGTGTGAGTGTTTCTAGGCTCGGAAGTCCTTTACCCAACCCTCTGGACCTCTGAAACAGCAGTGGTTTAATTTTCTGTGAAAATGTGTTTTTTTCATTGAAACGCCTCTCCTTTCTTCCTTCGCGCTTAAAACACGGAAGTGGGGCCAGCACACAGCGCAGCGCTAAAACAAGGAACCAGCGGCACATTTGGCCCCCCCCCCACCCGCTCCTCTAACCTATCTCTGTCCTTCTCATTTGCATTCAAGCAACAAGGCCCAGAATGAGTTGTTCAGAGAGACTTTCTGACTCTGACTGTGTACATGTGTCTTTCTCATGCACTGAGTGTTGATTTTGAAGAAGGATTCATTTACAGTATTAGGGAACCATTAAGGCGCCATATAAAAGCATCAAGAAGTACCATGTCATGGGACCTTTAATACATTTTGTTGAAAATCTACTAAAGTTTGAGTGTTTAAACGAGAGAGAAATGTGACGAAACGTTAATTCCAGTGTTTTAAGGCGTTTACAGCCTTAAAACATGTATAATAATTGTAAAATATAAAGTTGTCCTACTTCGCGGCTTTCACTCATTACGGGTTATTTCTGGAACCTAACCCCCGCGATAAACGAGGGACCACTGGACATCAGTTCTGTTTTTTTTTTTTCCAAGCGTCTTAAAAACCTAAAATTGTTTTTGGCTGCTAATATGTGCATTGCATCACCGTGGTAACTGCTGAACATTCCGCCACAGAGATACATGTAGAACACCCCCAGCATGATGTCACTGCAAAGTATAATACAACACATTGAGAAAAAAAGGTGTAACTTTCTCTTTTTGTATGTGGTGCCTGTGTGCGCCATATGTTTCCCATGTATCCTTGCACGGACATGTGACAGTCCACGAGGATATGGCCGGATTATGGAGCGCAGGTGCTGTGTGTCTGATTGTGCCGTGCCTTCCAGCTGCTACGTCTTCACAGAGAAGTTTGAGCATCACGATAATGAGCCTAGCGTTAGCCCTCGCTCTAAGATGCTAATTTCCACGGTTCACTGAAATGACTCACGTATCCAGCCCTCCTCAGACTGACATGTGAAATGGGACCTCTGTAAATCAACCTCTCAAAAGGGCGGAAAAATATACTGAGACCATATGAAGTGCAGGAAATATTAATACAGCTGGCACTCTATGATTCAAAACATCTTTGAGGAGTTCTGATTAAAAACATAAGAGGTCCAATCAGATAGCTTATCTACACTGTAAATACAGTAGATGCTTACGCAGGAGGTCTAGCAATGTTTTAGACCTGGAGTTAATCATTACATTAAACCAGGGGTCGGCAACCTTTACCACTCAAAGAGCCGTTTGCACCCGTTTCACACAGTAAAGAAAACACTGGGAACCACAAAACCCTTTTGAAATTTAAATTTTTTTTTTACCTTTGTGACATAGAATTACATTTTGAAAATGAACGAAGTAAAATAAAATATATTTTAATTAAATACAGTGGTCCCTCTCTGTTTCGCTATTTTTTTTTTTTATAGTCTATCAACGCCCATTGTGTTCTGCATCCTGATTGGCTAAAGGACTGTAGACCTTTGCCGATTCGTCAGTCATTCTCCTCTGTGCCGTGTCTTCTATACGGTCCAGAATGTGTTTGCCAAATGTATTTAAATGTTTGATCACGAGCAGTGTGACTCTGAAGCAGTGACGGACTGAGCGGTCTGGCATTTGGGCACATGCCAGAAGGCCGATGACGTAACCGATGACGTATTTTTGTCCACTTTCTTCCATCTGAGAAATTCGTATTCGTACTTAAGACAGTACTCGTAACTTTTCGATGTCGTAACGTTTAGATTTGTATTCTGACAAATATCAAACACACAACACCTCATTTTAGAGTTTGCAAATATTGATTTTATGCTCAACTACAACCAAAGACACGTGTGTATCCAAAATATACATGACGACATGTTATTCGCGTGGATTAATTTTATTCGCATGGATTAATTTCTAGTGAATACACGTTATTTTGTCCTCTTTCTTACTCCATGCATGTGGTTCTGTTTTCTTCTTCTTCTACCAGACTAAAAATGTTCTGGTAACAGGGTTGGTGCAGGTTGTGGGACACATGTTCCATGAATAATAATTATTATTTGAAATATTATGTCTATTAAAACAAATGTTCCACAGTTACAAGAGATGGAAATGAAACAAATTATAGAAAAAACAAGAAATTTCAATTCAATTTTAACTGTTTTATTTGAGATTCAGTTTGGTCATTAGAGGGGTGGGACAAGAGGAAAATGGCATTTTGGGGAAACTCCAGATTTATTTGGTATTTTTTAAAAACTATTTTCAAGCATTCTTTTCTCTGAGTTTTTTAGATTTGGTCTCAGGACAAGTAAATTCACTCACAAACTGTATGTTTTAGTATTTTTTAGGTGGATTATTTAAAGGAGAATTAACGTTTTTTTTTTTACAATCTGAGCCTATATTATATTGTTTTACTCACCCATAGCACTTTGGTGTCATATGGAGCACTTCCAGAGATGTTTTAGATTAGCGATAGCCGTAGCGCTAATATATGCCCCGAGCGGTCTTCAAATAACACAAACTTTAGCACTTTTCAAATCATAGAAGCTCAATGTCTTAATCTACACTTTCGTTTGAGTCAAAAGTGGCCTGTAATCCGAGATTTATCCATAATTTACAGTTTTGCGTTTCATGTTTGGGTCCCGGGAGCTGAGAGTGAAATAAACTGTGACTCTGCACATGCGCACTGTCCTCCTCATCTACTCGAAACTATGGATAAACCTCGGATTACAGGCCACTTTTGACTCAAACGAAAGTGTAGACTAAGACATTGAGCTTCTACGATTTGAAAAGTGCTAAAGTTTGTGTTATTTAGAGACCGCTCGGGGCATATATTAGCGCTAGGCCTATCGCTAATCTAAAACATCTCTGGAAGTGCTCCATATGACACCAAAGTGCTATGGGTGAGTAAAACAACTTGTTTTATTACTGAAATAAGGCTCAGATTGTAAAAAAAAACGTTAACTCTCCTTTAATATTTGATGGGCGGGACGTAAAATGTCCTCCAATTCTGGAATGACCCTTAATTGTTTAAAACTGCACTGTGTAACTTTTCTGTTTTTCAATTTTCAATCAAACCAGCTCTTTCTGGACAGATTCTTTTAAAATAAAGCTCAGATTAAAGTCTCACTTGAGTAACACAAATTCAGACAAAAGCATCATTATTAGTAGAATAAGTTGAATGAATTTTGTAGATTTAAATACCAACTTGTTCACCATTTGAAAATCAGCTCCCACTGGTTTAAGAAATAACATTCGAGAACATTTGAGTTTCAAGATGTTCCTCAAATTATTTTCCCGTTTTTTACAGAGCGTGAAAAAGAGCTGCGGAGTGTAATAAAGAGTAAGAGTGGAGTCTACACTGACAAATATTGTTGTTGGACAGAAGCCAAAGCTCTGTCCCAGCGCGAGGAGAGAGGACGCACTGTCGTTCTGGAGATGAGAGATAACAAATCATCTACACACACTTTAAAGGTGCATTATGTAACTTTGTGTTTGGCCGTCCGTCACCTGTTCGTTTCTATGGACTAAACCAGGACTAAAAGAGGACTAAACCAGGACTAAACAGGAATTAAATAGGACTAAACCAGGACTAAACCAGGGCTAAACAGAACTTAAATAGGACTAAAACAGGACTTAAACCAGGACTTAAACAGGACTAAACCAGGATTTAAACAAGACTAAAACAGGGCTAAAAGAGGACTAAACCAGGACTGAACAGGACTAAAAGAGGACTAAACAAGAACTAAACCAGGGCTAAAAGAGGACTAAACCAGGACTAAACCAGGACTAAAAAAGGACTAAACCAGGACTCAAACAGGACTAAACCAGGATTTAAACAGGACTACAACAGGGCTAAAAGAGGACTAAACCAGGACTAAACAGGACTAAAACAGGACTAAAAACAGGACTTAAGAAGGACTAAACCAGGATTCAAACAGGACTAAAACAGGGCTAAAAGAGGACTAAACCAGGACTAAACCAGGATTTAAACAGGATTAAAACAGGACTAAAACAGGACTAAAACAACTCTTAAACCAGGACTTAAACAGGACTAAACCAGGATTTAAACAGGACTAAAACAAGGCTAAAAGAGGACTAAACAGGACTAAAACAGGACTAAACCCAGGACTAAACCAGGACTATACCAGGACTAAACCAGGACTAAATCTTATGAGCTGTTTTCTCCGCTCAATCAAATCAGTGTGCTGCTTTCAAATGGCCACAACTTCTTCAAATGTTCTCAGATTTCCATGAGTGAGGCGTCGTTGGAAAGTTTAGAATCTACACTTTCAGAATCTGTGAATAACTCAAAATGTCCCCGGGACGACTTGCGTCCTGTTTTGGTCACATTTTCATAGAACACACAGAGTTTTGTACCACACTGTGATTCCCAGAAATACAGAAAAACTCACAACGTACCAAATTCAAGGCCAAATCCAGTTACAAAAACAGAAAGTTCTACACGGCAAAAATGAAAATCCAGCCAAGTTAAGAAGACTTGAATTGAGAAAGTTTTATCATGATCTAAATAAATTTCTCTTAACGAGTAAAATGATCTACCATTGGAACAGGATGTTTTGTACTTCAAATATGAAAATACATCTTGCTACACTTAAAATAAGAAAAACAACACACCTCTTTGCACGTAAAATAACTCAATCTAATGTTGCTTGAATTAAAACACACACACTTTTTCCATTGGTAGATAATTGCATTTGTCAAGTTAAATCTACTCAAACTAAATTAAATGTTCTTAATTTAGCTAGATATTGTTTTTTTTGCAGCATAATGTTTATGTGTTCTGTGGGATCTCATATTTCATTTACATGTGTACTTACATATGAAAACTGTAATCTCTGTAGTTCTTCTGTGTTTTAACCCAGTGTCCTGTGAACAGCTAAGCGTAACTCAATACTCACATAGGCTATCCTGGGCTGTGTTGGCTACATCACCTGCTCCCTATCCATCAATACTTTGGCTGATTCAAGCTACAGGGGGTCCTCCATCTTACGCGGTTTAGCGTGGTAAGCGACGTAAACAAACGCGAACGGCGCGCGGCGGAAGAATACGCTTTGTTGTGGTTGTAGGGAGAAGAAGACGGCCTCGTGTGCGTGCCCAATGTGGGCGGAAGTACCTGATGTGGGCTCTGATCTGCTCCTATGAAAGCGGCAGTGATAACCAAGCAGCGTAGTGGTCTAATTATTGAGATGGAAAGGTTATTGGTGCTTTGGTTGGAAGATTAAAGTCAAAATCCGACTTACGACGAAATTCGGGTTACGACGCGTCTTAAGAACGGATCAACGTCGTAACCCAAGGACCCCCTGTATTGGGAAACTCTGTAACTGGCTGACCTCAACTAAAGCTGGGAATTTCTCTATATGGTCTGCATAGCTAAACTATTCTCCTATAGGTTAGCTGTTGCTGATGTCATATGTATTCAACAGTCTGTACTGTATTTAAAGACAGCCCCTTGTGGTGTGTGTGAGGGCCCCCACTGGGAGGTCTCTTCACGTCCCTCTTCACGGCCGATGTCTCTTCTCTGAGGGCCTGCTAAAGCTGACAACATGAATGCTGAAGATGTCTGATGTCACCATTTCGTTTGTATTCTGCTATTTTTACATTAAAATGCTGAATAACCTCAATTTCGACTAATGCCTTCCTTCAGACCTCCTTCGGACCCATTTTACGAAACTCACAGTTCCAACATTTAAATGACCTTTGCAGCAGATGTGTTTTAAGAAATGCTAATAAAATATAACATCAAAATCCCTATTTGGATTAAGATTAGCAGAGCCAATCCCAGCACTGCCATTGTGTCTTGTATCTAATCTTAGCCTAAAGTCCTGTGTCATTTTCTCATGACCCTTTGCTGCACGTGGAGTTAAGGTATTCGCTCTCTGATTATTATAGTTTTTAATATAATATTATTTTCTGACTGACCTGAGCCGGACCTTCCACTTATACACTCAGAGTTTATCGAGCTGTGCTTCCTTCAGAGCCTGAAATGAACGCATCGAAAGAAGTGGTGGAAAGTAATCAAGTCCAAAAGTAAAAAAATACAATACTTAAAGGAGAATTAAAGTTTTTTACAATCTGAGCCTTATTTCAATAATAAAACAAGTTGTTTTACTCACCCATAGCACTTTGGTGTCATATGGAGCACTTCCGGAGATGTTTTAGTTTAGCGATATCCATAATGTGAGTTCTCGGGGCACATGTTTGCGGTCTCCAAATAACACAAACTTAAGCACTTTTCAAATCATAGAAGGTCGATGTCTTAGTCTACGCTTTCGTTTGAGTCAAACGTGGCCTGTAATCCAACATTTATCCATAATTTACAGCTTTGCGTTTCATGTTTGGGTCCCGAGAGCTGAGAGCGAAATAAACTGTGACTCCGCACATGCGCACTGGCGTCCTCATCTACTCGAAACTATGGCTAAATGTTGGATTACAGGCCACTTTTGACTCAAACGAAAGCGTAGACTAAGACATCGACCTTCTATGATTTGAAAAATGCTAAAGTTTGTGTTATTTGGAGACCGCAAACATGTGCCCAGAGAACTCACATTATGGATATCGCTAATCTAAAACATCTCTGGAAGTGCTCCATATGACACCAAAGTGCTATGGGTGAGTAAAACAACTTGTTTTATTACCGAAATAAGGCTCAGATTGTTAAAAAAAACAACGTTAATTCTCCTTTAATTCCATACTGTGCAATATTCCAGACAAAGCAATGACATCTCCATGGACAAAAGCATTTGATGGACCCTCCGCCAGAAAAGTTACACGACGCACCTTTTAGATTTTGAACTTTAACTTTTGTACTTCCTTCCACCACTGTTTACAAATAGAACTGCACCATGGATCCACACTATTCGATGCTTAAAGTTATTCTCGATGTGATGCAAACTTGCAGAATGGTCATTATTTTTCGGTGTTGGGCTCTGGTTGGAAACACAGTGGCTCCACAGACAGAGATGGATGGGGCTAAAGCGTGTGAAAGTGGCACCAGGAAACAGGAAACAGCAGGTCACAGACTTCTGCTCTGGAGAAAACCCAAGCTCCACATCTGCTCCCATCATCTCATTACTCACCACACAACTCACCTCACCAGCAATGGGAAAAAATAATAAGGCCTTATGTTTTACTTGTCATGCTTTTGTTTGTTCTTCTGAATCGTACTGGGCCAAGTGGAGACGTTTGGGTCTGGACTGAACCACCAGCTGATTAAAGTCTAATGACAGAAATCACAGCTGGGAGTTTGCTGCTGTCATAGTCTTTACAACAACTTTCACCTTTATTTTACTCTTTAGTCGAGTGGCTCGACCAAATTAGGTGCAAAGTACATCTTGAGTGTCTTTTGCCGCAAATATAATTGCCCCTATGATACCTAACAAAACTAAAATTGACATGGTACTTCTTGATGCTTTTATATGGCTCCTTAATGGTTCCCTAATACTGTAAATGAATCCTTCTTCAAAATCAACACTCAGTGCATGAGAAACAGAGATAAGATGAGAAAGAGTCATAAATATCTCTCTCAAACTCTTTATTCTGGGCGTTGTTGCTTGAATGCAAATGAGGAGAAAAGAGCTGGCCTATAGTAGAGGGTGGGGGCGTGGCCAAACTCTCCGCTCTCCCTCAGAGCTCTCAGCTGATCCATTTCCGTGTTTTTGCACGGGGGGAGAGATGAGAAGCGTTCCATTGAAAAATAAACACATTTCCACAGAAAATAAAATTAAACCACTGCTGTTCAAAGGTCCAGAGGCTCAGATAAAGGACTTCCGAGCCTAGAAACACTCGGATGTGCCTCCAGGCAAATAAAAAAACGCATTTCGCATTGCCTAGTGCATTCACAGTCCAAACTCTCTGGGCGTGATTTACAGAGACGCTGAGTACAGACAGACGGGGGTGGAACTGCATTTGCATTTCTTTTTTCGATCTGACGTCAATAAGTTTCCTTGTTCAAAATCGCCCGTTTGAGCTCTGATTTTTTTGTAACGCAGAAAAGGATCGCAAATGCTCAGTTTAGACATTTCACAACTTTTGTGACATTTCATTTTGGGTGGGAACTATTTTCCAGTGCGTAAGAATACAGCCGTATCACGCACCATGTTGTGCAACAGGGGAACTCCCTTCCCGGTGCGTAACTGGGATTCCCCTGGCAGCGTGCTGCGTGATACGGCTGTATTCTTACGCACTGGAAAATAGTTCCCACCCAAAATGACCAAGTCAAGCTCTCCGTGTTGATTTGCACATTTATTTGCACTCGATATGAATGCGCACTACCCAGAAAGTAATTGGGAAAAGCATCGAGCAAATTAATTCCTTTTGGCCGAAATCTTTCTCTGGCGACGTTAGACTCCAGTCTAAGGCGGAGGAGCACCAGATACCGCGGCGGTCAGTGGTGACAGACTCGGACAATGGCTGGGTGAGCAGGAAAACGCTTTCCACCACTTATTTTAGTCTCTGGACTGTGGGTAGATGCCCAAATTTGACCTGGGGGTGGCATATCCCTTTAACCCCCGCGACAAACGAGGGATTACTTGTAGTTCTATTTTAGACCTAAACTATCCCTGGTTGGGTCCTTTTATAGCCTAGACCTGGTTTGGATCTGGCGGTACTCAGAAGACCAAATATTTTCTTAGGTGGTACTTGGTGAGAACCGTTGTCCTATTGTACAGTAATACTGTATCTTTCTATAGAGGCCTGGACTAGTTTAGAAATGTGCTATCTTTACATTATACAGACATATTGTATTGTTTATCTTCTATAGACTTCATTTATAAAAGGGTCTGGCCGAGCTGTAGAGGATATGAGTCGTGCCCTGACTATGCTCAAATGACACTCAGCAGATCCCCCCCGAACATGCCTCTATGAATAATTACATTTCGAAATAGTTCTAGGCATCGAAAAACACACAACTCTACAATGAAATGTCAGAGAATGATTGATCTGAGCAACATATGTAAAAGATTATACATACATGGAGACTGCAAACATGTTGCGAGCAGCAGGTTCTGGTTGTATGAATTAGCGAGTCAGTCAGCACATCTGTAAACAGCTGTATTATGTTGAAAGAGGGTCACAACTCCGAGCCATCTGGGCAATTACTGCTCAGCACGACTTTAAACACAAATCAAGGGCTTTGACGGACAAAACATCCAGCGACAAACACGAGACGGGCCGGTGTCGTTCAGTTTAATGTTACAAATATGCACCGCAATCACCGTGTAATTTAAGCTTTATAAAAACATGTGGATCTCCTCACTTATCAGACCCTCCAGGAATTCGCGATGTTGCGATTTGCAACTTCAACGCAACTTCAGCCAATCTCCGTGAATTCAGGGCGGTGTTGCAATTTTGACCAATCACCGCAACTTTCCCGCAATTTTTACCAATTTTGACCATCGGCGACGTATTGAACTCTCGTCGACCAACTTCCTTCTGCCTTACTTCTGTGTGACGAAACGAAACTGCGGCCGTGTCCCCAGTTCGGAGCGTGGTTTGAAGGGGCTCAGACTGCAGTCAAGGCGGTGCACACTTGCTCAGCCCTGAGTGCACTCCGCGGACCGCATGGCCGTCTGCGAAATGCGACAGGTCTCGCAACTACGGGAAGCAGCCGCCGACTCCATTTTCTCCCGTAGAAGAAGTAGCGTGCGGTGCATGCTGGGATATATGAGTGTGCGAAGCGTGCTTTTTCACGCGCTTGGTCCACGCCCCAATTTCCATGGAAACGACTGTGGTCTTCAGACCGCGTGTTAACTGCGCATGGGACAAAAAAGAAATGACGCACATGCCCTTCAAACCACGCTCCGAACTGTGCACTCTGGGAATTGGGACACGGCTTCTAATGGCAAAGAAACATGTCTGCGGTGCCATTTGCCCACAAAAATAACAGCAAAAGACCGAAACAGTTCCCCTCCTAGTAGTCATTTATTTTGGATGTTGGTAAGGTTGTTTTAGGACCATATCTGTGATCTCTGTGTCTTTGTATTATTCCTTGTCAGTAATAAGTATTCAAAATATTACTAAATTTTAATTACAAAAAGGGAAAATCGCAACTATTTATCGCAACTTTCACTTCCTCCCGCAACAAAATCGCAACAAAAACCTTAAAAGCACCACAACTTTCATCGCAACTTTTTGGAAAAGCTCACGCAAATTCAGGCATTTTAGCCCCGCAACAAACACAAAAAATGCCCGTGAAATCCTGGGGGGGTCTGACTTATTATCTTTTCCAAATTTGACTCTCCAATGAGAAGAGATAAAGATGTCAGTGTATTTGAATTTCACGAGGCTAGCAGATATTGGGGCAAATCTGAAGTAGGAATAGGAATTGATTTACCGTACAAAAATCGTGTACAGCCCTTTAAGGACTTTTTTCTTGTGGATGAAATATAAAAAAAACAAATGAGCGCTGAGCAGACAAAGTGCATGACCAAATGTGGGTAAAATCCCCTAGTCCGCTCTTTGATTATTTTCTCTCGTATCTCTGAGATCTTGTCATAATGAAAACCATACACGATCACATTACAGAGGAACAGAGCGCTGACCCTGTGAAATGAGTTTGATTTCCTTCCAGGCGACGCGGGGCTGTAGAGGAATGCCTGTGACAGACTGGTGCAGATGCCACAGAGGAGGGAGAGGGAGCAGTGTCTGAGAATCCAGCCCCAGGCACCTGTCTGCTCCTGTCTGCTCCGATGTGCTCCTGTCTGCTCCGAAGTGCTCCTGTCTGCTCCGATGTGCTCCTGTCTGCTCCGATGTGCTCCTGTCTGCTCCGATGTGCCCCTGTCTGCTCCGATGTGCCCCTGTCTGCTCCGATGTGCCCCTGTCTGCTCCGATGTGCCCCTGTCTGCTCCGATGTGCTCCTGTCTGCTCCGATGTGCTCCTGTCTGCTCCGATGTGCTCCTGTCTGCTCCGATGTGCTCCTGTCTGCTCCCATATGCTCCTGTCTGCTCCCATATGCTCCTGTCTGCTCCGATGTGCTCCCGTCTGCTCCAGTGTGCTCCTGTCTGCTCCGATGTGCCCCTGTCTGCTCCCGTCTGCTCCGATGTGCTCCTGTCTGCTCCGATGTGCCCCTGTCTGCTCCTGTCTGCTCCGATGTGCTCCTGTCTGCTCCGATATGCCCCTGTCTGCTCCGATGTGCTCCTGTCTGCTCCGATGTGCTCCTGTCTGCTCCCATATGCTCCTGTCTGCTCCCATATGCTCCTGTCTGCTCCGATGTGCTCCCGTCTGCTCCAGTGTGCTCCTGTCTGCTCCGATGTGCCCCTGTCTGCTCCCGTCTGCTCCGATGTGCTCCTGTCTGCTCCGATGTGCCCCTGTCTGCTCCTGTCTGCTCCGATGTGCTCCTGTCTGCTCCGATGTGCTCCTGTCTGCTCCGATGTGCTCCAATGTGCTCCTGTCTGCTCCGATATGCTCCTGTCTGCTCTTGCTTGCTCCTGTCTGCTCCAATGTGCTCTTGTCTGCTCCGATGTGCCCCTGTCTGCTCCTGTCTGCTCCGATGTGCTCCTGTCTGCTCCGATGTGCCCCTGTCTCCTCCGATGTGCTCCTGTCTTCTCCGATGTGCCCCTGTCTGCTCCTGTCTGCTCCGATGTGCTCCTGTCTGCTCCGATGTGCTCCTGTCTGCTCCGATGTGCTCCTGTCTGCTCCGATGTGCCCCTGTCTGCTCCGATGTGCCCCTGTCTGCTCCGATGTGCTCCTGTCTGCTCCGATGTGCCCCTGTCTGCTCCGATGTGCTCCTGTCTGCTCCGATATGCTCCTGTCTGCTCTTGCTTGCTCTAGTCTGCTCCCATCTTCTCTTGACTGCTTTTGTTTGCTAATATCTTCTGCTCCTGTCTCCTCCTGTCTGCTCCTGTCTGCTCCCATATGCTCCTGTCTGCTCCGATGTGCCCCTGTCTGCTCCGATGTGCCCCTGTCTGCTCCGATGTGCTCCTGTCTGCTCCGATGTGCTCCTGTCTGCTCCGATGTGCTCCTGACTGCTCCAGTGTGCTCCTGTCTGCTCCGATAAGCTCCTGTCTGCTCCGATGTGCTCCTGTCTGCTCCGATGTGCCCCTGTCTGCTCCCCGATGTGCCCCTGTCTGCTCTTGCTTGCTCTAGTCTGCTCCCATCTTCTCTTGACTGCTTTTGTTTGCTAATATCTTCTGCTCCTGTCTCCTCCTGTCTGCTCCTGTCTGTTCCTACCTGCTCCCATGTGCTCCTGATTGCTCCTGTCAACTTTCGCCTATTCCTGTCTGGACCTGCCAGCTCCTGACTGCTCCTTTCTGCTCCTGTCAACTTGTCTTTTCCTGTCTGCACCTGCCTGCTCCTTTCTGCTCCTCACACAGAAGTTTATTGCCAGACTGTTACAGATTCAAGGCAAGGAAGGCAGGAATGTAGAGCATTAAACATAATCCATACCCATAATTTCCTTGTTGTGAGGCTGAAATTGTCCCGGGGGCTAGTCGGACCCAAAAGCAGAAACACCAAGAAAAGTTTAAATGGTTTATTTTACAGAGAATGAGCTGGAAGTATTGGACTGGGGGGCCAGAAGGAGCAGGTAGGTCACGGGCTGGGGGCCAGGAGGAGCAGATTGGTATCAGGCTGGGGGCCAGGAGGTGCGGAGTGGTGAAATGGTTCAAAGATTAGCAGAAACAGAAGCAGGAAAAGGTCTGGGGTAAACTGGAAACAGGAAAAAATTCAATGAAGTTCCAAAAATACACAGAGCAAGCAGAGCAGAGTTATCAAACAGGTTGAGAGCCAGGAGAAAAGGTATTCCACGAACGCGGCTAAGCGCAAAGCCCGGCTTTATTCGACAGTCCGCGCTAGTTTTAGTGAGAGTTCGGTTCCATGACTCTCGCTAACCTTAGTCCCCGCTGAGTTACTGCGGAAACACAGTCGTCGGAGCTAAAGACGAGGCTTAATCAGGCCGTGTCGCAGAGAATACGTACCGGAAGTAAACAGTGTCAAAAAACAGTTCCGCACACCTCCCGCAAAAAAAAAAAGTGACCTTACGTTCTTGGCCAGTTTTGACAAATTTCCAGTAATTTAAAAATATTCTTTTGAACGCTGTCTTTACGACATTATCAAATAGAAGAATTCCAGAGCTGTGGTTAAGTACTGTGTCTTTCATGTGGGTGTCCCGGGTTCGATTCCTATTACTGACGTATTCATGCGCAAGTCAATTATGTGTTATATTTTCACGAATTTACATTTGCCACACATTACACAAATGTGAATGAATTTAACCTACAATTATTCATATCATCATAGAACTTATATCAGCTGGGCCTAACATCACTCTCACTCGACGACATTGAAACTTTATATTTTATGTGACATCTCTATCAACGAATAGTTACAGGTAAACCTTTACTTTTAAAACAAAATGTAGCCAAATAACAGGCACACTCCATGATGCAACATTTCAATGATTCAACAAATTTGCTTCAGAGATGCTGTGTAAGTCTCTTTAAAGAAATCCTATTTATCAATAGACATAAAACAATAAAAGACATTAGGTATGACATTCTGGTGTGAGGCCCCTGCTGGAGGACTGCTGAGGGTCAGGCAAGGCACTGCTGGGGGACTGCTGAGGGTCAGGCAAGGCACTGCTGGGGGACTGCTGAGGGTCATGCAAGGCACTGCTGGAGGACTGCTGAGGGTCAGGCAAGGCACTGCTGGGGGACTGCTGAGGGTCAGGCAAGGCACTGCTGGAGGACTGCTGAGGGTCAGGCAAGGCACTGCTGGAGGACTGCTGAGGGTCAGGCAAGGCACTGCTGGAGGACTGCTGAGGGTCAGGCAAGACACTGCTGGAGGACTGCTGAGGGTCAGGCAAGGCACTGCTGGAGGAGTGCTGAGGAGGGTCCAAGTGTACGCCATCTTCAGTAACTAGAACACAAGCATACTATTAAAATATACAAATGCTTGGATCACAGCTGAGGCAAGCATTACCCTAGAGAATACCTTGAATATACTCTTCACGAGAACTCGCAGGAAGGATCTTTGATGGGGTCCCTCCTTCAATCACCTCCACCAGTGGGCGACCCCGGTTTAGGGCCAGTGCCAGCTCCTCTGCAGGTGAAAGGTTTTGAGGGGGGCTCCCACCTCCTGTGGCTTGGTAGCTACTGTTCATTTTAAATTAAATTAAGGTACCATTTCAACAGTATTATTAATTTCACTAAATATTAATATTAGCCTACTTGCCACTCTCCAAAATGTTTTTATGCTTTGTCTTTACCTGCAAAACAGTCCTCTTCACATTATTCCTGCTCAAAGACAAGATAACACAATTTAACGTATTAGTTGAAGCAAATACTTTTACACAGTAAAAATAAATTACAACTGAAAAAACTGCTCTACAAATATATAATATTTATGACATCAACTGTTCTCCCTGAGAATCAAACACATCTCCCACGTGCCAAACCGTAGCATATCCTCTCCCCCACGGACATGTCTTAACACCGATGGTGAAAACTCAACATTCAGCACCGTTATAGAACTTAACTTACGTATTTAAGCGCTCGGCGATCTTCTGCCACGCCATGTCTCTCGGCTTGGTTATTGCAAATGTGTTGTAGAATTCCAAAAGCAACTTTTGTTCTGATGCGCTGAAATAATCGGCCCGAATCTTTGACATGATCACGTTTGACAGTCGCTTGTTCTGGGCTTCTTACGTCCCCCGTGCACGTGTCTAAGCCAGGACTGGATAGGCGCGGCTGAAATTAGCGCCGCTGAGGCGCAGCTGAAATGTGTTAGTGGAACGACTTCAGGCTTTACGCTAAGTTGCCGCTACTTCAGGCGAGGACTAACCACTTAGTAGTGATGTTACGAGATGGGCCGAAGCTGCGAAGCGTGTGCCGAGTAATGAAGGGGGCGTTACCGCGAAGCGCATTTCGAGGCTCGCTTCATTTTGGGGAGGAGCCAAAATGATGACGTTCGAAGCCTCGCCGCCCGCTTGTACCACGTGATTACTTCAGAAAGCGGTTCAGATTTTGCCGCGAGCTTTTTCAGATGTATAGACCCTCAGGCTCCATTCAAAATGTTGGGATTTGAAGGAGAGTTGCATCAGGTGAGAGTTTGGAGAATCTAGATACGAGAGTTGCATAGCGTTTATATAGTTGGGAGAGTTTGGAGAGTTTAGGGAGAGAGATTTAGGAGAGTGAGGAGAGTAGGATAGGTGATTCAAGATTCAAGATTGTTTATTTGTCATATGCAGAATCAACACAGGGTCAACAACGCAATGAAATGCTTAGGATCAGTAGAACCGTTGATTCGCTAAGATAGTCAGAAATACTAATAACTGCAGTAATAGTACATGGTAAAAAAGTGTTGCAAAAGTGCAGGGGAAGAAGTAAACAATATAATAAAAAATATGTAATAAAATGTAATAAAAAAAAACAAGGTACAATGTACAAGGTGCAGGTAGGATTAAATCAAAGATCAAATAAGGTGTAAGTATTTCACAGATTGCACATAATATGGTGTGGTATAAGTGTTGCATGTGGATTTCGTATTGCACATAGTTTGGTATAAACATTGCACTGATTATTGCACAGATAACAGTAGCATTTACAGTGAGGTCGTGACAAACATGATACATTCATACAGAGCACCAGCAGTAAACATAATTATGCATTACAAAAAGTAGTTTAGTGCAGTATTATTGAGAGTTCAGTATTATTTAGAGTATTACCCAGAGTTCAGTAGTCTGACAGCTTGGGGGTAATATCTGTCTTTGAGTGTTTTTGTGCGTGCTGCAGGCTCCTGTATCGTCTACCAGAGGGTAGCAGACAGAAGAGTCCTTGTGCCGGATGAGTATGGTCCTTAGTGATGCTGCGTGCCTTACGCAGACCCCTGCTGTGGTAAATGTCCTGGATGGAGGGGAGACTGCTGCCAGTGATGTCCTCTGTCGCTCGCACCACCCTCTGTAGTGCTTTGCGGCTCTGAGCGGTGCAGTTCCCATACCACACTGTGATGCAGCCCGTCAGCAGGCTCTCCATGGTGCACCTGTAGAAGTTTGTGAGGATGCTGGTGTTCATACCAAACTTCCTCAACTTCCTCAGGAAGTAGAGTCTTTGTCAGGCTTTCTTAAGAAGAGGTGATAGGATGGAGCCAGCGAGGAAGAGGAGGTTTTCCCCTGTGTGGGAACACTTTGATCTGAAAACCAAAACCTGTTGAAAAACTGTTGTTTCTGAATAAAAATTAATAAAAAAAAAATCCCCTGTCCTGTACATCATTGTCCAAGTTACACAAGCATAATCTGTGTCCTTTTCCTAGTTCCACAAACACTTTCACTCCTCTGCCCAATTATGCCCTTGCCATTTTCAGAAAAACAGCTTAACATTTCATTTTATTTTTTTTATTTAACAGGATAATGTACAGCCACATAATGCCAAAGGCAGAGATGCTTGGACCGGATTATAGCTTTAAAGCTAATTTCCATCTGTAGGCCTTTAACCTGTCATATTTGATCATTTTGGGAAAATTTACACACACAGAATACGTACAAAATGTATTATACACATATGAGATAATATATGTACAGAAATGATTTGGTCATACATGTTTTGTAATTCATATTCATTCCCAACAGACACAAAAACACAAAAACACAGAAACCCATTCTGTGGTTCAGATACAGCTGCTGTAATTACACACTTGGCCAGTAGGTGGTTTCGTGCGCACATGAAGCTTCGAGAAATGAACCTTTTCTCGAACCAATTGGCTCAAGTGGTTCAATGCCTCATGAGGCTTCATCTCACCATCACTACTTAGGCGCCACTACGTTTAACGATGTTCGTGGGGAGAACCCAGGAGGATCATGACAGAAACATAAACTCCACCACCAACCAGAGAGTGAGCGATGTAAACAAAATCAGTATCATTCTCTTGTTTTAAACTCAAATGTTTTTATATATCTGGATAAAGTATGATATGATTAAAGGAGCTGTAGTCCCAAACTGTGCGCTCTGACCCACTTCCGTGTTTTTGCACGGAGGGAGAGATGAGAAGCGTTCCATTGAAAAATAAACACATTTCCACAGAAAATAAAATTAAACCACTGCTGTTTCAGATATCCACAGGCTCAGATAAAGGACTTCCGAGCCTAGAAACACTCGCAAGTTCCTCCGGGCAAATAAAAAAACGTATTTCGCATTGCGTAGCTCCTCCGCAGTCCAAACTCTCTGGGCGTGATTTACAGAGACGCTGAGTACAGACAGACGGGGTGGAACTGCATTTGCATTTCTTTTTTCGAGCTGACGTCAATAAGTTTCCTTGTTCAAAATCGCCTGTTTGAGCTCCGATTTTTTTGTAACGCAGAAAAGGATCGCAAATGCTCAGTTTAGACATTTCACAACTTTTAACCATGGGGGGGGGCTAAACAGGGTAGGGGAGCTCACATTAACGTTCAAAAACCTCAGAAAGTGAAAATTTCATGCCATGGGACCTTTAAGGAGCTGTAGTCCATAAATGAATTTTACTGTCTTGTAATTTTAACTTAACGTAACGTAACTTGTAGTTTACAAAAGGTGTCCAAAAGGTTTTCTTCACATTGTTAAACCATTCCTAGCATCCTAATTGTTCACCGTGATGAGTTTACGTGCACATTTCGCAACTTTCCACAGCCCACTTAGCCCAACTTCCTGATTCTGGGAAAATATAAATACTTCATAATTATACTCAGACAGCACCCATGTTATTTTGACCGTGTAAGAGCTGCTAATATGTGTAATGAGGCTAGACAGCTTTATTATATGAAAACTATTGTAGGTAATTATCCTAAAAAACTATTGTCCAGGTTCTTGCCCAGTGTGCCTGTCCAGTCCTGTAAGTGTGGGCTGAGCTTTGGCTGGTACATGGAGCTGAACCCGCAGTGTCCGGCGATACGCTCACCAGAGTATAACACAAGCAGAGGAGGTACATTTACATTTAGGAACTGACGCTAGCTCCAAGAGTGACATTTAAGAGGCATAAAAGTCACAGGTGGGATTAACAAAACCACGTCCAAATCTGTCCCAATTCAACCATCAACCTCCTCCTGATACGATGTAAAAACACCATTTTTTACTCTTGAACTTCCTCTGGATAAGATTCTGGTTTGTAGATTTGTAGAAAAACAGGGCTTCTTCTCTGATTAAAACTTGCTCCAGTACAGTTGCATTATATAAGCAGCTCTTGGGGTCAAAGTATCAGACCCCCCAGGATTTCACGGGCATTTTTTGTGATTGTTTCGGGCTAAAATGCCTGAATTTGCGTGAGCTTTTCCAAAAAGTTGCGATGAAAGTTGCGGTGCTTTTAAGGTTTTTGTTGCGGGAGGAAGTGAAAGTTGCGATAAATAGTTGTGATTTTCCCTTTTTGTAATTAAAATTGAGTAATATTTTGAATACTGAGTTATTACTGACAAAGAATAATACAAAGACACAGAGATCACAGATATGGTCCTAAAACAACCTTACCAACATCGAAAATAAATTACTACTAGGAGGGGAACTGTTTCGGTCTTTTGCTGTTATTTTTGTGGGCAAATGGCGCCGCAGACATGTTTCTTTGCCATTAGAAGCCGTGTCCCAATTCCCAGAGTGCACAGTTCGGAGCGTGGTTTGAAGGGCATGTGCGTCATTTCTTTTTTGTCCCAATCGCAGTTAACACGCGTTCGCAGACCGCAGTCGTTTCCATGGAAATCGGGGCGTGGACCAAGCGCGTGAAAAAGCACACTTCGCACATTCATATATCCCAGCATGCACCGCGCACTACTTCTTCTACGGGAGAAAATGGAGTCGGCGGCTGCTTCCCGTAGTTGCGAGACCTGTCGCATTTCGCAGACGGCCATGCGGTCCACAGAGTGCACTCAGGGCTGAGCAAGTGTGCACCGCCTTGACTGCAGTCTGAGCCCCTTCAAACCACGCTCCGAACTGGGGACACGGCCACAGTTTCGTTTCGTCACACGGAAGTAAGGCAGAAGGAAGTTGGTCAACGTGAGTTCAATACGTCGCTGATGACTGGTCAAAATTGGTAAAAACTGCGGGAAAGTTGCGGTGATTGGTCAAAATTGCAACACCGCGCTGAATTCACGGGGATTGGCTGAAGTTGAGTTGAAGTTGCAAATCGCAACATCGTGAATTCCTGGAGGGTCTGACTTTTATAATCAAGCAGTTTTCTTTATCACTTTCTAAGACAGTAATGGTGACATTTAAAGGTCCCATGGCATGAAATTTTCACTTTCTGAGGTTTTTGAACATTAATGTGAGCTCCCCTACCCTGTTTAGCCCCCCTCCCCCATGGTTAAAAGTTGCGAAATGTCTAAACTGAGCATTTGCGATCCTTTTCTGCGTTACAAAAAATCAGAGCTCAAACGGGTGGTTTTGAACAAGGCACCTTATTGACGTCAGATCGAAAAAAGAAATGCAAATGCAGTTCCACCCCCGTCTGTCTGAACTCAGCGTCTCTGTAAATCACGCCCAGAGAGTTTGGACTGCGAATGCGCTAGGCAATGCGAAATGCGTTTTTTAATTTGCCTGGAGGCACGTTCGAGTGTTTCTAGGCTCGGAAGTCCTTTATCTGAGCCTCTGGACCTTTGAACAGCAGTGGTTTAATTTTATTTTCTGTGGAAATGTGTTTATTTTTCAATGGAACGCTTCAAATCTCTCTCTCCGCGCAAAAACACGGAAATGGATCAGCTGAGAGCTCAGAGCGGAGAGTTTGGCCACGCCCCCACCCTCTACTATTGGCCATCTCTTTTCTCCTCATTTGCATTCAAGCAACAACGCCCATTATGGCCTGTTCAGAGAGAAAAAAAATTACTCTTTCTCATCTTATCTCTGTTTCTCATGCACTGAGTGTTGATTTTGGAGAAGGATTCATTTACAGTATTAGGGAACCATTAAGGAGCCATATAAAAGCATCAAGAAGTACCATGTCATGGGATCTTTAAGAGTCATTAAATTCCCAGGTGGGATTAACAAAACCAGGTGAAAGGGTCCAAACTCCGTCCCAATTCCACCATCACCCTTCTCTTACTGCACAACTGCACCTTTTTACTCTTTAACTTCCTCTGGATAAGATTCTGTTTTGCAGATCACTTTTCCTTCAGTAAAACCACTCCCTGGTCAGGGCCTCTCACTTCCCTCTCACACACCCCATTTCAGACCAAAAATAGGACCACTTTTTATCACCTCTCTCTCGGGGTTGGTTCTTAAGCTTTCAGTCATAAGATAATGGAACTAAACAGCACAGCAGAGCTTTTCAGATCATTTCAATGCCAGTAGTTGGTCTAAAAATAAATTGTTGTAGAAATAGAACCAAATCACTAAGAAAATAGGAGTCATGAGGGCAAATGTTTTGATTTTGTGAATTGTTACGTTTGCAGCTAAAGTTAGAAGTTCTATATTACACAAAAATAACTCTTAACCTGCTGGTTAGCTTAAAGGAGAATTAACGTTTTTTACAATCTGAGCCTTATTTCGGTAATAAAATAAGTAGTTTTACTCACCCATAGCACTTTGGTGTCATATGGAGCACTTCCAGAGATGTTTTAGATTTGCGATCTCCGTAATGTGAGTTCTCGGGGTAAATGTTTGCAGTCTCCAAATAACACAAACTTTAGCACTTTTCAAATCATAGAAGCTCAATGTCTTAGTCTACGTTTGTTTGAGTCAAAAGTGGCCTGTAATCTGAGATTTATCCATAGTTTCAGTAGATAAGGAGGACAGTGCGCATGTGCGGAGTCACAGTTTATTTCACTCTCAGCTCCCGGGACCCAAACATGAAACGCAAAGCTGTAAATTATGGATAAATCTCGGATTACAGGCCACTTTTGACTCAAACAAAAGTGTAGACTAAGACATTGAGCTTCTATGATTTGAAAAGTGCTAAAGTTTGTGTTATTTTGGTGACTGCAGCGTCGTGCCCCGACCACTCAGATTAGGGATATCGCTAATCTAAAATCTATGTCTCCCGGCTGGCCTGGGAACGCCTTGGGGTCCCCCCGGAGGAGCTGGAGGAAGTGTCCGGGGTGAAGGAAGTCTGGAGGTCCCTGCTTAGACTGTTGCCCCCGCGACCCGGCCCCGGATAAGCGGAAGAAAATGGATGGATGGATGGATGGATGGCTAATCTAAAACATCTCCGGAAATGTTCCATATGACACCAAAGTGCTATGGGTGAGTAAAACAACTTGTTTTATTACCGAAATAAGGCTCAGATTGTAAAAAACGTTAATTCTCCTTTAACCTGTTGGTTAGCTCAACTGGTAAGTCACTTGACTTTCTCCCGGGGGGCCTGGGTTTGAATCCCCTCCTGGACAATGAGTAAGCCAGTGTGGGTCCTTGGGCAAGACCCTTCACAGTACTGCCCACCGGGCGCCTGAAAGAAGAGCCCAAAATCCTGATAGGATGGGTCAAATGCAGAGACATAATTTTGTCCAGTTGACAAATTGAATTTCTCCTTTTATCATGGATTCTACCTGGACGACTGAGGGACTCTTCACGTTTCCTATGGGAATAAATAAAGGATATCTTCTTAGGGATAGTGCTTTTTTTTATGTGAATCTGAATGGCGTCCCCTTCAGCAGTGTCGTCCATTAAATGGATAGTGCGTTTTTTTAAATGTTAATCTGTATGGGTTTCCTTCTAAAAGTTACATGTGTTGACAGCGGTTTACCTCTGACAGTCTCAGCTGATCCCGGTTCGGCTCGCTTTCTGGAGCCCACGTAAGTAGGTCCGTTAACTTCAGTGGAACATGAAATAAAGCTTGTTTTTCTTCTCAAAACAAAACATTTGTCCGAAAGGTGATATATTTGCATCCCAAACAGTTGTCAACGAAACATCCAGCAGCGAACTTAGCAATCGCATATTGTGTCTATCGATTCGTATCACTGCGCCCACGTTAGCTGTATTAGCCTTTTAACCTTTAGCGGAAGTGTACGGCAGATGCGCTCCACCACAAGGGGAAGTTTAGAAGTGAACAGGCTGATACAGCTAACGTGAGCGCAGTGATACAAGTCGGCAGACACAATACGCGATCACTAAGTTCGCTGCTGGATGTTTCGTGGACAACTGTTTCAGACGCAAATATATCACCTTTCTAACAAATGTTTTGTTTTGAGAAGAAAAACAAGCTTTATTTCATGTTCCAGGGAAGTTACCGGACCTACTTACGTGGGCTCCAGAAAGCGAGCCGAACCGGGATCAGCTGAGACTGTCAGAGGTAAACCGGTGTCAACACACGGAACTTTTAGAAGGAAACCCATACAGATTAACATAAAAAAACCCGCACTATCCCTTTAAAAACGCCAGAAGGATCAGGTCCAGTAGGGGGCAGCGCATTCTTGTCCAAGTTTACTGGGGTCAAGTGAAAAAAACAAAACTTTAATACGTCTAAAACCTCAAACTTATATAAAACCTGAAATGTTTATAAGGCCCCATAAAGATTCTTATATTCAGAGTAATTCTTATGAAACATATATGTCCGAAATGCCCAGTGGGAGCAGTGAGAGCAGTAAATTTCGTTGCAGTATTTCCTCATAAGACTGCATGGATTTACATCACTGAGCCAATGTCTTCAGATGCAAGGACATTTGAAACCCGAGCTGACGACAAAACAATGTCTTTCATAATGTCTTTAATGTGAAAATGCAAAACAACTCATAATCTTGTTTTTCTTACGACATAATCAGAACTCTCCTGCGCTCCTCCTACTTTTCACTCCTCGCCACAGACAGTTAAAGTTTTACATCTCCTCTTCTCACAGGATCCTAAAACTATTTCTGCCTATAAAATCCAGACTGGGCTTGCCATGTGTTAGAATGTATGGCTCCCATGGGTGCCCTGAGAGGGTTCCTGGAGCACAGACAGTGACGGAGGATCCTTATTTTGCAGTAGGGATGGGCGATACCAGTTATTCTTGTTTTGATACGATACCAAGTAATGCCAGGGTTAGAATCGCGATATTGATACCGATACTTTCATACATTTTTTAAAGGTCCCATGACATGGTACTTCTTGATGCTTTTATATGGCTCCTTAATGGT
Organism: Paratrypauchen microcephalus; assembly: GCA_036785185.1. Classification (NCBI taxonomy): domain Eukaryota; kingdom Metazoa; phylum Chordata; class Actinopteri; order Gobiiformes; family Gobiidae; genus Paratrypauchen; species Paratrypauchen microcephalus. Next base: position 1,062,552 of record JAVJIX010000171.1, read on the forward strand.
TCCCTAATACTGTAAATGAATCCTTCTTCAAAATCAACACTCATGAGTGCATGAGAAACTAGAGATAAGATGAGAAAGAGTCATAAATGTCACTCTGGAACACTCCATTATGGGCGTTGTTGCTTGAATGCAAATGAGGAGGACAGAGATGGCCTATAGTAGGGGTGGGGGCGTGGCCAAACTCTCCGCTCTTTCCTTTTCAGCTGTGCCCTGTGCGCTCTGACCCACTTCCGTGTTTTTGCACAGAGGGAGAGATGAGAAGCGTTCCATTGAAAAATAAACACATTTCCACAGAAAATAAAATTAAACCACTGCTGTTCAAAGGTCCAGAGGCTCAGATAAAGGACTTCCGAGCCTAGAAACACTCGGACGTGCCTCCAGGCAAATAAAAAAACACATTTCGCATTGCGTAGCTCCTCCGCAGTCCAAACTCTCTGGGCGTGATTTACAGAGACGCTGAGTACAGACAGACAGGGGTGGAGCTGCATTTTTCGAGCTGACGTCAATAAGGTGCTTGTTCAGAATCGCCCGTTTGAGCTGTGTTTTTTCTAACGCAGAAAAGGATCGCAAATGCTCAGTTTAGACATTTCGCAACTTTTAACCATGGGGGGGTAAACAGGGTAGGGGAGCTCACATTAACGTTCAAAAACCTCAGAAAGTGAAAATTTCATGCCATGGGACCTTTAATACTACAGAAAAACACTAACCTGGCTCTAACTAGATACCTTGGCTTCACAAAGCTCCACCAGGGGCTTAGCTCCACACATTCTAACACCAGATATCTGAAAAAAAATCTTTGATGAAATGAAAATGGCAGTGCAGACATCAAATGTGACCACTAGACTTTTGTTTGTGCTGCTTGTATTGCACGTTGTATTTTTATGTATTTGCCTGCCGAGGGACTGCGGATGAAAACTAGCTTTGCAGCTAAAATTCGGCATATTTACATTTGTTTTATACTTATGTTCATTAATGTGCATTGTCCCTATCAAATAAATAAATTAAATTAAATAAATAAATCTATTCTAAGTTGGGCACTTGCAGCCTATGAAAAAAGACAACAAATGAAGTATCACTATTCTCACTCTCACATACATTCTCCTCACATACACGACTCTTAGTCTTCTACATGGTTGATAGTTACCTGGATTCTCCCTCTCTCAAACGCCTCGGCAGCTGACCTCTGTCGTACGGCTGTTGCTGCTGTGCTGGAGGGAGCTGCCTGACTAGCCTCCTGTCGTCGTTTGGTCAGTACCATTTCGTCATGTTGAGGTTTATGATTTATGATCAAGTGTTTATTTAAATTTGTGGTATTGCCACAATATCGGATAATTTTTTGGCACACTGCACTTCGCAACATTGTCGTCCACGGTGTGGAAATAACTCCACACCACACTTCACTTGCGGTCTCCCATGGCCCCGCGCCGCTTTGACTGAAATCTCACAGCAGTGAGTCTATCGCGGGATGACGTACTACCCCACGTTTGGTGAGAACGCGGAAGGAAAAGTAGTGCCTGACAAGTGGCAATGGTTGAATAATGAACAAAACACATATGAATTTGAACTAAATAAACTGAAAGTTAAGTCAGTAAGAAAACATGACTTGGTATCGATAATGTAATACCAGGATCGATCCATATTAAATACGCCATTAGGATCGATATATCGATACTTTGGTATCGATCCGCCCATCACTATTTTGCAGTGAAATACTCTGGCAGTAAACAACAGACAAAATACAATGAGTTATACATTAAAGGTCCCATGGCATGAAATTTTCACTTTCTGAGGATTTTGAACGTTAATGTGAGCTCCCCTACCCTGTTTAGCCCCCCCCCAATGGCTAAAAGTTGTGAAATGTCTAAACTGAGCATTTGCGATCCTTTTCTGCGTTAGAAAAAATCAGAGCTGAAACGGGCGATTTTGAACAAGGAAACTTATTGACGTCAGATCAAAAAAAGAAATCCAAATGCAGTTCCACCCCCGTCTGTCTGTACTCAGCGTCTCTGTACATCACGCCCAGAGAGTTTGGACTGCGAATGCGCTAGGCAATGCGAAATGCGTTTTTTTATTTGCCTGGAGGCACGTCCGAGTGTTTCTAGGCTCGGAAGTCCTTTATCTGAGCCTCTGGACCTTTGAACAGCAGTGGTTTAATTTTATTTTCTGTGGAAATGTGTTTATTTTTCAATGGAACGCTTCAAATCTCTCCCCCCGTGCAAAAACACGAAAATGGATCAGCTGAGAGCTGAGAGCTGAGAGCGGAGAGTTTGACCACGCCCCCACCCTCTACTATAGGCCATCTCTTTTCTCCTCATTTGCATTCAAGCAACAACGCCCATTATGGAGTGTTCAGAGAGAGAAAAATTACTCTTTCTCATCTTATCTCTGTTTCTCATGCACCGAGTGTTGATTTTGAAGAAGGATTCATTTACAGTATTAGGGAACCATTAAGGAGCCATATAAAAGCATCAAGAAGTACCATGTCATGGGACCTTTAAAGGTTCTGTATTACACAAAATGATTATAATATTCTTACCGGATCACAAGCAAACCTGGAGTTGTGTTTTGTTTCATTCACACAGTTTTGAGTAATCCTGAATTCGGCTGTCTGCATCTCTAAACCTCAAAGTGCTCTTTTCCACCTTGTGATGTCATGTAGTGGTATAGTGGTACCGCTACATGACACAGTAGTAAAGCTCAAGTTAGCAGCTACCTTTTACATTTAATTTAGGTCAGTTTGGCAATTCCAGGGCTGTTATCATCCAAATGATTCTACTGAAGGTGTATGGAGTTTTAAAGCACAGTGGAGCACTTCCTGTATTACTACATGACATCACAAGGTGGAACTAAGCCTAAATATTTGTGACCCACCACGGGAAAACCGGTCACATGTCGGGATTCGTGAACACGAGAAAATCGCATTTGAAGCATTTTTTTTTTCTAAAACAGGACTAAAGCAGGACTAAAAAAAGGACTAAACCAGGACTAAACCAGGACTAAACCAGGACTAAACTAGGACTAAAAAAAGGACTAAACCAGGACTAAACCAGGACTAAAGCAGGACTAAACCAGGATTAAAGCAGGACTAAACCAGGAGTAAACCAGGACTAAACCAGAACTAAACCAGGACTACACCATCACTAAAACAGGACTAAACCAGGACTAAACCAGGACTAAACCAGGACTAAACTAGGACTAAAAAAAGGACTAAAAAAAGGACTAAACCAGGACTAAAACAGGACTACACCAGGACTAAAGCAGGACTAAACCAGGACTAAACCAGGAGTAAACCAGGACTAAACCAGGACTAAACCAGAACTAAACCAGGACTACACCATCACTAAAACAGGACTAAACCAGGACTAAACCAGGACTAAAAAAATGACTAAAAAAAGGACTAAACCAGGACTAAAAAAAGGACTAAACCAGGACTAAAAAAAGGACTAAACCAGGACTAAACCTAGACTAAACCAGGACTAAACCAGGACTAAACAATCACTAAAACAGGGCTAAACCAGCACTAAAACAGGACTAAAACATGACTAAACCAGGACTAAACCAGGACTAAACCAAGACTAAACCAGGACTAAACCAGGACTAAACCAGGACTAAACCAGGACTAAACCAGGACTAAACCAGGACTAAACCAAGACTAAACCAAGACTAAACCAGGACTAAACCAGGACTAAACCAGGACTAAACCAGCACTAAAACAGGACTAAACCAGGACTAAACCAAGACTAAACCAGGACTAAACCAGGACTAAACCAGGACTAAACCAAGACTAAAACAAGACTAAAACAGGACCATCTTTAACGTGGCTTTTCTCATCTCGTCGTTTTCACAATGTGCCGCTTTCAAATGGTCACAAATTCTTCAAATGTTCTCAGATTTCCATGTGTAAGGCATCGTTGGAAAGCTTAGAATTTTACACTTTCAGAATCTGCGAAGAACTCAAAACGCCTCCGGGATGACTTGTGACTGTTTTTTCCATGGCCGGTTACATTTTAGGATTTGTGTGTTAAACAAGGTATGTTTATAACAGATCTCTAAATAGCGTAATATGGGCCCTTTCAGATGCAATTAATAAAGCTAACACCTAGCATGCTAACGTGCAGTTCCTGATTATCTGGCAAAAGCAATAAAACACTAAACATTTAAACTTAAGAGCTGCCTATACAATATCTGTACTGGAGCAAATTTTAATCAAAGAATTCTTTGATTTAAGAATTGTAGAAATTTGATTTAATTTCTATATTTAATGTCTATGAAACAATCCATGCAAAAAATAACATCTCCATGGAGACAAACAGGTGGTATACACTACAAAACAAACAACTCTAAATAAATAATCCTCACCACATGCACTCAGGGAGTTCCAGCATCTGAAAACTCATTTTCTCAATTGTAAAACAGCATTAGTCATGTTTGTTTCTGAGCTGAATGCAAAAGTGATCAGGTTTTATAGATTCAGTTAAAATGGTGTTTTATTAAGAGGACAGTCATTCTGACCTCATGTGCAGGAAAACACAGTCACCAGAATAAAGTGACACTTAAAGCTGGTCCCTTCTACATTTTGTTCAAATCCAAAAGGCACTGGAGCCGGACAAACATCTCCTCTCTAAAATTCTAATAAAATAAATAACTTAAAAAAAAAAAATTATCTGAGAAAAACAATAGCGTTGAAATGGACTCTTGTGAGCTTTAAAGGAGAATTAACGTTTTTTACAATCTGAGCCTTATTTCGGTAATAAAACAAGTTGTTTTACTCACCCATAGCACTTTGGTGTCATATGGAGCACTTCCAGAGATGTTTTAGATTAGCAATTAGCGATTAACGTTCTCGGGGCATATAATATATGCCCCGAACGGTCTGCAAATCGTCGAGAGGAGCCAGCTGAGGTGGCTCGGGCATCTGTTCTGGATGCCTCCTGGACACCTCCCTCGGGAGGTGTTCCGGGCATGTCCCACCGGGAGGAGGCCCCGGGGAAGACCCAGGACACGCTGGAGGGACTATGTGTCTCGGCTGGCCTGGGAACGCCTTGGGGTCTCCCTGGAGGAGCTGGAGGACGTGTCCGGGGTGAAGGAGGTCTGGGCGTCCCTGCTTAGACTGTTGCCCCTGCGACCCGGCCCCGGATAAGAGGAAGAAAATGGATGGATGGATGGTCTGCAAATAATACAAAGTTTAGCACTTTTCAAATCATAGAAGCTCGATGTCTTAGTCTACGATTTCGTTTGAGTCAAAAGTGGCCTGTAATCTGAGATTTATCCATAATTTACAGTTTTGCGTTTCATGTTTGGGTCCCGGGAGCTGAGAGTGAAATAAGATGTGACTCCGCACATGCGCACTGTCCTCCTCATCTACTCGAAACTATGGATAAATCTTGGATTACAGGCCACTTTTGACTCAAATGAAAGTGTAGACTAAGACATTGAGCTTCTATGATTTGAAAAGTGCTAAAGTTTGTGTTATTTGGAGACCGCAAACATGTGCCCCGAGAACTCACATTACGGATATTGCTAATCTAAAACATCTCCTGAAGTGCTCCATATGACACCAAAGTGCTATGGGTGAGTAAAACAATTTGTTTTATTACCGAAATAAGGCTCAGATTGTAAAAAATGTTACTTTTCCTTTAAGCCATGTTATAATGTTGTTTTCCTCCTCAAAAACAGGCCTGGAGTTGTTTTGTTTGTTTAATGTAACATTAATCTGTTTGTTTAGTAGAGATTGGCACTTCCAGGTCTGACATTATGCAAATAATTCTAATGAAGGCATATGTCATTTCACTAGCAAAGACCACGCCAACAACGTAATGCAATGAAGATATTTATTACTGATAGAAGGATGAATGACTGGATGAATGAGGTAGTGATGGTTTGAGACTCAGGGTGGGGTCTCAATCATCAAGTGGCCCAGCCGGAACAGGACCCCCTTCGTAGATGTTGTATAGCTGAAAGACAAACGAGATAGGGGGTAGGAGGGTGGGGTCGGGTTAGCCGAGAGAAACTGGGATGACGGGATAGGCAGCTACGAATGGCTTCTGGGAAATTAGAGGTGTGGTTGCAGTGAGCTGTGGTTCGCTGGTGAGGAGGAGAGGGCGGCTGAGGCATGGTCCTGCTCCTGAATCTCAGTTAATCATATTAACTCCACTTAAACACACAATGGAGCACTCCCGATATTACATCACAAAGTGGAACATGGTGTTTTCTGTTTACACTCAGTGCACTGTACTCATCCTAAGCAGGATTTGTTTGTTAAACATGTGTGAATGAAACAACACAAAACTCCAGATATGTTTTTTGATGAGGAAAACAACATTATAACATACAGTAGTTCATTCATTCATTCATTCATCTTCTTCCGCTTTTTCCATTTTCTGGGTCGCGGGGGCAGCAGTCTAAGCAGTGTTCTGCTGCCCAGAACACAATGCACCAGCCCCCATGAATCCTTTCCGTGGGTGGTGGGTCCACAAGAGGACAGCTCACGTCACAACAGGCCTTGATTTATCTTCTGCCATGGGGGCTACCAGTGTCCACAGACACTGGGGGCGAGGTGGGGTTAAGTGTCTTGCCCAAGGACACAACGGCAGCGCTCATCTGGGGGAGCTGGGATCACACGCGGTCAACCTGTCAAGAGCGGGATTCGAACCGCCAACCCCTGGATCACTATACAAGCGCTCTACCAACTGAGGTACTGCCGCCCCAGTACCATGTACAGTAGATCAGAACTAGAAGAAGAAGAAGTGAACTTTATTGATCTCACACTGGAGAAATTCTTCTCTGCATTTTAACCCATCCTATATATATATACATATATTAGGAGCAGTGGGCAGCACACATTAGGGCGCCCGGGGACCATCTCCATGATCGGCTTGGTCAGGACCTAAGCTGGAGTACCTATGGTGCATGTTTTGGGTTGGTGGGGGAAACCGGAGTGCCCGGAGGAAACCCACCCAGACACAGGGAGAACATGCAAACTCCACACAGAAAGGCTCGGGCGACCCGGGGATCGAACACAGACCATGCATGCAAACTCCACACAGAACACACACGGAAAGGTCTGGGCGACCCGGGGATCGAACCCGGAACCTTCTTGCTGTGAAGCAAGAGCGCTAACCACTCTGCTACCGTGCCGCTAACTAGTGTAATATGGGTTCTTTAAAGGAGAATTAACATTTTTTACAATCTGATTTCGGTAATAAAACAAGTTGTTTTACTCACCCATAGCACTTTGGTGTCATATGGAGCACTTCCGGAGATGTTTTAGATTAGCGATCTCCGTAATGCGAGTTCTCGGGGCACATGTTTGCGTTCTCCAAATAACACAAACTTTAGCACTTTTCAAATCATAGAAGCTCAATGTCTTAGTCTACGATTTCGTTTGAGTCAAAAGTGGCTTGTAATCTGAGATTTATCCATAATTTACAGCTTTGCGTTTCATGTTTGGGTCCCGGGAGCTGAGAGTGAAATAAGCTGTGACTCCGCACATGCGCACTGGCGTCCTCATCTACTCGAAACTATGGATAAATCTCGGATTACAGGCCACTTTTGACTCAAACGAAAGCATAGACTAAGACATCGAGCTTCTATGATTTGAAAAGTGCTAAAGTTTGTGTTATTTGGAGACCGCTCGGGGCATATATTATATGCCCTGAGAACTCGCGATACGGCTATCGCTAATCTAAAACATCTCCGGAAATGCTCCATATGACACCAAAGTGCTATGGGTGAGTAAATCAACTTGTTTTATTACCGAAATAAGGCTCAGATTGTAAAAAAAAAAATATTAATTCTCCTTTAACTTGCGTCATCTACAAACTTGGTACACTTCGCTCCTTATGTGGATACTTTGGACAATTTGGTTGTCGCTACATGCCTGACAACAAATGATGAGTAACCATGGTAACATACTCCACCCATTACCAATCACCAAGAGTCCTTTATTTGTTCATAAGAGAATGAACTTTGATTCCGTGTCATTGTAGCCGTGTCTTATCAGCTCGTAGATAACCTTCTTAACCATGCCACTTTAAACAACACAATCTTCACATCTGACTGCACGCTCCATTCGAACGCTGAGGGTGGATACCGTGTGTTTTCCCTTATGAGGTCATAGGTCAAACGCAGTGAGGCGAGGTGGGCGTATGGACAAATGTATGCGGTAAGTGTTTTGAGCGGTGACTCACAGGGCTGGTTTTATTGTTACAAATGCGTGTGTTATTGCGTTTATTACAGTTACGAGTGTGGAGTGTGACTGATCCTGACAGTGGGTAAACATGGCTGTGCTCCGTTGTGTAACAGGAGTAAATAAACAGAGTGGATTTAGCTCTTGGCCTTGGAGCTCCACGTGCCCCTTGTGTATACACTCAAATTAAATGACCTACCTGCTGTTTTATGGTGCAAGAACGCACGTGTTCGAGACCATTGTGATGCAAAGAAGTATAGGCATCGATACACAAAAACACGTCATTTAAAGGTGCTAATGAAAATGATTCTAGCAAAGGTGTATGGAGTTTAAAAACAGAATGGAGCACTTCCTGTATTTGCACATGACATCACAAGGTGTTTTCAGTTCGAGAGATCAGCTCAGCCTAAATATGCAGGATTTGGATGTTAAACATGTGTGAATGTCGGGATTCGTGAACACGAGAAAATCACATTTGAACCATTTTTTTTTCTAAAACATGACTAAACCAGGACTAAACCAGGACTAAAACAGGACTAAAACAGGACTAAACCAGGACTAAACCAGGACTAAAACAGGACTAAACCAGGACTAAAACAGGACTAAAACAGGACTAAACCAGGACTAAAACAGGACTAAACCAGGACTAAACCAGGACTAAAACAGGACTAAAGCAGGACTAAAGCAGGACTAAAACAGGACTAAACCAGGACTAAACCAGGACTAAACCAGGACTAAACCAGGACTAAAGCAGGACTAAAGCAGGACTAAAGCAGGACTAAAACAGGACTAAAACAGGACTAAACCAGGACTAAACCAGGACTAAAACAGGACTAAAGCAGGACTAAAGCAGGACTAAAACAGGACTAAACCAGGACTAAACCAGGACTAAACCAGGACTAAACCAGGACTAAACCAGGACTAAAGCAGGACTAAAGCAGGACTAAAGCAGGACTAAAACAGGACTAAAACAGGACTAAAGCAGGACTAAACCAGGACTAAAACAGGACTAAAGCAGGACTAAAGCAGGACTAAACCAGGACTAAAACAGGACTAAAGCAGGACTAAACCAGGACTAAAACAGGACTAAAGCAGGACTAAACCGGACTAAAACAGGACTAAAGCAGGACTAAAACAGGACTAAACCAGAACTAAAACAGGACTAAAACAGGACTAAAACAGGACTAAAGCAGGACTAAAACAGGACTAAAACAGGACTAAACCAGAACTAAAACAGGACTAAAACAGGACTAAACCAGGACTAAACCAGGACTAAAGCAGGACTAAAACAGGACTAAAGCAGGACTAAAACAGGACTAAAACAGGACTAAAGCAGGACTAAACCAGAACTAAAGCAGGACTAAACCAGAACTAAAACAGGACTAAACCAGAACTAAAACAGGACTAAAACAGGACTAAACCAGGACTAAACCAGGACTAAAACAGGACTAAAACAGGACTATATCAGGACTAAACCAGGACTAAAGCAGGACTAAAGCAGGACTAAGCCAGGACTAAAGCAGGACTAAAACAGGACTAAAGCAGGACTAAACCAGGACTAAAGCAGGACTAAAACAGGACTAAACCAGGACTAAACCAGGACTAAACCAGGACTAAAGCAGGACTAAACCAGGACTAAACCAGGACTAAAGCAGGACTAAATCAGGACTAAAACAGGACTAAACCAAGACTAAACCGGGACTAAACCAGCACTAAAACGGGACTAAAACAGGACTAAACCAGGACTAAAACAGGACAAAACCAGGACTAAAACAGGACTAAACCAGGACTAAACCAGGACTAAACCAGGACTAAAGCAGGACTAAACCATGACTAAAACAGCCCAACGTTAATTCTCCTTTAATGTTAGTTGGACTCCTGGAGCGCACTTTAATATCCAAATAATCCCACACTTTTTGGATGGGTGACAGGTCAGGAGACTGGGACATGTCATAACCTGCAGTCGATGACGCTGTTCACACGTCTCCAAATGACCCTGACACAGTTTGGACGAGCGCTTTGGGTCATTATCTTGTTGGAACCAGAAGTTTCGTCCAGAGTTCAGAAATACACAATCATCCTAATACTTTTGTCAGGCAGTGTAAGTCAAAATAGAGGTCAAAATAAGTTGCATATTATTATTATTATTAAACTACGTGACTTGCCTCTCTCTCTGCAGGAAGAGCTGCTGTCATGCCTTGTATCATGTCAGTATCTTGTGTCCATCAAGTATGACTGGATGTCCTACCACTGAAGTGTGGGATATTTTTTCTCATAATTTACCCGCTTACCTGCATTTAGTGCATATAGATCATTACGTCGTATCCTTCATTTAGCAGCAGAACTTATTTTACACAGTCACAGTGACAGCATCTCAAGCTAGTGTTTCAACTTCCTGTTAACCGCGCAGGCTGACGCTCTCTGCACTCAGGGTGAGCAGGCAACAGCTGTGTTCATAAGCAACTAATCCATCTATAAAGCAGTTTATTGTCAGAGAATCAGGAAGCATGCTGTTAGTATGCTAGTTGTTGTAAGCATTACCATCGCAAAAAAGCTGTAAAAAGCCCTTATGAAGTCATTGTAGTGGATAATTAGGATGCTCAGAATGCATAAGTTTAGGCAAACCAGAACAAATAATTTACACTGCCTGACAAAAGTATTAGGACGATTGTGTAATTCTGAACTCTGGACGAAACTTCTGGTTCCAACAAGATAATGACCCAAAGCGCTCGTCCAAACTATGTCAGGGTCATTTGGAGACGTGTGAACTGCGTCATCGACTGCAGGTTATGACATGTCCCAGTCTCCTGACCTGTCGCCCATCCAAAAAGTGTGGGATTATTTGGATATTAAAGTGCGCTCCAGGAATCCGACTAACGTTAAAGATCCCATGACATGGTACTTCTTGATGCTTTTATATGGCGCCTTAATGGTTCCCTAATACTGTAAATGAATCCTTCTTCAAAATCAACACTCAGTGCATGAGAAAGACCCATGAACACAGTCAGAGTCATAAATATCTCTCTGGAACACTTTATTCTGGGCGTTGTTGCTTGAATGCAAATGAGGAGGACAGAGACAGGCCAGTGCAGCGGGTGGGGGCGTGGCCAAACTCTCCGCTCTTTCCTCTTTAGTGGTGCGATGTGCGCTGGCTCCACTTCCGCGTTTTTGCGCGGAGGAAGATATGAGAAGCGTTCCATTGAAAAACAAACACATTTCCACAGAAAATAAAATTAAACCACTGCTGTTTCAGATGTTCGGAGGCTCGGATAAAGGACTTCCGAGCCTGGAAACACTCTCACGTGCCTCCAGGCAAATAAAAAAACGCATCTCGCATTGCGTAGCTCGTTCGCGGTCCAAATTCTCTGGGCGTGAGTTCCAGAGAGTTTGGGTAGAAACACAGACGGGAGATGGAACTGCATTTATTTATTTATTTATTTATTTCAGGACAGTGCATATTCATAAACATTTCTGTCAATATGCCAGAATTAGCCAGGAGGCTATTTTTCATCTGTAGTCCTGTGACAGATGTAACTGTCATTCTAAAATTTGCATTTTTCCTTGAGTGTGACGTCAGAAATTTCCCTTGTTCAGAATCGCCCGTTTGGGCTGTCTTATTTTCAAACGCGGAAAAGGATAAAAAATGCTCAGTTTACACATTTCGCAACTTTTAGCCATGGGGGGGTCCTAAACAGGGTAGGGGAGCTCACATTAACGTTTAAAAACCTCAGAAAGTGAAAATTTCATGCCATGGGACCTTTAAACACCTGTGGAAATGTCTTCAGGATGAGTGGAAAACTATAGAGGATGGATATCTTGAAAAACTGTTGGACAGAATGCCTCGAATTTGTAAAGCTGTGATTAAGGCCAAAGGTGGTTATTTTGATGAAAAAGCTATTTAACTTGATATTGTTACATTTTTGCAATAATATGCCTTTACACATGATGGAATTTGCTTTAACATATCAATAAATTGATTTGTTGTCATTACCAATACGTCTTGTTATCATTATGAAAGTTCATAAATACACAATCGTCCTAATACTTTTGTCAGGAAGTGTAGTTCAGTTTCAGTTTGTTAAGACAGATTAAAGGAAAAGTAACATTTTTTACAATCTGAGCCTTATTTCGGTAATAAAACAAGTTGTTTTACTCACCCATAGCACTTTGGTGTCATATGGAGCATTTCCGGAGATGTTTTAGATTAGCGTTAGGCTAACGCCGTTAGCCTAGCGCGACTTATAGCCCCGAGCGGTCTCCAAATAACACAAACTTTAGCACTTTTCAAATCATAGAAGCTCGATGTCTTAGTCTACGATTTCGTTTGGTCAAAAGTTGCCTGTAATCCGAGATTTAGCCATAGTTTCGAGTAGATGAGGACGCCAGTGCGCATGCGCGGAGTGTGCTCTTAGCTCCCGGGACCCAAACATGGAATGCAAAGCTGTAAACTATGGATAAATCTCGGATTACAGGCCACTTTTGACTCAAACAAAATCGTAGACTAAAGACATCGAGCTTTTATTATTTGAAAAGTGCTAAAGTTTGTGTTATTTGGAGACCGCACGGGGCATATTACATGCTCGGGGAATGCCCCAAGCTATGGCTATAAGTCGCGCTAGGCTAACGGCGTTAGCCTAACGGTGTTAGCCTAACGCTAATCTAAAACATCTCCAGAAGTGCTCCATATGACACCAAAGTGATATGGGTGAGTAAAACAACTTGTTTTATTACCGAAATAAGGCTCAAATTGTAAAAAAACTTTTCCTTTAAGCACAGCACGTTTGATTAATGGGGTACAGAGTTTAAACTGTAAACTGGGGATTCACAGATAATCCACAAAATCCCCTCATGTCCTTAGGCAAATTACCACTACTTTTTTTACAATAAATAAATGTATCACTTCCCATATTGTCACAAACATCTGGTATCAGAGTTTCCGAGTTGTGCTTTTTGCTTTTCTAATTAGTCCATTATGGTTGAATCCAGTCTCTTCAAAGATGTATTTTTCATCTGCTCAGCTCTTTTGCAGACAATGTCATTCCACCACAGCTTTCGGAGCAGTTTTAGTGGAAAATCTAACTGGTTAAAAAATAATGGGAACATTTTTACAAGCCCAACATGTAAACTTTGAAGAACTCTGTGTAATTATGCTTGCTACATTGCTCTGTTACTTTTCATGTTTATTTTACTGAAAGGAAACCCAAAAAGCACCATTTTAATTGTGTGGTAGGTTTATTTGATTTGTAAAGTCAAAACCATAGTCCTTCAAGCTACGATTATGTTTGCTGATAGCTCCCCACGCACAACTTTAAAGTCTTTAAAGTCTACTGCATAAAAGCTCTTCATTACAGCAGTATTTCTTACTTAGCACGGCAGCCCAAACTCAAATTAAACACAATTTCTAAGTAGCACTACACTGGTTCTCTGTAGCGTTTACATAAAGGGTACAAAGCTTTGAAAAGACGCCAGGATCTCGAAGTTGCCCTAACTGGCTCGCTTTGACCAAGACGAACCATGAAAAGTAAATGGTCCATGAATCAACAAATATAGGCCACAAGCATGCAAAAGCTGCAACATGAAGGCAAATGTGACTGCACGCTACATTACTGCTGTCATGCACGGGGAGAGGTACAGAGATATCCTGGAGAAAAGTGTAAATAAAAGCAAAACAAAAAATTGTGGAAATGAAAAATGAAGGCAACTGGAAGGCAAAAGTGAACTGGGACATAATGCGATTTCAGTGGGGAAACTGGGATTAAAGGTGCACTTTTGGTTGGAGGTTCATCACCTGCTTTTTTATTGATGTCACTGCTCTGCCGGGAACGTTCAGCAGAATGGCATTAAACAACTTTGCCTTACATTTATTCAATTACAGGTGGGTTTATAGCCAGTAGTCGAGTTGTAAAATGTGAAATGTGAAATTTTTCATTTATGTGACATATTTTCCAGCCTTCTCCCCCAGAAAATTTTGGATTTCTTAGATGCAATTTCCTGCATTCTAGTCCATTTTAGGGTGACTTGCTAGACATGGCAAATCCTAAATCCCATCTGATTCATAAGTTGCATTCTCAGTTGCATGGCCTCCACAAGACAATACTATTTATCGGAAAGAAACAATCCCCCGGTGAAAGTAGCACATTCCGAAGGCAACAATCTGAGAAATTCCCCGTTAAAGATCTGCCTGTGGAACAGAAAGGAACTAATTTACCTGACATTAAGCTAAGCCCTCCCCCATCACTGACATCATTGTGGTGTTTCAGGGCAGGGCAGAATTCGAAGGTACTTTGTTAAAATGGAAATGCTTTTATAACAAAAAGTCCATATAATCATTCAGTAATCAATAATACACAGGATATATGTTATCACACACACACACACACACACACACACACACAGAGGTCTGGACACACACACCTTAGTGCTGGTTCAGACCTGTTTTAGACCCGGTTAAGTCCCGGTTTAGTCTTGGTTTAAACCTGATTTAGACCTGCTGTCAGCTAATCTGTCCCTTTGATGCAGAAATACTCTGATAATATGACTCACCCATAAGAATGCGGTCACTCCCGATAGTTTGCGTATCCATGTGTATGCGCGTCGCGTATATCCACAGTCTTTAATAATCCGGAGCTCCAGAGAAACGGACATAATCCCGAACTTATCCCGTGTCCCGAGGCGAGAGTTCCTTCTTACGTAGCATTAATGTAGCAAGTTAAGGATTCTTCTTCTCTTGGAAATGCCACGTAAATATCACGCGGCTCGCTCACAGCTGATCGGCGAACAGGCGCAAACACAACAGCGGTAATCGTCATGATTGGCGGGAGCGCGATCGGTGCGTAATTATGCTGCAACATGATTGGAAGCTAGAGCGCAGTTCGGCCTATGATTGGCTCTTGGCACTGGCTATTTTGACTTCAAAACGGTGAATTTCGGTGAGGGATTTTCATGCCTGATTGATAAAATACCACAAGGGATGGAAGAAGGGGTGCCCGTTTTAGAAGAGGGATGATTTTTACTATTTGTTTTACCCCCCATCCCCCCTTAACTCGAGTACTGTTTATAGCTCAAAAATACCCATAAAAACAGGCATTCTGACGGTGAGCAGGGCTGCCTCTCCACAGACCTGACCTGAACTTGGTCAAGTTTGGTCTCCATGAAGATAGAAAGGCTGAATAGGCCATTAATTACCGAAATTGAAGATACCCATTCAAAAATACAGTGTTTTCCAAGCCTTTTCACTTCCATCATGAAATCAAATTCTGTTGGACTTAGATATAGTCACATAAAAGGGGGATCTTCCCCATGCAGAGGCAGCCATTTTGAATACGAGAGCCGCAGAAGGACATTTGGGCTCCGCCTTCGCATGTTGCCGGATCAGACGTCGTAATGGATCTAACACGTGTTTTGGACTAAATTGTTTTACTGGATTTTATTCGCTGGAGACCAAGTTTATGGTGAAATACTGAGTTTGACCTGTCCAGAGCCTTCAAAGGTAAGCTAAGTAACAAACCTCGTTTTGTGCTTTTCCGTATAAAAGCCCCATGTGCTCGGGGAGTGATTGTTGTGCCGTGTCATGGTACACGATCGGGAATGTGTGTTTTCATGCGAAAAGAAAAAAAAACTGTGAACGGGACCGCGTTTTATTTATACCGTAGTTGTCGGCGAGAGCTCGCACAGCGCCGGGTGCGCGAGCTGTCCACGTTACGGCGCGCCCGGGTGACCCTCGAGGTCTGCCGTAGCCAAAAGAGGAAGTGCATGGTACCTACACCACCTATGCGCCACGAATCCTACACACTGTACCTTTAACTGTGAAACATTCCAGTCAAAGCAATAACATCTCCATGGAGAAAAACATTTGACAGAAAATTTACACAAAATACAAACAAATCAAGAGAAATTTGGCAAATGAAAACCACTCAGACATGTGAGTGATGTCATGTTTAAAAATATTTACAATTGTGTTTAGAAATGTTTTATGTTTATTTAACAGAACATTATGACAGACGCTAAGCATTTTTGACAAGGATTTTGAGGTTTTACTGGACAAATATGTACAGAAAAGTTGAGACCACTACAGTTTGCCACTTCATCTACAGATATGACACATTTCTTAAGATTAAGTTTAGGCTTAAGCCTTTATTGGTCTCACACACAATGACACACGGGAGAAATTTGACTTCTGCATTTGACCCATCCTTTTTTCAGGAGCAGTGAGCAGCCATCTTTTTCGGCGCCCGGGGGGCAGTACCGTGAAGGGTCTTGCCCAAGGACCCACACTGGTTAGCTCATTGCCCGGGGGGATTTGAACCCACAAACCCCAGGGGGAAAGTCCATGACTTACCAGTTGAGCTAACCAGCCGGTCATAAGTTATACTTTTTGTGACGCTCAAATACAATTTTGAGGATAGAAATTTGTAATTTTCAATCCGTCTTAATAGAGAAACAAATGAAGTAATATTTGCACCTTGGAAATTCAAAACTGTGAAATCATTTCCATTTAGATCTGTTCTTCAGTTAATAATTGAAACGCTTCACTTTGTCTCCAGTTGTCTCTGTTGTGAAATTTTAAACATTCTGATGCTCAGATTAAAGTCTCACAAAGCTTCAGACAGATATGGATGACATCAGATTTTAACAGGCTTCATAGACCTGGATGCAGCAAACACAATGCAAGGATAAATAAATAAATAGTAAAATTCTGTTGAAATATTAATGAAATAAATACAGATCTTCCCAAATTTGAGAGCTGTACGTACACATTAAAAAGCGGAAACACAAATGAATGGCAAAAACTCACATTAAAAGGGAACAATTGGTCAAACAAAAACCATTATGCTCTTCTGAAAAGACATATGTGACTGACCACATCAATACAGGACTCAAGTCATCCCGGGGGCATTTTGAGTTATTCACAGATTCTGAAAGTGTAGATTCTAAGCTTTCCAGTGATGCCTTACACATGAAAATCTGACGACATTTGAAGAAGTTGTGGCCATTTGAAAGCATACTCAAGGGAGTTGTCCCGAGGAGAGACTCCTTCCTTCTTATGTAGCATTTACAGTCAAAGTTACAGATTTTTTATAGATCCCATGACATGGTACTTCTTGATGCTTTTATATGGCTCCTTAATGGTTCCCTAATACTGTAAATGAATCCTTCTTCAAAATCAAGACTTAGTGCATGAGAAAGACCCATGTACACAGACATGGTCAAAAAATCTCTCTCTGAACACCTCATTCTGGGCCTTGTTGCTTGAATGCAAATGAGAAGGACAGAGACAGGCCAGAGCAGTGGGTGGGTGGGGGGGCCCAAATGCGCCGCTGGTTCCTTGTTTTAGCGCTGCTGCTGTGCGCTGTCTCCCACTTCCGTGTTTTAAGAGCGGCGGAAGAAAGGAGAGGCGTTTCAATGAAAAAAACACATTTTCACAGAAAATAAAATTAAACCACTGCTGTTTCAGAGGTCCAGAGGCTCAGATAAAGGACTTCCGAGCCTGGAAACATTCTGACGTGCCTCCAGGCAAATAAAAAAACGCATTTCGCATTACGTAGCTCATTCGCGGTCCAAATTCTCTGGGCGTGATGTACAGAGAGTGTGGGTAGAGACACAGACGGGGGGTGGAGCTGCATTTTCCGTGTGACGTCAGAAAGTTTCCTTGTTCAGAATCGCCCGTTTGAGCTGTGTTTTTTTCAAACACAGAAAAGGATCGCAAATGCTCAGTTTACACATTTCGCAACTTTTAGCCATAGGGGGGGGGGCCCTAAACAGGGTAGGGGAGCTCACATTAACCTCAGAAAGTGAAAATTTCATGCCATGGGACCTTTAAGTTACGGATCCTGTTGAAATGCAGTTACATTCATGAGCTGCTCACAGCTGATAGGTGGAAGAAAACAAGAGCGCTAATGTCACGTGATTGGCCCGCAGCAGTAGGATGGTAATTTAGACACACATCGATTCTTTCCGAAAACCGAGCTAATTTCACAGACAAAATGTATGCTTTTTAAAGGGATATGCCACCCCCAGGTCAAACTTGGGCATCTCCCCACAGTCCAGAGACTAAAATAAGTGGTGGAAAGCGTTTTCCTGCTCACCCAGCCATTGTCCGAGCCTGTCGCCACTGACCGCCGCGGTATCTGCAGCTCCTCCAACTTAGACTGGAGTCTAACGTCGCCAGAGAAAGATTTCGGCCAAAAGGAATTAATTTGCTCTATGCTTTTCCCAATTACTTTCTGTGTAGTGCACATTCATATCGAGTGCAAATAAATGTGCAAATCAACAGGGAGAGCTTGACTTGGTCATTTTGGGTGGGAACTATTTTTCAGTGCGGAAAAACACAGCCGAAGCACACACCACGCTGACAGGGGAATCCCTGTAACGCACCAGGAAGGCAGTTCCCCTGTTACGCAGCGTGGTGGCAAATTGAAAAATGCAGACATTTCTTTATGCTCAAATAAAAATCAATCAATACTTCCTTTGTGGAGTCAAGCAAGTGTCAGTGAAAAAGTTACACAGCTCACTTTAATTTACAAATACTTCTTGACTCTCTCAGTGTAGTACCATATCTAAAAATAGCAAAGGGGATGTGTGTTGACAGCGCTGACTTGCCTGTCGTGTGTGAGCGAGGGGCCCTGTATGTGGCAAACAGGGATTTCATAACAGTGTGTGATTCAGAGCGCCAGAGTGTGGTGAGGCAGCGCGTCTCCGGAGAGTCACCCACCAAACCAGGAGCTTCACTGTGGTCCCAGCAACCGCACGAACCCCCTGACCCCGCTCCATCCTCCGCTGCTCCTGCATAATCCACAGGGACAGCTCTCCGCAGAGGCCATGGAAATACTTAGACTTATTTCCCTTTAGAAGACATATTACACTATTTTATGATTTACGTTATTATAATGTTGTTTCCTCATCAAAAACATGCCTGGAGTTTTATTTTTTTGCTTCGTTCACACATTTTTACTGCACTTTTAGGCTGAGTACTTCTCTCAAACTGAAAACACACTGTTCCACCTTGTGATGTCATACACTCCACTAGAATCATTTGGATCATTTCAGCCTGGGAATTGCCAATATTTTTACTGAACAAAAGGTAAAAGGAGCTGTTTACTTGAAAACAGCCACTATATGACATCACAAGGTGGAACAGAGCATTTTGAGCTTTGGAGAAAGACGAATAAACCAGGATTATTCAACTATGTGTGAAACAAAACACAACTCCAGGTCTGTTTTTAAAGGTCCAGTGTGTAGGATGGTGGCGCATTGGTGGATGGTGGGTATTGCAATTCCGGTTCTAGCTACGGCAGACCTCGAGGGTCACCCGGGCGCGCCGTAACGCGGACAGCTCGGCGTACCCGGAGGTGGGTTCACCGGCAGCCGCGCACGAACCGCGCGTATGTGTGAAGTGCACCCGGCGCTGTGCGCGGGTGGGGGTAGGACGTTTCGTCAGAACACCGGAGGGCGGAGGGCGGAGGTCGGTCTGAACCCGGGGTGCGGGCCCGCGCTGCGACAAAGCCCCAGCCGCGGTAGGTACTATGTCCTTCTCCTTTTCCTCTTAGATGAAGGTGTTTGCTCCTGTGATGTAAGTGCGGAGTAAGTGTGATCCGGCAACATGCTTGTCGTTGTTTATCCAAACGTGTACTATCTCGTTGTGTGAAAATCACGAGCCCTTTGACAACTACTGTATAAAGAAAAGGTGAAGGCGGAGCCCAAATGTCCTTCTGCGGCTCTCGTAATCAAAATGGCTGCCTCCACATGGGGAAGATCCCCCTTT